>JBAMJR010000212.1:0-715000 GCA_038501785.1 Myoxocephalus aenaeus | reverse complement strand
GTTTTGTGTGACTGTACCCTCCCTTGTCCAAACCTGCTGTTTTTATGTTGCGTCCCACTCCGAGCCACCACGGCGCGTAACATAAATTGGGGGCTCGTCCGGGATCCTTGATCCTTTTAAGCAACAGGTTTGATGAGTGTTGGTGTGCAGTGCACACGTCAAGTAGGCTGATAGTATAGATTAGGTTTGTTGAGGTTCGGCTTAAGGCTGTTTAAAGACATTATGAGCACGTTTGATATTGCTGGTTTTCTTAGTGATCCTTCTGTGGAACAGATTGATCACTGTAAAAAAAAGGATTTGTATGCCATTGCGGCACATTTTGACTTTGCGGTCTCAGCAAATCTGCTAAAAGCAGAACTGAAAGAAGCGGTTGTACGTCTGTTGGTACTGTAATGGAAAAATTCTATGTAGTTCGGGAGGAAAGGTCAAAAAGGTCTCAATCAAAAATGGAAAAACACAAGCAGAGTTTCACTGGACAAGATGCTTCTGTCAGTTTATTAAATGCTTGCAAGCAGGAAGAAAGTTGAACAGCCATCAATCAACAATGTCTGCACAGGTTTCCACACAGATTATTGCTAAAACAGTCAATAATTATACAATTTCAGAGGACCATCCCCTCACAATCCATCTCATCCCTGATTGGTTCCCGTTAGAACGAACACGTGATGTACGTTGGACTGAGTGTCCCATGTCAGCATTTCATCTGTTCCTCCTGCGTGGTTCGTGCCTTGATCATTATATAAAACAAGTCATTAGCCTCTCAGAGTTTTTATCAGCGTACTTTGAACGTTCTGTAAACAGGTTATTAGCCTTAAAATCAAGTCATTGTCCTTAAAACCAAGTCATTGGCCCCTTGGGGGTTTTATCAGGTAGCATGAACCTGAATGCCTTCACGAACTTTAGAAAAACATGTTTTTCAGTCGTTAATTATTGATCTAAGCACATCATATTGAAACATCAGTTACATTCAAAGATTTAACTTTAAAATACAGCATATAGATATTTTCCCATCACATTCCACTCTTTTGATTATATTATAATCATTTAACATTGCAAAAATATATATATTTGTATGTCTTCCTTTATGATGAAAACAAACATTTTAATAAAAAAAAATCTTTATTATGCAGCAAGCTAAGTAAGGAAAGAATTAATGTTGGCATGCTTCTACTCGTACCATTCAGGAGCATCGTCAGTGTCTGTGTCAAAGTCAACTTCATGTTCGTCGTAGTGGGGTACTGGATACAAGCCATAGTCTTTCTGCCAGGTAATAATAAAAACATAGTTCCTCGTGTTCCACGCCCTCGACGAAATGGATTCCATGGTCGTTGTTGCACCATGTTTGTGTGCGTGTTTTTCATCCAGTCTGATTGCATGAAGTTCATCCAAGCAACTGATCTTGTGGGAATGATTTTGCTTGTGTTAACACCTGCTAGGTTTCCACAAAACCTGTCAGAGTCACTGTCTACGACTCTTTTGATCAAGATGCATGTGTGTGATTATATAATCCCATCCGAATGTGGCGTCCGGTGCGTCGCTTCCTCGTTGGTAGTTGTCGTCGTTGTTGTCGTCGTCGTCTTCGTCTCCACTGGTTAGCTCTACGTCTGATGGAGTCGGGACCTTTTTGCAGTGGGATGCATGTATCCAGGTAGCCCTCTCAGCAACTTTGAGTGCGGTGTGGGTGACGAGTAGGATCTGGAACGGGCCTTGCCACCGTTTCGCCTTCCAGCTCTTCCTCCTGAGGTCCTTCACGACCACGTAGTCACCGGGCTGTAGTTTGTGTAGCGGACCTGTGGCTTCCTTCGGAAGGGCTTCCGACACCTGCTTTTCTTATGTTAGACAAAGCAAAAGAGAGTTGCACATAATACACGCTAACCTTTCATCCTCGCATAGGCGGTGGATGGGAGAGGAGCCCTGGGTGCGTTCACCCCCACATAAGGTGATGTTGCAAAAGGTCTTAAATTGCTGTGTGTTCTGTTTTCTCATCCTCATAGACGCAGTGAGCTGAGCTGTTTGACTTAATTCATCTATTACTACTTTGCAGGTTTCCTGAAAATCTAAGCAGTAGAGTTTTAGAGTAAAACCCTCGCACTGCTGCCGTGTTATATTCAGTCATCTCACTTGACCGGACAACCTGTAGCTGTTTAATACAGCAAGAGGAACTTCAACTCACTCAGACCATATGTCTGCTATACTTAACAGTACTTTTACCTTCAGCATATGTTCAAACTGTGGAACCTGTTGAGAATTTTCTTTAGTGAATCAATTTGTTATCCATTAGACAACGACCAATCCAGCAGCCTGTGCGGAGAAATGGTGAGAAGGAGAATCATATACAAAGGTGGCACAATCTGAATTAACAACAAAACCAATATGATTATGTCCTTTTGATGGATCACGTGATTTGGACTCATCCACCTAGAGAATGAGATCAAGGTTAGACAAATGAATATCAGAGAGATTCATAGCACTCTGAGTTCTACAAAACAGTTCCGCCATCCTCAAGTTCTGGAAGAAGAGATTTAGGGTTAAAAACATTGCAGCGTCTAAACGTCATGTTCGCATAACCAACAACATCTCTAAAAGGCTTTTTAAGCCACAGCACGGAGACAACGCGTTTGTCCTGCTGCGACCAAATCTAGCTTACTCAAAAACTATGTTACGGAACAAAGTCTGTCATCATGAGTTTGACACATGAGGAGAGACTTTTAACATGGATTAGGGTGCAAAGGGAAGTCTCCAGAGGAGCATACTTGTTGCTGTACAAAAAAATGTAACTAATCGACTAGCTTCATGTCCTTCAGTGACAAGGTATTTCACTGTCTCTGCCCCACACTGAGGTACAGATCTGGAATAGTGGCTCACGGATGGACATCTGCATTAATTGCCTGTAAGTCCTGAACAAACCTCCACTCTTTTGGTCCTTTATCTCTGTTTTTTCTTTTCCCCCAACGGAAAATGTAAGTACACACAGGTGAGTTATTGCAGGGGTTGATTACGCCTGCCTGCAAAAAGAAAGTTAACACAGGAGTTATGCCATCAATATTTTAGTGATGTTTTGCAAAACCGAAACAAGAATTTAGGTGTGATGACCACAGGTTGTGCATTTCTGATGAGTCCTACGTCATTTTTACCCGTCACCCAGAAGAGGAGCTTCCTGTAAGGATGGGGGAGACTGCAGGCGTCAGCAAGAAATGAGACAGTGTGTGGTTTATCATCATCAAACAAATACACAGAGCGTAAGGCAGATGTGCAAGTATAGAATAGTTTTTTGTAAATACCTGTGCGCGGTGAATACATCACCTGAAAATCACCTGTTGCTTTCCAATCTAACGAGCCCCCATAAATTGGGGGCTCGTCCGGGATCCTTGATCCTTTTAAGCAACAGGTTTGATGAGTGTTGGTGTGCAGTGCACACGTCAAGTAGGCTGATAGTATAGATTAGGTTTGTTGAGGTTCGGCTTAAGGCTGTTTAAAGACATTATGAGCACGTTTGATATTGCTGGTTTTCTTAGTGATCCTTCTGTGGAACAGATTGATCACTGTAAAAAAAAGGATTTGTATGCCATTGCGGCACATTTTGACTTTGCGGTCTCAGCAAATCTGCTAAAAGCAGAACTGAAAGAAGCGGTTGTACGTCTGTTGGTACTGTAATGGAAAAATTCTATGTAGTTCGGGAGGAAAGGTCAAAAAGGTCTCAATCAAAAATGGAAAAACACAAGCAGAGTTTCACTGGACAAGATGCTTCTGTCAGTTTATTAAATGCTTGCAAGCAGGAAGAAAGTTGAACAGCCATCAATCAACAATGTCTGCACAGGTTTCCACACAGATTATTGCTAAAACAGTCAATAATTATACAATTTCAGAGGACCATCCCCTCACAATCCATCTTATCCCTGATTGGTTCCCGTTAGAACGAACACGTGATGTACGTTGGACTGAGTGTCCCATGTCAGCATTTCATCTGTTCCTCCTGCGTGGTTCGTGCCTTGATCATTATATAAAACAAGTCATTAGCCTCTCAGAGTTTTTATCAGCGTACTTTGAACGTTCTGTAAACAGGTTATTAGCCTTAAAATCAAGTCATTGTCCTTAAAACCAAGTCATTAGCCCCTTGGGGGTTTTATCAGGTAGCATGAACCTGAATGCCTTCACGAACTTTAGAAAAACATGTTTTTCAGTCGTTAATTATTGATCTAAGCACATCATATTGAAACATCAGTTACATTCAAAGATTTAACTTTAAAATACAGCATATAGATATTTTCCCATCACAGTACATAATAAAGTGCTTGTTACAGCCAGCAGTGCGTCGGCTGGTGAGCCTACTATTCCACTCCAATTGTTGTCGTCTAGTACAGAGGATCGCAGGGAGGGGGAGGTAGTTGAGGATGAGCTGGTTGAGAATGAGTCAGTTCCTTCTAATGGGGAGCTGAATCCTCCTCGTACTGTGCCCAAATTTTCTCCCTTTTCATTACCTAGGGTAAGCGATGATGCCCGCCATAAGCTACGCTTAGCGCATTTGCAACTTGAGGCTCAGGAAAAAGAGAGAGATGCCGCATATAGTCACAAGTTAGCTATTCGAAAGATGGAGCTAGAAATGGAGGCGAACGTCTCTAACCGCAGAATAGAGTTAGAGATAGCAGCAGAAAAGGAGGTGAAGCTAAAGCGCCTAGAACTGGAAGCTGCTGCTGTGCATTCAGCTAAGTCTCTTGGTCCTACTGGGTCCATACAATCAGATCCCTCCGCGCCTACCAGAGGTGTTGAGGTGAGCAGAAATGTTGCGTTGGTACCTCAATTTCGTGAGGCTGAAGTAGATTCTTATTTTACTGCTTTTGAGCGAGTTGCTACCTCACTGAAATGGCCAAAAGAGGTCTGGTCGATACTGCTTCAGTGTAAACTGACAGGAAAAGCGCAGGAGATTTTAGCTGCATTGTCTCTAGAAGATAGTTTATGTTATGAGACTATTAAGACAGCTGTGCTTCGTGCCTACGAACTAGTGCCTGAGGCATATAGACAAAAGTTCCGGACTTGTAAAAAATTGTCTAGCAAAACGTTCGTTGAGTTCGCCCGCGAGAAGGAGACTTTGTTTAATCGATGGTGCAAGGCAAGCGACGTGTCTAATTTTGACACGCTGTCACAGTTAGTTCTCATTGAAGAATTCAAGAATAGTCTGCCTGACCGAATGGTGACGTATCTCAATGAGCAAAAGGTAGGGACGTTAGCGCAGACTGCTGTGCTTGCTGATGAGTTTGTGTTATCGCACAAGCAAACTTTTGGGACGCCCCGATACGAGAGTAGGTCGTTTACTCCTTCTGCCTCGGCTAGAATGCCGTCCAGTCCGCCACGTCCATTGTCACTCCGCTCTACGGAGGAACGGGAGTGTTTCTATTGTCACCGAACAGGTCACTTAAAGAGTGACTGTTTTATGTTAAAACGGAAGCTGTCACAGCCAAGCCAACGACCAAAAGAGGTTGGGTTCGTGCGAACGTTGGTGGGTCCAGTGTCACTAGCCCCGGAGATGGAGGGTGATACTCTGGACCCCTGTTATAAGCCATTTATGTTGGACGGGCTGGTTTCCCTCAGCGCAGATACGTTGAACCAGCGGCCAGTGCGCATACTTAGGGATACTGGCGCCTCTCAGTCTTTTATATTGTCAGGCGTGTTGCCTTTTTGTGATGACACTGTCAGTGACTCTAGTGTGATTGTGCAAGGCGTTGAGATGGGGTTTGTGTCTGTGCCTCTCCGTGAGGTACATTTGTCCTGCGGCCTGGCAAATGGAGCGTTTAAAGTGGGCGTGCGCCCATCTCTGCCCATTAGAGGCATCACATTTCTGTTAGGGAATGACATCGCTGGTGGGAAAGTTATGCCAGTTTTAGAAGTTCTTGGACGACCTGAGATTTTGCAGCCTGATGTGTTGGCTCAGGACTTCCCTGAAGTGTTCCCAGTGTGTGTGGTCACCCGTGCTCAAGCACATAGTTTGGGTGAAACAGTTCATTTGTCGGATACTCTGTTCGCGACTGAGTTGTCTGGGCAGACTGATTCCCCACCTGTAGTTACTCAGTCTACTGTTGAGCCGAGTGTCCCGCTTAAAGTTCAGTGTGGTACTTCCACCTTAGAGACAGCTAGGTTGCCTATGGTTCGAAGTAATCTTATTGCTGCTCAGAAGGAGGACGCTACTTTAGCCAAATGTTTTGCTGCAGCTCTTGCTCCAGAGAGCGCTCGGAATAAAGAAATGGAGTATTTCGTGGAGAATGATCTCCTTATGCGGAGATGGAAATCTCGCGCTGATTTGGATAACGATTGGAGTAATGTCTTTCAAATTGTTGTGCCTACACCGTACCGACAGTCTGTTTTGTCTCTGGCTCATGAGCATCTCTGGTCTGGTCATCTAGGTATTACAAAGACCTATGACAGAGTGTTGCAGCAGTTCTTCTGGCCAGGATTGAAGCGAGATGTGTCTTTGTTTTGCCGTACATGCCATGTATGTCAGGTCACAGGGAAGCCTAATCAGGTTATTAAACCTGCGCCTCTTCACCCGGTTCCGGCTATTGGGGAGCCGTTTGAGCATGTTTTAGTGGATTGTGTTGGCCCTCTGCCAAAAACGAAGTCTGGTAACCAGTTCCTGTTAACAATCATGTGTGTAGCTACCCGGTACCCTGAAGCGATCCCTCTTAGGAGTATAACAGCGCAGTCAGTAGTTAGGGCCCTGATCAAGTTCTTTTCTACTTTCGGCCTCCCTAAGATCGTGCAAACCGACCAAGGTACCAACTTTCTTTCGGGTATTTTCGAGCAGGTGTTAACGTCACTGTCGATAACACACAGAGTCTCTAGTGCTTATCACCCAGAGTCGCAAGGGGCACTCGAACGATGGCATCAGACGTTTAAGTCTGTGTTGCGCAAGTATATCATGGAGAGCGGTAAGGAATGGGACAAAGGAGTCCCTTTATCTTTATTTGCCGTTAGAGAAATAGTGCAAGAGTCACTAGGTTTTAGTCCAGCAGAGCTGGTATTTGGTCACACAGTTAGAGGCCCTTTAAGAGTGTTAAAGGACCAGCTAACAGGCGAGAGTTCGTCCACCCAGCGAAACGTGCTGACCTACGTGAGTCGCTTCCGAGAACGACTGCACGAGGCTTGCCGTATTCCTAAGGAGAGTCTCTCTGTTGTACAACAGGGTATGAAGCAGCAGTTCGATAAGAAAACACTTCCACGTTCATTTTTTGGTTTTAAGGGATGGTTTGAGGTATCGTCAGCCATGGGCTGACTCTTTATGGGGGGGAGTGTTACGGACGGTGTCCTATGTTTCTGGCCTGTGTACATGTTTTGTGCTATTGCTTTGTTGTTGTTTTGTCTCCCCCTCCTGTTGTCTCTCATACTTCACAGATGTACACACCTGGTTCCTGTCGTCCAATCACCCCACCTGTTCCAGATCTCCAATCAACCAGTCCCCCTGTTAATAGTCCTCTGTTTGTTTCGGCACCAGGCACTTTGCCTCAGCACTCTGCCTTGGGTCTCTGGCCGTTGTGGTTGTGTTGCGTTGTGAGCTGTGGCAGAGCTCGGTTTGAGCGCTGCCAGTTTGTGAGTGCTTGCTGCTTGCTTGCTTGCTTGTTTTATGGTTTGTCTTTAGTTATATCCCCCTCGTTTAAACTTTATGTCTGGTGAGCAGCCTACTTTCCTTTGGTTGTTGTCTTTGTCAAGTCCCTTTGTTGTGCGCACATGGTCAATGAGGACAGGTAAGATACCCTGGGGTTTACATTACTGCATACACGTAGGTTTACCTCTTGTTAATGCCCTAGGTTAGAGTGAGCACCACCTCCTGTACTTTTGGGTGCAAAGCACCTGTAACTGGGGGGGAATGGGTTTTTGCTAAGTTCTTTTCTTTGGTGCCACTGACAGTCCTTGTTGTTCCCTGTGTTGCGTTTTTTTGTAAATAAATACTCTATTATCATATACGGACCCTGGCGTTTTGTGTGACTGTACCCTCCCTTGTCCAAACCTGCTGTTTTTATGTTGCGTCCCACTCCGAGCCACCACGGGGCGTAACAGTGTGTGTGAACTTTGCTGGTTAAAGCACTCCTAAACACACATACAGGAATCGTGTGTGTGTGTGAGTGAGTGAACTTTGCTGGTTAAAGCACTCCTAAACACACATACAGGAATCGTGTGTGTGTGTGAGTGAGTGAACTTTGCTGGTTAAAGCTCCTACACACACACACACATTATGTATCTTGGTCATATGTCTTTTTCACCAGTTTGATTCAACCCTCACAGAAGAAAGTCAAAGTCAGTTTTATTTGTCACTTCTTCCATATTGTGCAAACATACAGAAGACCTGAAATTATGTTTCTCTACTGTCTGAAAATAAAGTGAGTAGTGCAACATTAAAAAAAATAAAAAAATAGACAACATATAACATATAAACATATAAACTAGACAACATATAACATATAAACATATAGACAACATATAAACTAGACAACATATAACATATAACCAACATATAAACATATAAACTAGACAACATAGCATAAACAACATATAAACATAGTGCAAAAACATATAACATATAGTGCAAAAACAGATTAGGAAACTATTTAAGTGTGCGTGTGCGTTAGTAGCAGCGGTCAGACAGTTTAGCAGCAGAGTCTAGATGCGGGAGTGGTGAGGTAGAGAGTTCAGCTTCCTGACAGCTTGGTGGATGAAGCTGGTTGACAGCCTAGTGGTGCGAGCCCGGAGGCTCCGGTATCTCCTCCCAGAGGGCAGGAGGCTGAAGAGACCGTGTGAGGGGTGGCAGGAGTCGCTCACAATCGAGGTCGCTTTGCGGGTGAGGCGGGTGTTGTATATGTCCTGCAGGGAGGGGAGGGGGGGGAGTGAGGCACCAATGATTCTTCCAGCTGCATTCACTATGCGCTGCAGGGCTTTCCTGCTGTGGTTTGTGCAGCTTCCGCCCCACACAGTGATGCAGTTGGTCAGGATGCTCTCCATGGTGCCACGGTAGAAGGTGCACATGATGGGTGGAGGGCTTCCTGCTTTCCTCAGAAGTAAAACATGTAAATGTCTCTCCATCTCCACTGTGGTCATGTTCCCTCCCTCATCACTTCAGCGCTCACTTAAAGGGCACATATGATTATGACATATGATTCAATGTCAAATATGTCTGGACTGCCTGGATCAGAAAGCATGTAATTCAGCGAGCCAATCAGATTAGTCTTACCCTCCTCACACTGAGGCTCATATATTTTGAGTATTTCCACACGGCTTGAAAACTGTCAGAGTCAATAAGGGCCTTAAAGAGACAGGAGCTAAGACCTCTTTGACTGTGAAATGTGCTTTACAAATACAATTATTATTATTAAATTATATAAGACAGAGTGTTTAAGACAGAGTGTTTAAGAATACAGGTATCAGTGTGAGATAAATAAAGTGGGTTTTTTAAGCATTAAAACATGTAAATATCTCGTAGAAACCCAAAAGACAAGAATGAATCTAAAAATGAACATGATGATAATCCTTTGAGAAAATTATCTTACTTAATCAACCAAATAAATCATTTAAAAAAAGTGAAAACAGGGATGTTTCTTAGCTACGTATTCACATGTGAATAAACATTTCACATCAGAATAAAGGCTTTTTTTGCGTGAGGAATATCAAATATATATATATTTTAAGCGCTTAATACACATAATTTTAAAGTGGATTTAAGTGGGATACGTGCTTGTTTCCTCTACCACAAAATGGCCAAAGAAATCCGTTATTGCAGCTTCACCTTTTTTTAAACCCATCTGTAGGATCCCACCTGAGCAACCTAACACAACCTTATTATTTACAGCAACGGACAAGTGTTTTCTCCACAGAGTGATGGATAGAGTGAGCCGCGAAGGTTTTATCTCACAAGTATGAGAGAGGAGAAGTCGAAAAACAGGGAGTCTCCACTCCTTTCATGCCTGACCGAGTGAGATCATGTTTCCATACAGTACAGTACATTATCATCGGGAGGCAACTTCAAATACTCTCACACACACACATAAGCGCGCACACACATCCTCGAGGTAAGTTGGACGAGACAAAGAGGTGACTGACAGCTCTCTGCTGAGATGAAGAGGCCTGGCAGCGTGAGGAATGTCCGGGTGGGATCAGGACATTTCTGATTTGTCATGGTTTGCCAAAAATGTATGTGATGTCAGTCAGGAAGGAGAAGAAAGAAAAACCCTCCTCCAAACACCAGTGTTTACACACCAATCACAGTTATTTGGAGTCCCATATTAACATAGGATGCGGCAATCAGTGGCTAAGCACACTAACAGCCTGTCGACAACACAAACACACACACAAACAGGATTTGGAGTTGTGCTGTGTGTATTGTTTCCACACTAATTGCATCTCGCGGGGAAGCCGGTGCTCGTTCTTCTCCAGGAGTCGACCCTTGAGATGTGGAAACGGTGTCACACACACACACACAGCAGAACGAGGCATTTCTTTTGCCTTTTTCTTTGTGCGTCTCTCCAGAATGAAAGTTGTAGTGCATGTCGTCCACTGAAGGGGAGTCCAGCGTGACTGAGAGTGGAAGAAAAGACACCCGGCTGCAGAATGAAGCTGTTGTGTCTTCAGCCGTGGCCTCCTTCCATCCCACTGTGTGTGTAAACTTAAATTAAATTAGAGCAACATGCCAGCTGCGGCTCCCTAACCGTATCTATTGTTTGAGTTGTGTTTAGTTCTACATGGGGATTATATATTATTGTAGCCCTGATTTTTATGTTTAATTTGATACCTAACATGTTTTTTTCTTGATTTGTACCATGTGACCTGATATTAAAGCTCAACAGGTTGAAAGAGCAGCAACTGAGCCTAAAAGCCCCCAGTAAATGTACCGTACTTTTCGGGTTATAAGCCGCTACTACCTTCGGTCAGTGTCCCCGTTAGCTCCCCGCTGTAGCCAGCTGGGGCTCCTGCTAGCGCTCCGTCACTTCCCCGCTAACTTCCGCTAGCTCCCTGAAAACCACCGAAGGTAGCGGGACCAGGCTCGACACCCGACTTGGGCAGAGGGGACGCGGGCAGTAGCAGCAGCAGCGGGCAGTAGCAGCAGCAGTGGCCGGTAGCAGCAGAAGGGCTAGCTGGCAGCGCTACTAGCAGCGCTAGCTAGCAGCGCTGCTAGCTTGCTACAGCGGGGACACTGATCAGCCGTAGGAGCGGCTTGTAACCCGAAAAGTACGTAAGTGTATGTTAATTTCATTCATTGTAATTTTGTGTTTTTAATATGGGAATATGGAGCACTAAAGCACAATATTCACCGACATGTTTTCGCTCAAATTACCGTAACAGGAAACTGGAGGTACGGGTAGTTATTGGGGCCACGAAGCTAATCCGGTCATTTAATGACGGATATTCCCTCAGGACCTTTTTAAATTGACAATAATGACTTTATTGATATAGTAAATGCATCAGGATCACAAAAAAACTAAACATTTGGGTAGCTCAGTGTTGCCAACTCTTCTCCGTGGGAAGCAGGACGAGCTAAAAAAAAAGTCACTAAATCTAGCACAGAAAGATGCCAAGTCGGCAATTCTCACTCCCGAGTTCAGAGGAAATACTTTGCGGTACAAAGAAAACACCGGACTTTCAACCAGGAGAATCGACGTTCGTGTTGTTGAGTTACCGTAACTTTAATGATGTGTGTGACGTATACGTTGTGTGCGCTTTACCCAAAGTCAAACGCAAAGTTTTAGCGAGGGTTTTTTTCGAAGGGGTCCCTGGTCCTATCACCCAAAGATATGTTCACAAAAAAGGATTCTGTGGGTACCCATGAGTGTCTTCTTTCTAGACACGCCCACTTTAGGACAATCTAATGCGTTCATATTTGCATATTTCTTGGAATGGCAAAGATTGGACTCTTGTGAAGACGTCAGATTTCAGTGGACTTGCAGCATGCATGTCGGATTAAGGCGATTCAGCCACATTTCCCGAGCAATGCTAATATCTTTTGCATGAAAGCGCTTTAAAACAATGGAAGGGAGGAGAGCGATTCGAGGCACAACACCCCAACTGTGAGGGGCCACGAAGGGTTAAAGGTCACAGGGGGTGAGGGATCATTAAGGGCCGACGTGACGCTCCCAGCAGCAGCCGGTCTGAAGTGGGGATGTTTTTACTGCTTCTAACCGCGGCGGAGTTGAGAGAAATGTTTGTAGTTTACCGTATATTGAGCTTGTGTGTGAGCGTATATATGTGTGTGTGTGTGCGCGTGTGTGTGTGTGTGTGTGAGCATCCTCCCACAGCAGGGCGGGGAGACAGTCAGCTGTAGGTCTTTGTCTTTGTCTCCGGCTGTCCGGTAAAACTAATCCTATCTGGCATCTGGGATTGTTAGAGACGCACGAGAGGAGTCGGACGAAAACAACCGAGACTTGTTGGAGATGGATGAGAGAGAAAAAGGGAGGAGGAGCGAATCGTCGTAACTCTTTTTTCACAGGATTACAAAACTCCACCCAAGAGATAAACTGCACTCTTGACAGATTTTATACTCGCAGGGTGAAACGAGTTAAACTTCAGTGGCAGTTGATTTCAGGAAAGGACACTGCTAAGCAGCAATACAGTAATGGCTGTAATAGTCAAGCTGCGTCTACACATAACCACACACGAATAACACTAGTAATAACTCTGTTATTGTTGAACACGCAGATATGTTGAGTCTTAGTACAGGTATGTCAAAGATATGTTCCAGTGCAAAGTAAAGGGTGGGAATATGTATAATATCAAAGCTCAGACAGGTAAGTGCATATGGATATATGGTAAAATACTGCAAAAATAATCATATAAGCCACAACTTACATCCCCTGGAGCTCCACTCAGCAGCTCACCCTGAGGAGTGGGAGGCCGCTCTGCAAATCTACACATCGGCTGTACGAGCCCGTGCCTGGGGTGTGTGTGTGTGTGTGTGTGTGTGTTGGGCCTGTTGCATGCCACATTCCTCCAATGCAGAGTGGCGGAATAGGCAGCGGCCCCCACTTCAGCAGAGGTGCAAAGGGGGCGGAGCAAGGTGATTGACGGCTGAGGGGAGGAAGGCCGAACGATGGCCCGAACAGGTGGATCTCCTCAATCGCCTCAACCGACCTGTTATTGCCAGGTAACAGTCAGGGGATCAGTCTGGATGCCAACAGAGAGAAGACTTGTTAAAAGCTCACAAACTGCATTCGAGAAAAAACTATCCATTTAATATCTGGTGCAAGCTTTCATCCTGTTACATGATCTTCACCAGCATCGGCCAGTTGTCATGTCAAGGTTCTTTTCCGAGCACTTTAAATGAAGACGATGCAACTTTTCAAAGAGGAGACGCCACAATCTTCCTCTTATAAATGAAAAATGAGTGGAATTTAAAGTCAATAAAACAGCCTGAGGGTTTAAAAAAAAAAAAAAAGACATTTAGCTGCTTATGCCTCACTTGTCCTGGTGTAAGCAGTAGCTTGTGGTGGCTACTGTTAGCTAAATACAGACAGACATTACCACTTCAGTTTGGTTTAAAAAGCTACGAACGCCCCAAACCAGCTACTGAATGGGTCTCTGCTGCAGTTTCATGAACTTTGAACCTCCGATTTTTAGCCAATGCAAAAGCCTTTAAAAGGACTTTAACATCCGCAACCTTGCAACTCCATCAGCCGATAAAGCTCTATGATAAGATCAAAAGCTCCAGAGCACAGTGAAATCTTTTAAAGAGTGGATCCAGGCCTGTTTGGCCTTCCGCCATCCAGTATTTGGCGGTTACTTAGAGCTGAGGCACTTCCTGTCCACTCTCAGAGAGAAGCCCCTCCTCCGCAACCTAGCCTGCAAATTGTTTAGAAGCCACGTAACAGTTGTGTCGAGCATTTTTCATTTGTTGAAAATGTTTTGTGTTTATGTCTTGATTTAATCTAAAAAGGCAGCTAGCTCACCAATTTCATGAATGCTATTTTTTTGAGTAACTTGGACTTGTTGTTCCTGCAGTCACAGAGAGTTGGCTTAACCTAAAAACTTTTGTTCGCAAAAAGTGTCTATTTGTGCAAGTTTAGCATGAATACACGTTTACCCCATTGCCTTTGTGTGTGTTCGCATTATTGCAATCAGTTGCTTTAACTTTTTCAAATATAAATATCCCATAATGGAACACCCACTTTACGCTGCTTTCCTGCCATGATTCGCCCCACCGCCTTCATCAGCAGCGCAGTGGACGGGAGTAAGATCCTAAAAAAGAATCGAGAATCCTTTTTTTTTTTTTTTTTATCGTGAGGGATTAGGAAGGATCGACACCCCGTAGTCATTAAAAAAAAAAAAAGTCAAAGTCAGTTTTATTTGTCACTTCTTCCATATTGTGCAAACATACAGAAGACTTGAAATTATGTTTCTCTACTGTCTGAAAATAAAGTGAATAGTGCAACATTTAAAAAAGTAAAAAATAGACAACATATAACATATAAACAACATATAAACTAGACAACATATAACATATAACCAACATATAAACATATAAACTAGACAACATATAACATATAAACATATAAACTAGACAACATATAACATATAACCAACATATAAACATATAAACTAGACAACATAGCATAAACAACATATAAACATAGTGCAGAAACATAAAGTGAATAGTGCACCAGTTAAGAAAAAGTAAAAATAGACAACATATAACATATAAACAACATATAAACAGTGCAGAAACGTATAAACATAGTGCAAAGACATATAAACATAGTGCAAAACAAATTAGACATATAACATATAGTGCAAAAACATATAGTGCAAAAACAAATTTGGAAACTATTTAAGTGTGCGTTAGTAGTTTTAATGACTCGGTATTAAAAAAAGAGAGAGAAAAGCTGCAGCAGACTGTTGGAAATATCAGAATTCAGAAGCTACATTACTCCAATGCAATGCCATGAGATCCAAATCTTCACCATGGAAAGACTGACCCATGTGTACAGGGGAAATACCAGGCCGAAAACACAGAAGAGATTAAAAAAAACTAAAAAACGGATGAACAGCAATCAGGTCTCTAAAGATAACCCGCCGCTCCGCCCTCGCTAATGATATAAATGTGACTGTAAACAGCGTCATTATGGATGTAAATAGTTCTCAAACGGTGGACTCAGAGGAAGCAGACGGACCGCGCATCCATACACAATTAAGTGATGATGATGATGATGAGGCACACAAACTGGGCTCGACGCGGACCGCAGCACGTTCCAGTCCCAGTCAGGACATTTCCCTGAAACACCCACCGCTCTGTGGGTCACGATCGCATCCTGATCCTGGAGGGATAAGGATCTTAATCACCCCACAGAGAGAGAGAGGGAGAGTCACCACCAGAAGGCCTCTGCCCCACTTCCTCCAACGGGCCCTCACCTTTGCCCCACATGAGCGCGCTGAGCTCAGGAGAAGTTAAGTTCATCACAGCTCAAATACTTTCGCTAGGAGTCTCTCACTCACTCCAACAATTACTTTCCACAAGTTGTGTCAGCAGAACAAAAGGTCGGACGCAGATGAAAGACTCGTAATCGGTTTGGATCGCTCTCCCTCGCTGCCAGGCCTTTGTTTTCCATGAATCGAGAGAAAGTTCCAACGTCAATTATGAGTAATAGATGAGGTCCTTTTTGCCCACGGACCAACAATGGTGGTTCTCAACACGGCCTGTGGCACCAAACAAACAAATCTACAGAACATTAAAATGTGCTTCAAGTGTTTGTACTTGTGGATCACTTGGATGCTAATCCTTCTTTTGTTTTTGTCAATATTATTACATCTACTCATACAATGATTAGTCCTATTGATTGAGTTTAGAGATTTTTCAGAGTTGGAGGTTTTTAAAATCGGTATTAGGACCGAAGAACTTGGGAGTCAGTGCAAGCGCATGTCTAAAAGTCGAGGAAACATGCTTTTAAATGTTATTTTTCTATCTCCATTAAGCCCGTTACTCACTATGTCATCTCTTCCTGACAGGCAGGAGATACTTCACCTCACACTTCCTTCTGTGCAGCTCTTTCAGCGCTGAAGGATTTGGAGTATCGGACATTTTAACGCGAGTCTAAAATCAGAATAAGGAGTACCTGCTAACAATATGAATCTAAAAAGCGAAGCCAGGGTATTTATACAGGAATCGAGGGTCTCAAAAACTCAAAGAAACCAACATTTAAAAGTAACCAACTATGATTTATTAAACAGGTATAAAACGTAAAAATGTGACGAGGGACTCACATACAGACGGGAATAAAACGACAAAAATATTACAAGCATTTAAAAGCAACAATAAGACTGTACAATATACACACACACAAGAGTCATAAAAACAAAATGGATGGAGGAAGTTCTCGGACCGCTGCCGCCTCACGACAGGAGGGTGATGAGTGCGTCCAGGAACTTGCTCCGGTCCTCCGTCTTCAGTTCGATTACTGCAGAGAAACAAAAACACGTGAGAGAGTGAAGACATGTGGTTTGTGTCCTGATGCTTTGAAATGAAGACGAGGCTGCCACCTAGTGGCCGATGAAGAGACGGACAACTCCACGGCGAGGTAGAAAAGTAAAACGTCGGTCTTACTTGAGGTGTCGAAGTTGTCGTGAAGAGTTCTGGAGCTGGTGCTCTCTGCGGCTTTCTCGAACGCTCGACCGAAGAAACTTTTAGAGGACAGAAAGAAAAAAGAGAAAAGGGTAGAGAGTTTTGGTAATCAGGTAATCTTCAAGCAAAAACACCAACAATTCTCCGATGTGAAGACTTTTTGGGGAATATTTGGATAAAACGAGCGGTCTGAAGACGTCCCAATCCCTTCTTCATACCAACAAAATCTTAATGTTTTCTTTTATTTATTGAAGTCTAAGGAAAGGAAGGGAAATTGTTTTTTAAATAAGGGTGATTTAAATGTTTTCAGTATTGCAATATCAACTTAAAAACCGCAAAAGATATAAAGACAAAAGTATTATTTTATTATTTTAACAGAATACATAGAGAAAACTATACCATATATGTAATATTTGACTATTTAGTAACTAAAATAAATAAATGTAAAATAATGATTCTGGGATTTTAGTCTACACTAAAATAAACGAGGACGACAGCTTTGTAAATGTGTTATTTATGAAGAATCGTCATTGAAATCTTCCGTTCTTATATTGTTTTGGTAACATCCCATATTGTATAAAATAAATATATAAAAGAAGGTCTTACTTCTTCTTGTCAGACGTCTCAGACTCAGGCGGGATTCCCACAACAATGACGGACCCCTTCTCCACGTCCTTGGGAGCAGCCATGATGAGGGGAAGCAGTTTGCAGCGCTTATTCCTCGTCTAACCCGCAACAAACACAACACACACACACGTAAAACACACACCACAAGCGATGTCAACGGCAGTGTGTTTCTCAGAGCGGATGAAAGCCTTCTTCGGTCACAGTCACGGCGGCAGGGGACTCACGGATTGGACGAAAGCCTTCAGGAGGTACTTGCAGAGCAGCGTCAAGGCCATGGGCTTGGAGAAGAGCTTCACGTCCGGCGTTCCCTACGCGAGACAGAGGAGGAAAAAGGGGTTGAGCCGAGGCAGCGCGGACAGGCCATTGTTGAAGACGCATTATTCGGACACGCGTACCTCCATGAGGTAGCAGTAGAGGAAGGGTCCCTGAGACACGATGAGGTTGGTGCAGATGCAGCTGGCGACCGTCTGCTGGATGGCCATCAGCTTCTTCTTGGCCAGGTCGATGCCCGAGTGGAGCCGGTCGAGGTTGCTCCTAAGAGGGATGAGACAGAGAGCTCTTTCAGATCAGAATATAAACATTTAGACACTTTAAAAAAAAAAAAATAAAACACTCGTCCCGGTCGACGTTTCAAACGCCGCCACCGACCTGGACAGGGAGTCCAGGGCCTTGATGAAGTTGTCTCCGGCGCTCTCGTCTTTCTCCGCCGTGCTCTCCAGCAAGGCAGCAGTGGCGTGCACCATGTCGCTGGCCAGGAAGCGGTTCTTGAAGCCAAAGTGAACGCCGAATGTCTGGATGCGGATGTCCTTCATGCTGATGGAGGAGGAAGAGGGTGAATAAAAATGTGTTTTTAAAATAAAATAAAAAAGGACTCATCGTGTCAGGCCGACTGACAATAAGTGATTTCTGGATTCACACCCGTATTTATTGGAAGATTCCTCAATGACGTCCCTCAGGTTCTCTTTGATGGACATGTCCATGGAGTGGAATTTCTGCCTGACTTGTTTCAGGGGCAGCCTGTTGAAAAACAAAAAAATCAGCCATTAATAGAAGCGAGGAAGCTCTCTCTCCATTTATGTTTTCACATACAAGGAATTTGTCCTGGTGCATAACATTTAACAATAAACATTTAACAATAACCAGAGTCCAGGCCGTGGTCCTTTACCCCATGTCAGCGAGGAATTCCTGCAGCTTCTTTTGGCCATTTAATGTCCACAGCTTGAAGTTGCACGACGTGTAGCAGGAGTTACAGATGCTCTCATACAGGGACCAGTGCTGGTAGAGGGTGAGACGGAGGCTGAAGCAGAGCGTTAAGGAAAACTCAACGTGAATTCTGCCACTTAAGACACATTAAAAAAAAGAAGATCCACACAGACAACATGTCGGGTGATTTAAGGATACTCGTATTCAAAGGAGATCCTCATACAGTCGATGGAGAGCGAGTTCTCCTCGTCCTCGTTCCGGTGGTTATGCCGGGAGACGTGGCGCTGCATCGTGGCGATGTCCGTGACGTACTTCATACTGAGAAGGAACCAGGCGGACGAGAATAACTCAGTGTGGGTACACAAATCAAATGCATCTTCCAATTCAGAGGGAAATTTATTGACTTTTCGGAGAGCTTTGTTTTGAAAATACTGAAGATATTCTTACTGTGTGATTTTATCATGAACCCACTGGTCCGTCAGTCCAATGACGGCCCACCTGCAAAGACAAAAAAACTAAGATAGTCCACATCTGAAAGTGCGCTTCCACAATTTGTTTTACATTTATTCTACAAATCACAAAGCTTACCAGAGCATGTCCTTAGTGTCTTTGGTCAATACCCACGCCAACTCAAAAAACATCATTGAAGCCTGACATGAGACACATGAAACACACGATTAAAACATTTGCATCCTGGAATAATGAACCCTCAATATACAGCTGTGCATAATGAACCCTCAATATACAGCTGTGCATAATGAACCCTCAATATACAGCTGTGCATAATGAACCCTCAATATACAGCTGTGCATAATGAACCCTCAATATACAGCTGTGCATAATGAACCCTCAATATACAGCTGTGCATAATGAACCCTCAATATACAGCTGTGCATAATGAACCCTCAATATACAGCTGTGCATAATGAACCCTCAATATACAGCTGTGCATAATGAACCCTCAATATACAGCTGTGCATAATGAACCCTCAATATACAGCTGTGCATAATGAACCCTCAATATACAGCTGTGCATAATGAACCCTCAATATACAGCTGTGCATAATGAACTCTCAATATACAGCTGTGCATAATGAACTCTCAAATGCCGTGACCTCATGTCACAACTATGCTTGAAATATTTGTAACAATACATAATAAACTTTATACACCCAGTGAAACTGATTGTGCAATACTGTCGTCATATTTTTGTGCCTTATTTTATAAAATAATCCTTTATTAGTCCCGCAGTGGGGAAATTACAGGATTACAGCAGCATTGCTCACAAGTAAATAAAAGATCAAAATCAAGTAATATAAATAAACAGTAATAAAAACAAAATAAAAAAGCAGTAAGAAGAATATTAAATATACAGACTGTATACAAAATAAAAGTATATAAAAAGTACTGCACGTATTAGATATTGCACCAGGTGAATGAATTAAAGTGTTTTCTTATACTATTAGCATTTATAGCAGTTTTTTTGTATTCTTAATTCTAATTCTTTTTACCTTAAGTTTATAGTAATTTTGTGAGTAAGGAGGACATGGCAAAATAAGCGTTTCATTGTACGGAGTAACTGTCTGTTATTTGTCCATATGACAATACAAACATCGTCAATCTTGCATGAGAGACAAAAAAAAAAAACAGAGGTTTCCAGAATTCGAAAAGGACAAAAAAAGCAGTCGGCCTACTCACAGATGTCCCGTGATATTCGTACTGCTCATAGTCAAACAAGATTTCCCTCCTGAGAAAAAAGAGTGAAACATTAGTGTCAAATCAGAAAAGTGTAACGGCTACATGACAAAACACCATTCCGCCTCCTTAAAAGCGCGTCACCTCCGTCCCTCCCACTCCATCTTCGCCCGCCGCCTCTCGATCCTCCTCTCCACCGCCCCCTGCAACGACAAGCGCGATCATTGGAGTCACGTCGACGCTCTTCGCGGACGTACTTCTCGTTCTCCGCTCGACCACTCACTTCGTCGAACCTCCGGCGCTTCCCGGACGGCTCCGAGCCTTCCTCGCTCTCGTTTCCGGAGTCGCCTCCTTCCCCTTCGTCTTCGTCTCGGAAGATGTCGTCGTACGAGGGAACGCCGAGGTCGTCGTCCTGTTTGATGAGCAGCTTTATCTGCGGGCGAGATGGCGGCAGTTAAGCGAGGCGGAGCGCGATTTCCGGCGAGCGGCCGCGTGAGCTGAACGGATCGCGACGCGTCACCTGGGAGTCGTTGTAGACGTTGACCACGTCTACGGGCCGGTGAGTGTCGCAGATGAAGAAGACCGAGTCGTCGTCCGGCTGCAGCATCTCCAGAAGGTCAACATTTGCCCCGCAGTTCATGAGAACAAAATACCGGAACTACAACACACCAAACAACGAGATTATACACTTACAGTATAAAGTGACGTGGGGAGGAGGGGGAAGATCAACGGTTCTTCCTTGCTCATCTTACTCAGACGTGAGCTCAGGTTCGACTTGCTCTTACCTGCTCTCTGTGTTCGAGGAAGGCAGTGCTGAGGTCCTGCCAGCCCGTCACTGGCACCAGTGTGTACTGGACCTGGTCGCAGTGGAACAGCACCTGGTGAGGAGACAAACACTCAGCAGTCATTCTTTAAGATACTCGTTCAAATCGGCAGTAGCACTGAGAGGATACACCTTTTTCTTCTTCTCAAATCAACATTTACAGGGTTCATACACATTTGGACCAGTGGATTTCCATGACTTTAAACCAAATTACATGACTTTTCCATGACTTTAAAACCAAATTACATGACTTTTCCACGATTTTAAACCAAATTACATGACTTTTCCACGACTTTAAACCAAATTACATGACTTTTCCATGACTTTAAACCAAATTACATGACTTTTCCACGATTTTAAAACCAAATTACATGACTTTTCCACGATTTTAAAACCAAATTGCATGACTTTTCCACGATTTTAAACTAAATTTCCATGATTTTAAACCAAATTACATGACTTTTCCATGATTTTAAACCAAATTACATGACTTTTCCATGATTTTAAACTAAATTTCCATGATTTTAAACCAAATTACATGACTTTTCCATGATTTTAAACCAAATTACATGACTTTTCCATGACTTTAAACCAAATTACATGACTTTTCCATGACTTTAAACCAAATTTCCATGACCAAACATTTAGTGAAATCTGGGTGTAAACATGAAAAAGTGAGTAAATGTAGTATTTAAACTAACAATGAGAATACAAAGCATACAGTAAACCTTAAATGACTCAAATGAATGAGACAATAGTTTGATTAAAAGAATAAACATTTATATAGATGCCTGTATGTATGCCTGCTTATATTTTGAGCGTCTTTCTTTCAAAAGCATATTAATCATTTCAAACTCAGCGTAAATGAACGTCATGAACACATGAATATAACACATTTCCATGACTTTTCCCAAAACCTTTAGGATTTAATTTTTTTCATCAAGGACTTTTCCAGGCCTGGAAATAACCATTTTAAAATCCCATGACTTTTCCAGGTTTTCCATGACCGTAAGAACCCTGCATTTAATGTGTGCAGCCATTACGTTGGTCTCAGAAACACGCATTAGTTTAAACTTAACACTTATTTTCACGATCGTATGGTAGCAAACCATACTTTGGTGATTCATTTTTACCTCTTTACTTAAGATTTCCTGAAACAAAATGTACCAAAACACTGGCAACGAGGAAGATCTTGGCGATAATGAATAAATATGAAAAATAAATAGTTTAATCAAACCCTCTATAGTACAAGACATAAACTTTGCAGCTTAAACATGATCCCAGTGAACTGCAAGTGCCAAGAGATGCAACTGGAGGCTTTTCATCAGCAGGTCGTCATGTTAATAAGCTTCAACAGATGCTGACCTCTTGACCTTTAATCAAAAAGGTGCAGCTATGATACACAACGTAACAGAAGGGGTGCACTAAACATAACGTCACTTTGATTTATAAAGTCAAACTAAAAATACTAATAGCCGGTGCTACTAATAGAGCAGTGTAGGTACAGAGGTAGCAGATGTTGCTAACAGTTAGCCGGGTGTCTTACCTGGAGTATTTTACAGGCGCAGAGGGCGTCGATGTCTGACGCCACCAGGAGAGCGACTCTCTGAAATAAAATGTTTGGTTACAGCTCCTAGATTATTAAATAAATTGCGTCTCAACCCGACTCTCGCGCCCGCGGAGTAACGTCAACGCTAGCAAACAACAGCGTTACAAGTTAGCTAGCTAGCTAACCCAACGTTACAGTCGCTTAGCTACACTTAAACAACTCACCTGGTTGGCAACAACTTCGTAAAAGTCCTTCCTTATGTCCGTGATAAACATTTTAAAATATATTTAAAAAAAGAAGCTTTTAAGAGGACAGACGGGGTAAAATGACGCTAAAACGGCATGAACAGCGGTGTTGTTTTCTTTTGGGGGGGGTTTGCTGTCAGACGCGGAGCTTTCTTCGCTGTTCATCGTTGGAAATATGGCGCCAAATCCGCACGTCACATCCGGGTCCCGTTCCAACCAATCAGTGGAAAGCAACGTAGATCATGTTCAAGACCACGCCCACAAAGTAAACAATCGGTTTGAAGTAAACAAAGCCGACTACAAAAAAATACTTTATACTGGTTCCTGCGACGTTATTTCCGGTACTTGTACTTTACTCGAGTATTTAATTTTCTATGGTACTTTATATTTCTACTGCTCCACATTTCGTAGATACACGTACTTTTTTCCCGCTACATTTATCTGACAGCTTTAGTTTGACTTTGTATAATAAATTAATACAAAAATATCAACTTATAATTATGACATTTGAAAGTATTATGGGGTAAGCTACACATCAGTATATAAAGTAACTAAAACTGCCTCCGTCTTTACCAGCTGCACCAATAATGTAAACAAACTTATTAATGCATAATTATTTATAATAAAGTCATAATGTGTATGATAATGAGTACTTTTAGTATTCAAATACATTAAGTATATTTTGCTAATACATTTTTACTTCAGGTAAAGTAAAAAAGTAATACAGGACTTTTACTTAGACCAGAGTAGTTTTCCACTGCAGTATTGCTATTTCTACTTTTTAAACTATCAGAATACTTTTTCCAGCACGACCCAATCCCCTAAAAAAACAATCCTATATTGAATGTTAAAACTATTGCCACTGCTTACTCATAAACATGACATGGTAAAAGCTGCAGCAATACATCTCAGTGTCTAAACTGGTGCCTGTAATCTGATGCCTGTAAAAGAAAAAAAGAAAAAAAACACGCAAAGGACAGTGTGTATTGCAAGATTATTTATAAACATCGTTTAGTGTCCCCAAAAGAGTCATTGAAAGCATCACAACATGTACAATCAGGATACGGTTTCAGCCCGAGCGGCCGCTATATGGTCCAACAAGCCAAGGCAAATCATGATGAGCGTGACGTAAACAAACAAACAGGTTTTTTTTTAGTATCGTCCCCCGACACGAACAGAAGATCCGAAGGAGTCCAGACATAATTTAACAACCTGGTGCCGTGTTCATGAATTTAAAAAGCACATCAAATCAATAGAAACAGATGGAAATGTGAGGATTTGGAAGGAAGTAGTGAATAAAATATGTTGCTAATTAGCTGTGAAACATGCAGGATTTGCTAATGGGCATTTGTTTTGTCTGAAAGACCCCTCGAGAAAGCTAAGTGCCTATTTTCATTAAATAACATGACCACATTAAAACATAAACAAAGAAGTATTCAAAATTCAAGTAAACTCCTACATGCCCCCAAGATTAAATACACTTACACTTACATGATCTCATAAATACCAGTAAGACTGACCAATCTCAAATTTAGTCTCTCTGTTGTAACTTTGACATGTTTCCGCCCAGACATCTTCACATTTGACCCCATCGACAATTAAAACACATGGAAAAGTACATAAAGTTGTTGTTTTTTATCTGAGGTAAAGAAAGGCAGCATGCCACATTTTAAATTAAAAGAAAAAGATTTAAAACAAAAAGTTGTGTTCGCAATGTGACAGTCGAGCTTTACGCCGTAACATGCAGTACACACTTCATTCCTTCACGAAGGGGAACAAAGTAGTGTCGAGAACAAAAAAAGGCACACAGTCATCCGTTTGGTCTGAAACCGGCTGCGAACGTGCCCTGGACCCTGCAACGCTCCGGCTGCTTTCACACACAAACAGAAACATGCAGATGTTTGGTCGCGTCTCATCTTCCCACCTGCACAAACAGTCACGTCAGCGTGACATTTTAATGTTTTTTTCTTCTTCCCCCCCAATCGAAAAGTAACCGTACGAACACAACGGAAAGATAAAAAAAATTGAAAGACCTCAAAAAAAGAAAATAAATGAATCCGTCTTGAGCGTTCACAGTCTGAAAATGAATGTTGATGAAAACTACGTGCCAATAAAACTATTAAACAGGATAGAAAACCTGACCAGCAGGAGCACTGAGAGGCTATAGCACCATCACCTGGAGGAGGTTCCAGTCTGACCTCGCTCAGGTTCATCACAAGGATCCGCTTCCACCCCCGATTCTGGTGAACCGTCAAACTTCAACACGTGTTGGCAGAGGAGCCCAGAGGGGTTACGAAAGCCAGACCTGCAGTGAGTTCGAGACAACTCGCGAAGGTTAAAAACACTCCTTTAGTCATGTGCAAAGATGGGATTATTATTATTAATAATAATAATATCGTGTATCACAGCAAAAGTACAACAGAGCAATGCAGAAAAGCGTGAGAAGAGGCGAGTGGAGCTGCGACATCGGTATACAGTGAAATATATTTATATATTTCACTGTACATTCTGGTGATGTTAAGTAAGTTTGTTGTTGTTGTCAAATAGTCAAAAAGTAAACCAACAAAAAATGGATCTTTCCATCAAAGCCTGACATGTCTTCATCGGTGCTGTAGACTCTGTCGTTAATGTAAATGCATATTAGTCCCCAACAAATGCCTCATTTACTCAAAACTACAGTGCCCAGCTGGTTGAGTAAACTACTGAAAGTACAATTCATGATGTAAAATGTCACAAAGTTTCACATTCAGGTCTCATGATCCCTTTGCCGAAGAAGACTTCGAGATGCAGTTGAAAGCTCTCCGTCATTAACAAGTGGATCGTTTTTTTTTAAGCTTCGACTGAAAATAACAATTATTTTCGTTGTCTAATATCTCAATTCTTTGCTCACTTAATAATTTAGTCTGGTAAATGTCAGAATTTTTTTCTTTCTTCGGAAAGCTTAAAATTGCTCCTTTTAGTCTTTTTCCCCCCAAACAATAAAAAAAAAAAAAAAACAGACACATTTTCACATTTGAGAACCACCGAGTGTTCGCCACCACCCGTTGATGAATAAAATAATCTAAGAACATAAAAGATTGATCAATTATCAAAAGCATTGCAGATTAACCACCAACTCCTGGTTGAGCTCAGATTCTCTTCCCCATATATTGTTTCCCGAAAAAGGTCTGAAACGAAACACTGAAGACCTTTCCTCAACCTGCTTGTTGGAAAAAGAAAACAGAAAAATCTGCAAGTTTAGATTAAAAAACAAAACAATCACCAGATAAATTTCCCTGCATGAGAGAGTGACTCGTGGCCGCCTAGCCGGTGTTTGATGAGGAGGAAACTATTAGTGCAGCGCTTGTGTTGTTCACCTGCTCAGCTGTTGTGAGCACTTAACGTCATGTGATCCAGAGGCACAATACACAGAGAGTGTGTGCGTGTGTGTGTGTGTGTGTGTGTGTGTAGGGCCTTACGGAAAATAATAAACGTGAGATATTCACCGGGCCCTCCAGCGCTGAGAACTTTCATATGGAATACGACATCGGTTTGGTTTTAGAGACCCGACCAATGCAACTGTTAAACTGGAGTTGTTATTTTACAGCAACTCTCACGCGTACCCCGCGATACGGGGAGAATGATCGACGACAAACACTACAAATATTGGTGAACCGGCCAGCCGCAGGAGGGTGTGTGTGTGTGTGTGTGAGAAGAAGAAAAGAAGAAAAAAAACAGAACTCCAAGGATTCCCACGTAACCCCGTGTGTGGATGACGGCAGTAACGGTAACGGCTGCTCTACAGCGGCAGGATGTAGTTGGAGTTGGCCAGCTTGCGCTCCTGCGCGGCGGGAACAGTCTCTCGGTGACGCAGAGCTCGGTGGCAGTCGGCGTCCCGAAGAGCAGGGAAGTGCTGTCGGTAACACAACCAGGCGAAGGAGAGGCCCAGCAGGGAACCCACCAGCACGTCTGCATGGAGGGGAGGAGAGAAGATGAGGAAGCGCGTGAGAGGAGGTTCACAGCCTCACATGAACGCTTCTAGAATAACACAAGAACTGGGAGAATATGAAGCCTGAGAGAGGTGTTTGAGGTTATGAGATTTAGTTTACAAAAAAAACAAGCTTCAGGTTATTTAGTTATTGGCATACGCACAACAATTACAGAGAAGTAGTCGCTGGCAATGAAAATCCTTGCTCTAGAGTAATCCTTAAATATGTGTAATAAAAGAGAATTTTAGACATAAATAGTGCGAGTTAAACTATAGGGATACAACTCTTGTTCTCCCAGAGGACTAAGGGGTTAAAATCCAACTTTCACTGAGCTCCCACACCCTGAGATACTCACCATTTAATGAGCATCAACACATATTGACGTACAACCATTTAACAAGGGTGGGAGATACATTTCTGAGCAGCAGCGAGGACGCAGAGCTCCGTGTTGTTTGTATGCAGACTGACGGGGCACCTCGTGTTTTATTAGAGAGGTCGTGGGAATACGCGACAGGAGGATACTAGTGTCATAAATCTGAGAACAATGTGGACATTAAGACCACATGCAAATATTTGAATTGTATTCCTTCCTGATTGAGTTAATGTATTACAGATAAAAAGGGGAAACACTGGTTTCTTTCTTCAAAATGAGCCTGCAACAAGAGTGTCCTTACAATATGGACAGAACTGAACCTATAATGGTACATTTGCAGCTTTTTTACTCTGAAATCACTTCAAAATGTATCAAATTTAAAGAGTTTTATATTAGATATTGAAATTCTAATTGAATAAATCAGAAGATTTAACTGCATGAAATACTAATTGTTACAAAATGGTGGCTGCATTAAATTAAATAATAAAAACTCCATATAAACATTTTGTTGAATGCCATAGGCTTGTCACCATAATGAAGCGTTGTATTCAAACTGAAAGTGGTTGGAAAGACAAGACAAGACCATCATAATTTTATCGACAGAATTATGAATATGACCACCGCCTTACTGTGCCAAAAACGCCACCAGTGTGGATGAGATCAATACTGCTGTACATGTTGTTGGGCGTGGCCTACAAGGAAACCACAACTCTCGTATGGTCTCATTTCTTTGGGTTTTTACATGACAGACATGTGACTCTGACCTTGCCAGTGGTGTTTGTAGTCGCAGGTTCTGGAGAGGGCGATGGCGGTGGCGAGGAGCAGAGGCGCGAGGAAGGCGCACAGCCGCCACGCTCTGCCTCGGCCCGCCGTGCTGAAGCAGCGCAGCTTTCCCGCGACGTACAGCGCCGTGAAACCCAGACCTGCGAAGGCAACTGGGGTCGAGGAGAAAGGGAGGACAGGGCGATCAGAGCCAGAGGAGTTTCTTTTATATACAGAATCAGGGAGAACACGAAGAGAAAACAACAACAAAAAGAGGCGAGGTAAGGAGTATAGATGGAGATTCTCTCATGCTCATGTAACTAGATAAGAGCCTGGAGGCTAAAATACACTTATATGCATGCAGCACTATCCTTCCCACTTTGTGCTTTCCTTGTTGCCTGCTGATGAAAATGCAACAGCTACAGTCTGAGGCGTTATTATTGAGGCGTTATCGACCGTAAAAAGACCCTCACAGGAAGAGTGCCCGCTGGGAAAGCTCTTCCTGCCCTCCATGACGGCATCTGGGTCACCGCTGCAGCGCATCTCCAGGTTCATCTGACCGTCTGGGAAACAGCGATAGAAGAAGTCGGGCCGTGGCCTGATGAGGGGGACAAACACAGAGAGGCCAGATTTAGGCTTTTTATCCACTTCCATATCACTTGCCATGTTGGTGTACAACGTTTACCTGCCAACAATGAGTTTGATGACGTTGGTGAAGACTCCGTTCAGCACCAGAGTCAAAGTCACAGCTGGGTGACAAAAGGAGACGGGACGGAATTATGAAAATGTATAAATACCACCCCCCCCCACAAAAAAAAGCATGACGCCTGTACGCAGCCGTCTTACCCAGCGAGGCCTCCTTCAGGTCTCCTCGCTCTGTCGTCTTCTGGAAGGTGAAGACCAGGATGACGATCAGCGGAGTGAAAACCGCCACACTCTGATCAGAACAAGAGGAGAGGATGATAACTATGGTATACATATTAATGACAAAAGATTGGATTTGATTGCTTCTTCTTGCTACTTTCTGTCCGCAATTCACGCCACAAATTGCTTACATTACTACAAATATCACAATTTTGGGAAAGCACACGGTTTAGATCAACTTTTCAGGCAGCCACTGGCTTTCTTTTATTCCCCTACAGGAAGAAAAGAAGTCTGCAGCAAGTGATATTCATTTGTTTTGGAGAACAGTTGTCAAAGAGATGACAACTGTGATTAATGTTAAACACATTAAGAGGAGGGAAGAGAGTTCAGATGCACTGCTTGTTGTCAGGGATGAGGTACGAGTGGAACAAACTGGACCGGGGGGGTTTACCCCAGTGACCCACTTGAACTCAGACATGTTACTTACAAACATCAGAGTGGTCGGCACGTGGTCGCTCCCAACGCGATGGAATTTATACAACCACATCTCCTCTGGCTGGATCTCACGGTAGAAGGGAGAAAGCTGCTCCGTCACTCTGCACACAACATAAAAAGAGCAGAGTTTGCTTTCGCGTCATTAAAAACGACGCCCGCCTTCTTAGATCCACGAAACAGGGATGCAAACGAGTGGAAGTACTTACAGGAACACGAGCAGCAGCGCCAGCCGGATGGAAATTTCCGACAGGAAACCACGAAGCAGCCTCCTCTTCATCTTCTTTCTCGGAGTGGACTTCAGTCGACAGCAAACATCGTCACTCCGCTTTCATTTAACTTAACTGGGACTAGTCAAATAAAACATGTTTTAAATGAAGAGCAGAGTTTTAGCCATTGACTTGTGTGTTGAAAGGAAAAATAAATGAGTGGTGAGCTCATATTTCATGAGCTAATTACAGTAAATTGAATTACTGTATACATCAGTTAAACATAATTAAATATAAGTATAATCCTGATGGATTATCCGAAGGAAACAAAGGCTTGGTTTTTTTCTGTATTAGTGCTCATCCCTTTTCTTTTTTTAGGACAGTGTAAGAAAGCAGTGACTAAAGTCACCCGACATCTTCCTGACACTGGTGTTGTTTTCGTTAGGATGGGTTTAGGATGGATTTATTTAGTTATTATAAAAAAACTGTGACCAAGATATGTGCTCAACTGGATATTTGGCAGTTGTAAAATAAACTCTGGTGGACAGACTTTGGAATGGAGTTATTGTTTGTAAAGCACCCAAATACACCTCTTGCATCCCCTTCAAAATAGTTTATAAAGAAAAATTAATGCTTCTGAATTTGAACATTTAGACAAGCGTCAGTGTCACACAAAAAATGGTGGTCTTATGAAACAAAAGCACAGTGTAAACTCCCACAGAGTTTCTCAATGAGCTCCATAAAGCCACATCAGCAGTCTTTACTGACCCGTGTCCCCGAGCCAATTATTGTCTCAACAAAGGAAGAAAATAAAAAACACAACCCAAAAAATATTATCCTTTCTATAAAGTGCCTCCACTACCTTCACTCACAGTACATATATTATAAATATTGAAATACTGGTAAAGATACTGCTGAGTATCCTGCAGCCTCTGTCTGTCTAAACCTGACATGGAGGCCAACAAGCTGAACCTGCGCCCTCCTCTTCCGGGTGACGTAGGCTACGTATTTAAAAGCTGCTCTTTAATTGCATATACTTAAGTCTTATTGTCGTGTTTTTATGAAGACAATATTAAAACGCACGGCCTCTGACAAAGCAGTGAACGAGGCTAACAAGCTAGCATGAAGTCCCTGTGTTGTAGAAACTAGATGTTAGCCGACAGTGCTAAGCTAAGCTAAGCAACATCTGTCAAACAAGACATCTGGCCCCGTTTCCCCGTCGTCGAACCGGGGTCTCCGGCTCCGTTACTGACCTTTAACGGGTCGGTATTGGTTCTATCTCCTCATGCTCACGGTACCGTGCGCCGTCAACACGAAGCGGGCGTCCTCCGTTCCTGCCGACGGCCGGAGGACTTGAGGGGAAGCAGGGATGCCGCGGAGGAGGAGATGAGCAGCGCGTGAAGCTAACGGCGACGCCTGAGCTACATCCGGTGTGGTATTTTCAAAGTAAAAGTGTGCATTTAAAATGGCGAAATCTAACCTCAGATCTCGCTCGTTCGGGTCTTACATCAAGATGGCGCCGCAGATGGCTGCCTCGGTATGTAGGTGCTCATCGTTTTTTGTTTAATCACAGGACTCAATGACTACAGGCCCATCGCCCTGACCTCTGTGGTCATGAAGTCTTTTGAGCGCCTGGTCCTGTCCCATGTCAAAACCCTGACTGACCCACTCCTGGACCCTCTGCAGTTCGCCTACAGGGCAAACAGGTCTGTAGACGATGCTGTCAACATGGCCCTCCACTACATCCTCCAGCATCTGAACTCCCCGGGAACCTACGCCAGGATCCTGTTCGTGGACTTCAGCTCTGCTTTCAACAGCTGCACCTCCAGTCACCAGTCCGTCAAGCTCCTGAAGTTCTCGGATGACACCACCCTCATTGGACTCATGTCTGGTGGGGACGAGTCCGCCTACAGGTGGGAGACTGACCACCTGGAGACCTGGTGCAGCCAGAACAACCTGGAGCTCAACGCTCTGAAGACAGTGGAGATGGTTGTGGACCATCGCCAAGAAGGCCCAGCAGAGGATGTTCTTCCTGAGGCAGCTGAAGAAATGCAACCTGCCGAAGAAAATGATGGTGCACTTCTACACTGCCATCGTTGAGTCCATCCTCTGCTCCTCCATCACCGTCTGGCACACCGCAGCCACTGCCAAGGACAAGGCCAGGCTGCAGCGCATCATCCGCTCTGCTGAGAGGGTGATTGGCTGCAATCTGCCATCCCTCCAGGACTTGTTCGCTTCCAGGACTCTGAAGCGAGCTAGGAAGATTGTAGCTGACCCCTCTCACAATAAACGGTTTCTGAGTCTGATTATGGCCGCCATGTTGGTTTGTTGTCCCTGTCGTATCCCTGGAGATGGAATGCGTCACTATGGAACGTTTTAGGGAAAGTCCCTCCTGAAAACTTGATGTGGTTTTAAACTATTAGTGATGCGATCACGCTTTGATCGGTTATCCATATGTACAAGCTGCTTGGGAGAGATTCTTTGCTCACGTATTGAAATTGTCATACATTGTCCGCACGACCCACAAAACCCTTCGCAACCTTCGCAAGTATTGAAGCAGTCATACTACCCCAGTCCAGAGTTTATCTCTAGTATTGAAGCAGTCATACTACCCCAGTCCAGAGTTTATCTCTAGTATTGAAGCAGTCATACTACCCCAGTCCAGAGTTTATCTCCAGTATTGAACTAGTCATACTACACACCAGTCCAGAGTTTATCTCCAGTATAGCGAAGATGACATCCAAGTCACTAGCCAATCTGACACAGGCCATAGTTGGTGGCCTGTGTCAGCGTCTTAACAACAATCTTAACAAAGTGACAAATAACGACAAACTAGAATACATGACAGCCATAATGAGGTCTCCCAGGAAGCAGGAGACACTCCCGAGCCATCTCCCACTGCATGGTATATAGCAGTCGGTGAGTCCATGTTAATTGGAAGGGGAGAGGAGACCTCTCTCCCTAGTGGTGCAGAATAGCCTGGCTGCTGAGGACACCCCTCTGGCTGAGGTAGCATGGCACGGTTCAATTACCCAGGCCAGTCTATTCAGGCAGGTGTGCTGCAGATAGCTGGAACCAACCAAGGGCAGCACAGTGGCTGCAGTGATTTAACACTGCAGCCTCACAGAGACGCCTCCACCCTTGTCTCTGTGTGGAGTTTCAATATTCTCCCTGTGTTCACGTGGGTTTACTCCTGGTACCCCCCACATAATCCAAAAAATATTCACTAATTCGACTAGTTCCCCCTTCAAATTAATGAATAAAAAAAAAAATCTAATTAAATCTATGTTCCCGTCTCTCTTATTATATATATATATATATATATATATATATATATGAGTATTAATACAATTGTATGACATGATGGTGACTTCAAAGAAGAAGCACTGGAATCTGTTTAAGTTGTGATTTTCATGAAATGATCAATATTATAAAATAAGTACTTTAGGTTAACGACAGGAGCTCGTTCTGTAATCAACGATGATATTCGACAGTAAGAAACATAGGACCTTCATTACTGATGCGTTTATGAATATTTTTTATATTCACATTATTTACCGGCTTTATAATTGAATCAATAACAGTTGTAAACTAATTGAACATGTTTTCTTTGTGAATGTGAACCACTGGATACATGAAGCTGGAACAGCAGAGACTTAAGTTATTAGTATTAATATTATAGAGACCTGTCAATCACAGTAATCCCCGCCCCTAAAGCATACTCTGCATTATGGTCTGATTGACTCTAAATGGACCATAATTTACTAAATGAACTTCATGCTGTATTGAAGAAGACTTAAAACTAGAGATTGAGACATTGACCCAATCACAATGTCCCCTAAACCCTCAAACCCTGAACCCTCAGGGACTTACTGACGTCAGCTGCTAAGTGGTTGAGCGTGAGAGGCTGTGAGGGCTTGATGGTGTAAATATGAATGGGACAGCACTTTGCTGCACTTTGCTTTTTTTTCTCCATTCTTCCATTGGGAACTGCGTGTTTAACATCACATTGCTATGGATTGTGGGTAATTCCCTTAGGCAAAGTCGGCATCTAATGCTGACTTACGGAAAGGGTTCATAAAGGGCTCAAAATGTCTGCCAGAGACTCAAACACTCGACGACGTGACGATGGGACAGAACCAAACCCTCAAGGACTTCGCCTCAAAGTCCGTGAGTGCTTTAGGGTGGAGATTGGGATTGGGCCATAAAGTCGCTTTCCCGTAGACTTCTATGCAATCAGACTTCTTTTAGCAACCGGAGGAGTCGCCCCCTGCTGGTCAGCAGAGAGAATGCACCTTTTTAACACTTCATCACTCGGCAGAATCGGAGGTCTGGGTCCAAGGTTGGAAAAATAAATAAATACCCAATTTATTACATATTAAATACCCAATTAGTTCGTCCTCGTCGGATGACGACTCGCCAGCTCCTCTCTGTTCGGCAGACACTAGTTAATAATAATCACTCCCTCATTAGTGCCACAGTGGGGAAATGTATTATCTGCATTTGAAGGAGCAGTGGGCAGCCTCGTGAAGCAACTGGGGGTTCAGTGTCTTGCTCAAGGACACTGTGACACTTAAACTATGGGGAGACTGGGGATCGAACCAGCGACCTTGTGGTTATGGACGACCACACTCCCCTGCGTATCATCCTCTCCGCTGTAGCTGAGGCTTGGAAGAGATTGAGGCAGTTTGATAAACGGCAACAGACGAATGTATAAATACAGTTTTAAGATGCTTGTTGGCAGGAAAACGACCACATTATGAGTTGCCGTTAAGAATCAGAAGTCCCCTCAGGACTACATTTTCAGGGGATAAAATTACCGTACTTTTCGGGTTATAAGCCGCTACTACCTTCGGTCAGTGTCCCCGTTAGCTCCCCGCTGTAGCCAGCTGGGGCTCCTGCTAGCGCTCCGTCACTTCCCCGCTAACTTCCGCTAGCTCCCTGAAAACCACCGAAGGTAGCGGGACCAGGCTCGACACCCGACTTGGGCAGAGGGGACGCGGGCAGTAGCAGCAGCAGCGGGCAGTAGCAGCAGCAGTGGCCGGTAGCAGCAGAAGCGCTAGCTAGCAGCGCTACTAGCTTGCTACAGCGGGGACACTGATCAGCCGTAGGAGCGGCTTGTAACCCGAAAAGTACGGTATCTGCGTTTTGATAATGCTGCCGGATTTAAAGGCCTAATTTGTAACACCCATAATAATGATTAATTGCTTTATTTCTACCACGCTTGGAAGCAACATTTCAATTTATCTTAATGTGTTGCATTTTTATTTCAAAGCAGTTGACTGAATGTGTTCAAATGAATCCCATACAGCGAGAGCCTTTCACCGAGACAGAGTACAGCTTTATTAAAGTCAAACTTCAGGCATGTCTGAACTCTTCAAACTCAACTTTAGAATGAAAAAGGACAGAATCAATATTCTCAAATAAAAAGACAGTCATGTACAAAAAGAGTGTCGTCTCAACAGTCACACACATTTAGAAGCAGAATTGTACAGGCAAAAAAAAAAAGAAGAAAAAAAGAAGAAGTACGCCACAGTAACAGGATCCAATGCAAGTTCAATGCAAACTATTTACAAGTTCTTCGACAATATGCAGTATGCAGTAACACAGGTCCAACAAGTAATCAACATGGTATTTTGTGTTCATCCACATTTTAATCGAAGCAACACCAAGAGAGATAGATATGACCCCAGTTAGAGTTACTGTAAGTAATTTTACCACAAGTAAAAAGAGATGAGTGCTTATGAAGGTGAATTATTTATTAATTTACTCACACCATTTCTGCTCGGGCAGCATGTCAATTAAAAGGAGACATTGCACACAAAAAACAAAAGACATCAGTGAAATATACCCGTAGGCATACAGGGGGGAGTCCATCCTAAATTTAAGTGTATATAAAAAAAAAGATAATCTTTAATAACAAATGTGGGCACTACCATGACAAGAAACAAACACAAAAAAGCGTGGCCATCAGAAAGCATTATGAAGTGAAGGAAATGAGAGAGGCAGACGTAATACTGCTGCTGGATCAGCGGAGGAGGGCAGGAGAGGACAAACTGGCACAATGACCATGAGATCTGCGGCTGCAACAAATGAAATGCTGTCACACAAAAAAGGAACACAAATATAGACAAAACTCTGGCATGAAAAAAATAAAAAGGCATTTAGAGAGATTCTCCAACTGAAGTGGGTTAAACCAGTGTCTGATGTTGGAAGCATGCATTTCAGCTGAACAGGCACCTTGACAGGATAATAATGAAATAAAACAAAAAGAACAGTTATATAAATCACAACTCTACACATTTTCTCTGGAGCTGCAAACACAAGAGTCAAGGTGGTCTGATAATCACACGTGTTTGAAAAAAAAGAAAAGAATACAATAAATAAAATTAAAAAAATGAAAGAAATTCAAGTTTACACACGCAGACCGTTTTGAGCTCGTAAGTAAAAGTGACTTAAAGATGCACCTTCCTGATACTGATCACTGAATTCATACTGCTGAACAATAAACGAGTCTCTGAACGTGAAGAGTTTGGCAAGAAATCATCAAGTGGAGTCGTTTTAGTTCTTTAAAAAAAAAAAAAAAAAGCTTCCTAAAAAAGGGTCAGCAATGACAGAATGACGAAAGAGCAGCTGTTGAATGCAGAAGAGTGTGCACAAATGAAACGTGAACTCCTATGAACTACAGATGTTTAAGTACATGATGATTAAGTGCCTCTGTTATGCATGTATGCAGTTATGTGCGTACGTTCAGCTTATTAAAAGTCCTCCACTCAAACTGTTGTTTTGCTTATGGTTACTCTACTTCAGTGTCGACGTGATGCATGTGCAGCGACCCAGAAGACCTTTCTGCATTCAACGGCTCCCCTTCCTGGCAGGACTGTTGTATCGGACCGCATTAGCTTTCAGCTCAGTGTTCCTAATAAACTGGAGACTGACTGAAGGCGTTCGAAGATCTGAAGTTATTATTTGGGGAAATTGGCACAGTTTTACCCTGCAGCTCGACTCTAAAAGGCCGAACACGACAACAAGGCGTAACATTATTTTATTTTTTATTCTAATAATAAAAATTATTATTACAAGCAAATGGCCGAGACATGTTTACAGATAAACTTCCTTGAATCCAGGGTTCAAAAACAAACAAAAAAGCACAAAAACTAGCTGTGAAACTGAAACTTTACATTCCTATATTGAACTGCTTCACACTGCTTTTTAAAAAAACACCAATTACAGTGAGTCACGATACAGGTGGATGAGCAGCGGCTCGCAAGTGTGGAATCATTACACCGAATGTGAAAATGAAAGAAACGTATGCAATGACTAAATACATATATATTGTGTAAAACTTGTTTTTTTTGATAGTTTTTTTTTTTTACATTTCTATTTCACTTACACCATGGTGGAGAGGAAAAGACAAATTACTGCACTGGTGTTTTTTGAAAAAAAAGAAAAAGAATTGGTATAAAAATGTGGTGCAATAAATACACAGAAATTTAAATTGTGACGGATGAGCATTTAAAAACACTTTACAGAAGTTTGTATTTGTACATCAGACTGGACTGGACTGTTGTTATACCACGGCTCTACGTGAAGCCCAGGCTCCAGGACGTTCTCCGGGTGGGACATGAAGAAGTGCGTCTCGAGGACACCGCAGACTTATTTCCTTTATACGAAGTCGTTCGTACTTGTGCCGAAAGAAAGCCGCCGTGTTTAGGCCACTTTCCTCAAATTGTTTAAATAATAAAAAGTTAAAAAAAAAAAAAAAAACGCGCCCGGCAACTCGAGAGGACATAAAAACAAAGAGTTTCAACACAGTTATAATTCCGACGTCACTACAAGAAGAGGTATCCATTTTTGAAACACTTGTCTTATGTTCTTTTAATACATATTTCTGCATATGTATGATCTAGCTATAAGTGTCGCGACAAGCCGTGGAAAAGTGCTTTTTCAGGAAAGGTTTGGCAAAAAGAAAGAAAAGGGTCACAGTACTCGACGTTACTGAAACGGACTGCGTCTGGGCAGTAGTCGCTACAGCCAGAGTCAAACTTAAGGCTGATCAACAATACTTTTAAGACAGCACCAGTGATCACAAGCTGAGATCCTCGTCTACAATACAAAGAACAGCGATTGTAATTGGAGGAAATGTGGAACCAGAACTTAAAATTAAAATAAAATAAAAAAAGGAATCCGTCTTGTTTTAAAATAAAAAGTTTCCTTCTTCCAGGAACGACCAACGAGGCGAGGCTCCGCCCCCTCCTGATCTTCACGTACTTTACAATATCATGAGCCAATTTATGTACACAATGGCGAGTGAGACTGGCAATATGAAAGATCACGAGTACTTCTGTAATGTCATTACCATTACGCTATATACCATTATATTTCACCTTAATAGGACTATGTTCACTAGGAGGTCTGCGCAATGCTTAACACCGAAACAAACAAACAAACGTAATACACCACTCACTGAGATGACGTGAGAGAATCGGTCTGTAAACATTAACAAACATAGATACTGTATATAATTATATTCATCTATACTCATAAGTATATTTAAAAACCATGTTGAAGGAAGGTTGGAATGTAGTGTGGTCCTGAAAAGAATTGCACAAAAATCGGTCATCCCCTCCCGCCCTTTTTTTTTCCATTTTTTTTTTTTCAGAAGAAGAGATGCACCCGATCACGTCTCGAGGAGGAGGAAGATGTTCAGCTCCTCCTCCTCCTCCTCCTCCTCCTCTTCCTCCACCTCACTCGTTAGGTTCCTTAAAGTTCCAGTATCTGACGACGCGACAACACTTACAATTTCCACAGCTGTAAAAAACTAAACATAATGAGGTGGCGGTCCGGCCGGTGGAGAGCGTTAGTGGCACAATGATGCCGGGTCACTTCCCTCTTGCCGACACTCCGGTCGCTCTTCTCTCGCGACCGACGGCATCGAGGTGTTCGTCTGCGTGTCTCTGGCTCTGGTCCAAAAAAAAAAAAAAAAAGCACTGTATTCCCTTTCGTCAGAGCGGGATCGGAGCCCAGGAGGCCAAAAAACGGGAGTGCACTTTACAGGGTATGAGGTATTGAAGGGGAGTGTCACTCCGAAGCCGGCCGGCCCGCCTCCGCCTCCGGCTCCGGCTCCTCCTTGATGCCGGCGGGGCTCAGGGCGGAGCGGCGCGGCGGCTGGGCCGGGCCGGAGTTGGAGCCCAGCGGGCTGACGGGGTCGTGGCTGGAGCAGCAGGGCCGGCCTTCGAGGGCGGAGGACGTGAGCGCCCCCGCCTCGTGATCCCGGCAGAAGGAGCGCGGGCAGAAGTCACAGAGGGACGACGCCGCGGCGCCGCACACGCTGCAGTCGTGCCACGGACACTCCCAACGCCCTGCGGACAGACACAGAAAACACACATTTATTCTACTCAAATTCAAGCGACACACTTCAAGCCTCTGGAAATTTCTGTTTTCAATTAGACCGTGTGTGCCAACAATGTCACGTGTTCAGACCACGAAAACATCACATTAGGTTCAACATCCCAAAAGGTTTGCCATCAGGGTTCATACACATTTTGACCAATGGATTTCCATGACTTTAATCCAAATTTCCATGACCAAACATTTTGTGAAATGAAACTACCATAAACGTCGGGTTAAAAGCCGCTCCTACAGTGTCCCCGCTGTAGCAAGCTAGTAGCAGCGCTGCTGCTAGCTAGCGCTGCTGCTGCTACTCCCCGCCACTGCCGCCGCCGCCGCCGCCGCCGCCGCCGCCGCCGCCGCCGCCCGCGTCGGGTGTCGAGCCTGGTCCCGCTACCTTCGGTGGTTTTCAGGGAGCTAGCGGAAGTTAGCGGGGAAGTAACGGAGCGCTAGCAGGAGCCCCAGCTGGCTACAGCGGGGAGCTAACGGGGACACTGACCGAAGGTAGTAGCGGCTCGTAACCCGACGTTCACGGTAACAATGAGAATACAAAGCATACAGTAAACCTTAAATGACACAAATGAATGAGAGACAATAGTTTGATTAAAAGAATAAACATTTATATAGATGCCTGTATGTATGCCTGCTTATATTTTGAGTGTCTTTCTTTTAAAAGCATTCATTATTTCAAACTCAGCGTAAATGAACACATGAATATAACACATTTACATGACTTTTCCAAAACTTTTGGGATTTCATTTTTTTTTTTTCAAGGACTTTTCCAGGCCTGGAAATAACCATTTTAAAACTCCATGACTTTTCCAGGTTTTCTATGACCGTAAGAACCCCGTGTCATGCTTCTGAAATCAGATGAGATCGCCATAAGTTTTTACCGTATGGCGGCTTGGTGAGGTTGAGACACAGCAGGTGGTACGCCTTCGGACACTCCTTCCTGTCACACATCACCAGCTCGCCTCCCTCTCCGCAGCAGAAGCAGAAGTACTCGTGCGTGTGCTTGCCCTCGGGCCGCAGCTTCCGCTTCTTCTGCTTCAGCTTGGCGTTCCTGGCCTTCTCTTCCTTCTCCATCACCACGGCACTCTGGAGGAAACATAGATGTATCAAAACACAGCTTCAAAAAGTCAGCATCGCCCGAGAACCGGACGCGTCGACGCCGCCGAGAGGCCGACGCCCTCACCGTTGGCTGCACCCCGAGGAATCCAGAGCAGTTGTCCGACCCGCAGTGACAGGACGACCTCCAGTTGCCCACGCAGTGCAGGTTGTAGTTGAACGTCAGCTCCGTGTCTGCGGGAACACCAGAGACGAGATTTCACGAATCCGAGAGCGCGCGACGTAGGAATGTAAACAGAACGCGCGCCCCCGTGCGCCGAACTCACCGGCCTCGATGTCGCAGAGGGCGAAGAGTCCGATGCGGACGTCCCCGTTTACCGTCCACTTCTGGGTTTCGCAGTTTGGGCTGCAGCTGTGGTTCATAAAGCGAGACGAGTTCCCTTTCGGGCCGGCGTCGATCACGCGATCCTGAGAGGAGGAGACGGACAAATGAGACACCGTGTGGTCGACGGGGAAAGCGAACCCACACACACGCACTTCACTGGCGTCGTACCTTGGTGAGGGTGAGCATGTAGAAGTTGGCCACGTGATTCTCGTGGGCGCATTTGATCCGCTGCTGGCACTCCTCCGAGTCGATCACCTCGCCCACGTACTCCGTCACAAAGTCGCCCTGGAGGAAAGAACAAGCGGCGCATTTTGAGCGCAGACGCCCCGTTTCAAAATGACTTGCAAACAGCGAGACGGGCGGGAATCAATGTCGACGCAGCGCGTTTCAAAGCCCGTTTCACCGAGAGTCCGGTCATTAGTTGCCATTTCCGTAAAATACAGTCATCCAGGGAATGTTTTTGTGTATCGACATGCCTGGAAAGTGATCCAGTGATGTGAAGGCCGGTTACTTCACATCGCTTCCTTCCTACCGTCACTCATCTGAGATACAGCCGCGATATTAGCTTTAGGTCGGTTTGGATGAGCATCGTTTTCCCCGACTGACTACTTTAGGTTTTCAATGAATTCATCAAAACTACTAACATTATTAATTCCTTCTCTGGGCCCACTGCCGCACTTCAACGGCACGTTTCTGCTTTCTAAATGTCACGCAGCAAAAGAAAGTCTTCCTTTAGAAAACATGCGTTTTTGTGACTTTTCATTTGATTATGAGCAAACCTTGACTAAGTGTTTCCAATACGAGAAATTGAAGAAGTTCTTGACCCCATAGCATGTTGCAACAAAAAAAATTGAACGGTTAAGGCCTAAACGCACTGCAAGCACCTGATATTCCCATTTTCAAATACACCTTTTGTTGCAAATGGCAAAGGAATCAGATGAGGCTACATTATTCAATATATAGCATAAATAAAAAATAAAAATAAATAGCCTCAGCAATCAGCCATCTTAAGAAATACCACTGGATCGGTGGTGTAGGCATTTCAAATCGGATGCCTGCATCAATTGGCGCTAGTCATTCATCACTTCCAGTGCGTTTAGTTTACATTTGTCAGATACTCCAAGTTGATCCTGATATCCTGAGATGTCCGTTTTGTAATCTGATGATGCCTTTTTGTACGAAAAGGACCGAGCTCGACACCCACCTTGCGGAGCGCCTGGTTGGTCGTGAGGCCCCAGCCGCGGCCGTCCGTCTTCGTCACCTCCGTCTCTGCGTATAGCCGCTTGGAGAAACACTGGTTCTCACAGCTGTCTCCCGCAGGACACACCTGACCGCGGCAACACAAATAAAATTAAAAAAAAGGCACGTTCAGTACTTAAGAGGGCTGTCCGTCTGGTTTTAAAGTTTCAGAGGCGAGCTAAATAACAGGCATGCGCTCAGACCTGCGGGTGACACTCGTACTGCAACATGCGGTTGAGACACTGAGAGTGGAGGCTGCAGGGATGCTCGTCTGTTGGTCTGCAGTTGCATCGTGGGATTTCCGACAAGTCAGCTACGTGCACCTGAACCTTCCCCACAGGTTTGTTGGACTGATACAAGAAGACGGCAAAAGTAAAAACACAGAACTTATATACAATTTTGGGGTGACTTAAAATGTGGGGAGACTTAAAATGACATCACCTTGATGAACTTGTAGGGCGGAGGTTTGCGAGAGTTGCGTTCCTGCTCTAGAGCCTCCCGGCTCTCCCTCTGCGCCTTGAGCTCCTGAAACCGGCGGGCCGCTTCTTCCAGAGCTGAAACACACCAACAAGATCTCAGAGTCATCCTTGCTTCCACAAACAAAACAAGGATGAGAATCATACCCGATTTGTCTAAAAAAAAAAAAGGGGGGATAAATTACCTTTCTTGAACGTTTTGTTGATGTTGATCTGACCCGTGACAAAGTTCTTGTCGTTCTCCACGTAAGGGAAGACGCGGCCCTGGTTGATCCAGTAGTAGTCGTGGGAGCCGAAGAAGAAGACGGGGAAGTCGCCGACGTCATGGCGGAGGCTCTGAATGTTGGACGGCACCAGGCGAGGGTTGCAGATCTCCGCGGGCCACCACCTGCGAGGGGAGCGGGACGGGGACGAAGACGAGTGTAGAAACGAAGAAAGAAAAGCATTAAAACATGTCGTCTACAGTTATTATGGCTCCAAAATCCAAGATCTACGACAAGTTTGGCCAATAGAAAAGCAGTATTTAGGGTACGTCCTAATGTGACATTATTTGTGTCCCCTGCAGCGTCTAAAATATATCACATCAAATCCCGTTTCAGTGTTGGTGCACCGCACATTTGTTGCACTGAACTTCTACTAATAACACTGGTAATATTTCATATTTTTACACATCTAGTGCGATAAAAAGACCAAAGTATGTACGTTAGGCTGTTGCCAGCCCGTCTGCGGTTCTCAGCCCACATCAATCTGTGGTTGGTTTTGCTATTCATTTTTAACCTTTTGAAAACCTCGAAAATGTCATCCCCAAAGTAAAAAGGGTGTATCTCTGCAATTACTATGGCTATTTGAATAATTTTGGTTATAATAGAAGGCTACACATGTGAGATTTTGTTCAGATGTGTAAATATCATTCTATATGTTACTGGTTAAGAGTAAATGAAGATGACACACAGAAAAAAAAAAAAAAAGGTTTCAGGTCTGCCTATAAAAAAAATCACTTTCAGGATGATTATTTCTTTGAAATGATGCAGCTGTAAGGTCCAACTCTAACCCAAATCATAGCACAATATGTGAACATTCTCTAACCCAAATCATATCCCAATATGTGAACATTCTCTAACCCAAATCATATCCCAATATGTTAACATTCACTAACCCAAATCATATCCCAATATGTGAACATTCACTAACCAAAATCATATCCCAATATGTGAACATTCACTAACCCAAATCATATCCCAATATGTGAACATTCTCTAACCCAAATCATATCCCAATATGTGAACATTCACTAACCCAAATCATAGCTCAATATGTGAACATTCACTAACCCAAATCATAGCCCAATATGTGAACATTCACTAACCCAAATCATAGCACAATATGTGAACATTCTCTAACCCAAATCATATCCCAATATGTGAACATTCTCTAACCCAAATCATATCCCAATATGTGAACATTCACTAACCCAAATCATAGCTCAATATGTGAACATTCACTAACCCAAATCATAACACAATATGTGAACATTCTCTCTGCAAAGGTTGACTTTGATAAAGTGAAGCAGAACAAAGTTAGAGAGGGTTTAAAGTACAGAGAAAATTCAGGCGAGGTCTCCAAAATTTGCTTTGGGGCACATTTGTGACATTTGATTTTTCTTATGTACCAAACCATATATTTCACTTGTATATTACTTATTTTTGTTTTTTCATAAAACAAGCTATGATTTACAGTTTTATATAACAATCGCTCAGTCTGCAGTCTGGGATTAGTTTTGAATTTTAAAATGACTAAACCACAGAGTTATCCTTCAAATGTCCCCGTACCATAAACCCCACAGCAGTCCCAGCACCGGTGCTCGGTGACGTACCTGTAGTTGCCCAGTTTGACCCAGACAATTTGTTTGTAGTGCGGTTTCTTCCCCGCCCGGCAGTCGCTGCAGGACCACGGCCCCGCCGGCGTCTCCATCTCCAGACACTCCGGGTGGAAGGAAGCCGGGCATGTGTCGCAGCACAGCAACTTGCCTCCTACATTTGTAAGATGTGTGTGTGTGTATATGTGTATATGTGTAGGTGTGTATAAGTGTGTGTGTGTGTGCATGCGTTGTGGGAAATGGGTATGCAAAGAGAGGAGGAGTGTATGATTAGGTGATGCACCTTAAAACCTGGACAAACTCTGAATCTTATTTGCAGACAAGCCTGAGAAAAAGTTCTGCTGCGATATGAAAATAGTGTTCATTACATCTGGGCATTATTCTGAAATTTAAATAAATGAATGCCAGGAGCTTCTTTGTGTGTGTGTGTGTGTGTGCTCAGCTCGGTTGCAATTTTTTTCATTAAAGCAGTTGCAGCATGTCTGTCAATCAGATTCAGAGCAATGTACCAAGACCAGTCTAAAGGGAAATAACATGCGGCAGCACAGGAATAAAAATAAAATAAATCAGCCAGCGAGTTAACAATGAAACAGGGTTATACTTAAAAAGCAGGCATGCAGTCCTGCTAGTAAAGCAAACGTTCCCCATCACACATACTCATCCTGCACAGACCAGCTTGCATGGAATCATGTATTTTACAATTTAGCAATTTGCAAAACCGCTCGGAAGACAGTAATCTCACTATTCTTGCGATGCTTTTTGCTCGACTGTGAGCAGATCTTGTCCGGATTTGAGATTATATTCCATCCAAGGCAGGTCAACGCTCGAAGAAAATGAGGTTGAGCAGAATTTAGTTTTGTCTGAGAATATCAGTCGAAAATAAAAAATAAAACTTAGTTGCAGTCAGCATTAAAAAAAAAAAAAAAAAAAAGGTGTGAGGCCTTCCAAATGATAATAATAATAAAAATAAAAAAGAAGAAAGCCCAGAGTGCTGAAGCAGAGAAGCAATGCGTCCTCCAGCAGCGATAAACTCCACAAACCACAGACAGGACCTGAACTAATCCACAACGTCATACAGTCGGTAAGTACTGGAGGTTTGGTGACCATTTCTGTTTTCCAACAAAATATATTTTGCTTGTTAAAAAAATTTAAAGAACATTTGATTTAACTTGTTTATGAACAGCTTCATTGCAGAGATTTTGTTTAAACTGATTGTCCATGCACGGCGCGAAATAATCTCCCAATGGGCCTCGTGCAAGAACCACGAACACGGACTGCCTCGCTCTCGATGGCGCGTACGAGTCTTTTAAAGAACGTGTTGCAGGAACTTCTTCCTGGGAAAGAAGTCATGTACAGTCTGTCTTTCTCCACGGGAAGAAAACTAAAACTACTCCACTTTCAAAATGTATGAGAATAATAATGCTATAATAGAAAATAAATATGTATAAATATCAATAACTAAATAAAACTGGATTTCTACAGTAGACCAAATTATCATGGCGTGCCAATTTACTGAGAACTAAAACTAAAATAATCTCTCGTCTATCTCTGTGACATCATGTCATTTATTTTTTTGCATCCAACTATTTCTTTTTTTTAAACATAAAAAAATAAATAATGCTTCAAAACTAATTCTTAACTGAAGGTTCTCCTCTGATGGGACGTCCCATTGGACGCCAACAGAGAGAGGCGGAGCTTATAGGCCCACCTGTCGTCACGTGACCCAATAACGATACGATACCTGGTCTTTGGGCACCAGCTGATACCGAGAACCGATACCAGGGTTTGAAAAGTCATTTCTTCGCTTTGTAAAACAAATAACTACGTAGAATTGTCGTTTATTATTAAAAATCTTTTTTTTTCTTTTTTAAAATTTTTTTTTTTTTTTTAAATCGGCCACCAGCAACTTGGTAAAATAAAAAAGAAATCATATAATATCTTTATAAGAATTACAAATCAAGTTCTACATTTTGTTTTCACATTAATTCATTCATTTTAATTCCAGTAAATAATATACAAAAGGAAGAAATTCAATTGATTATTGGATATTGGTGCTTCCTTACATGTGACCAATTCCACCTGCCGAAGAAGACCTCGGCCACAGGAAGTGAACTTTAAAAATAGAATTTATTTTTTTAATCACAACAGCTTCTTTATTCTGCGTCAGTACAGACACATCGATGCCAGCTGGAATAATATTGTTGTTATTTGTCTGCTGTTCTCCCACAGGTTATCTTTTAACTCTTGAATTAAAGCATAAAAAAAATAAAAAGTATATATTGCAATTCTGGGGGCATTAATTAAGCTAACTATGATTGGAACAGACGTTTTAACTCGTCATAGTGGGAGAAGCACAGGTGTCAATAGCTGCAGCTGGATTGGATTCTTTTAGTTATTTACACCTTTTCCTATTCTGACGAGACAAAACGCCTGCACAACACGTCGAGGTCCGTTTGGTAAATCCAACTTCCCAGCAGAGAGGAATAAGAATGAAATACAAATTGTTCTTGCATGAGGCCCATTGTTTTCTGTTAATGTGTTAGGGATACTTGGCTGAAGTTACTTTGCGCCACTCTGCATTGAAATTAACTGCATTTTTCTTCTTCTTTTAACCAGTTCATTAACTTTGCACCTCAAGGCTTTGAAATGAAAGATGCCTCCAAAGAAATTAAAAAAAAAAAAAGGAGGGAGGGTGGGGGAGCAGGCACGACACAAACACAGACCAGTGGGACAAAAGGAGAAAGAGAAAAGCGGTTCAGTTACCTTTCCCCACATTCTTTTTGGTAGCTGACGAAGGAGAGGGAATCATAGGTAATTTCAACTCAGCACGATTTGACTCAGTCAGAAGGTAGTGGGACTTATAGGCATATGAACTTAATATGGTGTCAGTAAGGTCTTGCACTAACAGTCCTACACAAGACACACAGGAAGAGACGGGGGTGAGCCGCAGTCAAAACTCGAAATTACCCAGAATTCACAAAAAAGAGAAAAGAGCAAACACTCCACAGTCTCTCACACACACACACGCAGAACAAACAAGTACAATTAAGTTTATCCCGACACAAAGAGGCCGAACAGTGCACTCAACTTGGACAGGTAAAAAAACAAAACATCAGATCTAAACTGGGTGAGTCTTGTGCTTTCTCATCCGGGGACAGATTACATCACATTTCATTTAGCTGACGCTTTTATCCAAAAGCGACTTACATTTTTTTTTTTTTTTCTATACACCGTAGACACAGCAACGGGGAGCAATTCGGGGGTTAAGCGTCTTGCTCAAGGACACATCGACATAGACTAGCGGAGCCGGGGCTCGAACCACCGGTCCTCTGATTGAAAGACGGTCATGCTAACCGCTGAGCCGCAGCCGCCCAGCGGCCCCAGATGGGAGCGCTCTAAGCCGAGTGCAGTGTACCAGCCTGGATCATTCATAGTGTTAGTGATGGAAAACACACATTACATTTCATGAAACACGGAATATTAAAAAGATTAAAATGATCTTCACAATGTTTATGGGGTTTCGGTTTTCACTCATGAGATCGTTACTGCCGTTGGGACGTATATATATATATTAAAAATAAAGAGTTTGTATTCCTGGAGAGAGAACAAAAGACGGCAAAGTGCAAGACAGAAGAACTGATTTTGCCGTTTTGTGGCGAGTGTGGAGATTTTATAAAGCACTCCCCGAAATGTGTAATAAACTAAAATAAAAACACGGCTGCGGGAGCGGCAGACCGGTGGCGTGTGCAGCGGCGGTGAGCGCTTACCTCTGGCACACAGGAAGCACCAGCCCACGTTGATGGGCGAGGCCAGGAGGCCGTTCCGCTTGGCGCCGCCGTGGCTGCTGCAGATCATGATGTGGTGGGTGAGCGCCACGCTGCCGGCCGCCACGCAGCTGTCGCCCGTGTGATAGGCCACCGGACAGCGGATGCAGCGCATCAGGCGACCTGGAAGGAAGGGGAGGTGGAAAGGAACAAGCTGAGTTACACCAGTCAAGTAGCCGTGACGTAGCCGAGCGCCCCGTCGATGCAGAGTTCGTATAATGAATTAGGTCAGACTCCTTTACGGGTTTCAGCTGTAATTAAAAAGGGATTCAGAAGGATAAAATACCACCACTTGGTGCGCTCTCTGGCGGCTAAAACAAATCAAGTCCTCGGCTATTAAAATGTAATTCCCCCCCACTTTGCTTCATTGCCCAAAAATAAATAAAAAACGTGAAACATGATCCGACATTAAAAGGTTCACGCTTGATCACGCGGTCAATCCGGAGGGTTGAGACGTGTTCTGCTACACAGGCATGCGTCTGTTCACAGGTTTTACGCTTACATTGGGACAATTTGTGTGAAATGTTTTCATAGTTTTACCTTTTGGGAGCCTAAAAACAGGTATTTAAAACTGAAACAGTCAGAGGAAAATGTTCATCAGTTCATGGCCTCTCATGTGAGGCAGTCAGTGTGCATTTAAAACTATATAGTAACACATCTCCATCACTATGTTAAAATGCACCAACACCATCCGTACAGACACAAACTGCATTAATCCTGCCTTGTGTAAAAAATAAAAAATAAACGTACAAATTGGAGACAATGGTGTCACAATGTGACTCTTTCTAAACACAATTTTCTGTGCGGTCTGTGGGTCATAGAACTTTGTTGCAAACATCTCTTCCCCTTTTATTTTTTTTGGCAGATGGGCGATTTCCAGCAAACATAATGCACCATCATCAAAAAAAAAATTTAAAAAAATAAATGACATTTCCGGGAACATTTACTTTGTTTTTCTCCAATTGGTCTGCAGCCTCCCAATGCACACTCACTTCAAAAAGAAGAAAAAAAACAGAATAGAGCACTTTAAGGTTCAGGTGAAACCGGATGTTTGTTGCAAGAATGTGTCGCCCAAACGCTCTGCAGGATATTGCAGTGCAAGATTCATTTGTCGTCTCTTTGTCGATCAGATTTTCCTCTCGAAAAGCACACTATTTCATTTCTCTCACATATTCTAAAAAAGGGAAGTGCAGCCTTTCCCCTTGCGCTCCATATCATCCGAGCTGGGTTTTGAAATCATTTTTCTTCTTATTTGCTATTGCTCAATAACATCGGCGAGAAGCCCGAAAGTTTCGTTTGTCATGCACTCCTGCTGACGCAGCGCCGGCTCATTACCCCACAGCAGACTCAAAAGAGGAACTCAGAGGAGCTTGGAAAGGAAAGGCTGCTTTTACCTTTACTGGCCCGCTGCAGGTCTCGGTCCAGGCAGCAGGTAGAGCAGCTGTGCTGCGGGCAGCAGAAGCCTCCGTCCGAACCGCCGGTCGTGCCCGGCAGCTTGCGGACGCAATCCTCGTGGTAGTAGCAACCGCAGCCGGACACGGAGCACCGCGTCACCTCCCGGCCCGCAGTTTTACAGCTAAAACAAGTATGATTGCCTGGGGGTGTGGAAGAGAGAGAGAGAGAGAGAGAGAGGCGGTGAACGCACAGAAGCCAAAACGCAACAGATGCGACGGTAAAGATCGCGTTTCCCGAATCCGCTCACCATTTCGGCATTCAAGGCAGGTGAATCGGCCTTCGGGCGGGGAGGTCAGGCCGAGACAGTCCAGGTGAAACTGCCTGCCGCAGTCGCCTTCGCACACCACCAGGCCCTCGCCGTACACCTCGCAGACCTGCGCACAAAAACAACACACAGAGAGAGAGAGAGACGGCTCGTGTGAATCGATGCTCGCTTAGAGAGAGAGAGAGAGAGAGAGAGATGACGGATCACGAGCGGCACCTACCTGGCAGACGGTGTCTCTCTTGCCGGTGCTGCCGTCCTGACGGGACAAGCCGGAGTCCACGGACTGAGTGTCGGAGGCGTCCGCGTCGGCCGCTGCTGGACTATCGAGACTCTTTCCGAATAAACCCTGCGAGACGGAGAAAGGGAGAGCGCGTTTTGAGTGAAGAAGTCCAGACGTGACCACCTGCAAGGCGGCTCGGCTGCTCTTTGAAGCGCGTCAACATCCAGACCAGTAAAAGGTGTTTAGCGAAAGACTAGCAAGTTTTGTCTTTTGTCCAAAGAAAAACGTACAGAACAGAGAAATATTCAGAACACAATCATAAATAGAAAAGCATATCATATCATAGCATGTCACATGCTATGACTGAAAGTTTGCCTCGTAAATATTGTGAGGTAATTCTGACTTCTGCATGAGATGTATGTTTATTGATATCCGAGTATTTTGTGGGTATTTCCTGAGTCTACCTGCGGGTCGTTGAGGCCTCTGGAGTCGGAGTCAGAGGTGTCTCTGTACTGAGAAGAAGCCATCTCCACGTCTGTCGACGCTCTGCTTCGCTTCTTCAGGGGCTTGCAGGCATCTGAGATCTCACTGGCTCCTAGAGGATCACCAAAGAAAAAGGACAAAAATTTCACTTTTGTGTGTGTGTAAGGAGTTCCCACAGCAGAGGTTTCAAAACGGATCGCCTACCTTTCTGTGAACCGGTCCTCAGCGTGGTCTCAGGAGCCATCTCAGCCTGTGAGGGTTAAACGAGGAGGTGTAGGTCATCGTGCTTTTATTCAGGTAGCAGAAGGTTAGTTTGGGGGGATTACGACATTAACGCTACATCAAATATTGAAGCCCTGGTCATGCAGACTCTCACGAGGACGTTACATTCGCTCAAACACACAGGCGGTAGATTAGTCTGTAAAGAGTGGGAAACATTATTACCGTCGTTTACCTGAGAACTGGAGCCAAAAACTATATTGCTGACAACTTTCCAGTGTTGTAAAATCCTCTCCCTTGGCATTGCAAACCTCTGTGCAGTGTTTTATTCTCTGATAAGCCTTAAAAGTCATGAATCTGTTACTTCAACCAGAGTTTGCACATCGTTTATTTCAGCGGTCCCCAATCACCGGGTACCGGTCCATGGGTCCCTTGGTACACATGTCAAGAGGTCACGTGATACGTTACCTCAAAAATGAAACTTAAAAGTCTGTTTCAACTCTGCCGGTGTTCTGGATTAAAATCAAGGCAGAATATCCTGATACAATATCCCAAAAAGCTCTGAATCCCTGCTTCCATTTCCAACATCCTGTCTTTGTGAAGCGGGTTTAAGTTACAGAGTAGACAACATAAAGGTTTAAGTTACGCAGTAGACGGGACATAAAGAACACACTTCAGGTGTCGTTGTCTCCCCGATGGGACCGGCTCGTTGCAGAGAAACAAGCTCAGTTCTCCCACTAATTCGGCTTAACGGTCAGTTACTTTATAGTTGTCTTTATGCCGGTCGTATCATTTTTATTACGTCACATTTATCGCCCACACCGCGAAGGCCGATCCGTGAAAATATTGTCAGTCCGCTGGTTTATTTCACCGTCTCATCGGTAACTGAAATACTTTAAACACCCCTAGTAATTTTTATTTAGTAACTAGCTTTTATTTTTCATTTTATGGCCCAAAAAAAAAAAAAAAAGAGAGTGTACAGGAAATGATATGACATGAAACAAAAAGGTGCAGCACTTTTTTTTCTTCTTCTTCTGCGCGGGATGGATACCTGTTCTTTTTTGGTTTTCTTCTTCGGGATGGGATCGTTGCCTCTTTCTGACTCCGACCGGCTCCTGACTGAGCGGCGCTGTAGCTTCCTCTCCTGGGAACCTGAACGACACAAATAAAGTCTCTTATCGACTTCACGGACGAGTCAAACGTCCGTCAAAGCGCAGCCTCGCGTGTCGGTGCATTACCGACCGTGTGGACTGCTGTGGTGCGATCCAGGAGAGGAGGTCTGCTGCATTCCTCCCTCCTCACTCCTCCGACTGGCGGGGGAGCCTCTCCTGTCCTCCCCCTCTTCCTCTCCTTCCACCTCTCCCTCGTCCCCGTCCTCCTCCTCCTCTTCCTCCTCCGGACTGGGCTCTGGTTTAGCTCTGCTGTCCTCGGGCGAGCAGTATCCCAGGTCGGGCTGCCGGGCCTCCTTCGCCACCCTCTCCTCTTTCTCCTCCTCTTCTTCCTCTTCCTCTTCCTCCTCTTCCTCTTCTACCTCCTCCGGTTCTTTTTTCGGAGACGGAGCCACTTTTTTCTGCAGGAGAGGCCAGTCGCACTTTGTGATCTCCACGTTGAGCCTCTTCATGGTGATGGAGAGAGGCAGCAGCTTCCTGGCGGCCGCCGTCTTCCAGGCCCGGACCGGCGGCGGCGACGAGTCCGGCCGCGCGTCGCCGTCGGCGGCGTTCGGTTTCGGGGAGCCGGCCTTATGCTGGCCCTTCTCGTCGTGCGAGGCCTGGGAGTTGGCGCCGTCGGCCGCGTTGGAAACGCTGCACTGCCTGCGCGGCAGCAGCCGTCGCGGCGGCTGCTCTCGCTCCGGCGACTTCACTCCCCCTTCTTCCTTCTTACCCACCGAGCCGCTGGAGCGCCGGTTCCGCTTCTCGGCTCGGATGGCGGGTTTCCTGCTGGACGGGCCTTCGATGGGGTCCGGGTCGACGTAGATGAAGGTGTAGTTGTCGATGCGCTCCTGCCGCGACATCACAAGGGCGTCCTCGGCGTGGCCCACGCCGACCTCCCACTGAGAACGCTCCCGCTGAGGGATGGGCTTCAGGAGCTGGAGAAGAAAAACCATGAATACCAAACAACTGATGAACTTTATTTCTGAATGGAACCTGATATTATCAATATTGGCTTACCCAAATATGTACCGATACATGATGGTTCAAAAATGAAAACAAAATGAAAAAGCATACAGAAATGTATTCAGAAACAGTGTCATCTACATAGTTTGCGCAATGCTCAGAAGAGAAAGTACTTTTAAAATAATTTATTTTAATAAAATAGTAACTTCATTTTCACACCGATTAAATTGTTGCGTTTTGCTGTCAGACGGCACAGCTCACCCTAAATTACCCTCATGATATATAAACCGGAATGGGTAAAAATGACTGAAATGGTTTCAGATTGGCAAGTTATTTAGGAAGAGGAAGAGTTTAGGAAAAGAAAACATTGAATGTTTTGAAGGAACAGGACCAGAACCTGGACCAGGATCAGAGCCTGTTCCTTTTCTGTTCCTTTTCCGCCAGAAAATATTTTTGTTCTGTTTTTAAAATGGATGAGCCATGTGATGGTATAACATAAGTAACAGTAAATTCAGTCATTTATACATTAACTAATGTAAAAGTTCTTCTAATAATTCTTTCAAAATAAGTTGAATTTTAGACTTAAATTCTCTAAAAACATGCGATTTGTCGTTGGATGAATAACCATTTTCAAATGAATGGTATCCTGGAATCATAATACTAGCTGCATCCGTACGTACTTTGTGTTTCTCCACAGGGTTGGAGGCCTTGCGCAGCGTCTCGGCCTGAAGGTCCTCATACTGCTGCTTCCCCTGGTACAGGACTATCCTCTTCTCGTGGATCCACGCTCGCTCGGCGACGCTGCCGAAGAACTGGACGTGGTACTCCCTGTGACCTGCACGGAGCGGAAGACGAGCGGCGGCGTTTTAACGTTTGAGAGAGGAATCGGTGCGATTATCGGGAGTGATTTATAATTTTTCCCGTGCCCCGTACCTCTGGTGTTGATGCGAGTGTGGACCTTCATCTGCGGGTCAGAGGAGACCATGCAGGGCCACCAGGGGTAGGTGCCCACCTTGGACCACACCAGGTCTCCTATCACAAACTCCTTACAGAAGCCCGTCTCCTGGATCACAGACGGATGGTGGACCTTCGGAACCTAAAGCGGAGGGAATGGGAGAGAGTCACTAGAAGCTTCTGGGATCTGTGTGTGCAAAAGATTAGTAAGTGGCCGCGGAGGCTGAACCGCCGCGCACTTGCCTTCGGCGTCTTTGGTTCAGTTTTGATGACGGTCTTCTGAGGCTTCTCCGTCTGGGCCGGGGGCGTCTCCGTCGGCCGCGGCTGGACGTGGGCGTCCTCCGTCTGCTCCGTGGTACCCGCCTGTTGCTGCGCTTGGCTCTGGTCCTGGTCCTGGTCCTGTTCCTGTTCCTGCTCCTGGACCTGCAGCCGCGCGCCCTTTTTCCTCTTCTCCTTCTTCCTCTCGTGTCGGCGCTGCATCGGAGTGGCGTCGTTCTTCTGAGGAGCAGAAAAATAGGAAAACAAAACGCCGGTGATGAGACGTCGGTCGACTTTCTTCTGCTTTTTTTTTTTTTTTTGCATAAAAAAGGGCAGCTCTGAAATCACAACTCCCTCAGAGATCCACGAGGAAAAGAAAAGCAAGATGTATGAATATTATTGGGACCAAATAGATGTGACGCCGTGTGATGTTTCTACAAAGTGTGCTTTTGTTTGTATGTAGAGCTTTAACATGTAGAAAATTAAACAGCAATGTTTTTGATAGTGGATTTAACCATTCAAGTAATTTTATTTTTTTCAAGGAATAAATGTGAAACAATTATGGTTCAAATCTGCTTCATTATTTGCAGACATTGATGAAAAAAATATGCAAAAGTAAAAAAGGAAGTACATGTCGAGATATATTGTAAAAGAAAAAAGCTTGTACAGTTATGTGGAGTCAAGAAGTTCAAGATCGAGAAAACGTTCACAATCAAAGAGGCTCATCTGCTTCATTATGAATTCATCCGCAGATTATTTACTTAAAGTTACTCCATCTACAGTGAAATAAAAACAGAGCTGAATATCGTTTGAGAAGCTGGAGACAGTACGTTTTTTTTTTTTTTTCATAAATCGACAATTAACAAATCAAGTGTCATGTTTATTTGGAGTAAAATGTAAAAAAAAAGACACTGGAGGGAAAAAAAAAAAAAACGGATATGACTGCAACGTCTTCAGTGATAGATAAATATCTGTGTGTGTGTGTGTGTGTGTCTGTGTGTGTGCGTGTGTTACCTGCAGTTCGTGCAGCAGGTCTCCGCACAGCGCAGACTCAAACAGCTCTTTCCCGTTCTGATACGTCTTTATGATCTTCAGCTTGATCTCTGGAGAGCTGGTCTTCTTCAGCACCCCGCCGGGGGTGTTGGCCAGACCGTGGGGGGGTTGAGAGGAAGGGGTGCTGTCCACCAGGGAGGGCGGGGGACTGGAGGAAGGCAGGATCAGCGGCGGAGGCGGGGGCAGAGTGTGGGTCATGATGTGAGGCGTGTGGGGCAGGTGGTGCTGGGAGGGCAGCGGCGGCGGCGGCGGCGGCAGCGGGGGACTCTGCGGGTGCGGCTGGGTTTGTATGTGAGGCGGGTTGGAGTGGAAGTGGTGCGCGCCGTGGTGGTGGTGGTGGTGGTGGGGGGGGTGGTGGTGGTGTGGGTGGTGGTGGTGGTGATGCGGGTGGTGGAGGTGCGGGTGCAGCGGCGGGGACACGGGAGACAAAGGCCTCTCCTGGAGACCGGGGCCCCTCAAGACCGTCCCCTCCCCCGGCATGAGGCCGTGGTCGCCGTAGCTCCGGATGGCCCCGTAGCCGTTGGCCGCGCCGTTGGGGAACTGCGAGTACACGGAGAACTTGGCCTGCGGCTCGTACATGCCCAGGCCGGGCGGGTAGCCGTTGGAGACGTGCGACATGTCCTCCGAGGCCGACGGAGGGTAGGAAAACTCTGCATCCAGGGCAGCATCATAGGAGGGACCACCATCCTCGCCGGGGTCACTGCCGGTGTCGCAGGTGCCTTCCTGTCTGATGTTGGCTGAGTCAATGAGCTGAGGGGGTTGCTGAATTGTATTTCCCATGATCCCTTGCATGAAAGAGAAGGAGAAATCCATTGTTGGGCTCCTGCATCCTTAACTGTCTTTTTCTTTGACTGGACCTGATGACAGAGACGTGTGCAGTTAAAAGAGGCTCCGATTTAAATCCTTTTCACCAATTAATCACACCGAGATCACTTCATTTAACCTGCAAGAAGCCCTGAGTGACGATATGACATGTAGCACCAGCTTGAGCTTGCAGACATCAGATCCGCTCTCTGCGTGACCCTTTAAGCCCCATTGACCCCTCCTCCTGCCACTTTCTATGCATTATGTACGTATACGGGATGCACAATTTCAATCTGAATTGCAAAATGGTTTCTCGCAGAAAGCACAATATTTGTTCGAGGCAAAACGTGTGTCAAAATAGCATTTTAGATGAAATACTGTCGTCCTGCAGAGAAGTCCTGGTCCACACACACACTACACACACACACACACACTACACACTTAAGAAAACGTCTTTGTTTGGTGCAGATCGGCGCAATCATCCCACCGGAATCAATCATGTGAAAACGATCACTTCCTCTGGTATTGCAAATCATAACGGTAGTTGCAATACCGATCAAAACAAATCGTAATTAGATATATTGCTTTTTAAAATGGTTTGGCACTAGTGTACAGTATGCACGAGTCTCATAAGTGGCAGCTCTGTGACATTTTGCCCAGAGGCCCAGGAGCCTACAAGTGTTCAGATTCTGGGATGCGAACCCAAACGGGGGGGGGGGTTTGCCGTTCGTCAGTCAGTCAGTTTGTGGTAATCTGATTAAAAACCCAAACGTATTTATCGACATGCACCACGAGGGCGTGATATAATCTGAATTCTTAATCTAGATTTTGGACACAGGGAACGAAACCAAACCTTGAGATGAGGTGAAACTGTAAAACCAGTGGCCACGTGGTAAAAAACGCACATCTGCATGACGCATGAACGCAACATACCCGGTTTGCTTCCAGACAGGGACCCGTCTGCTGCCTGACACGATGCGTCTGTCCCCGTCTGTATCTACACTGTTTACGGGTCTTTAGTGGTGCATATTTGCAAACAAATCTGCATGTGGAGCAAATAAAATAATTGCCAATCAAGAGGACCCTGGAGGCCCCAGAGCAGTACCTCGCCATCCTGAGAATACATCTCTCAAATGTCACCTCAGCTCCCGGTACACCGAAGAGCTGAAATGATCAGAGAAATAACTGAAATCTTTTTTTTTTTTTTTTGGGAGGGTTTTTTGTTAAGTTACCTGTTCACTTTTGTATTGATTTACTATTGAACTTTTATTCATATTCATTTTTCTGTGCAGAACTTGATGTACAGTAATTTAGTTAGGCTCTTAACCTGTGTACAACTGGTTTTAATTATATATTTTGCTTTTATAGTATACATAGGCCTAATGTGTGATGCTTCTATGATAATAATCTGAATTATCTTTTGAGCTGTTGACTTTAAAAGACCAAAAACTGGAAATGTAGTTATGTTTATGTGCTCTGAGAGATTGTGATGGGGCCTACTTCACATTTCCATAAGACCGAATGATTATTATATTAGTATTGGAAAGAAAATCTGCAGATATTTGACTATTAATTGTTAGTCGAAAGCCCTGATAAACTCACAGACAGGGAGTCAGGAGACAATACGAGGACCTGTGTGGTCGCCCATTAATCACCATCAGTTATCTCAAACTTATCTCCATAAACACACAAAGACAACAAACGCTCGGCAGCTTGTGATGAGGAAGTTTCCTCTGACAGCCGTTAATCATCGTTTGGTGTTTCCATTTCATGAACGCCAACACATGGTGGCCTGCTATCACAAAACAAAACAAAGAGCAGCTACCTGCGCCCGCTGTCGCCCCTCGTTTACCTCACACAATTTAAATATATATTATGATTAATTAAGCCGGTTTAAAAATGTCGGCGCGAATGGACTCGGTCCCCCCCCCGACCGTTGGTCACTCGGCCCAACGGTTGGTTGGTAAAAGGTGGATAACGGCTATGTAAACACCCATAAAAGGTGTCAACTAACAGCCACTAGCTACCCGCGGCGGATCGTGTCACTATTGTGGGGTCTGTGTGTGTTGTGGGTAACATTAATATCGGCTCACAACTGTGACAAAAACACACACACACACACGAAAACGTTTCTCTGAAGGGTCTTATAGCTTTCTGCGCTGTTAGCCTGAAGCTACCTGGCATCTAGTCTTTGGAGGAAAAAGATGTTCACCGTTTTCGGAGTTATAAAACCACTACACGGTGTTGGAGGAGGGGTGGGGGCACCATTTGTCTTTTAATACACACGAATAAGCATTAAACGGGTTATTAATTATCAGTTAGTGTCCACACATGGAAGAAGATGGAAAGGGAGAGGAGGTTGGGGGGGTGGTGGAAGCTAACGGCTAAGCTAACGCTCCGCCGCCAATATGGCTGCCTTTGCCCCCTTTAAATCAAATTGTCTGCCGTGATTATACCTCCGTACGCCGGCCGTTTTCGGCGAGGAATGTGGCCGAACATAAGCTCACTTCGTCCCCAAACGAATGGCCCGAGCGGACGGAGACACCGAGGTGTGTGTGAGTGTGTGTGTGAGTGTGGAGGGAGGGGGGGCACAACAACATGCAGCGGGCAGCAAGGCTACGAAAAACACGCTTATCGCTAAAGAGGAGAGCGGAGAGGAGCAGCACAGATTCAGAGAGAGAGATGTGCATAGTAAGAAAATATCAATACCTTCAGCGTGTCCCATTCTAAACACATACACCAGCCAGCAACGGGTCCTCGTGTAATATATAAGGAGGAGGGGGGGGGAGAAAAAATAAATCAAAAATAAATCCTGTTATATAGATAAAGCTCAGGCCTCTTTTTTTTTTTCTTCCCCTTTCTCGTTTTAACGCAATTGTGAACCGAAAGGAGGAGGGGGCTGTTCCGCTCTTTGGTCGCTGCCCAATCCCGGAGCGAGGCTCTTCTTCGGTGTCAGGGACGGGAGCGTTTTAGTCGAATCCCCGCTACAGATGGACGTGTGATCAAAAACCCTGCGTGCAAGTCTTCTTCTTAATAATGATAAGCTCTAGCTCCCTCTTCCTCTGGGTTAACAAAAGCATCCAGCTTTTCTATTTTTTCTTCTTCTTCTTCTTCTTCTTCTTCTAGTCCTCGGCCTGGTGGTCGGTCTCTCCTGCAGCTCAGCGCCAAAAAAATCACACCGATCCGGACCGGAGGGGTTATGAGGAGCACTCCGGGATGTGTAGTTTACTTCTGACAGCATCTGCTTTCATAACGAAAGAATGTGCCCCCCCTCCATCCAAAAAAAAAAAAAGGGAGTTATATTAAAATAGTGTGAATCACGCATACACTGAAATTAAAAGGAGGACATGTCTTCTGTTCTGAGGATGGTGTGAAACAAAATTAATAATAAAAGAAACAGAAACTGTTTAAATATATATATGTTTAATACTGTCATATAATTCAAGGTTAAAGGTGATGTGAACCGTAGTACATATTTGTTTTGATTATTTTTTATTGTATGACGAACACAACGTGATGCGGATTCCGTAGTCACGTTTGTGCCAACAACGTCCTGTCGCGTCTGATTGGCTCTTATACGCCTCCTCGCCTGATCTGGAGCGGAGAGGGGCGGGAAAGGAAAGACCTCTCACTCTGCCTCGAATTCATGGTACCAAAGTTGGAAAAAGGAAACCTGTTGGACAATGTCAACAGAATGCATTTCTACTATAGCTTGTTTTTTTTATTCATTTAAATATATTAACATTAAACATACATACAAAAAATTAGCTTTGTCAGACAATAATAAAGTACAGAAACATTTGCATACACCTCTAATATAGCTTGTTATATATATATATAAAGCATATTCAACAGATTATTTTTGACAATGGAAACAATAGTTTGACAAAAATTTAAATTAACTGAAAACCCACAAACTTTCTGAGGCATCCTCCTTTTTTGTCAGACCATGTTAAACCCGGCACATTAAAGCTCTTTCCACTTACCTACATCAATGACATGTCAATTTCTCTTGATATTTGCCCGAATGAAAACTAATTTTTTTTAAAAGAACTAGGCCAAATGATCGCTGGTTGACTAGGATGATTTACATTGGAGCGATGCTCAGCAAATTTACCTCAGAAAAAGCATTTCAAAACCAGAGGGTGTCTAGTTGAAGCGTAAACTGCAGGTATATCTGGCAAAGTGGCCAATGACCACCACACCAAAATCCACCCACCCCTTGGATATGTTTTTGTTGTTGACTAAATTAGATTCCTGACTTGTTATCTTTGTAAAGATAAACTGCATTAAGTTAACTTTGGGGCAAAAAGACTCAGAAGGGAGTGTACAAACAGCTTGAGTAATGGGAGCAACTACAAGTTTCGTACAGCGGATCAAATAAGACATTTGGGAAGCAAACCAAAACCGGTGTGTATTTTATATATATATATATATATATATATATATATATATACCTATTGGTTATCATTATTTACAGGGTCCCTGTATTAACTCATGCAGTATATTGTCCCTGTATTGACTCATGCAGTATATTGTATTATATTCACACAGACACTGATTTCATAGACTTGACCCGGCTGCTATTAGTCTCTCCACTGTCACTTTATCATGTTTTTGTCTCCAAATGCTGTTGTGTAATTTCCATTTCTATTTTATTATTATTATAATTATTATTATTATTATTATTATTATTATTATTATTATTATTATTATTATTATTATTATTATTATTATTATTATTATTATTATCTAAGAATGTGTTACTTTCTGTTCCCATATCTGTACTTGTACTGCAACAACCAAAATGTCAACTACAATCCATCGAGTTGTGCCATAAGAGGAGGGGAAAGTTGTGAGAATTACAATTCTGTCAAGCTCAAAGACATTTTTCTTATAAATTCTCATAGATTTTCCAATGGTGTATTCCGATTTTAAGATGCTCCACAGAGTAATTCATCGCTCCAAACATAGACGATCTTCGGTGGGACCGCACACAACATTCACGCATGTCCAGTGTGACCTTTCAGTGCAGCTGCCTGGGGAAGGCTGCGCATGCCGAGAGGACGACGAGGAGCCCAAACACGACGACTTTACCAGCCTAAACCCGCCGTAAATGGGGTTATCAGCAACACCAGCCGCTACTCTCGTCGCTCCCGTTCACCTCGACCAATTGTATTGGATGGATTATTTTTTTTCACGTCTCACAGAGAAGCCTTACAACGCCCAGTCAGCAGCGGCGGCCATCGTTCCGTCATTGACGCTGGAGGTGAGTTGGTTCGTCATCCGCAGACTGCCGTTTCACCAGCTAGCTTAGCCAGCTAGCCTGCTAGCATAGCTAGCGCTAGTGGCTGACTCTGCTAGCATGATGCTAACGGGGATCTTACCGCACCGGCAAGTTTAAAGCTTTTGAGAGTAATACACGTATTTATTCATTTTAATAGTTAGGGGGTACACCAGTAACCTCAGCTAACATTCGAGGCAAACCATCAAATTGTTGAGGATTTCCTCAAGAGTTTAGCATTATGTTGACGTTACGTCCAGTTAGCGCAACAGTCGCTGCTTTAACCTAGCGGTTACTCCAACTGACGTTAAGCAGCGAGGACGGTCTGAGTAAAGTATGCGACCCTATTCACAAGTATGTCATCAATTAGGAGTATTTGTGGATGTTAACGGTGTGTTAAGCCGTCGGGCGTTAGCGTTGATTGATACGTGATAGCTGTCGGCTATCTGCCGTTACATAACATTGAGCTAACCCGCTGTCCGGTTGCGCTCGTGCTAATGTTAGCTCTGTCATTAGCTCTGTCATATTATATCATTCACAGCTCGCGCTAGCTCTACGCCGTAATGTCGGTCACGTGTTCGCTCTGACAGGAGACTGTGTGCGTGATATGTGACCGATATTCTACGTGTTCTGCTTGTATTTTTCCATTTTGGCCTGTTGCTGCACAGCGTGAATTGTAACCAGACACCTAACATTACTGTCTTGTCTGTCTCCATGTGTGCTTTAACAGAACACTGTAATCTGCCCCTGCAATGGCAGTCTTTAGTCACCAGGTGCTCCTTGCAGTCACAAGATCAAGGTAAGTAAGCGGCACATGGCTACATTTACATTCTGTAAGTTAGTTAAAAAACTGAAGAGTTCTAGCAGCAGCAAAAGCAGGCTGGGTTCCACCCACTGATTAACAAAACAAAGGAACTGGTTCTCCACACAAAGTCCATCGACAGTAACTTAAAGCGCCGCTGAGTCTCAGCAGAGTCAAAAGCTGTCTTTGTTTACCTAATGTCGGCTGCAGAGAAAACCCATTGCATGTCCTCGTGACACACGGGAGGTAAACACACGACTGATGATGCAAGATCAGAAAACGTGCAGCTGATAGGCCGGCTCTGTCCTCACTACCCAACGTTCTCGTGACCCTTTTCAGTTGCCGGATTGTTGGACAACATGGCAGTACACAGCATGAGACCATACACCTATTCGTCAGAGACTTAACCGTACCATGTATACTAAGATATCTCCAGATTAAAAAGGCCACCGTAACATCAACAATATTGAATTCACAGGTACTTGATCATCGATTACAGAAACGTTTCCCTCCTCTGTGACTTATTGATATACATGATGAAAGCTCTCTATCTATATTGCCCGGCCTTGGACACATTTGCGTCCCGTTAAAGGTTCCCCGTGGAGTCTTTGACCCGTAGTAGTGCCGTGGAGCTGTTCGCAACGAGCGGCTCCCGGTTTTGTTTGTATTTGGCATACAGGGACGCACTTCACGCTATTCCACTAATCTTCAGGTGGTAGTAAAGCTCCAAGAAGCGTAGGATGTAAGGATGTGAACAATTAACCAATAAAATAGTCGCCAATTTAAGTATTTGTCATCGACTAATTGTTTCAGCTCTATTAACTGAGTTAATTCATTTTCAAAGTCGGCTTTATTGTGAATTGTGAGTTGAAAAAACGTTTCTCTCCTGTCCATCATATAAAGTGAATACAGATAATAATAAAGTGCAAATAGACAACATATATTAAGAAAAACTTTTTTTCAATTTGTAGTTTTAGCTCCGACTCAGAATCAGCTTTATTGGCCATGTGTGTTTTATACATATACGATCGTATTCTTTCTTAACTTTTTAAAGTGCATAATATTACGTAATAACTAAGCAGTCTCCCTTGTTGCTGTCAACAGGGGATCCTATTTGTTATCCAAGAGGAACAGCTGCTCCTCGTTGTCTTCCAAAGCCTATCTCCACGTAGACCCTCTTCGCCAGGTCTCGTCCTCGCTCGCACTCGGACACTCCCGCTACGGCTCCCCCCGCGGCTACCGCGGCCACGCCGTCGGCCGCGGCCAAAACTCGGCCCTGCTCGCCCGCTCTCTGCACAGCTCGGCCGTTTGGCTCCAGGAGATAAAGCAGGAGGACACTAAAGCGTCGCCAGCCGTCGCCCAGGATGCTTCCCCGGAAGCTTCCGCGGAGGCTAAAAAGTCCCAACCTCTGTTGACTCACGCTCCGGCACCCGTAAGCACAACCACAACCACCACGGCCACGGCCGCTGTGCCTCCGGCGCAGGAGAGGACGGTCGCAAAAAAGGCTCTGCATCAGAGGATTTTGGACGAGTTGAAGCACTACTACAACGGCTTCCGGTTGCTCGGCATCGACATCAAGATCGCGGGCCGGATGGTGTGGAGGCTGCTGCACGGACAGCTGCTCACGCGCAGGGAGAGGAGACGGGTAAGAGAAGCTTCAGCGACTCATCGCAAACAATGCAGGAGGCCTCACTCAAAAGTTTAGCTTTTTAAATCATCATTTCATAAAAAAAACAGGCTTTTTTCGTGTCGGGTAAACCGTTAAAGCTCCTAGTTTCTATTGGTCATGGAGAGCTTTAGGCTCCACACACTGCAGTGTTTCATGAGGTATTTTAATTCAGACTTCCCACACGTGTTCCGCAAGTTCTGCACTGATCCTCCTCTGTTGCCCTCTGGTCACAGCAGCTCGTCGGTCTGGTTTCCTTTTACAATGGTCTGGTTTCTTCTTTGTTTTTTTAAATATCTTGACCAAAAGACTCCAGAAGTAGTCGTCCCGGTTCTTCCCCATGATTGTTATCAGCGAGACGTCCACGTTATGGCCTCAGGGTTCATTCCAATGTAACGTGTACAGCGTGTTCCCAAAGCCGTAACTCGCGTGCGCAGCAGCAGGTATGCAGCGGCGGGACAGACGCTCCCGTGAACGATCGTTCGAGAGTTTGAATTACATTTTTCTGAAATGCGTTTTAATCTGAAGCGTTAAAGCCGGCTGTGAGTCCTTTCACACTTAAGTTGACTGTTTTTGCTTTGTGATATTTAGAGTTCAGCTGTAGGTTGAGCGTTGTGCAGCAGGAGTTCTTAATAACTCATTAATAGTTTGACAATTTTCAAACACAAATGTAGACCATCAGTTGCAGATCTGCTATTTTTTTTAAAAATTTGATTTATGTGATATTAAACTGAATGTCGTTTGGTTTTGGACCGATTGCTATTTCCCTCATTTAAAAAAAACAAAAAAAAAACGTTTCAGACGGTAGAATAGATATCTGCTTAAATCTATGCAGACGCTTTGTTTTTTTCGGTTTCATAGACACACTATTGTCTTTACCAAAATATGCACTAAGACCGTAATCACCATGTTAGTCATTAATGTAAGTTATTGTCTGTTTGTTTGTTTGTTTGGCTCCTGAGCTCAATCGGAGCTCTTGAATATGCATCTGACGCTCAAACTCTGCATTGATATAATTTTTCTCACATTTTGAGTTGTTCTCTCTTGTAATACAGCCGCACACGACAGGAAGGCGCTCTTCTTTTCCAACCAAAGTAATAGGATTTTAAAATGCAGCATGTCGGAGGAAGATGACGCTGAAATGAATCCAGTATGGATGCACCTTTTTATTAAAGCTGAACCATAATTACATTTTTCAGACATAAAAATCTGTTATCAGCCAATATTCATTATTAACATAATGCATAAAAACACTTTGATCTGTACTGAACATTTAAAACATTTTTTTTTTTTATTCCGTAAACATCTTTGCTGCTTCTTGTCACTAATTGGTCAAGCCAACATATCTGTGGTCGGCTAATATCGGCCGATCATTTGTTAAAAGCGATTGCTGTGTTTTTCAATCCGTGCCGTTTACTCGATCGCGGCGCTGAGCGCTTCAACGGTTCAGCAATTGGGAAGTTGTTAATTTTAATTCAGTCAGTCACAGGTTCTAATGTGAGACGGTCGATCACGCGACGTGGTCGGCTGAGCGGGTTCTTGGTCGTGTTCGAGAAACCGTAACGAGAGTTGTTCGTACCGGCTGGATTTGGCTCCGCTGAGAAGTTCTCTCTTCATATCATGAGCTCCTCTTTAAACCTAAATCTAAATCTGTGCACATTTCAGAGGAGCTCCAGTAGAGAAGACGCTGATGGATCATTGAAAAAGGACAAACTGTTACTGTACGTCTAGCTCACCGATTAGCGATCGGATAATATATATCGGCAATGGAAGAGATGATCGGCAATCGTTTTTTCCTACGCCGATATTACGGTGATTTCAACTAATTTATAACCGAGCTGTTTTAAAAATAATCCCTAGAATATGCGGCGTGTCCGTCCACCTGGGCTCCATAAGAGTAGTTAACGTTGTGGATATCATTTTGATTGTGATATTAAAGTGACCATGATGCTGTGACTTTTTTTAAAAGAGGGTTGTTGATGCGTTCAATATTTGTTTTCACGTTTTAAACATTTTAAATAAAACGTTTAAACTCTTTTGTAAATGTCTATTCGTGTAACTTTAACTGTACTGTAGACGTCTTATGGTCACGGCAACGTCAGATACACACTCAAAGCTTATTTTTCTAAATATTTAATCAAATAAATATTTGTATTAATCCAACATCAGTATTAAAAAAAAAGCGAAACAGTGCAAATAATTTTCTGAAAATACATATACGACTAGTATTGTTCTTTTTAAGGTGATGCAAATATCTGCGCAGTGGAAAAGCCTTCAATACAAGTTCTTTGGCACCCCCCCTTCACGGCAATCTGATCTCCTCTCGGCGATCTCGAGTAACCGCGGTCGGACGATGTGGAAATAGAAACCCTCGTGTGCCCGAGCTGTGCACGGTAGTAAAACTGCATTTCGGCTATTTAAGGACCGGCAGAATGGATCTGACATGCGGAAACCCTTTCCAAAGACGACGGCGTCCCGTTAACGCTCATCATCCCCGTCACACACACACACACACACACACACACACACACCTCACAATAACATGGTTTGTCTCTTGTGCTTCCAGCTGTTGCGGACCTGCGCTGACCTCTTCCGCCTGGTGCCCTTCACGGTGTTCATCATCGTTCCTTTCATGGAGTTCCTTCTTCCCGTCTTCCTCAAACTCTTCCCGGAGATGCTGCCCTCCACCTTCGAGACGGAGTCCAAAAAGGCATGTGTTCACGTGTTCATGTGCACGCACACACACACACACACACACACCCTGCCGCCGCCTGCGTGACCTCGCCCCGGGGTTCTTTGTAATTTACATAACCGCTCGGATAAGTCTGCTGATCTCAGCGCCTCGGGCTCAGCAGACTGTATCTTCATTAAATCCGTTGTTCCGGTAATCATAACGATACCGCGTTCCTTTTGTTGACGTCTATTCTCCTGTAAAGGGAAAAGCAGCAGGTGTCGGTTCTTGGGCCGTGAACTCTTGATGCTCCCTGCTGGTTCTGGAGCACGGCTGAGTGATTCACAGAAACGCTCTCTGAAAATAAATAACATTGTCAAAAACGTGATTTGTGAGAGAAAAATGTATGATCTATGATATAGTCAAAACTATGTTGGTGCAAGTATTATGATTTTAATCTACACTGAACTTGGTGCAAAAATAGAGATAGATCATACCGTTTTATATGAATTTTTCTTTTTTGGGGCAGCAGCGTCTTTATTATTAGGAGAAACATTGCTCTTTTAGTACAAGAGAAACTGAGAAGTTAAAAGTATGGAGCAAAAAATGTTGCTTTCATGTTTAATAATAATAATATGAAATAAGGAAAACATAAAGAAGTAAAGGCCTGAACAGACGACCTGCCACGCGAAACCGAATTAAATCAAAATGGTTTAGCCGATGACGTCTTTTTATTAATCCAATGAAAAGTGTTCTGTAACGTTGAACTGTAGAGAACAGCCAACACACCGTTCTCAAGTGGAGAAACTGTAAATGAGGTATAATTTAGTTTTAAAAACTAACCCGTTCCTCCCTCCCTCCCTCCTCCATGCAGGAGGAGAAGCAGAAGAAGGGTCTGGCAGCGAAGCTGGAGCTCGCCAAGTTCCTCCAGGAGACGATCGCTGAGATGGCTCGACGGAATAAAGCGAAAGCTCAAACGGACGACGAGACGCAGCGCTTCTCCACGTACGTTCAGAAGGTAAAGTACAATTTCAGCGGTATTTAATTACAATGACAGAGTTCTTACGGTCATGAAAAACCTGGAAAAGTCATGGAATTTTAAAATGGTTATTTCCAGGCCTTGAAAAGTCCTTGAAAAAAAATAAAATTCCAAAGGTTTTGTGCAGCAATGTGTTATATTCATGTGTTCATGACGTTCATTTACGCTGAGTTTGAAATAATGAATATGCTTTTAAAAGAAAGACGCTCAAAATATAAGCAGGCATACATACAGGCATCTATATAAATGTTTATTCTTTTAATCATACTATTGTCTCTCATTCATTTGAGTCATTTAAGGTTTACTGTATGCTTTGTATTCTCATTGTTAGTTTAAATACTACATTTACTCACTTTTTCATGTTTACACTGAGATTTTACTGAATGTTTGTTCATGGAAATTTGATTTAAATTCATGGAAACCATTGGTTAGAATGTGTATGAACCCTGGCCGTGAGAGATCGTCTGGTGTGCCTTGGGAAAATATCCAATTTCACTTAATAATGTGAAATATTATTTAGTTGCCGCAAATAATGTTCCATTGTGGAGCGTCTGAGCCTGCAAAATAGTGGCTGGCCTAGTAATTAAATACTCTTCCATGCCAGTAGGTGGTGCAATAATTACCACTGACATTTTGTAACTTTTTTTTTGGTTGTTGGCATGTCGCACGATTTATTTTTTTTATTGTAGAAAATGTTCCGCGGCTCAAAAAAAGGTTGAAAAACACTGTCCTAGTGACGCGTCTCTGCGTTATCGGGTCTCACGCCAGCGACTCTTGTGTCCCTCCTCAGGTCCGCGGCACAGGCGAGCAGCCCACCACCAAGGACATCGTCCGGTTCTCCAAGCTGTTCGAGGACGAGCTGACGCTGGAGCACCTGGAGCGCCCCCAGCTGGTGGCTCTGTGTAAGCTGCTGGAGCTGCAGCCCATCGGCACGAACAACTTGCTGCGTTTCCAGCTGATGATGCAGCTCCGGACCATCAAGTCAGACGACGAGGTGAGCTACAGGGCCCGATGGATTGTCGGTGTGAAGTTCCTTACAAGCAGACGTACTGTAAAGTTTCAGATTGACTTATTCCCGTCCCTCTTTTTTTCTCCCGAGCTTGTGCAACAGTTTTGAACTTTGAAGCCTCTCTGTTTCTTCAGATGATTGCAGCGGAGGGCGTGGCGGCTCTGAGCGTGTCAGAATTACAGGCCGCGTGCCGCAGTCGAGGGATGAGGTCTCTGGGTCTCACCACCGACCAGCTCAACCAGCAGATGCAGCAGGTGAGCGATCCATTTTTAGGTTTTTTTTATTGCACGTACAATGTTGGTAAAGCCTCTCATAAGACTTTTTTTTTTTTTTTTAACCTTTTGAAAACCGTAGGCCCATATTTGGTTCTTTTTTTACTTCTCTTTTTTTGTTCCCCGTGTTCAAGTAGTCGTATGAACCCCATTTAGTTATATTACTTGTATTATTTTATATCATTTTTTTCAGAATTTGTTTATGAAAAAAATTATATTTTCAATAAAATTTACTTTTATACCATATTTTGATCATAACTATGAACATCCAGCATGATCTAAGCAAGATTTCTCAAACATGCGGTTTGGAGCGGTCACCGACTTGTACAAACTGTGTGGTTCAGACCCTTACCAACATCCCACATACTAATAAAACACCTTTTTGGAAAGATTATGACCTAAATAATCGGATTATGACCTAAAAAAAACGAAGCCTATGGGGTGTTGGCACCTATATTTAGTAAAAAAAAACTGTTGTTCGGTTGAAAAATGGAAAAATCACTGTTTCTATGTGAAAGCCTTCTCTCACCGAGAGCTTCCTGATCTTAAAATTTGCATAAGCCTTCCCTCTTGCGCTGTGACGTGGTTTTACAAAGGTGGGGGCTACAGGAAGAGCACAGCACACAGAAGTGTGGAGAGGGAGCGATTATTATTTATTTTTTTACAACTCTTTGCCGTTTTGTGTTCTTTCAGGTACTTCTAGGTGGTTCGTAAGCCTACGGATTGCTTTGTTAGAATCCCACAAGCCCGTACGGTTACGTAGATGTGTTTGTTAGTGAAATCCGACGTTGTAAGGGGTACTTATGAAGGATCTTGTGAAACCGTTTTGGCCACCGTTTGGTATGTGACGTAGGGTCTTTGGAAATTACGTAAATACTCAAATTTAACAGGTTACTGTAATTATTTTCTGCAACATATTTATGTTCTCACAAGGCTTGCGGTATTTTAAGCACTTTAAATTAAGTTAAACAACGCTGTGGTTCCGGAGATAATTAAGGAGACATTAAAAAAAAAATGTTGAAGATTTTCGCGTCCGATAATAGGCGCAGGGCGGCTACATTAAGAATTGGGTTGGAGCGAATTCAGAATTTTACATTATTTCGGCATCCTTTTTATCAGTTTTTTTTGGGGGGAATAAACGCTAATGATCCTGCGTTCAAACTCCCGTGAGTAACCCGTAAATTTTTTTTTTTGCGTTTTGGAGTCAATTTTTGCAAATAGTGTTTTGGTTCACGCGATGAATTAATGAAAAGAATGAAGCTTTTTTATGTTTTGTTAATTGTTCCCCAATTAATAACCGCTGGTCTCCGTCTAGTGGCTGGACCTGCACCTGAAGGAGAACGTTCCTCCGTCGCTGCTGCTGCTCTCCAGAGCCATGTACCTGACGGACGTCAAACCCAAACCTCCGGTCATCCCGCCTGTTCCCAAGCTCGAGGTTCGACCTTTACAGCCCACTTAAAATCTTAGTGCACGTTCACTCGAATGTTCAGATTAGAGAAGAAAAAAAATGAACATCTGAGTTTTGGTGCCGGTCAGTGTTTGCTCTCCTTTATGTAAAGCGTATGTTTCTGCTTCTTTAAATATCCAGTATCGATGACTTTAATACAATAACCCAGAGGGATGTGGTCTTCTTATCAGATGTTTTTTGTTTTATTTTTTTGCAGAAATCTACTCCCCCTCTAGCAGAGAATACCGGAGCAAACACAACCTCAGTCAGCGCGGACATGTTGACGGACCCTGCGCTCATCATCAAAGACAGACCGGTCAGTAAAACATGCATCAGATAAGATCAGCTGTATTGACTATTGAGAGGAAATGAGGTCATCGTCTGTCAAAACTAGGAGATGTTCTGTAGCTCATTATAGTCCTAAACCGTCAACGGCGTTATGAAACGGGCAACACTGATCTTCACAGAATTTGTCGCTCCTCAGAGTTTTGCATACGGTGCACTATTTGTAGAGCATCGGTTATACAGAAGAACCTCAACATCCTGCAGGAATAATCCATTTTATAAATGTGTTTTTTGATCTGTCTGCAGGTGGAGGAGATGAGAGACAAAGCTCCAATCGTGTCGGACAAACCTCTGACTCCTGCCGAAGTCCTTCAGGTGAGAACCGGTGGAACCCGCATAAACCAGTACGAGCCGTTACACAACACGGGGTTTCTTAATCCACTTAGTTCCTCCCGGCTTTGATCTTTCTTACATGGCATGCTAATCTCTCTCGGGGACTACAGTTCTAGAAAGTCCTTGACTACAGTATGAGACGGGTTGGGAATCAGTTCAGTTTAGAACGACTAGAGTAACGACTCGAGGTTTGACAGAATCGCAAATACAAAACAAAACAAAACTACCTGCTTAGTTGGAACTGAACATCTCAAGTTTAATCTGTGTGAGGTTTAAAAATAGCCGATAAATATAGACCTGCCACTGTCATGCACACGCGTCCGAGAGACTTCTTCTTCTTCTTCTTTTTACACCAGCCTGTCCCGTAGAGACACGACTACGTCTCTCTCGTTCCGACACGTTCTCTCTTTGTTTTAAGACGATCGGGTTGGTGAGCTCACATAGCGTCGTTTCTAATGTGACCATTGAACTCCGTTTCCGTCTCTTAATGCATTCCACACATTCTGCGTGTTGCAGTTGCACTAACCTCTGCGACCTCTTCCCCTGCAGGCTAAAGCAGCAACGGAGGTGTCCCAGAAGAGCAAGATGAGTGCCAACGGCGTGTAAAGTGGAGCGGGAGTCTCTGGGCCGGACAGAGGATTGACTCAGCGCCGTGTCCTCAGGGGAGGGGCTCCATTTCAGTGAACCTCAGTTATTTTATTATAATTTTTTTTTTTAAACGCCTTCTTGTGTCCCTCGAGACGGGGAGGGGATCCGCTGGCTCATCATCTAGGAGTCCCGTGCACCTCCCCCACATCCGTCGACACCCACAAGAGGGTCTGCTGCTCGTCTCCAGCCGGTTTGTCTTCGTGCCATCGAGCCGCACTCCGTTCTCGCCGGACCGGCAGATCGCTGGCGGTGCGACGACCTCCGACCCCCCCAAACCCTCCCACGGCAGAGCCGTGACGGTCTCCTGAGTCCAGACGGTCTCCTCCTCCTGTACATTTGTAAATATCCTGTATATTTGCGTCTCTGCGGCGGCAGCAGCTCTGTACATTTTGCTGTGCAAAGGCAAACGCTCATCTCTCTCTGCACGTTCTCTTTTGTTTTTATCTGGATGCCTTTTTTCACGAGATGAGAGAAGTCATCCTTTTTTAGTCTTTTTTTTTTTTTTCTCTCCCAAACCCCCATCCGCCTCCGTACAGGGTGACATAGCGTAGCTGCTTGCTGCTGCATTTAGCAAATGAAGACTGGTATATTATTAAAGAGAGAGGTCACTCCTAAAACCCAGAGGTGACTGGTAACGCGCAGCGCCACTGGTTAACCACTGAACAGACTATCTGTACATTTTATCAGCATATACAGTATATATATGTATTGCATTTTAACACTGAATTTAAGAATTCTTTAAACTGAAAAGAGAAAGTACTTGATGTTGTCCATTTGAGATATATTATTAATATGGGAGAGCAGCTGAAATCCTCAAGCCACAAATGAGAGAAATGTTTGGGGTTTTGTGGCTCTAGAAGACATAAATGTAAAGCATTGATTCGCCCAGCTGTCCGACAGCATTATAAGACCCTGAACGCTGCAATTGGAAAGTTTACCGCATCATTGTGTACTGCATAAATACAGGGTGGTGTGTGTGTGTGTGTGTGTGTGTGTTTGACGGTGCTTAAGATTTTCCATCCCTCTTTATACATTTGGCATTGTTGGAGTAACATTTTGTCGCACACATTTTTTTTTTTTCTTCCTCTTTGCTATTTATCCGTAGACTCATCCGAGAAGCGAAAGGATTTATTTTTTTTTTAAACGGAAAAAAAGATTGCAAATGAAGATTTATAATATTTGTTTTTACAGACGTGCCTACGGTTAAAGGGCAATTTTGTTTGCGTTTGCATTTTTCAGCAGATTTTTCTATATTGTCAGTTTTTGGTTGATCGTTCACCTCCGTGTGATTAAAGCGCCCCGTTAAACTTTTTCCTTTTTTTAGTGGAAATTCCTTCCCTATTTGAGCCGAATCCAAATTAATAATTTCCTCGTAATCACCTGTGTTGATACTGATTGAAAAGGCAATCACCTTTTTCAATCAGCTCTGCACAATTAAATTAAAGCTATCACAATAGTTGCTCGATCTTATCTCTCTGCTGCCATAAAACAACAAAAAGTGGTCAGAGTTCTAAAACACTTAATTTAAAACGAAAAGGGTCGGTGCTGTTCAATGGGTCACATTAATGACCGGTACTGCCGTGCCTCTGGGACCCTGAAACTGATAAATGTTAAAATTTCTGTCCCAGTTATTAGAGAGAATGCATTCGTCTGCATCTACGATTTAAATTCACCCACAGATATTCCATCTAGTCCAAAAATGGCCTTCATTTTATCATAGTGTGTGTGTGAGTGTGTGTGAGTGTGTGTGAGTGTGTGTGTGAGAGTGTTAACACAACTTCCTACTGCCACCTCACTGGTAAATCAATGCCATCAGGACGTGTCCTCTGTCTGTAAAGATCCTTTATTATAGTTTAAAAAAAGACTGCAATGCTGTCCAGTTACAACTTACCTTGCATTGAATGTATGCATCACTTGACCAGGGGAAATGATGAGCGTCTGTGTGATTGGAAAAGAACAAATTCACACAATTAAAATCATTTAACCCTTTACAGACCGTGTCCTATCTCTTTGTCGACTATTTATTTTACGTGAAAGTTGATTACTCGCTCACTGCTTTGCTAGACTTTCTTCATTATTTTGTTGATTTTTAGTCTCCACATCATAGGTGTTCATAAAAAAAAAGACATTTGGTGTCTTATCATGGCCAGCAGGTGGCACCATCTGCACACACAAATCCAGAAGTCAAAGTATCATAAAATGGAAATACTCAAGTAAAGTGCATTACAGTAACTGGAATTAATGTAGCCTATAGTTACATTCCACCACTGTCTTGTGTTGTGAGAAATACTTTAATGTTATAAGATGTTTTTTGTGAAATTTTGGAGTGCATTTGTGTATATATATATATATATATATATATATATATATATATATATAAAAACTGTAAATGTGGCCAGGGTCAACAGGCAAATGACAAATAAAATTACAGAAATATTCACCTCCATTGTATTTGGGTGGAAGTGGGAACCAAACCTTTTTAGAGCCAGACAGATATGTAAACACCAAAATAAACCCAAACTGACACAACTGGAGTTTTCAGGTTTTAAGTGAGAAAAACATGTTTGAGTGAAATTACCCTTTAACTCTCACCATCACCTGTGCTGCGTTCATATCCCATGGGATATAACAAAAAGGTTAGGACATACAACTCTCACTCTCTGAGTTACTTTTACCCCTCAACCCCCAGTATGTCCAACTTTGACATTACTTATTTAAATGCTAATTTGATATAATAAAACTATTAACTATTGCGACCAAACGGTTAGTTTACTGTTGGCATGCTTCCTCAAAGCAGTGCTTAAAACAAACAACAAATATAGATTCATGTGTTCATGTTTGGGGGAGGAGGAGGGTTAAAAATATTTACCCGCAGGAGGAGGAGGAAGAAGAGGTTGGGTCACAAAGTTCGGGAGGCACCATTTCTTAAAGAGAGAGACGTGGAGCGGACACTTAACTTACAAGGTCAGTATCATGTGTCCACGTTGTTAAGAATATTCCGTTTTTCAGTGAAGAGTTGTCATGTAACTTTTTCAATAGACAGTGTTCATATATATAAAGAGCAACACCAAAGAGCCGCATCCTTGGACTATTTTTAGCCTTGCAGATGACGCTGTGTTGTTCCATGTCTGACTAGAGAGCTACAAACAAAAACAGGTGGTGGTGCAAAATTACACTGTTTCCTGTGACCATCCAAATGAAATGCAATAAATACACGGTGCCGGTAGTCAGCCGGTAGACAAACATAAGTCCTCTAAACATGCAAATATGGACTTGCTTTTCTCTTAAAACTATGCATCGGTGACACATACTGCAAGAACTTTCTCGAACCTCTACTCAAAAACCACGAATTTATCGTCTCTTGTACTTAGACTTTGCCGTGTGGTGTGGTAATGTATTCTATTTGACTGTAGATAATATGCTGTGTGAAAGACTTCTGAAAACTTAACCACCTTATATTTGTTGTTCTCTTTGTGTTTCTTTCCCCGGATCCTCTCTGCGGCGCAAAAGATGAAGCTGACTGTAACAGATCTGTTGTGTCTGTCCCTTCTTTTGGTTCATACTCATGTTTCGTTGGCCACGAAGGGAAGGTTTGTTGGGAAAATAAGTCTCTTTAAGAAGACCCCCAAAAGAGATAATCTGGACAAAAAGGGTGGAACCATCAAACAACCTAAATACCCTCAACAACCAGACCGACCAGGGGGTTACCCTAATCAAGGCAGCTACCCTAATCAAGGAGGCAACCCTAATCAAGGCAGCTACCCTAATCAAGGAGGCAACCCTAATCAAGGCAGCAACCCTAATCAAGGAGGCAACCCTAATCAAGGCAGCAACCCTAATCAAGGAGGCAACCCTAATCAAGGCAGCTACCCTAATCATGGAAGCTACCCTAATCAAGGAGGCAACCCTAATCAAGGCAGCTACCCTAATCAAGGAGGCAACCCTAATCAAGGCAGCAACCCTAATCAAGGAGGCAACCCTAATCAAGGCAGCTACCCTAATCATGGAAGCTACCCTAATCATGGAAGCTACCCTAATCAAGGAGGCAACCCTAATCAAGGCAGCTACCCTAATCATGGAAGCTACCCTAATCAAGGAGGCAACCCTAATCAAGGAAGTTACCCTAATCAAGGAGGCAACCCTAATCAAGGCAGCTACCCTAATCAAGGAGGCAACCCTAATCAAGGAAGTTACCCTAATCATGGAAGCTACCCTAATCAAGGAGGCAACCCTAATCAAGGAAGTTACCCTAATCAAGGCAGCTACCCTAATCAAGGAGGCAACCCTAATCAAGGAAGTTACCCTAATCATGGAAGCTACCCTAATCAAGGAGGCAACCCTAATCAAGGAGGCAACCCTAATCAAGGCAGCTACCCTAATCATGGAAGCTACCCAAATCAAGGAAGCAACCCTAATCATGGAGTCAGACCAGGATTCCCAGCTGGAGGTTACCCAGCACAGGGTTCCCCATACGGAGGAGGTTACGCTGGTCATGGCGGATATGGAGGTTATCCAGGTGGCTACATGAACTACAACCCAAACAACAGAGTCCTGAGCCCTCAGTACGCGGGCAGCTTTGGCTTTGGAGGCCAGGGTGCTGGTGGCGGTTCTCCCTTTTCCCGCTCGGTTCAGGCAAATGGCATGCAACCCTCCGACAGGTCCAGAGGGTTTGGAGGCAGCGCGGTGATGGCGGCGGCCGGAGGGGCGATGGCCGGGATGGCCCTGGGCTACGGGCTCGGGAGGTTCCCCCGTCCTCCCTTCAGCTTCCACAACCCCCAGGAGGAGCATTACTACAACCACTACATGTACAGGAAGTACGGGACCAAGTCCACCGACACCAACGACTACAGCAGAGACTACAGGTACAGCCAACCCTCTGTCACCTACAGCAGCTACATGGACGCCTGCATGAAGAGGACCGACCTTCTGCGGGAGGAGAATCGGAAGGCGAACAACAAACCGGCCGCTACTACCACCACGACCACCACGACTACAATCACAACCATCTCAACTACTTCTGGGACTAACACAACGGCTTCTGCCGCCCCCGGCCCCGGCAGCGACACAACAAAGAGCCACGTCACTGCAGCAGAAGACTCCTCGACCGCCGCACCTTCAACACCTCTGAATGGGTCTGAAGCGCCTCCAGCATCACGGGTTCTCAGACAAACTGCTACTGATGATGATGATGATGATGATGATGACGATACAGTCAGCATCATGGAGATTGGCTACCCGGCACTGATCGAGCAGGTGAAGGCCAGGAGGTGTGTGGGGCTGTACATGGTCTACTCTGAAAAGTACCTGAAGAAGACGACGCAGCCCAGCCCCACCGATGGAGTGCAGGGACTGGAGATGGGTCTGGGAGGCCTGTTAGCTGTGGTCACCAGTTCTACTCTGATGCTACTGAATAGCAACATAATGCTGCTGCGCTGAGTCCTTCACCTGGAGTTAAAGTGACGGAGATGTGTAGAAACGAGGTGGACAACTAAGAATGTGTTAAAGATACTAAATACACAGCATGGGTTTTGGGATAAGAGTGGCAGAGGGACGAATCTTAATGACATCATCATTTGTGATTCTGAGAAACACTTGAACCCAGCCTTCGCTCCAGCGCCCCCTGCGCCCCTAAATAGGTTAAGCGGTTTAGATAATGGAATGTTAATGATGTTACACATTGTGCTCATGTTAGCATGCTGACATTAGCATCTAGCTCAAAGCCCCATAGAGAGCATACTGCAGCTGTAGAATCAGTCCTGTTTTATTTGTGTCCAGTGATTAGTTTGTACCCTGAGGCTACATGGGGAGGATATGTGTACCACAGCTGAGCTCAGCTACCTCTATTACAAATCTTTGCGCTCTGCTTTGAGAATAAAACCCAAAGCCGCCAACGAGCAGCAGAGAGCTCCCGAGTTAAACAGCAAGCGGCTGAAAGGTTTACTCTCGTCTGCATCGTGTCCCGTGGGTCGCCTTTTAAAGACAACATTAAAAATGAATGAAACCGGCATCGTTTTGTAATGGAGCTCTTACAGCCTTTGGTTTGAGTCTGTCTTTCCTGAGGGCCGCTGCTCATTCAAGCATGAAGCATTTAGATCGTTTATGTAAACACACATGATATGGTCCCCTTTCAGATATTGACTTATTATTACACAATAACATGCATGCAGCAGTTTAATGTTTAATCTAGATATTACACTATCTTGTACTGTACTGCCTTGCATCACCTTTTATAAAAAAGGGCCTATAGTTGCAACATTATTTTCTTCTTCTTTCTACATGGTGTTCAAAGTGTCAGGAAATGTATGGATAAGTGGATTAAATGGGCAAGTAAAGCACTTTATAATATAATTAAGTGCGTGTACTTAATTTGTATGCGATCATGTCTACGGTTGATTACATTTCACCTCCACGTTTTGCTCCACGCCACCAATTTACGTGCGGCGATTGTCCGAATGAAAGCGGCATCATCGCAGGGTGGAGGATGCTGGGAAATATGCAAAGTGAGACCACGCCCCCACCGCCTGTTTCTATACACGAGACGGACAGAACCTGCAGATGCGTGTTCATAACAGAGACGGTTCCGAACCGATTTAAAGCCATTAGCGGAGCTTGTTTTTGTTTTTTTTAATTACCGTTTTTTGTTGTTTTTGACAAGAAGTGCTACAAAAATTAAAAAAATAAAATAAAAACATGCCAGGGGATAATAATAATACTTACATGATATCTCAAAATCAACTCATAAAAATGTTTTGTGTTTCTATTTTTAGAATCTAGGATTGATGAAATATATTGTTTGAATTCCTTAGTTTTATTCCATGATGGAAAAAAACAAAAAAGGTGGGTGGGGTTGATTCATTGGCGGAGCTTCAGAGCTCGTGCGGACCACATCCCTCGCGCTGCGTTACGTCATATAATATTATCCCGTTTCCAAAAGTCTGCATCAACACCATAGTGGAGAAGACGACCCGGGACGCTGCTGAGGCTCAACAACACGGACACATACACTCACACATTCACCACTCAAGGTAACGTTTTGTTCCTTTTTCCTTAAAAAAGAAGAAGAAGAAGCATCCTCTCCAATTTAATGCTGGTTTGAGGGATTCAATTCACAATGTTTTGGTGTTTTGTTGTTGTGGTTTTGTTTACCTCACGCGACCATCCCGGTCTGTAATAATAATAATAATAATAATAATAATAATTATAATTATAATACAAATACAAACTTAGCTCAAGGCTGTTGTCACAGTATTTAGCTCCGTTTCTTGACGCCATGTTTTTACCGGAATAAAGGGCCGTGGCCGCGGACAGGCCACATTAAAGTGCGCGCGCTGTCAACACAAGGACAGTATGGTGTGAACGCAGCGCGCGTGCATGTGCCGATAAGCAACCCGGGTCTGGCTCGCTTCTGCTCGGCGCAGAGCAGTTTTTTTTTTTATTGTCGCATCAACGTGCATCTCCTGCATCCCCATCACGGAACACGAGGTCCCGTCGCTGCGTGTCACTGGCGCACCTGTTTTATGCACCGGCTGCGCTTTAAAGCCTTTTTTTTTGTCCCATTTATATGCCCCAAAACTGTGCGAATTAAGGTTTAAACTATGACAGCAGATGGGTTAATCATTGGATTTACAAAACGGAAAAAAAAAGAGGAAAATAATCTCCTCATTGTGACTCGTGCATGATTAGGAATTAGCATCTGGTTGATCACAATTACAAAAAGGACAACACACAAGACCTCGATAGAATGAGATTCTGCCTATGCGAGTTCTGCACACGCGGTTATTAATAAAAGATATGTCTGATTTTAATATCTTATATAAAAAAAAAAATCGGACTCAGAACGATTTATTGCCATGTATGTTTTCACATACAAGGAATTTTGTGCATAACATTTAACAATAAACAGAGTGCAATAAATGGGAGCATGAATATTTACACTTGAATCTACAGTAGAATATAAAATTAAAGTTCAAATAAAGTGCACTGAATGTAAGTGTTACGTGAAGGTGACAAGTGTGATGCAAAAGCGAGTTTACACATAACAACTCGACCGGCTAAGGTGAGAGGCGATATGCACACACACGCACACACACTCAAAACTGCAAGAGCCATTTCCTAAACTGAATGCAAAACTTCTAACGATCAAATCGGGTCTTTGTGGATGCAGATTTGTAACGAGGAGATCTTTCTCGTTGACGCGAGATCCTCGTCACCTGCAGGAACAGGTCGCACAGCACTGTGCTATTTGGAGCCAACCTGGAAACCTAATTTGAGGAACCACGGCTCTGCGTTGAAACCGTGTGGTGAGCAAAAGAAAGCCACGTTGAGGCGGTCACGAACATGAGGGGAACACGAGTACATGGAGTGTTGCTTCTACTAGCTCGAGTTCGTAGAGCACGTTCCCAGAAACTGCTTCCCGGAGACGGAACGGCTATCATTAAATGGGACGAGGCTATTTCAGGGTAAAAAGATGAATCCCAGTGTAATTATGATCTAACGCTGTCCTGATTGTCCTGTTCTCTCCCTGCAGGGCGGAGATGAAGTCACTATCCGTGCTGTGCCTGTCGCTCCTTTTGTTTCACGCTCCTTTTTCGCTAGCCAGGAAAGGAGGCGGCTTCGGGAAGGGCTTCGGCTCCAGGAAGTCCTCCACGTCCAACCGGGGCAACACCAACACCAACAGGAACAACGCGGCGGGCTCCAGCTCTCAGGGTGGATACCCCAAGCAGCCGGCGAAACCCAACCAGGGAGGCCAACCTCCGCAATCAGGCAGACCCGGGTATCCCCAGCAGCCGGGCGGATACCCAAACCAGTATCCAGCGAGGGGCTCCCCGTATGGAGGAGGAGGTTACGGCGGTCAGGGCGGTTACGCTGGTCAGGGCGGTTACGGAGGAGGGTATGGAGGCGGATACATCAACCAAAACCCGAACAACAGAGTCCTGAGCCCTCAGTACGGGGGCAGCTTTGGCTACGGAGGCCAGGGGGCTCGGGGCGGCTCTCCCTTTTCCCACTCGGTCCACGCGATGGGCATGCGACCCTCCGACAGGTCCAGAGGGTTCGGACGCAACGCGGCGATGGCGGCGGCCGGAGGGGCGATGGCCGGGATGGCCCTGGGCTACGGGATCGGGAGGTTCCCCCGTCCTCCCTTCGGCTTCCACAACTCCCAAGAGGAGCATTACTACAACAACTACATGTACAGGAAGTACGGGACCAAGTCCACCGACACCAACGACTACAGCAGAGACAGGTACACCCAACCCTCTGTGACCTACGACAGCTACATGGACTCCTGCATGAAGAGGACCGACAACCTTCTGCTGGGGGAGAATCGAAAGGCCGATACTACCGCGACCAACGTTGTCGCCTCGGCTCCGGGCGGCAACGCAACGGAGACCGGCAACGCAACGGAGACCGGCAACGGCACCTCAGCGGGTAACTCCTCGACCTCCGCGCCTCTAAATCCTGAGCCTCTAAATCCTGAGCCTCTAAATCCTGAAGACGACGACGACGACGGCGACACGGTTAGCATCGTGGAGATCGGCTACCCGGCCCTGATCCAGCAGGTGAAGGCCAGGAGGTGCTTGGAGCTGTACATGGTCTTCTCGGAAAGTTACCTGAAGAGGCCGACCGACGCGGCGCCGCGGCTGGAGACGGGCTGGCCGGGGTTTGCAGCCGTGGTCCTCAGCACCACGCTGATGCTACTGAATAGCAACGTGCTAATGCTGCTTCACTGAGGGCTTCGCTAGCAGTGAAAGTGATGCAGGGTGTGTTCGTTAAAAGGGGAAGGGGAATGACGAGGAGGACTTTCTTTTTTGATGTGTGGGTTTCTACTTTTTCTTAATATTTAGGCGTCGCGTCTTGGAACTATGTGTTCGAGCAAAGGGAGTGGAAACGGTTCGACGAGACAGCCGGCGTTGGAACAGATTGTTTTCCTCCTCTGAGGGACAAAGGGAGCCATTTTCCCTGTTCTTAATACGTCTGACGGAGGAGAAATCCGGCCCATCAATGTCCATTTGGAGTGAACTAAACATCTCTATAGCTGGAAGAGATTACATTAACAAACCACAGAGTGGTGAAACTCCCCACAGTGTGCTCTCTCTCGCCACACAAATAAAGAGCGGCACTCCCACTACTCATCTTTTGCTCTGTTAATCAGAAAAAAACATTTCTTTATATTTATTTATTGTTTTTTTTTGGGGTCTGTGTTGTTTTTTAATTTGCATCTGAGGGAAAAGCAGTGACAATCTGTGTAATGGACATTGTCTTCTTAAATGTGATAGGATTATCCAGGGATGTTGATGTCGGAGGACAGTCTAGAGAATTGTGAAAGCAGGAAATAGCGGTTTATACTGGACTATAACATGTCTAATACCATTAGTCTACCATTAGCATAACAATATCACTGCCTTTTACACTTATAAAGTGGCATAACCATTTGTAATGATTCATATCTGCTCATTTCTTTGTAGCTCAAAACATAAATGGACTTTTATCATATGAATGAAATGCATAACCTCGGCCAGAAAGGCGGATTATTTAAATCTGCTGGTATTTATGTGACGTGGGCAAACAGACTCTGTATGCATGCTGTTGTGCCAACACGGTTACTTTGGAACCATCACAAAGTGCGCTTTTTCCCCAAACACGTTCTGAATGTCGTCTTCACCGCTCTCCATGTGTGTACTGCTTAGTACAGTGTGTCGTATATTTTCGGATACTTTTTTTTTTTATATACACTTGTCAACGTTCTGCCTCCCTCTTGTGATCGCATCGTCCTTTAACCCCGAGCCGGAGATTCATCTCCAAATCCTACTGAGTCTTATCTTCAGCTGAGTTTATAATTGTTAATATCAAGTTATGTACGGGAGATATCTCTCTCTCTCTTTTGCAGAAGCTAAGTTCTTCAAAAACTATTTAAAAGTTACTCTCTGGAGTTTTTATTAGTTCAATAAAAAAAACAGTGCCACCACCGTGTTGGTATATAATCCTCTCTTTACTGTTATCTGTGACGTTATGGGATCAATATTACTGGACCATTAAATGATATGTTGACTTTTACTTAATGTTAATTTAGACTTCTTTATATACTGTTTGGGTAGTTAAATCCAGAGCAATGCATCATATTCGAAAATCATATTTGTCAGCCTAAAAACGTATAGGGGATGTTTCTCAACCCACAGAAGATCCTTCAGTTTATCAGAAAATCCCCAAATGTGGAGGTATACGTCATCTGGAAATGTGACTAAAGCTGTCAGACAAATGCAGTGGAGTAACACCAGGAGATTCATTTCAACAAAACCGGTTTCATAGTTTGACTGTAGAACGATCCGATCAAAAACCCAAACAGTGTACCTTTTGAATGTGCCGTATCCTGTTAACTATGAATGTATTGAGAATGCAGATGTTTGCCTTTTTACTATGAGGACTCCCATCCACTGTCCTGCTGCTGAATGAGGACGGGTCGACCACTCGCCCCTTTTTTTTGATTTGTCTCGTCAAATAAACTTCAACTTTACTAATGTGCACTTGCAGACGTCTGTTTTAAGCTTTTCGTGGAGACCAGTTTGAATCACAATGATCAGGGTGACATTATTCTGTGGTTTGACCTTAAATTATCTCAGGATTAAAAGGGAAACCACGAGCTTGTGTAATGAAGAGCCGCCTGAGGGCTAGCGTCGACTCCTCTTCGTGTGCGTTTCAGGTCTGAGCGTGTAATGAAGCGGGAGGATTGAATGTGATCAAGGTCCGTGGAAATTTGATCACTTGATCGTCAGATTTTAGGACGGTTGCTACGGCGCTGTGGAGGACAGAGACGCTTATCGCGGCGACGGCAGAATGAAACATCAGCAAAGCACACAACCTGGTTCTGTGTAAACAAAACGAGCTCGGCAGCAGCTGCCGCGGCCTCGAACTCATCAGAGCAAACAAGAGCGCGTTGTTCTGCGAGTCGTTCCCGGGCGAGTTGTTCCCGGGCCGAGAAATCCTCATCAATCTGCTCCAGCTTCCACTTCTCTGTTGCAGCTCCCTTTTAAAAAGGCATGTAACCAGCCTCTTGGTCCCAGTATAGACACTCCAGGGTCCATGCTCCAGGCCCAAGAGTCCAGGCTCCAGGGTCCATGCTCCAGGCCCAAGAGTCCAGGCTCCAGGGTCCATGCTCCAGGCCCAAGAGTCCAGGCTCCAGGGTCCATGCCCAAGAGTCCAGGCTCCAGGGTCCATGCTCCAGGCCCAAGAGTCCAGGCTCCAGGGTCCATGCTCCAGGCCCAAGAGTCCAGGCTCCAGGGTCCAAGCTCCAGGCCCAAGAGTCCAGGCTCCAGGTGAGGCCTCGGCCGGCTCGTCCCCCGACACTCAGCCAGTGAAGCTCCACTGAACAGCTGAGTGCAGCTGCTTCTTCTCTGCTGCTGCCGATTAGACTCGCGGGACTAAAACGACCTATTTTCCGAAAGATCTGTCCGTCCGTTTATCTTCCGATCCGGGACGTGGTCTTCCTGGCCCCCTAGACAGAAGAATCTACTGCATGCATTGCAGTAATACATGTCGGCTCTCGGTCCACTCGCTCCTTCAAAAGCGTCACACAGTTCAGGAGACGGGAGTTGTCAGCGTCCACATCGGGCCACTTACCAAACACACACATAGATTGAGTGCAGACATGCATGGTTTCATCTTCTCTCTTCATATGATTATTCCTCCACTGAACTCAATGAGTCAGATATTCTACTGACTTCACTGCAAAGCGATACTGACGCAACTCCGTAGTGTTTTATCACACACACATACTCACACGCATACACACAGTGCACACACCTCATGACTCACCAATTAAACAAGACACTCAGGCGTGATTCAGAGACTGAAATAATGTGGAAGTGAGTGTGTAAAACGTTGCTTCTCTTGAAAAGCATGTACGTGACAGTAAATCGCTGTCATGGCTTGAAGACTTCTGCATGCCAATATTAACTCATAGTCAGAGCGCCACCTACTGGGAAACTATGGCGATTTTAACTAGAAATGATAAAGAAAATGAAATTTGCCGACTTCCGGTGCGGTTTAGAGCATCGTCCCAAGACAGTTATTTGTGAGTGTATATGTGGTACATACGCCTATGAAATGTTGTATATCTATGTTGAACGTACTGCGAGGGCTGCTTTGTTGAATTTTGTTGAATTTTCCCCTTAGAAGTTCATTGGTCCTTTTCTTCTGAACACAATGAGATATAAACAAGTTTTTTATACATTGTGATGGAATTGAACCCGTAATGATCCACAGAGGATTTTGTAAAAATCGAACCTAGCATTTAGGAAGATTTGAGGAAAAAATAGTTTTTCACAAAATTCAAAATGGCGGAAATTCTAAGTAGGCGGAGCTTAATGCGGCAATGTACTTTTTTTGTAGAGCAGGCACAACCGGACATGTGTGCTAAATTTCAGGTCAATTGGTGATAGGGGGCAAAAACTGTGGGCGTTCACAACTCACAGGTTGTCAAAAAAAAACAGTTTTGTAGGGGGCGCTATCTGACTTCCTGTTTGGTTTAGAGCATGGTCCCAAGAGGGTTATTTGTAAGTTGACATGTGTTACATATGGCTACCAGGTGTCATACATGTAGGTCAACCGTAGCGCTGGGGCTGCTTAATTGAATATTTGTAGGGGGCGCTATCGAGCCGAATTGCGCTTTTGAAGCATTAAAATCACATCACGTAACTACATCTTTGCCTGTCAATGTGGGTGCCAAGTTTAGTTACGTCTCGAGCATGCTTCGTCCCTCAAAAGTACCTTCGTTGTTTCCTGCGAAGGATGGGTCGCCACGGCAACAGCGTCACACGAAACATCAAAAGCTTTAGGGGCCAGCTTCATGAAAGTCTTATGTTTGTCTATAAGTAATTTTATGTCGATCTAATCAACCTACTGAGAGAAACTATCCAAAGTATAGAAGCTTTTACTTTCTGTTGCCATTAGGTGGCGCTATGACTCTAATTAAAAATTAAACATCACAGGTCTTCAGGCCTGGAGTCTCATCAAACATGTGAAACCTGGAATGGATCTTTTTATGTGGAGTCGAGTTACATCGGTTTATTCGTGCACGGCGAAGGATCAAACTTCCGCGATGGTCCCACGCGACGCCGTTCAACGGATCCTTACAATCTTCAAGGTGATGCATTATCAATGTCTTAAGTCTCTTCCGACGCATTTGGAGAGACATCCGAATAATCTGTGAGGAGCACGGTATACAAGTACAAAACATGTAACTTCCTGTTGCCTCTAGGTGGCGCTATGACTAGGATTCAAAATGATCACATGGATGTCTTCAGGGTCAGGAGGTCATGACATATGAGAAATATGGAGCAGATTACATCATGTATGGCCGAGTTAAAACAACTTCCATTTTCATGGAAAATTGTGTCTCTTTGGCGCTGCTCTGCGCTCACATAGTTCGATATTTTTAAAATCGTTTGATAACTTTTCCCTGCAAAGGTCTCAACATCATATTACCCGAATGTGAAATCAATCGTGTTTAATCTCTAGGAGGAGTTCGTCAGAATCCAACGCCTGAAAACAAGGAAAATGCAAAAATTTAGCGATTCACTGCAGCGCCCTCTAGTGTTTGAAAATTCGGAAAAAATGTGGGTACGTTAAGGGACACAATGTTGACATATGCTACAAAGTTTGTGAAGATAGGCCAAGTAATTCCGAAGTTATGTGTATTGTATCGTTTGATCACATTGAGCCACGCCCCTAAGAGGTTAATTGGTTAATAACTTCTAAACGCAATGAGATATTAACAAAGTTGAAAATATCGTTTGATCACATTGAGCCAATGATGATCCACAGAAAGTTTCGTACGAAATGAAGCCAGAGTTTAGGAGGAGTTGACCAGAATGTGTTTTTTACAAAATTCAAAATGGCGGAAAATCTAATTAGGCGCATTTTATTTTCACGGATGAGTTTTCAGCAGTCCCACCCGGACATGTGTGCAAAATTTCAAGTCAATCGGTCAAAGTTCGCAAAAAGGGTGGGCTTTCACAACTAAAGGGGGCGCTAGAGAGACATTTTCTCAGACTTTTTCGCCAAGTCGGATGGGTGTGGAAATTTTGAAGAATGTAGGTTTATCCCAAGCACCTCTTTTCCCTGCACATTGGTCGCTAAAATCGAATAACAATAGGTCCTCCGCTCTGACTACGTCAGTGCTCGGGCCCTAATAAGAAATATGAACACATTCTGCTGTAGAAATGATTGCTGTGCCTCTAAGCAGGACACAGCACACAGTATAAATACAGAATGGCTGTTATTCATCTGCCGGGGTTTGTTGAACAGGTAACAGGCTACAGAGAGAACACACTACTGCCTTTATCAGTATTATTAGTATGTTTGTGCAGACTATATTAGTCTCTACAGCTGTTAAAGCTGATCACAGCTGATCAGCTGCCGCCGTCATCAGAAGCTGACGTACGCTGCAGAGTAAAGGACGTCTCACTTCCTCGTTTCTTCTGTCCTCACATCTCCAGCATCCCCAGTGGGAGCGACTCAGACGCAAGGAAAAGTCCATAAAACACAAGTTGCTGCTCGTAAAGCTTTTTTTTGCGAGCCACCAGTAATAACTGGAGGTGATCCAGATGTCTGTATCAACAGCTTCATCAACTCAGAGTGATACTGAGGACATGATGAATGTCTGCTTAAATTATTAAACATTTAGAAAAGAACATGTTCTGATACAAAAGTACATTATAAATTCATCTTTTTCAGTCCCTTCCATTAAAAAAAATCACACTTTTCTGTGTCAAAATGAATTCCAGAGCTTCTGTGTTTATATAATCAGGACACAGTCAAGCTGTTACACTCTCAGCTTTATCTTCCATGCAAAATGGTGGAAACTATTTGTGATTTATTAGACTTCATTTCCATTACATTTCTACAAGTAATAACATATTGAAAGCTCGGGCATTGACAGGGTTTATAAAAGGAAACTGGCACTGTGAGCTTGTTGTGATTGAAACAGAAAAATTTGTTTCAGATAATAATTTTCGCATTTCTACAACTTCTCCAGAATCAGAAACTGTTTATTAGCCAGGAATGTTTTCACAAACGAGGAATTTTTCGAGGCGGAAGGTGCATACATTGGACATGGGACGTTAGACGAGACAAACAACAATCAACAACACAGTTTGTTTAACGGTTATCTGTATGAAACAAGCGCTGTGGTGGCCTGGTTTGTCTCGGTGGCCAGAACAGACTTATTAGGCTCGAAACGTCGTTCTTAACTTTGGAAACAGCCGCTAATGTGCCGATTAGTGACCAGGAGAAGTGATTGTGTTGAGATGTCTTCAGCTCTTTAGAAAATCTGTGATCATTAAACATGTGACGGTTTCGTAGAAACAATTAAATCCAACACAAAAGTTTGTTCTAAGCTTTTTTATTATTTTTTTTACATAAAAGTCTACAAAATGGCATAAAATATGTACTTTAATTAGGTAAAATATACATAAACAAGCAAAGTACTAGAAAAAAAGTGACACTTGAATACACTGTTTTCTAACTCTGCATGTTAAACAGTCTAAAATATGAACGGATAATGAAATGGCATTATCATAGCTGCTCTTTAACTCTTGTCCTGACGTGACTTCTTGAGGTAGACTCAAACTAATCACACATCCAATCTGGTCCATCAGGTCCATCTGGTCCATCTTCACGGACTCCTCACAGAGAAAACAGATGGATCCAAAAAACAATCATCAAACGTATAAAAAAGAAAAAGACTAGTCACTTTAAAAAGAAGAAACAGGCATATTTCTACCGTCTGTGAGGAGGGAATCGACCCGTGTGACCTCCACAACGTCTGATTATCAGACGTTGTGGAGGTCACACGGGTCAATTCCCTCCTCCTGTCCTCACAGACGGTCACTGAAGAGCAAAAAGGGAAACTAATTGGCCACGGCTTCATTCAAAAGACTAGATTTTAGGTCACACTGGACTATTTTCTGCCAGGTTGAGGGTTGTCGTTTTGTTTTTTTAAAGTCAGGGCCTGCATGTGTGTGTGTGTGTGTGTTTGGGATCCCGTCTCCATCTCTACATGCCTGCCACCCAGTGGCCCATCAGCAGGGACAGCAGGGAGCCGATGACGACGATGATGCTGTTGTAGATGGGCCCGCTGGACGCCCCAGTGTAGTACTCCATGTCTCCAGAGCCCTCTGGGTCGTAGCCGGGCCTGGGCCCGTATCCTCCGGACCGCGGGTAGCCATAACCGCCTCCGTATCCTCCTCCATAACCGCCTCCGTATCCTCCTCCGTATCCTCCATACCCTCCACCGTACCCGGGGCGGCTCAGGGCAGACCCGATCACCGCTCCTCCGATGGCGCCCGCTGCAGCCGCCCCGGCGATTTTCCCCGCACTGGCGCCCCCGCTCTGGACCGGCCTGTAGCCGCCGCTCTGGACCGGCCTGTAGCCGCCGCCGCCGCCACGGCCGAAGCCTCCGCCACGGCCGAAGCCACCGCCCCGGCCGAAGCCGCCGCCCCGGCCGGCCTCAGAGCCGGGTAGCAGCGTGACGAGGAGCAGCAGGCAGAGCGCGGCCCTGAGGCGGGGTTTCTGCAGGGCAGACATCTTTTTTATTATTATTTTTTATCCTGTAACAATAAAGACAAAGGAAACATAATTAGGACGAGTGAATTTGTGACTTTTCTGTTTTTCTGGACAGTGATGAAGAAGTATTTAGTTTCAATAAAAGTAGCAGCACCACTGAACTATATTAATAACTAATTCATAGTGCGCTGGTCAAGCAAGATGTTTTTCAGAATTATTATTAATTGTATGTCAACAGGACATAGAATAAATAATATTTTTTTATAATAAAAACAATCATAGGACATACGCAGCATTAAAATAGGTGCAGGAGGTAGAAAACCGTAATTATAAAAAAGTACAAATGTATAAAAAAAGAAGTGTGTGTGTGTATATATATACATATACACACACACATATATATATATATACATATATACACACACACACATACACACATATATATATACACACATATATATATACATATATACACACATATATATACACACATATATACACACACACACACATATATATACACACATATATACACACACACACACATATATATACACACATATATACACACACACACACACATATATACACACATATATACACACACACACACACATATATATATATATATATATATATATATATATATATATATATATATATATATATATATATATATATATATATATATATATATATATATATATAAATAAATAAAAGAGTAAACTGTCAATGAAATAAAGCATATAAAAAGATGCAAAGAAAAGTATTGGTAAATCATTTAAAATCATTTTTAAAGTACAAGTACAAATAAGAGTGCAATACAATTATTTATGTCATACAATAGAAATAATAATATATATTTTTTATGAATGTATCTATACACTGTTGAGTAGGTTAATCTGGGAAAATACTTTTTAGTTTTAGAAACTTTGAATGTGGAGTCTTGACTTTCAAAATAAGAGTCGTGTTGGTGTCGAATCAGCGTACTGGAGTACAAAGTGCAACGTTTTTCCTCACACATACTCGCGCGCATGTGCTCACTGCGGCACGTGCGCGGGGAGATGTTCCCGTCGCTGCGTGTTATTTTTATTTTGTCAGGACGGATCACGGCTCGTAATCCAGCTTTGAGGAAACACGTCTTTACACAAAGGAGGGACGAGAGTTAACACGCGCGGCTGACCTGGGATCAGATCGCTGTTATAATCTCCAGAACCCTTTCATTACGGAGATCTGACTCCAGATCTGTGGACGAGACGCGCTGCGTCACCGCAGCTTCAGAGGAGCCAGAGAGGGAAACGGACACATAACTATATGAATGAGATCAATAGAGATAGAAATGAAGCCATTAAAAAAAGCTATCCATCCATCCATCCATCCATCCCCACACACACACACACACAATGTGTGTGTATATGTATGGGGGTACGGGAGATAAAATAATAATAGCATACATATATATACATATGTATGTATGTATGTATGTATATATATATATATACACATATATATATATACACATACATACATATACACACACATATACACACATATATATATACACACATATATATATACACACATATATATATACACACATACATATATATATATATATATATATATATATATATATATATATATATATATATATATATATATATATATATATATATACACACACATATATACATACATACATATATATATACAAAAATCCTTTGAAAATAGTTATTTAATAAACATTTAATGAAATATAAGTGTAAGTTAATAAATGTAATTGTATTTATTCTATATTAAATCAGACACTGATGGCACAACACTGTGTAATACATCTTTTTTAAACCAAAGATGCTTTGCGCATCACTTATTATTATTATGTATTGGTACTTAAAATATTTCACATAGGGACATACATCACTAAAAAAAAAAGGTTGAGAACCACTGGTATAGAATATGTGTGCACAATAATAAACACACATTAAACAGTAATAATAAAGTACTAGGAAATGCTGGAGAGTAACTACAGTAAGCACATGTACTTTATACTTATATTCCATATTTCAGACGTAAATATTGTACTCGTTACTTCCCTACATTTATTTAACAGCTATAGTTACTTTTCTGATTGACATAGAAAATTCAGTTTGTAAAATGCACGAGCGTGACCCCGCTGTAACCCCAAAGTGCTGCTTATGTATTCGAACACGGGGCTTCACAATGAGATTACTCCTCCCATCACCGCATGACATCATTCGCTCCGCCGTCAACAAACAGCGCGGTCTAATCTGTGTCCTCTGAAAAGATGAGTTGAGCTATAATTACACCGGGTCACTCCAGTCTGACAATAATCCAGTGACTCCCAGATTAAAGCTGCAGCGACGATGAAACGTGTCAGCCCTCCGATCGCTTTACCGGCGTACGAGAAGTGCTTTCCAGAGACGAGGCCCTGAAAGGTCGTGCAGCAATAACGCAAACAAAAACTATTCGCTCACTAAAACACAGAGGAACCAAGCAGTGGTGGGAGAGGTGCTCTTATCTTGTACTGAAGGACTGAATTCAAAAGGTTACTTTGGTGAAAGTACAGAAGTATTATCATAAGAATGAAGCATCAAAATATTACATACTAATACTTGAGGTTTAGCATGGCTCCTTTCAAACATAGTATACTATTACATAGTACCACTAATGGATACACGCAGAGCTTTTGAATGGTATAGTTTGTCAACGTGGATTTGATACTTTTGTGTACTATTGGGGAGATTAGTAGTGAATCAAGTAGTTCTTTCAAATGGTAAAAGTAACTTTTAAAGTGTCAAATAAATGTAGTAGAGTAAACAGCACGAGACAAAAGTGTGTTTAAGTACAACGCTTATATTAGTACATGTACTTTGTTCCATTCCACCACTGGACACATTGTTGAAAACCAGCTCAACTCAACAGAAACTCAAATATCAAAATAAGTTAAAAAAAATGAGAATGAACGCTCACCTGTCGACTGGCTGTTTGTGACGGACACAAAGATGATGATGATGATGATGATGAAGCTCTTCGCTGGGCCGCTCAGACTCTTCCAATAGTGAGAAGTGCGTTTCAGGGCTGTGATCCTCCAGACAGCGAGAGTGGATCACCGTCTCACACCTGCTCATTGGCTGGGTGCGCAGTAAGCCGCTGTAGCGCCGACATCACACACAAATACTTGCGCACGTGTGTGTGTGTGTGTGTGTGTGTGTGTGTGTACATTTGTGTGCCCTAAATTTGGTCTGAATTATTTAACCACTTAGTGAATAAACCAGAACTCTCCCGAAGCTTTGACTAATGTTATATCTCCTCAGTCATTTTGAATTATACAACGAGATTTAAACACAACATGTTACATAACATGCTGGGCTTTTCCCCCCACTGACCTGAACGAGACTGAGGGAGATTACAGATTATATACCCCGATTATATATATATATATATCAGGATGACTTTTCTTTAATTAAATAACAATCATTGTACGAGAAAAAAACTACATTTTCCAAGTCGTGGCATGAGTTCTCAACATCTTTAAAGATCATAATTTTTTTTTGTAAAAGACACAATACAAAAAAAAAAAAAAAAGAGCAGGCAAATCTTTTAAAGAGTCACAAAAACAAATAGACGACATGCACGCTCTCGCGCTCACACTTTGCACGGTACGGCGAGACTTTAGAACGGCCACGTTGGCTGGCGGACATCGAGCGGACCGGAAGCGACGAGCTCCGAGTAACGCTCATTTCATACTTTCACAACATTCGTCTGACAAAAGATGGTCGGCGTGATTCACAGTCTTGTGGGATTTTCACTCGCGTCGTTCTCTGTGTAATGTAAAAAAAGAAGAAGAAGTAAATAGCCAAAAGTCCCAACGCCTACCAGGAGTCATCGTGTGCAGAATGATGTTGAAAATAGTTCGTAAGGTCAAACTGTATTTTGCTCAACATCCTCTTGTCATGTTACGTAAGGCAGGAATGCAAAAAGTCTTCTTTCAGGGTGGAATTTCTTTCCTTCAAAGTAGTTTGGGGAGGAGGAGCTCATTTAGATTTCTACCAGAAATCAAACAAGAAGCTATCGCGAGCAGCCGGTTAGCTTAGCTTAGCACAAAGATGGCAGTCTGAAGATGACAACATCTGCCTAACCAACACTTTATTTGTTTAGTCTTGCACAAAAAAAACTAAACAAAGTGTAACACGACACACTTTGTTTAGTTTTTTTTGGAAGAGATTGAAACAAATGATTTTACACATTAATACGCTGGTGGGCAGATTTTGACCAGACTTTGCCAGCTGTTTTCAGTCTTTGTGCTAGCGCTAAGCTAACCAGCTGCCGCTACACAAAATACACAACATCGAACACATCGGACTCTCGCCGGAAAAAACTTTTCCCAAAAATGTCAAACGTATTCCTTCAACCTCAGCAGTTGACTGCCGGACGGACCGATGGTCACAACATGAACGGATTATCCGCTCAGGCGACCGCCGATAATTCCCCCGCGGGGGAATTTATCGGCCGAGATCAAATTGAGGGGGTCAATTAAATTCCTATCAAATCACAATATCTAAAAAGAAAAATACAAAAATGTCTCAAACAGAGAGGACCATAAAAGGCACGCAAGCTTTTCAGAGCATGACTGTGGTCTGGCGTTGTTCTATTGTACTTTCTTATAACTCCAAAACACAGGAATTGACGCGTGTGCCTTTGTGCTCGGAGAAACCTTTTAACAGGCACTTAATTAGGATCGTGTCACATGACGCATGTGCTTTTGAATGATGATTCATCAGCTGCCAAAACTGAAGGGCGGAGACATTTAGACACGGCGTCTCATCGTGGGCTCGTTCTGCATCGGGAGGTCTGACTAAAGCGATAAGGTCTGAAGACTACTGCTGAGACGGCTCACACCTAACATGCAAACAATACAGCATGTCAACGTTTTGTCTGCAGGGTTGATCATTGAAGAAAGAAAGAAAAAGGCTCCACAGGCAGGAGTTCAGGAGGATCCGGGTCATCGGGGGTTCTTGTCGGCCGATCCTCGCTCTCAGCCGGCCGGAGGGGCGCGTTGCTTTTAACGGTCCGACGGGAGCGTCACAAACACGTCGCTCCCTCTGGAAGACAGCCGAGCTGCTTCTCGATTATGCAGCGCAGACACGTATACCTGCAAGTGCAAGCAGACAAATGCAATTAATTTGTGACACCTCATAACAGCTGATGAGCATGTTATGAAATTTAATGATTTGGTATATTATAAAATAATGCAGATAATGTACAGAGCTAAAGCAAAGTCACTGCCTGACTGTGTGCAAAGGTTATTTTCAATACATGATTAAATATGATTTGAGAGATATTTGTACGTTTACTGTACAAAAAGCTAAAAAAGGGGTTAAAAGAAAATGTATTTCTATTGTAGGAGTTCAATTATGGAACAACGCCAACTTGAATGTAAGAATGGTCAACTCACTTTTGGTTTTCAAAAGGATTGTTTATAAAAACTAATTATGTAAAAGTATGAATGTATGTATGTATATATATATTTTTTTTTTCCTTTCTTTATATTGAATTAATTATCTGATTTAATTGATAATAATTTAGGATAGGAATATATAAGCATCATGCTTCTACCTATACCTTTTCAGTCTTTCTGTTGGCTTTACTTATTGAATTGTAATGATTGACTGAATAAAAAACAAACAAACATGTGGAAGACTTCGACCATTAGAAAGGAGACACAAGACGGTTCCGTGGACGATATATAAAGGATCACTATTCCCGTGTACCTTCTCCTGAGCTTCACCACCTCTCGGTCCTCCTCCTCCTTCAGTTTGGTGATGAAACTCCGCAGGACGGGCATTTCAAACTTGATATACTGCGCCACCTGGTGGTGAGGGAGGAGAAATGAGCACAGAAGAAGAGAGAGGGTGACGCGAGGTAAATCAAGAGGATATAGGAGACGCAGGAGAGAGGCGTAAGACACGTTCACGCCTCCGTCTTACATCATACGTGACTTCTTCTCCGAGGTCTTCCTCCATGAGGAACACCTTGCAGACCTGCTCACACGGACCCTGCATCACTCTCAGCACCAGCGGGTAGTCACTCCGCTTCAGTTTCACGCGCTCTGAAAACACCCACAAAAAAAAGAAAAAAGAAAAAGGTATACAGTGAGGTTTTCCTTCATTGACATTTGTCTCTCGCCACAGGAATGAAAACTGAATAACTCCCGCTCACCTCCACTTGTATGGACGAGGTAGAGCGCAAACTCGTCTGGGCTGTTTTCGATTTTAAACTTGTTGAGGAGAACCCGGAGCACCTGCGGTGTCCTCATGCAGCTGTTGATCCGGACATTAGTGACCGAGCCGAAAGACGGGGTGAACACTGACGTCTGAGAGAAAAGCAAAAAATCCTGTCTTTATGTCTATGTACAGATATTATTACAAGCAGCATGGCTGCCATATCCAGCATGTGTTTAAAAAAGTAGCACACAAACTCTCAGAACACGTTTCTCAGACTTTTTCCCCGGGGATCACCTTGTGGTTGTAGAAGTGTCCGTTGATGGAGAAGCGATGGCGTCTGATCTTCCTCTGGTCGCTCGGCGAGCGCCGCTGTCCTCGTCTCAACACGCCGGCGTCGCTCTTCGTCCTGAGCAGCTGAGCGGAGCCGTCGCTGTCGTCTGTCCACACAATAAAATCATAACTTCAGTTATTGTTCAGGGTATTAAACATGAAAAGACACATATTTACTTTAAATCTATCTATCGATAAATTAAGTTGGTGGGTGGAAGCAGGGCTCAGAGCTTTTAGTACCCCAAAAAAAAGGCAGGAAGGTCTTTTTCTGAATGATATATATTATGATGTATTAATGTGTTGCAGCTGGTAAAAGTGGGGTTAATTTGAATGACTTTTTATACTTATGATGTTTTATAGAGTAATGTATATTTTGTATTAATAATCCAAATCTGCAAAGTAACGAGAGATAAATGTAAACCTGAAAGGTACAGTGCTTAAGTAAATGTAACTAAAGTAAAAACAAGGCATTCTTGTGTGACAGGAAGCAAATATGGGAGATGTGTGTGGCGCTCACTTCTCTTTCTATCTCATCTCGCCGTTGTCATACACAAAACTATTTTAAAAAGGTTGAAAAACAACACCTAATTAAGACCCTAATTCCACCTGACAGCGATGGCATGTTAATATAAAGCAGCTGAGGGTTAATTAGATATTTGGTCCACAGTGTTTTCACCTAATGCAACGTTTCTTTTTTTCTGTGCCAACACAAACAAAACCAGTTTAAAAAGGTACGACGTAACGATTCCGCCGCACGCCGTCGTTCACTCGATCCTCGTTACTGCCGAGGGGAGCGACTCACCTTCGGCCTGCTCTTCCATCACATCGGAGTCGTCCTCTGGTTGGCTGTCGGGCGGCGTCACTTCCACGGTGGGCGGGCTCTGCTGCGTCGTCTGCTGGCCGTCTGTGCCGTTGGGGGAACTTTAAAAAAAAAAGAAAAAAGAAAGAGACACAAAGAAACTGTGAAGACACAACCAAAAATATTTACAAACTGTTATTCTATTTAATTAAATTGGCTACAGACAAAATTATTGTTGTTACTGGATTCATAATGTCAACAGTGTGAGACTTTAACCTTAAAAAAAAAAACACGATACGCTGTTATTATTGGATCTCCTGCTCAGACGCTTGTTCGCCACTGAAACACCACATTCTGTACGTCCGTCACATCTCCGTCGGTTAGTTTCAGCTCGTGACGGCTGTTCCTCTTTGTCGGTGCAGTTTTTTGGGGATAAACGAGAGTATTTCCTTTGATATGTAAAGTAGTTTCGCTATATTTTGGGACTGAAGCGTCAGCGAAACCAGCGTGGATAATTTGGCTTCTTTTTGGAGCTCTTTGTTTGAGGGCTTGTCGCAGTATCAAAACCTAGTAGCCTGAACTCTTTTGTTGCTGCAGAAAAAAGGAAAGGCCACTTTACAGCTGTGGTTTGGAAGGAGACTGAAGCACCACTTCAAAGTTAACATCCTCTTTCTTGAAGTGCTGATGTTATTTTGTCCCCTAAATGTCAGCTGCATGTACGCGAGATCCGTTTTTTATATAGCTTCTCCTGATGAATGGGATTACAGAGCTAAAATGTGGGTCAAGCCTATTGACTTTTGCTCGGGGCAAAATAAAAAAAAACTGAGCCAGCAGTGATAAAAGATTCCATTCTCTCCATGGACCGTTGCCAAAATGATTTAGCAAAACTGTGGAAATCAATTATCTAATTCGACTTTTCATCAGACGACCTCGACGTAATCAATATCTGACCCCTGCTGCTCTACGTCGCCATTTCCGGTCAGCGGGCTGCAACTGGATCCGTCTGGACCTCTTACCCCTGGCTGTCCAGATTGCAACCCGAGTGCCAGGACGTGGAGGAGGGCGGCGGTCGGATTCGCTCGTGGTCGTCCTGCATCTGAAGCCTGATTGGTCGCCGCAGACCCCAAAAGATATTCAGCAAGCCCTCGACGATCAACTCCCCCTCTTCCTGTTGGGAGAGAGGAGCTTTGGTCAAGACACGCACAACTTATATTACACACACACACACACCTGTTATTATCACACACACACACACGACTGTTATTACACACACACACACACACGCACGACTGTTATTACACACACACACACACGCACGACTGTTATTACACACACACACACGCACGACTGTTATTACACACACACGCACGACTGTTATTACACACACACACGCACGACTGTTATTACACACACACGCACACACACACACACGCACACACACACACACACACACACACACACGCACGACTGTTATTACACACACACACACACGCACAACTGTTATTACACACACACGCACGACTGTTATTACACACACACACGACTGTTATTACACACACACGCACACACACACGCACGACTGTTATTACACACACACACACACACACACACACACAACTGTTATTACACACACACACGCACACGACTGTTATTACACACACACACACACGACTGTTATTACACACACACACACGACTGTTATCACACACACACGCAACTGTTATCACACACACACACAACTGTTATCACACACACACGACTGTTATCACACACGACTGTTATCACACACACACGACTGTTATCACACACACACGACTGTTATCACACACACACGACTGTTATCTCACTCACACGACTGTTATCTCACTCACACACACACACGACTGTTATCACACACACACACGACTGTTATCACACACACACGACTGTTATCTCACTCACACGACTGTTATCTCACTCACACGACTGTTATCTCACTCACACACACACACGACTGTTATCACACACACACACGACTGTTATCACACACACACACGACTGTTATCACACACACACACACACGACTGTTATCAGACACACACACACAACTTTTATCACACACACGCATTATTATTATGCTTTCGTTTTCTGTTGAACATCCATTAAAAGAAGAGTAGTCTCTCTCTCTCTCTCACACACACACACACACACACACACACACACACACACACACACACACACACACACACACACACACACCTCTCTGTGTCTGAGCTGTAGATTCTGTCCGTCATAGTAGAGGTTGTAGGTCTTCAGATGCGAGAGTACTGTTGCCCTGGAGACAGAAATGTTGAATCACCGAGGAGGAAATGCTGAAGGAGCACGCCGCTGATTTCACACATTTTGTAGCCCACTTATGTAAATATATGTATGCGTTTCATGTATACCACATTCTACAAAGCTTCGGATGTGGTTTGATTGGTTTTCTGCTGTCAAGGCAGCCTTTGAAATACATGCTAGAAAAAGGTAACGGCGTTGGAAAGAAACGGGTCAAGAATCCCGACCGTCTAATACGTGTACTCGGCTTTTTAATGAGGAGATTTTGTTGCTGGTATCGTTAGAACAGGACTGTCGAGTAAATTCAATATTTTCAAATGTTCTCTTTTGGTCGTTTAATAGCGAGCCAATATACTCAAGTCAAGTACTTACAAACTACATACTTAAAAGGTTCTCTACACGGTATACAGAGCATAACTATTGACTCCACGCGGCTCTCAAAATGGCGACGGCTCACAGCTAACGTTGGTTAGCCGTGAGCTAGCTAGCTGTGCGCGACTCGGCGACTCGCAAGCTTGCGCGGCCGACCCAGCTACGAAAACAAAGTACAGAAACACCTGGAGGGGAGGTAGAATTACCCCACTATGTCTTTACATAGCAAATAGCTGCTTGCTGCTATTTGAATGCTCTGAATATTGTATGAGAACCTTCAAATAGATCAATAAATGCATGCCTACTTAGAAGATGGTTAGCAGTGACACACGTTTCAAATAGACTGTCAAATGACCTCTTTATTGTGTGTGTATGTTAAAGTATACACAGTTACATGTAGGTGTTTGTACAAGAGAAAGAGGTTTTTTCAGTCCTTACTTCCTGATGAACTTGTTCTCTCCGATCTGAACCCCGTACTCTTGATCATCCATTCTCAGTAAGCATGAGAGGAGCTGAGAGACAAAGAGGCAACACAGAGAGTTGATTTAGCTTCTCCCTTCGTCTCATGACTCCCTTATGACCATGCAGACTGGAGAGGAGGAGGTGAGGGACGGAAGGAAGAGGAGGAGGAGGAAGATACGATCTAGTTTCCCGTCTATTTTCATTCAAGAGACAGATCAACATCATAGTTAAACGTTAAACCGCTGCCACGCAGTCACAACATCTGGTGTGTGATGGAAGACAGCTGCTCTCTTCCTCCTCTTTCCTACAATATATCATTGCTTTCCTGCCCCCCCCCCCCCCTCCCTCCCTCTCTCCTCAAGTCTCTCTGCACACATGCAGCTGTTTAAAAAGAATGGCACTCGGCCATCACCACAGAGGGCTTCCCTTCGCGCTTCGTGTCCTCGTGCATCAGCAGAGGAGGCGGGACAGAAAAGGAGATGAACAGGTGGAGGACACATGCGCCACCCGCACAGCCAAATCATTTCTGCTGCTTAAACATTCATCCCTGAGCGAGCTGTCGGATGCGTTTATCTACCTATCATACATTCGTCTCCACAGACAGTACATGTAAATGATAATAATACATTTCATTTGTATAGCGCTTTAAAAATGGTACTGAAGGTACTTTACATGGTAAAGACAAAACAATAGAAGCAGCAATAAAACAAGATACATGACAATAGTGAGAAACAAAATAAATAAAAAAAACTAGTATCACAGGTTAAAAGCAGATTCAAGTAAATGGGTTTTAAGTGCCGTTTTGAAAGTGGCGATGTAGTGATGGAGTCTGTCTGTCCTGTAGATGAAAGCCACCGGACGTGGAGGTGGATTTCCAGGAGTATTTATCGCAAGCTAAACTTTATGTCCTGGAAGTAATCTTGTTTTCTCACTTTCTCTGCAGTTCACACACAAACAGAGATGGTTGCAAAGGACGTGTTGGCAAGTTTAGCTCCTAAGCTACAAATAATTTACATTTCATGTTGGACCTTTTTTGTTGTTGTTGACATTTGCATTTTTTATTTTTATTTGAACTAAACACCCTGTGGATGGAAATGTCTGTCCACCACTTTGGTCCAGACTGAAACATCTAAAAGGAAATATTGAATGGATTGCCATGAAATGAGGTTAAAAAAAAAATATGGTCATTTATCTGTTGCCAACATGTGGTTGACATTTTTCTGATTTTAGTGAAATATCTCGACAGCTACTTAATGGATTGCAGATACTCGTGGTGTTAATGACTTTGCCGATTCCGACTTTTCCTGTAAAGATTTCACTTTATCCATTTCACTTTGAAACAGCAGCTAAACGTCTTCTGTCGAGACATTCATGGTGCTCTGACAATATATCCAAATAATTTGTTTTGACCTCCAGACGTCTCTTTTGGGGTCGTCATCAGATCTAAATCTGTTCGGTTTATGACCAGATACCTGCAAACACCGATTACAGTCCAATCAGTCAGTGTCAGCGGCATTTTAAGCTTAATGCTAATCAGCTGTAATGCTAAATATTACCTGCTAAAACATCTGCTTGTTGGCATCATTGTTGCGAGCAAATTAGCATTCATCTGTACAGCACAGACTCTTAAGGCTTGTTTGTATATTTTTAGTGAGGCATATTTTTTTTCTTTCATTTCCGTACGGTATTAAAATCAAAAGCTGTGCATGATGTGTAATCCACCACAGTGAACCTCCAGTCTGCGTTCATCTTTCAATATTATATTAATGTTGGTTCGGCGCCTCTGGAACATATCAACGAACAAAAGTATTAATACTTAAAGTCAGCGGGACAAAGCTGCCAAACGAATGTGGTATAAACGTCAGTTAAGTGATCTTACCGTAGTGAAGACTGATCTTGTTGAGTCACCAGAGACAGCTGCAGATGTGTGTGTGTGTGGGGGAGGAGAGAGAGGGAGAGGGAGAGTAAGACAGAAAGGTTAAGGCAGGTAGACTCTGTCTGTATCCTCAGGTATTCACGGTTTTGTTGCTCGGGTGTCGGTATCAAACGCCTTTTTCTGGCAAGGAATCTGACAGCGAACAGACGAGGAAGAAGTGGGGGCGTCTAAAAAGGAAGTGCTCCCCTTCCGTTAAAAAAAAAAAAAAAATCACTTCCTCCTTTGCTCAGTCAGTCACACAGGAAACTGACACGGCCCGAAACTTCCTCAATTCAAACATCACGGCTGTATTAACATGCACACAGAGATATTCACTATCTGATAAGTGGAGTAATCGCAGCTTTAAAAACACACAGCGCTGATGAATAAACTGAGCCTGTCAATCACTGAAATAAATGTGTTCAGTTATTGTGGCCAAATTAAATATTAAACACCAATCAGCCCAGCCCCGTGCCAGGGCACATCAATATTTCAGCACCAGTATTAGCCCCGTCAAGCGCTCAAAAAGATCAACCATTCAGCTGCACAATGGAAGCCGTTAGCCTTTAATACGGCCGCTGCGCCCGCAGAAACGCTGGCCGGCGATGCCAGCGGTCGGAGACGGACATGCGGCCGACCGTCAAACCGAGACGATGTTGTAATTGTGTCCCAACGAGACCAACGGGAATTTGAAGTCAACGAAATCGACCGTTGACCCCGATGTTACCACAGCGAATAAAAAAGGTCAAGTCGGACATTTGACCTTGAAAGCTGCTGCTGGAGTATCAGCGCTGTGGTCGACCCTGTTCAAGGTTTGCTGTTGGCAAAAGTGCGCACACAAACAAACAAGGCTTGATGAGTGTGTATCTTTTGACTTTGTCCAAAAAAGGTGGATTTAATGGTTTTTACCTTAAGACATCAGAGTCTTTGCAAAAACCACTTAAAAATGTTTGAAACATTTAAAGACTAGTGACAATACGATATAAACAAAATATTAGTTTTTCGTCGCAACGTCTCAAATGTTAGATGTTAAACATAAGCAGCTAATGGCCAAATATCATCAGGATCCTTTTGTTGAAATAAAATCTGACCAAACATTTGATGCCAAAACAAAGAGAAGTAGTGAGGTTTAATATCCACTTTGAAGAGATACTGCCGTCATGAGCCAAAAGGCCTCCGAACACCAAAAATAAAATGTGCATTATTGTTTTTTTTTGTTAACTGTTGTATTTTACAACAGTGTATTTTATCAAGGTGTAAATGATGAATCCTGTTTGTTTGTTTGTTGGCCTGAAATGACTCAAATTTGAATATACAGAGTATAAAAATGCTAGAATGAACCTGAAGAACGCAGGTTGCTGAAATACCGAAGTTCAAGAGCACACAACCTCATCGTCGTCCAAGATGGCAGCTACAGCCGCGTCCCGTCAAAAAAGGAGGCAACGTAACTTTGGTAAATTATTTGACTGATATCATAACCATGTAACTGACCGCGTTTTGTCAGACGTCGTCTTGCAAACCGTTTGCAAATGTCGCCTCAAATCGCCACCCGTTAACTCTCGAAATATCGTTGCAGTATTGATATGAAAAAAAAAAAACATTTTTCGGGGCTTTCACAAAGCAACACACATTGACCTTAACCGTGACCTTTTTGCACACCATGTTGAGCGTCTTCTCAAAAAGATCAAGCCTTGTGTTAATTACTTTGACGTTCAACCAAAATCGGTTCCAAACCAGTGATATCTGTTGTACTGCAAAAACCAGAACGCCATGTCCATGTAAATGGTTTCCATGACATTTAAGACTGCAGAAAGCCGCCGTCTCCGCTTTCTGTTTTGAAGCCAACAGCAGCGTACGAATGCCGTCAGACTGACCCAGTCCCGTCTCGGATCAGGGAGCTCCTTCGCTCCAAACGTAGAGCTCATTGACTCCCTGAATCCCCCTGTGTCTCATTACAACACCAGCCAATACATTCAGCCTCCATCTTCCTCTCGGTCTCATTCGCCTTCATCTGCTCTAAAAATCTGATTAGGGAGTTCTTTCCTCTGTGCTTTTTTTTTTTTAACTATTCAGCTTGCCTCTTTCGTGATCCCCTTGTGAAGGACTAGAAGCCATTTACCATGCTATTAAAACTCATGACCACAACTTCCTGACTCCCACCCCTCCTCCTCTCCCACTGTCTTTCATTGACACACAAGCATGCTTGTTTTCTGCCCTCTTGCCCTGTTGTCTCTGAAGCTCCTCTGTCAAAGTCTTTGGCTGAAATGGACGATGAATAGCTCCAAAACCCCCAGCCGCCACAGTACTACAGCTCTGCCTCACTATTGTCATAGCAACACCGAAAACATCTGAGCTCCAGAAACCCAAAATACTGTGTGTGTGTGTGTGTCGTGCTCCTCTCATTAGGCGTACAGCACTGGGGTTGTCAAAAACAAACGTTGCAAGAATCTAAATATGGCGTCCAGATTCTCCAGATCAAGCAGAAACTATTCGGGGCCTTTTGTTGTTCAGCTATTTGATGATGAATCATCGTCTAGTTTTCTTAAGACTCCTGCAACGGAGAACTGAATACATCTGAGCTGTGAGTTGGTGGGTCATACAAACAAGGCAGGTGTACAGAGGTCAACACAGGCTCATTGATCGCAGCCCTCGTTGACTGGATACTTCATTAAAGATGAAGAGCACTCGGTCGATAGTTCATCAGACCCACGTGCCTGAAGCGAATGCATAAAGATCCCCACACACAATGTTCAGTTTAAGGGCCGTCGATTCAACTTCATGATGTTTTTAAAGACTATATATGGTCCAGCCCAATGCAGAGAGACACACACACACACACACACACACACACAGTATAATCAAACGCCTCTTAAAAACAGCATCAATCCAAAACTGAGCGTCATAAGCTTCATGGAGGTAGTTTAAATTATACCTTCTTCCAACCGTTTCTTTCCTGCAGGGCTTGCAATTGTGCAAATAAACTGGCCGCTTGAACGTACATTTAAAGATATTCACTTTATGTCTAAGCAGCCTACGTGTGTGTGTGTGTGTGTGTGTGTGGAGAAGAATCTCAACTCTATCTGCCTGTTATGTAACCTTTTATACTAACACACAGCAGCGCTCCCCTGTAGAGACTAAATAGGGTATTTGTTATCATCTTTCTGCTCAACATTTGGGCTGCGGTGTGACGGCACGGGACTCGAATACACCGCAAACGCCTCATATTCGAGGTTATTAGTCCACAAACGTGTCGCCAGTGCTTCTGTAAAATGATTAAATGTCGCTGTTGAGCATTTAATGCTGTCAAAAAAACATTTCTAAGTCTTCTTTAGCGGGCTACCGTTACAAACAATCACGCTATCAAACTACACGCATGTCCACGTCCCACGTTAACCCCACGAGCAGCCCCGCTTACAGCGACGCTTCAGTCTGGTTGCTGCCGACTTTTGGAGATCTATCTCGGCTCACCAAACCCGGCGGGCGCGGGCTCTCCGGTTGTCTTCTTCCGCCGCCTCCTGCTCCCGTCTCCGGTCTTTCTCCTCTTCGTGTCCGTGGCGGCGGAACTATCCGTTAACGGTGTGAACTCCTCGGTCAACTCGCTCGCGCTCCTGCCGTTGGAAACAATCGCTGGGGCGCGTGCATCCAGGAGAAGGAGGAGGAGAGCGCGAGAGGTCCATCTGCTGTGGCGGAGCTCGCGGAACAGCAGCGTCTGAGGGGCCCCGGCCGGCAGCCAATCAGAGCGCGAGCCTCACGCCCCTTTGTTCGCGCTGCGTGCCGAGATGAATGAAAACACCCGGAACAATAGGAGAACCGCGCATGCGCACCGCATCAGTCGCTCATTAATATGCAGTGGAAAGAAACCACAATTTAATTTAAAGTTATAAGTGTAAATAATACAACAACTGATTCTTGATCGTCCCATTTAAAACTCTGTCGACCATATATATATATATATATAAATAAATAAAATGTATAAATAACTAAATCAATGAGTATTGAGATAGTAACGCCAATTTGTTTTATTTGCAGTGTTTTTCACTGGAACCAGCAAAAAAAAAAAAAAAATAATATTTGCGGGTTCCAATTTCTCAAATATGATTTGCTGCTTGTTTTTTTTCCTGTCTTCATATATCGTGGTACATTATTTTTTGGCTCTAGGGCATTTGGATTGGCGAGTTTCACTACTTTAGAGTCTTTCCATAGACTTAAAGGATTCTTTGATAATGTATATAATCTTTAGTTGCAGCCCTCATACTTAACTAATGCAAACCTGAAATGTAATAATCAATAGAAACCGTGTAGCATTGTGACCCATGTGACTAAAGATTTGGTTAAAAAAAGAAGAAGCTCAAAGTAATGATATATCAGTAGTGCATATTCTCAAACAAAACACACACACACACAAAAAAAAACAACATCTGGGCTTGTAATCTAATAACTTTATAATAATTTGAATTTATAACTTTGATAGTTTTTATATTAGGGTACCTGCTTGGATTTTGATGTCAACATTGAAACTATTATATTTACAGCTACTTTAAGTAAAAATACTGGTTTGCCCACTTGTCTCAAGTCATTTATGGTTACACAGGCATAGCTGTAATTAAATGGACTGGGAAACTGCAGGGAAAATGTGACATATGTTCATAACTTTCATGGTGATGGAAGAAACTGTTAGTCAGTAGGGTATAGATCTTTCTTTACAGTACATCAATGTTTACATTTACTCCATTATAGCTAAATCAAACCTGTGACCGGCTAAATATTTCAGTTTTATGACCAATAAAGACAAAAGACTGCATTCATTCAGTAACATCTTATTAAATAGTTTTAGGAACAAAGATTAAAACATTTTTTAGTTTACACAAATTTCTCTTCCAGAAGGTTTAGCAAACTTTACTCCGTTAAATATACATTTATTTTGATTGCTTTCATTTTTACATCTATTTAAAGTTTCTCAGCTTTTTCTTTCATTTGTACTGGTAATGTGTTAACATGGACATGAAAGCAATGTCAGAGTAAAAAAAATACAATATTAAAAAAGGTCCCAACAAAAAAAAAAAAACACACACACAAAAGGATTCCACCAAACCACAGATTCATAATAGGATAAAAATGTATTTACTTTGTAAATAAAAAAATACAACAGAATGGTGCACTTTCCAGCATAGTTTATGATTAGTTATAATTTGTTTTACAAATACTTGCATGAAAAAAAAAAAAAACAGATAAAAATGTGTGTATGTATGTGTGTGTATATATATATATTTAAAAAAAAAACATTGAAAAAGATAAAACACACAACAATAGTATATTCTTCAGGTAGCAGCCCCTTCAAAATAACAGAAAGGTTGACACACCTGGTGGCCACCTTTTTAAGAGCTGTTGGTTGGATGTAAATCAAGGAGGAGAGTCTGTGCTTGTGACGTGCTTTTTTTTACTGCAACATCTATGTCAGAAACACACACACACACATATATGCATGTTTATGGGATGTACGGCTAAAACTAGGCGGTAACGGCTAAAAGCAAGAGGCGGCTGCAGAGACGTCCCCCGTTCATAACCGGGTGCACTAAACACAGCAATACGTTTTCACCACAGGGCCGAGGGGATCGACAGAGAGGGAGGGGAGAGGAAGTGTCGGTTGCATAAATGTACGACACAGACAATGAGGTCACACGTTGTGTGCGTGGTTATTATGTGCGCGTACCCATGTACTGAAGAACTCACTACAGAAGGTGCTAAACACAAAAACACAACTGTAAAACCACCTCCAGTCACTCTGCTCTACGAGGAGGCGCCTGCTCTCCGACTTGGTCGTCCCCCTGCTCCTCGAGCGAGGTCACGTAGCCATAAGAAAAATAAAAAAAAACAATCTTCTGGCGTGGGCAATGACACGCTGCCAATTCTACCGACCGCCCAATAACACCGCTGGTTATCTACAACCAGCCGGCGACATCAAGATGAGGATGGTGAGGCGTGGGAGTCTCTGGCCATCACATTCTGACGCCCATCGGTTTCTACCGCCAACAAACAGTTTTTTCTTACTTGATTACATACTGCATTTTTGACAGGCATGACTATGAATTAAAGCCCCCCCCGTAGCATTTAGACATGGCCACACGTTTGTACATGTGATTCTGCAACACTACAGAATCAACAAGAGGAAAAAGACTAAGATCTGTGCCTCCATATAAACAGATCTCATCTCTGCCGAGGTCAAACACTTCATCGATCCGAGCAGACGGTAACGTACGGAGCGCTGACGTCATTAAAATGGGGCCACTTCACTTAAATGAAGGCCCAAAAATATCCAATCACAATAAGCCACTCGTCCTCGAGTCATCAAACAAGACAACGGCCATACTTTATAGATCATACATCTGGAGCGACATGTTGGGTTCCGTTCTTGGCACCATTACGTGTGCAAACAGTACTAAAAAAAAAAAAGGCCCTGATTACGAACTTTGAGGTTCCCAGCATTGTTTTTTTCAGTGTTTTTCTCCTGTTTGTAAAAACAACATGATATAAATGGAATGACACAGAAGCAGCTTACATGAGAAACTCTTTAGAAAAAGCTGCCGTTTCCAGGAGAGTTTTCTAAAAGCACCGACTGCGGCTCAGGGTGGTCCGTCACCGTCAGCACGAACGAGTAAACCAATAAATATACTTTCAGCATTGTGCAAGAAACACACTGGCCTGCAGGCAATCACTAATCGTCCGGTCATAAATAAATAAATAGCTTTAACAAAAGAGATTAAAATGCGAAGAAAATTTAGCGATGAGATTTTAAACTTTTTTTCTTCTTCCTAGGAGCGAAAAATGCCAATGCTTTTGGTATGTGGTAACAGATCAATAAGAGGAGATTTAAATAAATAACTTTGTAGCATTTTGGTTTAGTAGAACTCTCAGCTGGCTAAAGTAGTTTTTATTTAGCAGTAACTTTTTTTAAATCGAGACGTTTAAAAAAAAAATCAAGATTATTATGTTGCAAACTCATGATGCTGAAAAAAAAATATATATATATTTAAAATTTCTGTTTTCTAATTGAAAACACCAGAGGCACACAATGTGGTCACATTAGAGACTCGCTCTTCAGGGTCACGCCTGTGATCCTAAGTCACAGGCTGCTGACGCTCAGCTAAATTTGCCGCCTGATCTACAACAGGCACGGACAGTTACAAACATCAGCAGTTATTTTAAGTGGGTTTGGGAAGAGGAATGTAAAGGAATTAAAACATCGTTGAACATTTTTCATGATATCTGCGTGGCCCGAGAGTCGATAACCCCATTGGAAAAACTCTCAAACCCCTCTTATTACATTTAAATACTCCAAACTAAACCCACCACCGTTACTCCTTAGTACAGTTATGTAGGAGCCAAATTAAGTCCCACATTAACACACAAGTGACACCCGAGTCTCTGACGAGTAACTGTGTGCCGCTGCTGTCATCACAGCATCTAACCAAAATGGGAGGAGTGTCTTCAGATCTACGGGACACATGTATCAGTAAAGTGTACATATTGTAGTGTATTGTATTGAGAGGGGACGCCTATTAACTGTTACACCGTCGAGCGGCATGCTGGGTACAGCTCGGTCCAATGTGTGCACTGCCTTCCAGTTCGTATACTTTTAGTACACGCCGCAGCCGCCCTTAAAATAGTAGGCACTGCTGCGCGCAGTACACATTCGAGTGGGACCGTTTCACCAGAACATTGCAACCTGAACTCGTACTCTCCGACTCTCAGACTGACAGCGGCATGCTGGGTACGCGAGCGTGAAGCCGTTTGGGTGAGCGGTTCTCCAGAAAGCGAACCAGGAGGCCGTTCCGAACAGGCCCGTTTTGAACAGTGTATTATTAAAAGCTTCTAAGTGCATGCTTGTGTGTTAAAGGAGGTGTAAAGAAAAAAAGAAAATCAAGGTTATCAAATACAAAAAATTATGATTTAGTTCCATTAGACAGACTACATTAGACAGTCTCGCTAGTAACCAATGCATAATACTGACACGTTAAAGAGCTGTAAACCGGTTTGTACATTAGAGATCTTGGTGAGAGAGAGAAGAAAAATGGCGGGTGAGAGTTCCTTTAGTGCGAGATGAGTGGATGTGATTGTGCTGCTTAACGGGTCTGTGAGGAGTTTCCACTGAAGGGGCGCGAGCTGCAGAGAAACATTCTGCTTTGAACTCAGGAGGCAGATAGTGCAAACAAACAAACAATCACAATGACTTTGCATGGCTAAGGGGACCTGCATAACCACTTCCATCCACCTGCATGACCCCCGACGTGCATACTGGCGCTCAAACTAGTTCCGGTGAGGCTGTTGGTGTGTGTGTGTGTGTGTGTGTGTGGTTGTGTGTCTCCAATGTGGTTGCATAACGAGTCTAGTGGCAAAGAATTTATTTTTGCATAATCCTCGATTGATATAATCTACTGCGAGTAGAGAATATCTTTGGGCAACACATGTTAGCAAGTTATCGTCAAACATTCAGCTCCGATTGTTTGACTTCTATCCGTCTCCTTCTGGATTTAAGTGCGCAAAGATTAACGCACAAACCCGTTATTCTCTTGCTTCAAATATATGTGCGCGCACACACACACACACACACACACACACACACACACCAAATAACCTCCATGTGGTGACGTCTTTTATAGCATGCTGCGACTTGCTATAGCATGCTTAAAATAGCATAGTGGGAAGTGGGAAAAGACTGACACAAGCTAAAGGAAACACTGACTGGGATGGGGGGGGCGTTGGCGCATCACAATTTCTTCAACAAAATCCTGAATCCTCCTCGTTTCTGTCCTCCTCTCTTCCATCCTTCCATCTTGGTGTATCATCCCTTGCTCCCCAAATTCGTCCACATTTAAAGATCTCGCACCCCGTCGGCTATACCCGACTGTCCCCCGCTGCTGCGTCGATCTCCCCCCCGGCTCCTCCCCCCTTCGCCGCGTCCCCGCGTCCCGGTCTCCTCCTCCTGCAGGCGTCCCGCATCCTCCCCCACTGGTAGCCCTGGAAGGTGGGGCTGATCGGGATGTACTTGAAGATGGGGTGTCTGCGGATGAAGTCCATCCCAAACGGCAGGTCGTAAGAGCGCATGCCCTCCAGTTCGGCGGTATTGAGACCGACGCCGAGTTTCAGCTTCCGGACGCCTCGTTCTTCGAGGGTTCCTGCGGAGAACATGGAAGACGGATCGATCGGTCATGGGCCTCGGCATGTTATGTACAGCTGGGACCTGCTCGCCATTTCTTCCTTAAAAATAGTTTGTGCACTTCAAACTATACCATTACAATGTTATCGAGATCACTCTGAAGCATAAATAACTTTTTTTTCTTCAAATCAGTTAGAAACTCTTGAAAAAAGAGTGGATTCATTAAAAACACCTTACCAGGGACAGTATTGTCCAAAACGAAGGCGACAGAGCCTCCGACGAACATGGCAGTGGTGAGGAGCACGTTCAATACTTGGTCAATCCCGACTATGCCTGAGAAAGATCAGAGAGACAGAGGGCTTAGTCAGCGAGTTGGGACAGAAAAATACACATCTAGCTTCATACAATATGACGCACGCGTGGCCAAGAGGTAACAAAAGAAAAGAAAAAACAACGGCACACTTGATTAAGGAACATTTCAGTCACACAAGCGTTTCTAATAACAAATGTCCTGCAGATGGAATGAGATAACAGGAGCCATATACGTGTGTTAATCAGCTCTCTTTTAAACTAAAGTTTCTCAGAGTCTAATCTCATTTATGTTACTCCTGTTTATTGCTCAGGACACATTTATTTATGAACAAAAAGGTTCCCCTGCAAGGACAGAGAATATTTAAAAAGCTCCACTCGTCGTTGCCGAGATAAATGTGACAATTAGTGTGTAAACGTGCCGCCCAACTCACCGGTGACCAGCGGGTTCTGCTTGAGGTAGCTCGGCAGCGTCAGACCGAAGAAGATGGAGAACCCGAGGACGAAGAGGTTCCTGGAGGAGTTGAGGTCGACAAACTGCAGGTTGGAGAGCCCCACGGCCGTGATCATGCCAAACAGGGTGCAGAACAGAGCTCCCAGCACAGGGTCGGGCAGAGAGGCAAACAGGGCGCTGAATTTACCCACGAGCCCCAGCAGCACCATCATGGCGGCGCCATACTGAATCACACGCCGGCTGCCCACCTGGAAGAAAAAGGAAAGAATTGACCAATCGTCATTATATTTTACATACATGACATTTTGAAATCCTTAGCAAGTGGGCTGCCGTGAAGTTGCAGGTTCAGAGTCTTGCTCAAGGACACACGGGCAGGACGACCACTCTACCCATGAGCTACTGGTTTAAAAATACAAGAATGCACCGGAGGGTCAGTTTATTCATACCCACATCTCAACAGAATGACACTTATAAGAAGGGACAATGGGCAGAGGTCAAAATTTGTTTTTGCACTATATGTTATATGTCTAATTTGTTTTTGCACTATGTTTATATGTCTTTGCACTATGTTTATACGTTTCTGCACTGTTTATATGTTGTTTATATGTTATATGTTGTCTATTTTTACTTTTTCTTAACTGGTGCACTATTCACTTTATGTTTCGCCACTATGTTTATATGTTGTTTATGCTATGTTGTCTAGTTTATATGTTGGTTATATGTTATATGTTGTCTAGTTTATATGTTGTTTATATGTTTATATGTTGTCTATTTTTTACTTTTTTTAAATGTTGCACTATTCACTTTATTTTCAGACAGTAGAGAAACATTATTTCAGGTCTTCTGTATGTTTGCACAATATGGAAGAAGTGACAAATAAAACTGACTTTGACTTTTGACTTTGAGGTTGACTTTTTTTTTAAGTTGCTAAATTTGTCGAAACAGCGCCAAATTCTAAATGTATTTATTTCAACATTATGTAAAACAGGGAAAAAGAGGATAAATCCTCACATTTAAGAGGCTGGTACCAGTAAATGTTTTTTTTTTTTGGCACTTAAAAAGTGACTCAAACGGCTCCTGTTTAATCATTTGCACGATTACGATAAAAAAAGAAATACGAGACCTAAATGGGAATGTGCAGAGAGAGAAGGAAACTAAGAGAATTACACAAAGTCTACTTGACTGTAAAACAAACATTAAAAGAGTCAAATAAATAAATAAAATGAAATAAAGTGCAGGTGTGCGTTACCTTTGTGATTCCCAGGACGCCTATATTTGGACTGGAGGAGGTGGAGCCATTCCCTGTCCCAAAAAGACCATCCAGCACACAGGAAATACCTTCTACAAATATCCCCCTACAGAGACGCACGGGAAACAAGCTCATTAAAGCGTCTTTCAGAATTTGTGAATCCACGAACGAGCTAAAAAAAAAAAAAATAATCAGAAAGAACGGAGAAGAGCTGCAGCGTTACCGGTTGATGGCGTGGATTGGAGGCGGCGGAGCGCAGGAGAGACGCGCGCAGGCGTAGTAATCTCCGATGGACTCGATGATGCTGGCCACCACCGCGCTCATCATGCCGATCACCCCGGCAGCCGTTACCGTAGGAACTCCCCACTGGACTGTCGAAGGGAAAAACACGGAGCGGCTCGGGAGGTGAGAAACGGCAGAAAATATCTGGGTGTAGTTTTCATGTTCATGATTTTCAGTTTAATCTCTAAAATGGTTCTAAAGGATTTATTGTACATTTTATTGTTTATTTAGTGTATTCCCTTTGTGTGAGTGAGTGATAGATAGATATATATCTCACACACACACACACACACACACACACACACACACACACACACACACACACACTAAAGATGAAAGACTAATTGATGGATGGATGTCATTGGTCGAAATTGGTTGGTGCTCTCAAACTCATATTTAGTTTTACAGGTAGAAAAGATCATTGGCTTTTGATATTAAAAATACAGAGAATTTCTTCTTTTGCATCTATTGTTAAATAGATGCACAATGCCATCAGGGATGTGATCTATAGAAGCTTAAAGACATTGCTTTTAGCCAATCTACAGCTGAAAGAGCCAAATACATTATTTTTTATAATTTTAAGCAAAAATGCCAAGAATAAATTGTTGTAGAGTGTTTTTTTCCTATGTGATAGTAACCTGAACATCTTAAAATCAGTCGCGGCTTTTAAGAAATTGTAATAATCTATTAAATGTCAGAAAATACTTAGTGAAATCTGGGTGTAAACATGAAAAAGTGAGTAAATGTAGTATTTAAACTAACAATGAGAATACAAAGCATACAGTAAACCTTAAATGACACAAATGAATGAGACAATAGTTTGATTAAAAGAATAAACATTTATATAGATGCCTGTATGTACGCCTGCTTATATTTTATAGTCTTTCTTTTCAAAAGGATTTTAATTATTTTAAACTCAGCGTAAATGAACGTCATGAACACATGAATATAACACATTTACATGACTTTTACAAAACTTTTGCGATTTAATTTTTTTTCCAAGGACTTTTCCAGGCCTGGAAATAACCATTTTAAAAATTCCATGACTTTTCCAGGTTTTCCATGACCGTAAGAACCCTGTTTATATCTTCGTGGACTTTTCATCGGATTAGATAGTAAATTGCATTCCATCCTGCTGGTACTTAACTCTGTGTGATTAAATGAAGGATAACACATTTTAAGTTACGTTAAACCGTCCCATCACAGAGATGATTATTCCTCACTAGCTGACTGGTCGGTGCAACACTCACAGGGGTACGGGACCTTGAACCAGGGGGCCGCGGCGACTATTCCTTGCCGTGCGTCAGTGCGGGCGTAGTACCCGTACTTGTTTACGTCCGGCGGGAAAACGTTCGTCACAGTGAAAATGAAACACAGCAGCCATGCCACCAGGATGGCCATGATGATCTGGGTGAGAAGAAAGCACCAATTGGACGGATTAAACGTTGAATACCATTTTTTTAAAGTAACTCGACCTGTTACTGGACATTTGGAATCTAACCGACCTCAGTAAAATCACCCTGGTATCAGTCATTTCTTGTAAAAATATAATATATTGAGAATTATTATACACAAATATTGTATCATCCTGTAAAATATTTAAAAAAATATATATCTTAAATGACTCATCTTGAAATAAAAACCAATAAAAAAAGTGAAATTGTAGAAGCTATCAATACTATTCAATATATCACCAGCAGAGGGCAGGAAAACACAGATTTATACACAACGGAGAACCTCCTAATCTCCCGGGGAGAAAGAAATTAGCCCTGTTGAATAATTTGTGACTTAGATGGGAACCTAGTTTGCGGTGGCGGCTGTAAAGGAACCAAAGATAGTCATGAAAAGAGAGCAGAGTTTTGGGGGAATCTAAACGTGGAGACCGGCCACAGTTTGTGCAAAAAGCCACACACTGGTGTAATGCAAGTGCTTTTAATAGTCGTTTACTTACAGGAAACATCTTGAAGATCTGCAGCCTGTAGAAAGTCCAGCCTTTCTTGGCTTTGTAGACCGGCAGAGGGAACTGAACGTTTCTGGCATACTGAGAGAAGAGCAGCACCAAGAAGATAGTCCTGCAGACAGAAACAATCCCCCTCAGTTTGGTGCATCGGCCGTCTTATCTCATCATTTATTTTACTTGTGTGAGAACAAATCCCACACAGACGTGTTCCATTTACTCCCGTCTACGTCCGACTTGGACCCCAGAGGCCCGCAAAGCCAATCGATCGATTACCCGAATCAGTGGCAAATTACAGGCACACAGGCTGTGGAGCGAGGAGGAGGAAGCCTCCAGCTACAGTGCAAACAGTCGCGAGACAGCAGGGCCCTGCTTCTCACACCACATGAATATCACAGCTTTTAAAATACATTTTTGTTGACACGAATTTAGCATTTCTTCGCGCGAGAGTCTGAACCTACAGCATAGCGATGCCCCAGTGCTTTCCAGCCCTCTCCCCCGCGGCCTGGAACCCAGACAGGCCGATGAGGGTCACCGTGGGGGTGATGGTCAGCGGCCCGATGTACTTCAGCAGGATGCCGGGCAGACCCAGCGCTCCGATGCACACCTCGACCAGGGACGACACGATGATGGCCCCTTGGATCTGACAGGACACAGACATCGTGGAGAATAGGGGAAAATAAAAGAGTTCAAACGAAGTTTAAATATGAATCAGAACATGAAAATACCCACTTAATTAATTAAACACTGACTTTCAGTTATGTTCCCTATGAATCAACTCAAAATACAGCTCAGCGGGATACAAGATGATGTTGACTGATGCAACGGAGTGCTTTCATTAACGCCAAAATAAATTACTGCATTTTACGTACACATTTACACATCTGACCAGTGGATTTCCATGACCAAACATTTTGTGAAATCTGGGTGTAAACATGAAAAAGTGAGAAAATGTAGTATTTAAACTAACAATGAGAATACAAAGCATACAGTAAACCTTAAATGACTCAAATGAATGAGACAATAGTTTGATTAAAAGAATAAACATTTATATAGATGCCTGTATGTACGCCTGCTTATATTTTGAGCGTCTTTCTTTTAAAAGCATGTTAATTATTTCAAACTCAGCGTAAATGAACGTCATGAACACATGAATATAACACATTTACATGACTTTTACAAAACTTTTGGGATTTTATTTTTTTCAAGGACGTTTCCAGGGCCTGGAAATAACCATTTTAAAACTCCATGACTTTTCCAGGTTTTCCATGACCCTGTAAATACAATATTTGGTTTATTAAAGCTACGACAAGGAACTTTCATTTCGTGTTTCCTGTGTTTTTTCAAGCACCAGAGTCTCTTCAGAAAACCTTTTTCCTTCTATTAATAACTACATAGAAATTGTCAATCCTCTCGCTGATGGTCTCGCTTGTCATGTAGAGGCATCGGTGGTAAATTGACCGTTTCATAACCAGTTACATGTGTGAAGACGAAATGAGAAGTCCATATATTTGATCAACGAGGCCGTCGTTACAACACCTGCTCTAATAATTGATCATAAGAAAAAACAATCTGTCCGATTCAGCGGACCACTGATGATCAATCCTGCCGTGCGTCTGCTTTGCAGTCGTCGCTCAGCACCTCTGCTGGATCCCATTCATAACTAAATATTGGGAAATCAAATGAATGAATCCTTTAGTTTGCTTCATGGTCGGAGGAGACGAGGTTACGGAACAATAATCCCACGTGCCTCGTCTTTATCCGTTTCCTCCTGCCCTCAGGCCTTCTACGTCCTGTTCAACCAGTTGATTCGGTCTGATTGAGTTTAGTCTCATCCGTGCGTTACATAAAAAACAATTACACAACTGGCTTACGCAAACTGAAAAGGTTAATTCAAATGAAGAGCTTCTGTCACAGAGAACCAAACCCTGCAGCCATTTGCAGACAGCGTTGCCATTCAGCAGCTTGGAGAGAAAAAAAAAAAAAAAAAGCTAGCTTAAGTAACATCCATTATCTAACTAGCGTTGTGTAAGGAGTTGAATAATCACCACAATAAGGGGCTTTAGAGCAATTTGATCCCGTCTGTCCAGTTCAGCTTTCTCCTTCTTATGCACCCCCACTCCCTCCCTTACTACCCCACCTTTCAGGTCTTTCATTTGTCTTCCTTTGCCTCACCTCTCGTATCCTGGGGTGCCAGATGTGCTCTGTGTTAAGGAGCTCCGTGCTGTTGAACAGTGGAACATCTGGTGATGGAAAAAGAAAAAGGATGGGGTGAACGACGAGGCAACTTAATTAGATCACTTTCAGAATCGTAACTCTTAATATTCATTTGGAGCGTGCAGATAAACGCCCACTGAGATGGAAAAAAAAAAACACCGCATGATATCTGATGGGAGCGTCCGTATTGAATGAGTCAAGAGAGACAGATGAGTTTACCCGTGGTATTACACTTCCACTTGTCCAGGGACAGGATGGCTCTGGCCGGTGCGAGGAAGGCGAAGGCACTGGCCTGGAACAGAGGCAACCTAAAAACACAAGGAAAGCATGGTTTAAAAAATAAATAAAAAGTACAACAAAAAGGAGTGTTAAAAATGGAGAAAGCAAATGGGATTTTTCTGTGCAGAGCCACCAGGGGGCAGCATTTCAATTACACAGAGTTCATGCTATGCCTGCTTATTTGACTATAGTTCACTGTGTGGAGTGTGAGAATCCCCCCTGGGTTGTTTGTTGGATAATCTGAAAAAAAAAAAGTTCAGTTATTGTTCACAGATTCCCTTCCTTCCTCTTACAGCGGTCCTGGCTGCCCTTTAAATAACCTGCGTTCATGACAGCAGAGGGAGATCAAAAGATCTTATCGTAATTAAAAACAGAATACATAAACTTGTCATAATATTGGTGGAAATGCAGAGGACAGAAAAAAAGAAAAAGGCCTTTTGATTTTCTTAAGAAAGAGGAAGTGAACATTGTTAGTTGTACATCGGCTTCAGACCACATCCCCAATATAATCTTTGTCCCAAAAAGAAAAAAGGATGACATGACAAAGTTGGGGACATGAGTAAATTGGGGATGACCTAAAAAGACATTTGTTCAGCCATTAGTTTAAATAATGCCTCTAACGGCCTTACAGCTACTCGTTTGTGTGTGATCACACAGCTTCTCGTTTCCAACGTGTGTAAAAGTCTGAATTATTATTATTGAAAATCCTTTTCAAAGGATTTCAGCTTTGAGACTTCAAGCGAAGTCGTTTCATTCCCTGTACCGAGTCACCAAACCTCACCAGGAGTTTGTATGGAATGCACATAGATTATATCCGTAGTGGTACAACTGAGGATTTACTTCCTCATGAAACCGAGGTAATTCGAAGCGAACACACAGATCCCGCTCTCGTTGTTTCTGATCTATAATACAGAGCGTTGTGCAGCAGGCAGTGAGGGCACGGCGATACAGACGTCTACGGATCTGCTCAAACGTTTTGGGTCAAGCTGACAAAATGCGTGAACTAGAAGAAGAAGGCCTCGTCTGGCCGGTAACATCGCGTCAGATCGCACTCGTTTGAAGAATAACCGCTTTCATCGAACACAACATTTAGATTCCCAACAGGTGAAAGAACTCTGAAACTCTGTGGGATCAATAAATCAATCGGACTTTGTGTTCAGCGCGTCCGTGTGGACTGAGCAGTGAACGACAAAAGGGATTCCACCGACTGAAGTCATTTAAGAGTGTAGTATTCGTTGCATTGGCTGGTGATAACGGTTTTATTTTTGTTTTGTTTACAAACAGCACTTCAGTCAGGAATGCATGTGGTCATACTGTGATTTGAAGTAAAACCAAAAAAAAGGAAAATAAAGAGGGACTTTACTTTTTAATTATGAAAGTAAACTAGACTGATTATGAGTCTATTTCAGCAAACAAAAGAATGATGAGACGTAAACATTTGCTGTAAAAGAATCCTGAAAGAAAAGCAAATCCACATTGAATCATCTTAAATTATAAACATGTCTGCGGGTGGCAGCTGCTCTGAAAGCACACTTCTCCTTTCCTGGAAAAGCTTTTGTTATCTTTCAGTTTTTTTAAATTATTTAATTGTGGTCAATATTGACTTTTTTTTTAAACCAGTCTCTTGCAAGCCCCCCAGCCCTTTTCGGAAGTGCAATACAAACATCTGTGGAATACCCCTTTAGTGCCTGTGGGGGCGAAGGTAAAGGCTACTGATTTTATATTTTGCAGGTAGTGACCTCACAAACATGTTTTAAAAAAAAAAAATAATAATAAATAAATAAATAAATAAAAATAAAAAAAGAGCAGGGCTGCGACGCCGAGAGAAGAAAAAAACTAAATGTCTTGGATAAAAGAAGCCCAACAGAATTGAAAATGATCTGCATGACATTGGAATGGAGCCGGAAACAGAGTTTCCTGGACATGCATGTGTTCTTTATTTGGACACTGAGGAAGTACCCGATCAAAGCCTGAAGGAAAACAATGCATGGTCTTTCACAGTAAATCAAAAACGTTTGAAAATCCACACAAGCAACTCCGAGTTAAACAACTACCATGAGGCGTTAATAAATTATTCGTTTTTTTTTTTTTTTAAACCACCAAAAGTTCTCCGAGCCTCCAGTCAGGCACAGCGAAGCGTCTGTCTGGGTTAGTGTCTCAAAGAGGACTGACGCAGTAGGAGGTCAGTCCTGTGGTCTGCAGTCAAATGCCACACGTCTCTAGTTTCTGGCTTTTCTTCATCGTCTTTTTTCCCGTCATCTCAACTGCGACTGAAAAACTGCAGTCACAAGAACGAAACGAGGAAGTTGAAATACTATTAACTCATCACACTCTCATGAACATGCATACAAGACATCTATAGCTAACAGCTATAGAACTAAAAATCCTCCTGTAAATAAAAAAATAAAATCAATTCATCTGAGAGATATCGCAATATAAATGTATATATACATATATCAAAAATGGATGGAGAAAGAGGAACGTCATTACATTTAGCTGACGCTTTTATCCAAAGCGACTTACACAGCAACGGGGAGCCATTCAGGGTCAAGTGTCTCGCTCAAGGACACATCGGCGTGGACTAGCGGAGCTCGAACCACCGATCCTCTGATTGAAAGACAGGCATGCTAACCGCTGAGCCACAGTCTCCCTCGTCATGTTGACAGCGGCCCTTGACATTAGATGGTACTTAGTTCTGTACTTAAGTGCTGTGAGGTTAGGTAGTTGAGAAGGGGGAGGGATAAAAGGGTGAGGAAGAGTGTGTGTGTGTGTGTGTGTGTGTGTGTGTGTGCATGCTGTATGACTGCATGCGAGACGGTATTGACAGTGTACCTGCAGCCCAGCGTGGTCTGCAGCAGGGTGGTGATGCCCACGCAGAAGAAGATGGTCCCAATGAGCTGACTGGTGGCCCACTGGTCGTAGCCGACGCACATGGCCTCAGCCAGGAGGAACGGCACGGCGATCGTTCCACTGAAACATGTCAAGTAGTGCTGCAAGGACAAGAGGCCAGAGTCAGAGAGTGTGTGTGTATTGTTTGACAGTCCATACCCAACACCATATTAGTGGTTACACTAGCTTTTAAGACGTTCCCACAAGACATAAGATCATCATTATGAACCTTTTTCTTCAGGATCATTATCTCTTAGAAAGAAAACGTTAGCCTGCGCTCCGTTTGTTGTTACTTGTGACGTATTTAAAATGAAGGTTGGCATCAAGGCATGTTGCGGGATGAAGGAACAAGTGACGTAGCCGCGTATAATCCAATTTACTTTTTGGCTCATGACTCAACACAAATAGAAGCAATTCTAACCTAAAACACAGCAAAGAAAAAAAAAGAAGATTAAATTACCCATGACTCAGTCTGACTCAGTCATGACTCAGTCTTTTCACCTCTGCTCTAAGCACAAATATTGACAGATATAACCGAGAGCAGCTTTAACGACTCTGAACTCTTGTTTTGGAAGAGTCACCCTGTGATGTGAAACTCAAGAGTTTGTTCATTTATTCAACTCAGATCTCTTTACAGTCAGAGTGAGGGAAAGTCTCAATAATTTGACACACATTTTGTTTAAATTTAGTGTCCATTAATTAATAATTAACCAGATTAACATGTCTTCAATGCAGGATAAAGTGATGAAATATGTGTATGAGGCAATGGCCCACATGACATTTTTAATGTATTTCTGTAGTAAAGTTAAATAACTCATTGTATAATTATTCCCGAGGGGAAACCCCCCCCTCCTTTCAAAGAAATGATTGACAACACATGAAAGCACCAACTTAAGGACTTTCTATTTCTTCAGGCGATGTAGAAAAATGCCATTAGAAGAGATGAAAGGAGGCAGTTTTTCACCGTGAGGACAGAGTGACAGTTAGATGTGATGAAGGTATTTGTAAACCAACATGACGCTCACTGTGAGCAAAACACTATTTTTGGGACTCTCGTCCAGTTGTGTGGTGAACGCTGCGGACGAAAAATACTGCACCGGGATGACAAGTACAACCGCGGCAAAGAATATGACGCACCGGGGTGGGGGGGGGCTTGTTTTTCAGTTCTTATGGCGAGACATTACCAGTTCAAACGCATCTTTTTAAATATATAGTCACGATTCATAACAGTTCAGCGTGGAGATTTACCTGCAAGCCCAAGAACACACACAGGTACCAGGGTGGGGTGTCTTCAATGGTGTAGATCATGTCCATCTTCCTGGGGTCCACACTCTCCGTGCTGTCCAGCGTCTCAGACATTGAGCTCTACACACACACAAAGATGAAAACAGAGCTCAATGTCTTCATAATTCATTTTTACTTTGATTCACAATAATGTATTTCTGTGAAAGTACAGGACGATAGCGGCCGGATCGCGCCGATCCCGTCAAACGTTGGCATGAGAAAAAGCAACCGTCTGAGTGGACGTGACTTTTATGAATGATGACATAAGAAAAGAAAGTGACGGCGAGCAGGAGAAAAAGAAAGAAAGAAAGAAAGAGAGAGTGAGAGAGAGATTGGGTGGAACAAAACAAAAAAAACACATGACTTTACTATCACGGCAAAGAAAAATGCAGTCACGGTGAGAACAAGAGAGAAGATCACATGCAGACAGTTGGATGAATCAGCATCTTTTTTTGTACTAGCTAGTCGGGTGAAAGTGAGTTTGTGTTTCACGATGTTAAATGCAGAGAACGAGGTCAGAAGTGAAACATCAAAGCTATAAATAAGGATATAATATAAGGATATGGGCTTTTTTTTTTTAAATAGGAAGTCACGTGGATGGGTGGTTTTCTGACCTATAACGGATGAGTAAAGATAGATGTTTGCTTCGTGGTCGTCATGTCACCTGGTTTTGTATTTAATGCAAAATAAGACAGATAATTAAAACAAAATGACAATATTTTTAGATAATCATGGATTCAAACCTCATCTTTTGTTTCTGAAAAAACAATTTCTCTTTACCTTTATTTATTTTAACCCGTATTGAAACATATCAGCTTCACTGTTCCCTCTCCTCTCAGCTGTATTAAAGTTATATTACGTTTATTAAGTTACTGATGATGCAAACTGACCATCCTACTGCTGCGTCTTCAGACTAAAGCGCTTAACTGGAAAAAAACATAAAGGGACATTTATTGGCGAACAGCTACGGGAAACGCAATGTACTATACGCCGACTACAAATCATAAAAAACGCATCTTCAGAAGAAAGCGGATCAGTTCTGATTCTTTGCGAGAACTCATGAAAGGAGGAGGACCGGCTGTTAGATGGAGGGATACTGAACTGAATCCACTAGGACTGAAATCTGAAGGATTACGTCGTTAAGAATGCAGCGTAAAGGTGAGGCAGGAAATCAAGAGATTGAAACTGTGGTTACGAGTAAGCTTCGTGAACAATGAGAGTACGTGGCAGTCTGCTCAAAAGGCTTATTTGTGAGTGAACTTTCACTTTAAACGCGTGGTTGGTGTTTCACTTCTCAGTTTCTCCACTTTACCTTTTCTGCTCCTTGATTCTCTTTAGCGTAGACGGCCATCAGCTCCGTGTTCTCGGTGTCCTGGTCTCCGCTGGCGCCGCCCACGCCGTTAACCACCACCTTGACACACACACACACACACACACACACACACACACACACACACACGCGCGCCGACTAGCGGTTAGGATCATTAACGCCGGCCTCTCTCCTTTCATAAGGCATTCCCGGAGGGTTCATCTTAATTACAGTTTGCAAAAACCCGCTGGCCCGGACAGCTCGTTACAAAACCGCTTACAAAACCAAAAAGAAAAAAGAAAAAGAAGTTTTGGAAGTTGTGTAACTTCGTGTCTGCGTGCCGAATCAGAAATGTAAAGAGAATAGAATAAACGGCACATAAGTGAGGGCGATGAACACCGACCTGCACGGTGACACGTGTCACTTCACAAACAAATGCATTCCACCCAGAATGAGTGACAAGTGCATGTTATGTTTGTGTACTTTCCTCTGACATGGCGTTAAATCAACCAAAGGGAGGAGGGGAGCCATTAAAATGTAAATTTAGAGAGTATCGAATACCTTTTAGGTTTCATAGGCGTTTTCATTAGGTGTGCCTCAGGCCTGCAAACATTCAAAAAGGTATTCGATACTCTCGTCTTAATGCAAAGACGCGGAAGCGTGATTTTAAAAACACGTCCCTGCAGCCAACTTTTCTTTCAACACTTGACAGCGTCACGCCTTATGTCAAAGGAATTGTTAACACAAACGGTGCTTATACAACGCCTTAAATTCATCTCCCTAATACATATAATAATAATGCATTTAATCGCTTATTAAATAAAATGTATCAAGGAGATTAATATCTAAAAACTTAAGGGTTACACAGGGGCACAATAATACAAACAAACGTTTGGCCTGTATTGTATTTTCTGCCTTCTTGGTTTTCTTTTTGGCCTTATCTGAGTTTCTAAAAAAGGAAGCTAGCAGCTTCTGCAGTGGAGGCAGATTTTTCTTACTTAAACCTGCTTTAACGGATTTTGGGGACACTTGGGAAATAGGGGAAACGAGCCGCAAGCACAACACTGACATTATAAACCTATTAAGCGGATATGTTGAACGCGTTAGCAGACAGTTGCCCATTAAATGAATAACAATGCCGTGGATGTGTTAGAGTTGTGCTTCTGAATGCAGTCGAATGCAAGTTAGATCTGGTGTGATCTCAAACTCCTGAGAGAAATATCTGTCTCTTTAGCTGCTAAATCTTCCACCGAGAGTCTTCTTCCACACTACACAGTCATTGAGCCAATGTTAAAATGAAAAAAAACGTGTTTCGTGTACCGGGATGGGGTAGAAATCGTCGCCATGCTTGCTCTCCTCTTCGAGTTTTCCTCCCTCACTGTTGCCGTCCATCGACTTGGAATTGGTATTCTTCCCCACGCCCATCCTAGTGTCTTCGACGTCTTCCTCGGTCCGTCCTCTGCCTCTTTCCGGTGTGAACGCCGCAGATGAATCCTTCAGTCCGATTATATCGTCCAGGGCTGCATCATCTGCTTTGGGAAGAAAAAAGAGAGATTAACATCTTGATTTACAACCTTAAGAGGATCCAATATCCTAACTTCATTGTGAAGGTCTGATCACATCAGAGGGCCAGAGAGGCTGCCAGGCCGCACTTCTTGTCGATTAGAAACTGATCTCTTTTTTTGCTTTTTGTCCCATCTATTTTGAAAGACAAAGGTATCTTAACTGCAACCACTCATCAAGTAAAAAGAGAAGACAACGAATATGCAGGTTAAAGCTTTACAAACGCCCAGATCTGGTTTCTCCGTTCAAAACATTTCAGCTCTATTTAGTTTAGTTACTTTGACTACAGCGGACTGTCACACACACACACACACACACACACACACACACACACACACACTAAAGATGAAAGACTAATTGATGGATGGATGTCATTGGTCGAAATTGGTTGGTGCTCTCAAACTCATATTTAGTTTTACAGGTAGAAAAGATCATTGGCTTTTGATATAAAAAAATACAGAGAATTTCTTCTTGTAAATCTTTTGCATATATTGTTAAATAGATACACAATAGCATCAGGGATGTGATCTATAGAAGCTTAAAGACATTGCTTTTAGCTGATCTACAGCTGAAAGAGCCAAATACATTATTTTATATAAATTGTTGTAGAGTGTTTTTTTCCTATGTGATAGTAACCTGAACATCTTAAAATCAGTCACGGCTTTTAAGAAATTGTAATAATCTATTAAATGTCAGAAAATACTTTAAAATGACCAACAATTACATAAATAATCTGCATCTTAAATCTGGATTAAAGTAACGGTTAGTTGTAGCCCTGTACTAATTACTAACAACTATTCAACAGATTGAAAAACAACAATTTTCTTCTACATTTCAGTCAACAATCCACGTTGCCGACCGGTCCGACAGACACAAGAGCAGAAGGCAAACATACAGAGGGTGAGATTATGCACAGAGCTGGGGAAAGAGAGACGTGAGCACACGTTTGACGGACAGGAGGAACAGAGCGATCAGGTGATCAGTGGTGATGGAAAAAAACTAAAACGAGTAGGAGGCAGAGAGAGGAGATGTCCGTTTGTGCCAGCAAGGGTGGAGCAATGTTTTACCCACTTCTGGAGTCACGTCGACCTCCGTTTGACCTCGTTCAACCCATAATTAACTATAATGAATTTAGTGCATTTTTAACCTTTCGTAAACATGCCAACTGTGAGAAAATCCAGTGCTCCTTTCTGTTCATACATGTAGACGTGGAGTCGTACTATCTTAGAGAACGGCAAAACAAAAAACGGGAATTCATTCCTCTGGAGGGACTTGCTCCTTTCTAAAATCAGTAATAATAATATTTGTGATCAGTCATCACCATCCAACCAACTAATCTCGGACTAGAACATTATGTGAAGAAAAATCGATATTCAGCCACGCAGCGGATTAATCGAGCCTTGAGCGTGACATCTCAGGAACAGAACTATGAAAGGAGGCTTTCACAGCGCTTGGGACCTTTTCTCTTCTTCCCGCTGAGGCTCAGCAGTTGCATGAGCCAGTTCGTGAATCGTGTTCCACCGTAAATTAAACTGCATCCCACAAGGATACTGTACTAGATCTTCTGCGACACAAACGCCCATTATAATGGAAGTCTTCAAATATTGACCTCCAGTACAGGCAAGCCTTTTACACGTCTTGGATGGGAGAGGAGTGGACACCAATAAAAGGCTGTTTCGTTATTTAAAAATGGTCCTTTTGTTAATTACTTGGAGACCAAGTTATGGTTAGTTAGACTCTTTACTTTTAAAAAAGGAGGAAAAAAAGCTTTTCTTTTACAGCTATATACTCGTTTGTTTGAATTTCCTTTTTCCTCAGTTTTTCCCTGTGTCTACTAGTGTGTTGCTTTTCATACTCTGATTATTTATGATAAATATAGAGTTGCATGTATAGAAAATAAACCTGCAAAGACAGGAAAAAAGAAATACACAAAAAACAAGCCTGAACAAGTAGGCCTCATAAATCCAGATCACAACTTCTTAACAAGCTGCAAGAAAGTTAACGGCAAAGGTTGGTCTGCGACGGTTGACTTTGTTACCTATAAACCACGCCTGGTAAACGAAAGTACCCACGTAAAGTGTCAGCAGATGCATACCTAGGGTCATAGTCCCTTTCCACAAGTATTTCCAAATTGTTGTATCCCCCCAAAATGTCCTTTCCCACCCAGCCAGTCTCCCTGCTTGCAGTGTAAAATGTTGGGAGAGGTGTAATACCTAGTTGACACATCCCATCACTCCTGTCAAGCTGGGCGGCTGGGAGCATCTGTGTGGAAGGCAAGAGAGAGGGGAAAGGAGGAAGAAGAGGAGGAAGAGGAGGAGAGCGAAGAAGGCATAGAGGAGAGGCAGAGGGTTCAAGGATAAAGAGGAGGAGGAGGGAGGTGAGACATAAGTTAATTTGACAGACAGCATTTTAATCACAAGCAAAAGTTAGTGTGTAGTGCAGGGGTGGCCAACCAGTCAGAGACTAAGAGCCACATTTTTTACTGTGTTACCGCAAAGAGTCACATCATACACATGGGCACACATGAACATCACCCCACCCCTTCCTCACACACACACACACACACACACACACACACACACACACACACACACACACACACACCTCTGCTCAGCCAGATTTACTGTAAATGTCACACACCAACATGATAATGACAGAAATTGACTCCTACAGTACTAAGACCACAGGCCAGTCCTTTTCAACAATGAACATTGTGTGCACTGTCTCTCACACACACACACACACACTCTCAGTTCAACCAAGTCCACAAACAAAAATATAATAATTGACAATAGCGTTTTTCTTTTACTATGCATGTTGCTTAGTGGGACTTCTGGCATTCCTTGCCTTGGACAATCCTCTTCAAAATCTGGCTTGTATTCCGTTGTTGCCACTCGAAGCGATTCTTTCACATGTGCACAGATAGACCCCTATGGTGCTCAACCTGCCCTTTTGCCCTGGATGAGAAAAGTGCCCCTTCTGCTGGAGCCCAATTGTTTTCTTCATTCATCAGTATTTAAGAATAAAAATGACTCTGTCATCAATTCCCCCCAAATGTGTTTTGATATCTGACGGGGCATTTACTTGAGTTATTGTGAGAATTTCGCCCCGACAGACCCCCGCCCCCCCTCCTCCTCCATGTAGTGCTCATGCAGCGCTGAGCGCTAAACGGGTGCAGCTACTTCTGCTCTGACCCGCAGCATCAGACAAACAGGTGATGATGTGTTTCAATCCCCCGACGTTGTTTGCTGATAAATGAACCACTACATTAGCGCCGCTGAAAACATTACGTCGCAACTGGTCCGACGTTTCCTAAAAAATAAAAATAAAAACTCACGAAATCCATGATTTCAAAGCCATGTCCAGCTGTTTACTGACGTCATGTTTAATGAAGAGAGAGAGAGGGGGAGATATACAGGCAGGCATCTTCTTTGTTTGTTGTGTTGTTGTATGAATGCCGTTTAGACAATTTCGAAAGTATATGTTGAATTTATGTTTATAAGTCACGAGAATTCACAGCTAGAAAAAATTTACAAAAATGCGATTAACTTGGCATTCATCCTCTGCATGGAAATCACCACCCAGCATGTGAAGTCACTGCTCTTGCATCAAACGCTCTGCAAGAAGAAAGCCTGGACCACTCCACAGCTACAAGCTAATGATGGAGTAATTCACACAATAAGCATTGAGGTCTGAGGAGAAGTTTGCCGAAATATGTCAAGGTGCGTCAGAGAAGCTGTGACTACCGGGGCTTTCAAACAGTCCGTCTCCGCATTAAATGGGTCGACGTATTTTTTTAGAAAAAAAAAACACAAACTTCGATATGAAAGTAAGAGCCGCATGAAACCAGGCAAATATATCTGTGGGAGCCGCGGGTTGGCCAGGCCTGGTGTAACCGACGTGTCGACTGTACGACTTCATTTTGAGATGAATAAATATGGCTTAAGAAAGGCAGTGAGAGTGAATTATGCATAGAGGGTGCTTTATAGGAATAATGAGAGATGGAGAGAAGAAAAGCCAGCCAAGGTAAACCTTACATAGAAAAAGTTCGTCGATAGATTCCATTATTATTTTCTAATGCCACAGTCATGATTGACATGCTACTATATGAAAATGAGCCTTTAATGGGTCACATTTTAAAGTTCTAGTCGAGTGGGGCAGAGATATACTGTCCACACATTTATGTTAACAGAGCTAGAGTCCATTTAATGTATAGTTTGTTTTATTCGAGTTTCATATATACATTATTAAAATATATATTTTAATTTACTCAAGGATGTATGTGCATTGTTCTGCTGTTATATCATTACTTCAGTGGCATAACATAGTCTAAACATGACAATATGGTTTATCACAATTATTTATGGGACAATACAACGTGGAAAAAAAAAAATGTTGATATTAATTCGCGAACCGGATTTCCACGATAAATTATTATATTGTATAGCGGGACAGACAGAGGTTTTGGAGCAGCTCGATTGTGTTGTACCCATTTCCTAAATACATTGCATCTTGGGACATAACTTGCCAAACGGTAAAGTAATTTTACAGACGGACCCATTACCTCAACTTACGTACTTTAGTAGTTATGAACCAACTGAGGGGGGCAGACTGAGCGATTGTTAAATAAAACTGTAAATCTTAGCTTGTTTTATGAAAAAAAAAAGGCCCAAACTGCTGTATTTGGATGTATTGAACACCATAAGTAATATACAAGTGAAATATATGGTTTTGGTACATGAGAAAATTCAAATGTCAGAGACCTCGCCTGAATGTTCTCTGTTCTAAACCCTCTCTAACTTTGTTCTGCTTCACTTTATCAAAGTCAACCTTTGCAGAGAGAATGTTCACATATTGAGCTATGATTTGGGTTAGAGAATGTTCACACATTGTGTTATGATTTGGGTTAGAGAATGTTCACATATTGAGCTATGATTTGGGTTAGTGAATGTTCACATATTGTGTTATGATTTGGGTTAGAGAATGTTCACATATTGTGCTATGATTTGGGTTAGAGAATGTTCACATATTGTGCTATGATTTGGGTTAGAGAATGTTCACATATTGTGCTATGATTTGGGTTAGAGAATGTTCACATATTGTGCTATGATTTGGGTTAGAGAATGTTCACATATTGTGCTATGATTTGGGTTAGAGAATGTTCACATATTGTGTTATGATTTGGGTTAGAGAATGTTCACATATTGTGCTATGATTTGGGTTAGAGAATGTTCACATATTGTGCTATGATTTGGGTTAGAGAATGTTCACATATTGAGCTATGATTTGGGTTAGAGAATGTTCACATATTGTGCTATGATTTGGGTTAGAGAATGTTCACATATTGTGCTATGATTTGGGTTAGTGAATGTTCACATATTGTGTTATGATTTTGGTTAGAGTTGGACCTTACAGCTGCATCATTTCAAAGAAATAATCATCCTGAAAGTGATTTTTTTTATAGGCGGACCTGAAACCTTTTATTTTTTTTCTGTGTGTCATCTTCATTTACTCTTAACCAGTAACATATAGACTGATATTTACACATCTGAACTAAATCTCACATGTGTACCTTTTATTAAAACACCAACATTATTCAAATAGCCCTAGTGGTTGCAGAGATACACCCTTTTAGTTTGGGGATGACATTTTTGAGCAGAGGCCTAAAAAAAAAAAACCCTCAATAAACCCGACTCAGTCGGTCCACAATGCCACATGATCAATGAATGCTGCACGACACATGAAAACAGAGCACATGATTGGCTCTGCGCCAGTACTGTGAAGGCGGTTGTGGGACGTTGGAGTGTGACAGAAAGTAACCCCACGCGCCAACACCAGAAGCCACTGCTGCATGACGTCCTGTCAAACCGCCCGAGAGACACAAACACTCCTCGACCGTTTCCCTGGGCTTCCTGTCGGTCGGCGTCGACTGGGAATCCGCACACGCACCAAAAACAGGGTGGAAACAAGACTCAGGGGAACTGAAACCGAGCTTATATGATCATAGAAACAGAGGGAACATCTGCAGTTGCATAATAGAGAGAGTGTGTGTGTGTGTGTGTGTGTGTGTGTGTGTGTATACACACTCTTATTGGGTTTTCAACAGAAAACGGAAGCATAATAATAATGTGCGCTGTATCCCAGAGGCTATACGATAGACACACACACACCTGTACGACTTAACACATTAATAAATATATGTGTGTGTACACACATATCTTCGCACGCGTGTGGTGTGTGTATGTTTTAAGTATGTTTGTGTGTGTGTGTCTGTGTGTGTGTTTTAAGTGTCTGTCTCTCTGTGTGTGTGTCTGTCTCTCTGTGTCTGTCTCTCTGTGTGTGTGTGTGTGTGTCTGTCTCTCTGTGTGTGTGTGTGTGTGTGTCTGTCTCTCTGTGTGTGTGTGTGTGTGTGTGTGTCTGTCTCTCTGTGTGTGTGTGTGTGTGTGTGTGTGTGTGTGTGTGTGTGTGTTTTAAGTGTCTGTGTGTGTGTGTGTTTTAAGTGTCTGTGTGTGTGTGTGTGTGTGTGTGTTTTAAGTGTCTGTGTGTGTGTGTGTGTGTGTGTCTGTCTCTGTGTGTCTCTGTGTGTGTTTTAAGTGTCTGTGTGTGTGTGTGTGTGTTTTAAGTGTCTGTGTGTGTGTGTGTGTGTCTCTCTCTCTCTGTGTGTGTGTCTCTGTGTGTCTCTCTCTCTGTGTGTGTGTGTGTGTGTGTGTGTGTGTGTGTGTGTGTGTGTGTGTCTCTCTCTCTCTGTGTGTGTGTGTGTGTGTGTGTCTCTCTCTCTCTGTGTGTGTGTGTGTGTGTCTCTGTGTGTGTGTGTGTGTGTCTCTGTGTGTGTGTGTGTGTGTGTCTCTCTGTGTGTGTGTGTGTGTGTGTGTCTCTGTGTGTGTGTGTGTGTGTGTGTGTGTCTCTGTGTGTGTGTGTGTGTGTCTCTGTGTGTGTGTGTGTGTGTCTCTGTGTGTGTGTGTGTGTGTGTGTGTGTGTGTGTGTGTGTGTGTGTGTGTGTGTGTGTGTGTCTCTCTGTGTGTAGCATTTAAGAAAAACCAGCGCGAGGAGGAACAAAGACAGGTAATTTGACTCATCCCAGAATAAGCCGGCCGGTGGACATAGTTACCGCCCCGGCGCTATAACCATGGTAACCCGAGCCGTGGATCCTGTGCAGGCTTGTGCCGCGTCGTGTGGGACGACCAGGACTTCACACCAGATGTTTGTGTTCATCTCTAGGGCCAAATGTGTGCGCCAGTGTGCGTGTTTGTGTACATCGACTCCAGACGGCGGTCAGAAGTTCAGTCATAAATTCTAGACCAGGCTATAATAAGCCTCCGTTGGTTCAGTGTAACGTAGCAAGGAGTCTTTCATGTCTGGTGTGGAACTCATCGGCTGTGGTCCCCTTATCAAGGATCCCACTCACAACATAAAACGGCAACTTAACGCCACAATTAATGATTCACGTGAATATATCACCGATTAGCAAAAGAATCACAATTTCCTAATGACTTGCGAAATTCAACCAACAGTTCAGAAAACGTCACGGTATATTCGGTTAATACCAGTGACGTAAAACACAGAACATGGCGATTCACGAGCGGGAACTAGTATTGATGTCCGCCTGATACAGTAAAGACATCAATAACTGACAAACTTCCCCCTAAAAACGAGACAAACACGACATGGAGGTCAACAGGACGGGATCAGGTGCGCCTGTAACGCGCTATTGAGAACCTGAAATCACATGAGCACGCAAACGCGTCGCCCATTGTCACTTGGAAAGCGTCGCTTGAAGATTTCACAATGAACAATGCCGCCACACAAAAGGTATCACTCTGTTTGCCCCCCCTCAAAAGCTCGGCCTGCTGCCAACCCGTCCCCCGTCAGACACGTGAAACCGTCACAACACCCGAGACAACAATTTGAAGTATGAAAAGATCTGGTGTTTGGCGCGTGAGCAGCCATGCTCTTGAACACACACACACACAAAAACAACACAGGGTACAACGTGAGGGGTTTGCAAAGGCGGGGAATGTACAATTTCTGCAAGGTCATGTTTACATTGTGCACCGTCAGTGGAGCAGAGGTGATCGGAGATAAGGGAGGTTCAGGGGGCGGCGGGCCAACGTGTACCGAGGTTGGCCAGAAACGTGCAAGTTTCTTCCAGGTGCGTTTTCCAAAGTTGCCGAGACAGAATAAATTAGAAAGCGATGAGATTTTCAAGCTACGTTCTCTCCACTGCTGCAAACCAAGGTTTATTTTTTAAATATTGTTTAGCAACTAATGATTGAATACATTTTAATGGAAAATCTAACGTCCTCCATCGTTTACCATCTGGTCATCCTTCACTATGTTTTTACAAACATGACCCAGTCTATTAATATTCACATTTTTGTCTTTTTTTAGACCTGAAACCCAATTGAAACCCATGTACATGCATACATATAAATCTGCCCTCATCTATACTTAGTGCCCTATTTTTTTTTTTTTTAGGAAATAATAAACGCGCACACACACACACACACACCCTGAATATATGATTTGTTTTGCTGGCTTGTATCTCACGGTTTTGTCGTCCTCTTGGTGTTATGTCTATGTATTGTCTTTACGATAAAAAAAAGAATTTAATAATATTGTTTAGCCGATAAAAGACCCGTTACGATTCCCATAGTCCAAAAGGCGACAGCTTCATATTTAATGTATGCCAATATATAAAACAAATCCTCACTTGAGAAGCTGCATGGATCTTTGCAGAGGTTTGTCTCGAGAAATGTCTGGAATACAACGGTCGATTCATTTTCTGGTGATAACAAAACCTTTCAGCACTAGTACATTACACATTTAAAAAGGAGGTGGCCATGCTTTCAGAGTAGTTTACTTTTCTAATGATCTAATTTAGTCATTCAAAGTATTTCTATGATTCTAATGCGTCTGCTACCCTTCAACTGTAATTTACTTTAACGTTCCATTGAAAGCAAATTAGTATTTTTAGTTGATTCATTACATTAATTCTCATTGCTCTCGTCTTTTTAATTAAAAATGCTTCTTTTTTTTTTTTTAGGTTGCAAATAGCGGTCACATTTAAAAAGGCCATCTCAAACTTGGCTGAACATTATTGGTTTTAGCTGTGCAGTTTCTTGGTCTACATCTAGTCTATAATCTAAATTTGGGTTTAAACCATCAGCATGCCTTTAAAAAGAAACGAGGAACTGAGTTTAGATTTGTGGTGGGAAGACAAACCCTCAGACACTCGTCTCTTTGTGTCACATGACTTCCTATCTTAAGTAATGACCATTTTGTTCCAATTCCACGTCAGAGACATGTGCACACATGAACTCATTTGTTGTAAACGTCAAATTATAGTGCCAGCTGTCAGTGGACTTACCAACCAATAATCAAACATCAGTCACACAGACACAACCGAGGCTCTTTGAAAGACACTTTACACAACTAACTGGAAAGACCACAGCTGTTAGAATGGACTCATTACCGAATCACGCAACCAGTAGACCCAAAAAAAAAAAAAAAAAAAAAAAAAGCACATGTAATGGTTTTGTAACGTGTTTTGTAACCGAGCCGTTCGGAAAAGGAAAGGTTTCATTCTACCGTTTTCCATCTTGACTTCTGACATGTTTGTCTTTACTAATTCCTGTTCCAGTTTATTTATTCACGACCATTTTGCCTAAATAATCAGTCAATAATCGGTCCTTTTATGATCTATTATGCTGTTCTTTTGTTCCCCTGGTTTTGTTTGTATATTTTATTTATTTGTCTGTTTTGATTATTGTAGTATTCATTGCATATGGTCCTTTGTGTCTACCGATATTTAAGTTATGTCTTCTTTGCTTCTATGTAGAGCACTTTGTGAACTTTGTTTTTAAAAAAGGTGCTATATAAATAAAGTTATTATTATTATTGATCTGCTCTGTTCTATTATTTATTTATCTATCAACTTGTTTTTGCTGGAGCAAACACACAGAAGAATAATGGTAAAAAAAAAAATATATATAAAAGTAGAACGTGCAGCATCTTTTCAGGACCTCCGACTGTTCCCAAACCTTTCAGAACACAAAAGCTCACATCAAATGGAGACCATAGTTGTAGAACCCCTGCTTCTCATGTGTATTGATTTACTTTTGTTCCCACTTGTCATGCCTTTTAGCAGAAGTTTGATGAAAGCAGGAAGGAAGAAAGAGCTGGCAAAGAACAGTCTACTAAGATGTTACAGTGACTTATACGGCAGGACATTTTGTCAAATGCAAAGATGAAGTTAATATTTATCTGGAAGTCGTCTTTTTTCATTGATTTTTTTTGTAACTCATCTAAAGTAATCGTGCTCTCTTTGGAGCATACCGGTTAAACAGCAGGTGGACTCCCATGCTGTGCTGGAGAAACACATTCCACGGTTTAAGAAACAAAAGCAGCAGGGAAGACGGTTACATCTAGATCTTCTAAATGCATTTCCAACCCCAAAGCGACACCTACACCCACACAGCATGCTATCAGCAGAGCATGAATGGGCGTGAAAGGTTAGATAAAACAAAGTTTCCTCCATTTGTTCTCAGACAAGACAAAAAAAAAAAAAACATGTGCTGTAACTGTACACATTTCTTATATCCACCACCTGCAGCCTCAGGCATTATTTCCTTAAATGTCCAACGGGGATATTTAACACTTTGAGTTGATGAAATCCCAGACTCCTGCTGTTGCTCCCAGTAGAGCGGTTTTATTTACTGTGAAGACAGATTACAGTCATTCAGCCATATTATGGTTTCTAAACTATCCGCTAATACCCGAGACGTTAAAGCAGACAAAAACGGGGCTTTAGTGATGTTCAACAGTAGTAACAGAGAGGTAAGATACTTCATGTATGTAGATCTGCAACTTCAGCTCGTGCCAAATTACTCATGAAAGTACAATTTTTTTTAATGATCATTTAATAGACTTATTTCAATTGTTTAAAGATTGCAAAATCTTTTCTGGAGGTTTCCTGGTTCATGTTTGGCAGAACGTGGAACCAAACAAACGAGGCTCGGAGAGAAGAGCACATTACTGGGCGAGGCTCCTCACACCCAGACAGACCTGATACCAGAGGGATGCGGCCAAAACAACAAGATTGCAACAAGTACACATTGTTCTACAAAATATGGTGATCAGCAAGGACGGAATTCAGTCTAAACACAAATGTACAACCATTTGGGTTCTCTTTTGTGTGCTATACAAAAAGAGATGTATGTAAATACCTCTTTTGGGCCTTTGGGATCACGCCCAAGACCTCAAATGGACCACTGACTGTAGGACAGAATACAGTGGGCAATTCAATCAATTAGAAATGCTCTTTAGTTCATCCATCAGCTGACATACTTGCAGCGTGGGTCCTTACATTATTATACCGATTGCCTCAGAGGAAAAGCTGCAGCATTTAACCGTCCATTGCTGCGAGCGAGGCACAAGATCACGGCCGTGGCCGATTCGGTTGTATAGAGAATGTTGGATGTAGTTTCTACATCCTGGCACTTATTCAGCGAGACTGATCGACCAGAAGAAAGCGAGCGAGAGAGGCCAGAGGGGGTGTTACACTGTTTGCGTTAGACTAAACTCTTCATGTGACTACTTCCTTTTTCGATTAATCAAAATATTATTTCTTGAATGCTTTGTCTATAAAATGTAAGAAAATCGTTATCTGACACTTAAAACCTTACAAAAGGTTCTCTATATACTATTCAGAGCATTAATCGCAAACAACCATTTGCTTTGTAAAGACACATTACACATAATGGCCGCATGCTTGAGGAAAGTTGCGTAAGTGTGCATATGCGTATGAGGGGCGCTTTTGCCGACGCAATTTCTGTTACGTATAGCCTTTAGTACGATTACCACTTTCATAAAATGCCGATCAACATATACCCCGAGTATGTGCTTCAGGGTTCAAGTCCCATTCAACTGTCGTACACTTCTTTCAATTCTAACCATAGCAGGGCTGGAACAATATTAAATATGATTCTCTCACACTATTGGAACAAACAAAAGCTCAGCACACTCTGTTAAATCCTAGAAAAGAACCTGCATTTGCTAATCAAACAATGGCATCCGCACCACAGTTTGATTGGCCTAGTTAGTCGCGATCGCCAATAAATCAATAGCCGCCACACATTCAGAGGAAATCTTTCAAATGCAAAGAAAAATCTATTGGATGCTCATTTATTCACTTACCTCGTTACACCAGGCCAGATGTGCCCAAGCAAAATCATTGACCCTTTTGTCCAATTAAAACATTAATTAAATTAAAAAAACAGTGCACATAGACATCGAAAACGTGACCCGACGTCTCAGTAACAGCTCGCAAACGTCACCTCGCCGACACCGGGAACAAGTTATCCTCTGGGGACAGTTCGTTATTAACGCAGTTCAACAATTTAATGTTGCGGGCTGCTGTTCGGTCCTTGTTACGCAATTTCCTGCTGTTTTTATTTATTTATTTTGTTGTAAGTTGCTGCTACCCCGACACCAAATTTCCCCTCGGGGATTAATAAAGTATATATTCATTCATATGGTGTTCTATGTGTGCCCAATGCTGATGTGTCCTGAAACATGTGTATGCTAGTTAATAAGTAGCCTCTGAATGATCTTTGATTTACTTCTTCCTTTTTTTAAACATCTTTTATCAGCTAGTATGCGTTACATTAAAACTAGTAAATGTAGACACACGGTTTGTTTTGAGTAGATGGGTGCTGATGGGAGGAAGGAAGGGAGGTAAAGGGAGGTAAAGGGAGACGGGGATTCTGCTGCTAATGTAATCATATAAACCTTTACACAGTACGGTGAGAAGGCATGGCACACAGCACGGCGGTGTAATCTTAGTCACATGCTGCCGGCGGAAAACGGGGCCAAGAATCCAGTTCTGTGACCCAGATCACCTCACTGTGCTCGTTTCCTGGCTCGACCTCCGTCCATTTGCCGACAGTCAGAGTGACTCAGCTATTTTATAAGGTTGAAAAACTAGTATTCGAACAACGACAGTTACTAGATTTGTATTAGGAAACCGGTTATTATCCGCATGGTGCCTTCAGGCAGTTTCTTAAAACGTCACATAAACGAGAAACCTGGAAGCGTCAATCAGTGTCAAGAGTTTAGAGGAAACAACCCATGAGATGATTACGGGTTTACTGGAAAAGCTCAACTGTATGAATGCACCTCACCAGATCGGATTGACGACTACACATCTATAGGCACCGACTCGTTGAGAGAAACATGACTATTCTGTTGCACCCTTTTTTCTTTCTAGCATTGGTTGTCGATGCGTCTGGCTTCCTGTGTAGCGAGCATGTTGTACATAATCTTTCTTGAATTTGACGAGTGGCCTGTATGAATTGAAAATAAAATGGTGGTATGAATGGAGATAAATACAATTGTTATAGTAGGTTCAATATGGAGGATGATGATGATGATGATTTATGTCCGTGTTTTAAGTACGACGCTGAAGAGCGAGTGCGTCGTCACTGTTGAGATTCCAGAGGCAACAAAACACGCTTGTTCAAATGTGTCTCGCTGAAAATATAGGCATTTTGTGCTAAACAAGATAGTACTATTTCCATCGGCGGAGGGATTTTATTAACCTGACAACCTCCGGTGAATCGAGGCGGAGCAATTCACCGTTAAGTAGAGCGGACTGACCAGAGCGCTGAGGAGTCTTTTCGCTTAGCTTCTGCACATAAAGGTGAGTTTAAATTATGACTTTAAGTATTTTCTTAATTAATAGCATGTGGAACGTAGTTATGTAGCTCGTGCTTTTCAATGGTCTGGAAAGGCTTAGATACTCCTCCAGGACGAGTGTCTGAATGAAGCCGCTTCCAGCGCTCCTCATGCCGACCAGCAGCAGTTTGATTCAGCGACGGCAGGACGGCGGTGACGACGGCGGAGCTTCTCAACTTTCGTAACTCTTTTGGGGTGAACACGGCATTACAGTGTGCACCTTGCATTCTATCGGTTGGAGAATTTTGTCAGTGTTGTGAGATTAGAAGAGACGCCACTGGGATTATGAAGTTACAAGCCATTTTTGCTTCACTGTTTTATAGACAGCAGACGGCTCCATAGTGCCTAAAAGAGAGAAGAGGTCACCAAACTGGATGGCACATGGTTCTCTTAAGTCACATTCCTCATCTGTTGCTGGTCAGGAACACGCTTTCCATCCAATATCCTTGTCTTCCTCCTCTCGTACAAAAACACCCGATCCAAAAACAGCCGGTGACGTTGCTTTGTTTTTCCAGATGAGCCACCTTCCCACTAGTCCCCAAACAAAACATTCGTCACAGGTCTTAATGACCAAAACAAAAAGAAGAAGAAAAAAAAAGCCCCGTCACCCAGACGTCTGTGGTCACGAAGGCTTTTGATGAACACATCATTGCATCATCAATTTCCTCAGGGACTGGAAGCAACCTTTACATCCAGCACCTGAAAAGTCAGCAGCGCTGGCACCACCTAGGGATTTAAACAGCCACTGCATCACAAAAGGCACCTCTGGGGTACCCGTCGGTCATCCAACACATCTAACGAGGCGACCGACGAGTCAGCCGCCAAGGGCCAATTCTATACGCTTGTTTTGACACAGCAGCACGTATGTGCGGTACTTGCATGCACAACTAATAACACACATTATTGGCCTTTGCTTGGGTTCAAGCGTGACTCCGCAGCAGAATACCAATTCAGCTGCCAAATAAAGTTCCATGTTATTTTGACCTAATCCTATCTAAATAAGAGGCGCACTTTGCAAGTGAACCGGCTACTTCACAGGATTTGAGATTAAAGGCTTGTTATTGTGCACCAATATTGCGGTTAGATACTGCTGGCTGATTTCAACCAAGTGGAGAGCATTACAAATAAACCACTGGTTGAAAGTGAACGGCGCCAACGCGTTCACGTTGTCCAGTGTGCCAGTTTATTGGTCAGGTCAAATGCAAAAATAGTGCTCATGCAAAAACTGTGTGTTGTGTACATAGATTGTACTGGCAAACAACAACAACGACACACAGCAGGTGCTCAAAAGCGCTTGATTTCATTGAAAAAATAAACTGATTAAGGCTTTGCCCTTTGAAACCAGAGCAGTTTTGTGGCATTTTTTGTCGTTGCTCTAGTTACATTTTCCTCACTGTGGTCTCGTTTCTCATTTCAATATCCTGCACGATCATGGCTAGAAGTGGAGAGAACTCAAAGTGTGTCTTTTGTGCAGTTTAACACAGTTGTAATGCCATAAATCATAAGTAGAGTTGAGTGGATACAAAATTTAAAAAAAAGTGGATTTCACATCAAAATCAGCATCCAGGCTTTTTCCAGACCCCGAGGAGATTTTCAGACATTCAAGGTTGCTTTTAAATGTCCCAGAAAAAACTAAATTGCCTTGTTTTAACAACGAAAAAAAAACTAAACACTGGCCTAAAGTGAATCCCTTGATAACTTACAAGCATGCAAAAACACATCACCGCGCACGCTAAGCCCAAGCAACGAACCGTAATCACAATGCAAGTTTAACAGAGAGAGGGACCAATTTAGGTTTGTAACCATTTGTGCTTCTGTAACTCATGATACCAGAATCCACACGTCGCAGAGGTCAACACACGAGTAGACTCAGATAAATTCCTACAGTTTGAACGGTCGACTGCTAAAAAATTAAAAAAATATAAGGCTGGCAATGTATTGTCTTTCAATGGAATCGTATCATGATGAATTCATGCATCATCATATCGTGAAATACAATTACGTTGTCTAAATTGATATGTAGATATTGGATATTATTGACGGTTTGGTTTTATACCACACTTTACAATAAGTAGCACTTGTTCAATGCGATTAAGAAACTGGAAACCTTCCGGTCACAAGTTTCTTCAACCTTTAGGCTTCATCGATCCAGAATGCAACAGTGTGTACAGCTCAGGACAGCGCTCTCTCTGTGTAGTGATGAACAACGTGTAGAGGTCCACTTGGAAAACAAATGTTGGTTGAAACTATATCGTCTGTATTCGTTTCTTTACACTTGGGTTCTTAATTAATTGAGAAAATACTCTGAACTTGATCCCCAAGGTTTCCAAGCCAGAGCCAGCAATGAATTTACGAAGACCACAAAAGCTCTGATCCCGCACTGTGTTTTATGGACAGAGATGTGCAAACGATGGTCATCGCACTGGTATAAAAACCCGTCACACTTTATAGCTGCTGATGTCCGTATTGCTAGAAAGGAAGGCACAAAATCCAAGCGACATTTGTAGCACCAAGAACAACTTTGACGGCTCAAGCTACATTTATAATAATAGGGCTGCGCTCGGCCAAACTAATTCTTAACCAGCTAACACTCGTATGATTTTGTTCACCAATCAATTAGTTGATTTAAGCGAAACATCTGTTAAACAAAGTTCCCACACAGTGTCGCATAAAAGCAACACTTTCAATGACCCGTATACCTGAGATGGGCTCATACGTTTCTTGGAAATGAGTCATTCAGCATGAATGACAAGGCATTTTAAAAATGAGTCAAACGACAAATTAGTTGACAAAAAAAAAGAAAGAAGGTGCGGGCCTTAATTTATTGCATAAAGTACAACTTGACTGTGGCTTTACTCAGGCTTGAAGACCCAGATCATAACAAAATGTCACAATAAATTGTTCTTTATACAAAAAAAAAAGGTTGATGTAGTTTCGACCTCTTCAAACCATTTTCGTTCTGTGAACCTTGGAAGCAGGTGAAGTTGTGCCTCAAGTCTCTAGTCTGAACACAATATGATATATATAATAATTGAGAAAAGCAGCGTCATGTGACATGTAGCTGCTACTCCGCCAACAAATTTCCCCTTGGGGATTAATAAAGTATATATTCATTCATGAATATATACACTCGAATAGTTTTCTAATCTGTTTTTGCACTATATGTTATATGTTTTTGCACTATGTTTATATGTCTTTGCACTATGTTTATATGTTGTCTATTTTTTACTTTTTTAAATGTTGCACTATTCACTTTTTTTCCAGACAGTAGAGAAACATAATTTCAGGTCCTCTGTATGTTTGCACAATATGGAAGAAGTGACAAATAAAACCGACTTTGATGAGATGGTGAGCCGAGACAATCAAAACTGCTTTTTGTCGTCAAGACAGCATCTTCATCCATCATCATCATCATCATCATGTCACGATTATTACCACACTGTGCATCTCAACTCACCAGTTTGATAACGTGTATTTGCCTATGACACTGACACACGCACGCACGCACGCACACGTTTCCAGGACAACCCCATCATCAAGAACCAATAAATCCTCAAAAAGGCCAAACGCACCAGGTGGTGCTGCCTGGTAGTTGTAGTTTCTAAAAGGGTTCTCGTTTAATTAAAAGAAGAAGAAGCTCCAGGGCTATGCAGATTAGGGAAGCATGTTTCAAGTCGCCCTAGAATGAGTTTCACATTTTTAAAAGACACAACAACACCCTGTTATCTAGGTTAGAAACAGGGAGACGCCTGGCCTCGTTCATGGTCATAAAGCTAAGTAGACTATATAGTTCGTGTGTAAAAATGTTTTGTTGAGTGTTTTTGTCGCGCTACATACTGATACGGGTAACGTGGGACTAATTGGGCCTTGGGTTTCACGGTCACACTTTCAGCATCAGCAGACACACACACACACACACACACACGGTCACACCGGCCCACCGAGTCGCCTCGCGCTAGCTACGTTACATCTCTAACGGCTACTCGGTGTCCGCCGCCGGGCTCGAGCCGCTTCCGAGCGTCCACGTGTGTGCTAGACTAGGGTGTCTCGTGGGATTTAAACAAATAAATAAAATGGCACGTTTTGTCCTCACCTGCCTGATGAGAGAGAAGAAGGAGCCCACTTCCCTTCTCGGTTACGTCCGTCGGCTCGTCCCCGTGGGTTAGTGTTGTTGGAGCGGTGTGCGCACGAGGAAGGAGCGGGGTGGGGGCTACACTTGTAGCCGGAAGATAAAAACCCACGCCGAAGAGTCTTTGAGCCCGGTTCTTCCGAGACGAGCGGCTTCTCTTCCACCAGCGGGCTTGTAGACAGGTCCTCTGTGCTCATGGAGGGATTTCGCCTTTCATAAAGCAACGGGGTTGACGTTCGTCATCACGCATGCCCAAATCCACCGAGACGTTAAGCGCCTTCCCCTATGCCCCGCCCCCTGTCATGGAGCCGCGGCTCAGCCAATCAGAGGCGATCTAGCGTGTGACGCGTCCCTCCCTGCTTCCTCTATGAAGATGCTCAGTGACAGCACCTTCAACATCTTCTGTAATAGGCTAATAACCTTTCTTGCATAAGCTGCGCTTTTTTTTCTTTTTTTCTTCTTCTTTGTTTCTTTAAACCGTTGAACAGTTACTCAACCAGCACTTTCATCACCTCCTAAAATATTCAAATGAGCTCTTTCTGTTTGCCATCCGGTGCGTTTGTCTTCCCCCACACCGCCATCTGATGGATTTGTATTGGCATTCACACGCTTTGGGTCGTTGTCCTGACGTAACTCAGTTGGCAAAATGTTGGATAACAGGGCGAAACCAGCACATGGCAAATCGTTTGCTTATTTAAGTTTGTATTGTTTTTAAAGAAAAAGCTTTTAGAGCTTTTGGAGGAGTTGGCACTTTGATAAAGCAAGGCATTTGGTAATGATATATATATATAGCATCCATAATTAACATATATCAGGACCAAACTATCAGACCTCCATAACCCAAACCAATAATTGTCTTAATAAAGCACATTTCCATTGAATGCATAAGAAAATCCCTACTTTTATTCAAAATATGTATGTTGAGGTTATTGAGCTTCCATGAAATGCAAGTTTAGAAGATGAACAATGAAATGACACTGACATTTTTATTACTGTACATTAATAAGATTATTAGAAAATGGTAACTCGTGAAATTGTAACTTGACTGTATCATGAATCATGTAAACACACGGATTCTTGTGTACTTGGATTTAACTTGTTTAGGTTGACTGTAGGAGGCGTAAACACGTGATCTGTTACCTGCGTAACATGATTTGAGTAGCCTGTTTACTTATATGCGCAAACAATTCCCCAGAAAACCCATGACACACCTTGTGATGCCTGAACTTTTGATCTCAGCAAAGTCATCAAAAGTCAAGTGTCTTAGCAAACAAGGAGCTGCATCAGCAGCAAATTTGTGTGTTCAAATTAAATAATTAAAGAAATGATTATATCAGCACAGCAGGGGTCACCGACCTTTTTGATAGTAAACCTAAATCCTACATATATGTACAGCTTTTGGGGTGGGTGCGTTGGATTTTGGGGTGGGTGCGTTGGATCAATCAGAACACGCCCCACCTGCTCCCTGAAAGCTCTTTGATTTATCTGAATTTAATCTGTTAAAAGAAATTACAATTTTATATTTTTACCCCCTCAGTTAAGTCATGCTGCTCACAATATGAACAGCTGACGTCTGAGATAAGACCTAAAGCATGAACTAACTCCGTCAGCAGATGTTGAGAGCAAAGTTGATCAAAGTTTACATGCAGTCTGTTGGCAGGAGACACGGACGGAAGTGGCGCCCCCTGCAGGCTTCCTGCAACACTGCAGCCCATCGGTCACTCACATACAAAACAACTTTACTGACAATTAAGAATATTTCACATACAAACCAGTGCACTAGATGAGGATTAATCCGCAGTTGAAAATAGTCCATGCAACAAATGCACTATTTCCTCCTGTATGTTTGATAAAAAATTTTTTTGGGAAATTACTGACAACTTTGTGTTTTTAAAAATTAACGTTTTCCGTATAGGAACCAATGGGCTTGGAGCTGAGAACCACAGACAGGAAGCCAGACGGTATTTAGAGACAGACTAACTCCTATCTGGTTTAGAACCTGCTGACAAAAAATAAATAAATAGAATAACATCAAATTTATCCTTTCATTTTTATTATTTGTAAGGCAGGTGGAGCTAAATAAGATGGCCGTGTAGGTCACACACACACACACACACACACACACACACACACACACACACACACACACACACACACACACACACACACACACACACACACACACACACACACACAATTAGTATGCACTGAAGGACTAAAAATAAATATTTCTTTCATTATAGATTAATATTCTGATCATTTTCTCTATTAATGTATTCATTATGTCATTAGTTTTGAGATTATGAAAGTGTATTTTCTGTCAATTGATCAAGGAATAGTTTCAACCATGTGCAATGTGTTTGTGATAATCTCTTTAGAAATCTTTTGAGTAAGGTTGGTAAAATCAGCCAAACACCGTACCACACTGACTCAAAATCAAGAGTTGGCTCGAGTGAGATTCCTCGCGTCAGCAGTCAATCATGAGAAGGAAGATTCATTAACACGCAGGAACATTCCTGCAGCTGCACGTTTCGAGGGCCTTCAACGCACTGAGGCGAGCATAGTGAGCCGAGTTCAGCCTTTTTAAAACCTGACATGTTTACCAGAGTTAAATACAACCCATCATACATCCTCAATGCAGCTACTCCCATGAAATGCATCTTCAGTTCAAGAAAACAGCACTGGTTATTCTGAAAAGTACAAAATGTGCAATACATTCATGTGTGAAGCTAAAAAGATCAATTGAAACACAGGCCGTGGGCCTGAAGGGGTTAATATCGCTCTAGTCAGGTAACATTATGTTTGTTCCTCCGGTCATCTGAACGCATGCAGGATGCAGTGAGAGGACGCATTGACAAGGAGAAGGCGCAGCTGTCGACAGCGTCTTTAATTAAACCGACATCACAAAGGTCCTACTGTACTGTACATAACACTGTCAGCATGCTCATCGATACCGAGGAACCCAGATAGAGCCTCAATTCAGCACAGGAACACACTTTTTGTATTCTTTTTTTTAAACAGTCCTCTTGTTTTCTTCACAGTACCGCATACTTTACACTTTTCCAATCCGACCAGCGAAACATAATCTTCCGAAATATATATATATATATATATATATATATATATATATATATATATATATATATATAAAAAGAAAAAGGATAGATATTTGAATAATCTGTGAAGAACTTGCTACTAAACACGGTGCTAAACAAGATTTCTAAAACAAAAATATTCACTTCTGGTCCCGTTCCATCAGCCAGTGCAGCACAGGTGAGACCAATACAAGGTAGGATTTATAACTATTAACTATACATATATACATACACACCAGCGGTGTATCAGGTGCAGGTATCTACAGTGCCTTTACTTCCGGCGCATAGTCATAAAACTGTAGTGCAAGCTAATTCCACATCACATATTTGATAACAAACATGCTTTAAGTTCATTTCTCTTGTTGTTTTTTGTTATATTCTCTCAGTTCACTTCATCCGATGCTCTAACATCTCATCTGTGTGTGTCTGTGAGAGAGAAAGAGACTTGGTGTATTAGTTTTAAAGCTAGTATCCGTGTGTGCTTAGGTCAGAGGATTATTGTAAGCTTCTTCATTCCTTGTTGGTTGTTGTTGGTTCTTTTTGTGTGACGATAAAAACACAAGAAGCTCCTCTGTTTCTTCTTTTGAGGACACACACCACAAAAAACACACCCAGGAAGCTCTTCCCTTCTTCTGTCTCCATCCGTTTTAGTCCAGAAGCAGTTGAAAGATACAGCTAAAGGAGCGCAGCGTGAAAGAGGAAAACAAAAAAAACGTCTAGTTCCTGTGTCTTTACAGCACCTACATTATTTGCCAGGACGAGTTTGAAGGTGTGGGTGAGGTGGGTGAGCTCTCTGTGTGTGAGTTGTGAAAGTCGGGCTTCCTTATATCACATTTTCAAACAGCTGCATGGAGTTCATGATGTTCTCGTCCTGGAAAAAAATAAGAAAAACATTGGTCACTATAAAACGTATTCGTTCTATTAGACATTATACTTACAACAATTAATTCAATATTTGTCCCTTTATTTAGGTGTCCAAAAACATCAGAACATATATTATTTTGTAGTGTATGCTCGTGTTGTATAAGTTTTTTAACACTTTTTGTATACTCCTGTATGACAGTAAAAGTGTAATATATATATATATATAGTACTTCTTAATGTAATGTAGACTTATTTGTATTGAAGAGAATAAAGAGGAGTAGAAAAACACTTTGATTCCTTAATTAAGCGCCTTCCTGAGCACCTTTTGGAATTATATGGCATATTATTGAAAAATAGTTTTACTCAACTGTTTTTTGTCTATTCCTTTAAAAGAGAAGCTAAATTCTTCTCTTTTTTAATTCCTTTGGCTCTTATTGATTGAGGCATGTTAGAACAGCTGGAGAGTTTCATCAGATTAGAGTTCCAGGTCAATTAAAGACACGGATAGATCATCTCACACACGTAGACAAATATTTTTCTCACTAGCAATGTTTCCAACACGTGTCGAGACTTATTCCCACGCCTACATCGGAAGGCAGCGCTTTCCACCGAAGTCCATGAATGCCAGTTAACATGTTTTAGCTGTAAAAATATGTTTTTACAGCTCTGTCGATTGACTTGAGGTCGATTGATCTATCTGAGCTAAAGGAAGCGAATAAAAGCGACATCACAACATCACAAAGTAATTTGATACTGTGAATTTATCATGTTTATTTATTTTTCTGATATGGTTCATTTTCCAGCAGGAATCAAGAAAATCCAAATGGGTACACAGTATGGGGAAATAACGCATTTTACTGCTTAAATTAAGGATAAATATTTGAGTGTTTATTGGGGGAAATTCTCCTTTCACAATAATGAAATTCTCAGATGGAGAAAGTTAAACACTGAACCCGACTGCAGCATGTGTTGTGGATGAATTCTTTACATTTTTTATTTATGATGAAATATGTTTCAACATGAAAGTACACGTTGGATTATATCAGTGGTTCTCACACTTTTGTTGTCACTCCCCACTTCGGAGGAAAAACATATTCATGCCCCACCGCCCCGACAGGAAGCCGATCTCCGTGAGATAGGCTTTTTTTTTTTTTTGGCAAAACGCCAAAAAAACGGTGAGTCAACAAGAATCTTGGCCGTTGCGTATGTGTGTGTAACCTACAGGCATTTCGTCACGTATTTATTAATGACGTTTTATGTCTGTGTACTTTTGTACTATGTGAAGTTCTCATGTAGCTCATGGGGCGTGGTCATCCGGAAACCACAAGATCCCGGTTCTCCCCATATTTGGCATGTTGAAGTCTGTCTGTGTGTGTGTGTGTGTGTGTGTGTGTGTGTGTGTGTGTGTGTGTGTGTGTGTGTGTGTGTGTGTGTGTGTGTGTGTGTGTGTGTGTGTGTGTGTGTGTGTGTGACAGGGTGACAGGGTGAAAGAGTCACCTTCTGGCAAGTCTCAATGAACTCTTCGATGGTCACTACACCGTCTCGGTTTTTATCCATTTTCTGTTGGAAAAATACAGGATAAACAAAACAAGAGAGGAAGGAAACATTAGAGATAACACCTTACAAAATCTTACTTAAGTAAAAGTACGCAAGTATTAGTATAAAAATATAGTTAAAGTACCAAAACTAAAAGTAGTCACTATGCAGAATGACCTACTTCAGAATAATGTTTATCATATTATTGGATTATAATGAGTACATCACTTTAATGTTGCAGCTGGTAAAGGTGGGGCTGATTCAACCTCCTCTATATACTGCTGGGTAGCTTCATCCATCATAATACATCATAATGTATACGTCGGTTTATATCATGTAAATCTTTAAAAGTAACTTGTAACTAAATTGGTCAAATATAGATTCAAGATGTTTTCACTGTCATATGCACAGATAACAGACAGTTATACACAATGAAAAGCTTATTTTGCTCGGTCCTCCTAACACACAGAATTACAATAAACTAAATAAGGCACAAAATATAAAAGATATAACAGTATTGCACAAAAATATGATAATAGTATTGCTCATTGTATAAAGTGCACTATGCATTGCTACAATGTCCAAGTATGGTCGTGATATGTGTTGTGTGTGTGTGTGTGTTTTGAAATATATGCAGTGGAGTTAAAAGTACAATATTTATCTGCCAAAATGTAGTGGACCATATCATAAAATGGAAACACTCCAGTAAAGTACAAGTACCTCAAAAATGTACTTAAGTACAGCACTTGAGTAAATGTACTTAGTTACAATCCACCACGGCGTGCTTTGTGTGTTTTTGGATTTGTGTGCATTCAGAACCTGGAAGAACTTGTCCACGTGTTCAGAGGGCGCTTCATCTCGCACACAGGGGTACGTGTACCTCCCCATCATGTCGTAGATCGCCTTCATGATCTCCAGCATCTCCTGAAGAGAAGAGGAACGGAAGCAAAGCCAAAGAGTCACATCAACTACCAACAAGAAAGAGATCAAATCATGGTGGTGGTGCTTGAGTCCCTCTGCATGGACATTACATTACGCTGAAATATAATTCAGAAGAGACGGAGTGTTATGGTGCGACATGTCACACACCTCTTTGGTGACGTAGCCGTCCTTGTTGATGTCGTAGAGGTTAAAGGCCCAGTTGAGCTTCTCAGTGACCGAACCTCTGAGCAACACCGACAGGCCGATGACAAAGTCCTCAAAGCGGATCGAGCCGTTTCTGTCCATGTCGAACGCGTTGAACAGGAAGTGAGCGTACGTGGTTGCATCTGTGCACAAGAGGAGTCGAGGCGGGAGATTTAGTGATGTTTCTCAGCGGCGACACGTTGGTCCTATACGAGCAGCTTGGAAATACGAAGCTGCTCATTGCACTTTTACTATTTTGTAGTATTTCAGAGTGAAATATAGCACTTTTTCCTCCCTAGTTGACAGCTGTAGTTACATGTTACTTATTGTTGAGAATATGAATACAAAACATATGATCACCCTTTAGATTACGATGCATTTGTTTCATCATTTCAGTCTTTATGCCAGTGCAGTAAATACATTCCATCTTGTATTTCTCATTGCGTCGTAATTATTTTTTAACACTGGGCTTTCCCAACAAGGCATAAAGTAGTTACACTTAGCTGCACATTAACTAACTACTGCTTCCATATTAATGCATTAACAGTAACAACAGTATAATCTTCATACATCAAAATAAAAAGGCACAGTACAATACATTCACTTCTGATACTTTGAGTATTTTTTTTGCTGATAGCACTACATTTATGTATTGTTATCTTTTACCTAATTAACTACATATCTGTATACTTCTTCCATGACTGGTATGATCATTTTTGGCTTATTTTGGGTGCATCAAATCAAACATTTTGTAGGGTAAATCCCGCAGGAAAACTATGAAATAAAATTGGGGACATGGACAAATTAAAGATAATATTTTAGATTATTTCCGTGCAGTCACTAACAAGGAAGGACAAGAGAGGAGAGATTGTTTTAATGTCTAACCTCCTTGGGGAAAGAACTGAGAATAGATGGTCTTGAATGTCTCCTCATCCACCATCCCACTGGGACACTCCTGCTCAAGAGAGGAAGGGAGAAAGAAACACAGAGTATAATTCAAGTCTATATAAAGCAAAGCAACGGCGGTAAAGCAGTGAAGCTGGACGCACATTCTTAAAGCCTCGGTAGAGGGACTGGAGCTCCTTCCTGGTGAACTTGGTCTGAGCCTGCAGCTGGTCCAGGCCCTCCGGCTGGTGACGCACCGTCGACAGCTCCAGGTCACTGTCGCTGCTGTCTGTGGGAGGGAGAGAGACGGGCAGGACGGGGGATGGGGAGACAGACGGGAAGAGATGCAGAGAGAGGAAGAAGAGGAAGGTTGGGGCAGACGTTGAGTGTGTGGATGCAGGTCGACATTTTGGGAAAAGGGAGGCAGTTGAAAAAAAAAAACGTGCGAGTTTAAGAGAGAGATTTAGCAAAAAACTATAGAGGAGCAAAAAGCAGGCGAAAAACAAAGAGGAGGTACTTTCTTTGTAGCGGAAATGTCACCAAACTAATATTGATTTTTTTTTTAAAGGCCACTGCAGAAAATCTGAATTTAAGAAGTTACATTACATTACATTACATGTCATTTAGCAGACGCTTTTATCCAAAGCGACTTACAATAGTGCATTCAATCATGAGTACAAACTCAGAACAACAAGAATCAATAATCAATAATCACTAAAGTACAGTTTCTTCAATAGAGTTAAATTACAAAAATTACAGAAAATTACAAAAGTGCTATCAATAAGAGACATCAAAGTGCTACTAGAGTGCTAGTAGCACTTCAATCAATAGAAGTTCAATCAATAGAAGTTCAATCAAAGAGTGACATTATTGGTCACTTCATGACTAGAAAAAGTTAAAAAAGTAAAAGTATTACAAAAAAGGAAGGAGGGAAGTTTTCTGAAAGTGGGTTGGGTATACCGTTACTATACTCACCATCTTTAGACAGAGAGATCGGAGGAGGAGGAGGAGTAGGAGGAGGGAGGAGGGGGTGTTGACACCAAGATGGAGTGAAAGAGAGTGAATGGAGAACAAGAGAGCGATGCATAGAAGAGGGAGAAAGAAACAAAAACAAAGAAAGCAAGTCAGATCGGACACTGAGAGGTTTTGCCGCTGAGCGGTCCAGAGCGAAAAACTCAAGTTATATTCTGCTAAAACATCCAGCAGAGCGGAGAGATATGATATTTCTGTGAAACGTAAACCAAAACCGCAGCAGAGCGATTTGAAACCCTTGTGTAATATTGCATTGTCCATTGAAAAGAATAAGACAGAGGCAGCGGGAGACGACCTCTGACCTGCGCCAACAGAGGAACGCTCCACGTGATAATATGTGTCAAACAAAAAGTAGGTCTTCTATGTTGCTTTACGCCAAACAAATAATAATTTGATCTCAAGTGCAATAGGCCGAATGTGAAGACATAACAACATTTTGCCTTGAAGCTTGAAAGTTCATTATTAACCTTGAAAACAGCAGTCTGGCATAAACACCTTATCTCAACTGAAGGTCAAGAACCGGAGAAAAAACTTGTAAAAAAACAAAACTGTGGACCTTGTGTTATGACTTTCTTTGTTAAAAATATTTACTTTCACTGAGATGCTTTGTCTGTGGTGTAAAGTGATCATTGTTTTTCTTTTCTTCTCTTTCCCATAAGTGTCAACTTGTATTTGCATTGAATAGAGTGCTGATCTTCCGGGGTGAAAGGTGACTTCATTGTATTATGGCAATTAGAGAGAGAATGCTGTCTTATCAATAAGGAGGTTACGAGCTTTGGGTCTCAACGGCAGATTCACAAGTTGAAGGTTAAAGGAGACAGATATGAAAGCGCGCATATAAACATAGGTGTAAACCAGATGCCCATAAATCATGCGATTTCTGTGGAAGTTTAACAAAAATGAGTATAACGAGATGGAAAATAGGGCCTCAAAAAGGTTCTTGCCAGCATAGGCAAACATAATTATATAAAATAGTATATGATATGATATTCAAACCTGCAACAATTAAAACGTGCAGTATTTTTCCATTACAATTGGCCTACAAAAGATATGTCATCTCTGCGCCACTACACCAGTCATTCATAATGCTGCGTTCAAGCCGTATTATGAGTTTTACAACATGTAAATAGCATCTGTGTCAGCTTCCAAGTTGTAACGACGACTGGGAAACTCACATATTTCAGACTTAATTAGACACACATGAATGTCTTACATCAGCCAAAGACCACAGTTCACTGTAATTAAACCCACATGTAATGGCTATGTGGTTAAACTGTCAATACACAGTATTTAAGTACTCACACTAGCAAACCATTAAGGTGAAAATCTGTCCTATTTCTACCATCGATCCCATAGTTAGGGATAGCTAATGTTAGCTAGTAAAGGCTAGGTATGTATACAGGAAGTCACTGTGGCATCACAAGCTAGCATTACTCTCAAAAAGTACAGTTTTAGAGAAGCTAAAGATAGGCAGGTGTTTCTTAGTTTTATTTATGTCTTAGATTAGTTAGTCTTACTCCATATTATATCTCTTTTTATCTTCACTCTAAACGGCTCACATATTAGCAAGCCACCGCAAGCTAGCTAGCTTTGTCAGCTAGCTAGCTAGCTTCACAACAGTTGCTACACCCGGAAGTTATAGCCGTCAGTTTAGTCACCTGTAAATGTCCACTTAGTAAACTAGGCTGAGTTTTGAGGCTACCAAACATGTATTCATGCCCAGCTGAAAAATGTACTCTTTACTCCTGTTTGACTGGCATTTACTACGAAACTACAGTGCCCAGCTTATTGAGGAAAGTACTGACGTGTCCATTTCGTGTCCATTTTGTCATTGGGGCCGAGATCAACAGACGCACAGGGGAAAGACAATAAGTGGGAGGTGTATCCTTTCATTTGCTGACAATAACAAACTGCCTATCTATTCCTTATTGTTAAAGTCAAAACTGTTTTTTCCACAACAGCCTTCGAAAGGATCCCAGATAAACCAAAAATGTACTTTACTATGTACCTCTACTCCTCTCACAATTTACAACGTTCCAGACCTGCATCAAAACAGCATTCACAGATATCTACAAGCAGATAAAAAGTCAAATAAATGTAACTTCTCCTCCTCCTCCTCCTCCTCCTCCTCCTCCTCCTCCTCCTCCTCCTCCTCCTCCTCATCATCATCATCATTGCCCCTCACCCAGGTTGTCTCACCGGTCTCAGTGATGTCGATCAGGCCCAGCAGGTGCATCAGTTTGAGGAACATGATGACCAGGCAGACGATGCCAACAGTCTGGAGTCCCTCCGTCTCCCACCTCACACTCATCTTCCCCTCTTCTTCTGTCTGCCCCTCCACGGTCCTTCTCTTTCCTTGCCTTTTTTACATAGTTGAATTTTAACAAAACACCTTTTCTCTTTCAATCCATTTGTCTCTTTGGGTCTCACGCTCTCTGCTCTTCTTCTCTTTCCTTTCCCCTCCCGACTCTGAAACAGTGTCACTCACTCATCACTCCTTTTCTGTCACAAGTTACTCTATTTAGCTCCCCCCCGTCTGCCTTTTTAATTGACTGGCTGTTTCTTCCCCCACCCCTGCTCTCTCCTGCTCTCATGGATCTTCCCATGTTCTCCACAACTAAGCATCTGATGGTGCAACTCCTCTTTTAAGGTCAGGTGAATCTGAATATTGCTGTAAAAAAAAAATATATATCACTAGAGAAAGAGAGCGAGAGAGGGAGAGAAATCCATCCCAAAAATCTGGACTGCATCCTTAATCCATGGGAAATCCAATCAGATAGAGAGGAAGCTCAGAAACTCCCACGTCACACATGCAAGTTGTTTTGGCACAGTTGGTTTGGGATTCCTCCCGTGAACATTATTCCTCGAGCCGGTGGCAAAAATCTTGTCAAATATTTTAAAAAACGACTTCCAAAATCCACCACTGACTCCATCTCACATCTTTCCACAGTATTTCTACCCTTTTTCATCCAAAATAGCGAAACAAAAGACAGCAAGGCACTGAATATCGGAGCTTTAAATGGACAAAACTCACTGAAGATGCAATATTGTTGTTCTACATGTGACACACATTAGCCAGTTTGCCTTTAAGGAGCCAGGGAAGGTGGTGAGAAAGGATCGACAGGTGTCCTGGATCCCATTTTCCCAGTCAGCTCAGTGATCCACTTTCTAATTGTTCCCCGTGGCTCTCCTGGGGCCCTTAACACAGATTTGGATACTGTGTCATACGCTCACACTCCTGTAAAAACATGCTCCCTCTGGTGGAGACCAATGAAACAACAGGAGACCGTGCAGCCACAGGACTGCAGGACAGCCGACGAGAAAAAGGATTGTTTCTCTCTTTATTCACAATTGAGGTATTTTGTTCCGAGCATATGGGGTCGGAGAATTACCCTCTTATTCAATGTGTCAAGAGTTTTCCAAAACTCAGTCTGTACCTATAAAAAAAGACAAGATAGACCTTTATATTTATAGACCTGATTTTTAGAATAATATTGACTTAGATTTTCCCACATGCAGACGAGGTGAAAGTACTTTTACTTTTACCCCAGGGCAAAAAAAAAAAGGTCTTAAAATCCACAACTGCTGCTCCTTCAGCACATTGCTGAGTGAGGATTATAATCCTTGATGCATTAATGCTTGTGCACCAATGTTGCAGCTTGTAAAGGTGGGGTTTATTTTAATTAATTATATGTACTGCTGGGTTAACCTATATTAATACATCAGAATTTCATTTACTGACTTGTATTTGGTAATAATTATAAAAAATACTTAACTTCACTCAATCAAAGCCAAATTTCGCACAGATACTCTTAACATATATTAATGTTATATATTATATATTACATATATTAAATATAGCAAATATAGTTACGATAAGAAAATACAACTTTTAATTCTTATTCTTTTGCAGAATATTTTTTTTTTTTCCTTTTCTGTGCGCTATCATAAACCAATATAGTAACACATATATGATTATCTATGTTCCCAAGGGTTTTCTGTATATTATACCTTTTTAAATTATTCAAATAGGCCTTGTGCTTGAGGAGATAATCACAATTTAGTATGTGTATATTAACCATTCGGATTTTGTTTTATGCCATAAGGTTAATAATCGGAATCTCCAAGCGTAATACAGGAGCGTAAAATATAAATACTCAAGTAAAGTACAAGTACATCAACAATGCATGTAGTTACATTCCAACACTGGATGAAATATCTATTTCCGGCAAACATGGGAATGAGCAAACAAGTCACAAATAACCTCATTTACTTTTTCTTTTCTTTTTATAGTATATCGATGTTACTCATCCTGCACGAGTCAAATGCGGCGAAACAAATACCAGATGATGCTATCAGAAAACCTCAGAATACATCTAAAGACAAGGCTACCTCCGGCATCAGATGTCTTCCCAAAATAGGATCGAGCTGGACTCGGCCCAAAATCGACATCCGAGCAGAGAGGACGGGACCGAAACAACAATCAAAGGGGCCGAGGGGTTTGTCAATTGGTGCATTTTAAAAATCAACGGATCTTTTCTTGAGTGCTGATGATATAAATAATTCAACAAATAAGCTACCGGACCTGATTGGATTGCTGATTGATAAAGGACATCTAATGCTGATGCTAAATGTGGAAAAGCTGATTAAAGATCCCTGCAGACGTGATTTATTATGGACAAAAATACTCTGTGCAAACAATTAATTGTATTTTGAATTGAGACTTATGGGGACTTAAAGGAGTTTCATTGTATGGGATAGTATAAAGTACTTTTAAGGCCTTTAATTCTCCTTTTTGACTCTGTTTATGTTTTTACGTTATGTTCTTCTTCTTCTTCTTCTTACACCGCTAGACCCTTTAAAAGGCATTTTAAAGTAACATTATACCATTATTTCTGTTTCAAAGGGGATGTAATTGGGCTCCAGATGGAAGCCAAGATCTCGATAAGAGTCCAATTTCTTCAATCAAACTATCAAAATTGTCAAGTTTTCTCAGTATAAAAAAAGAATCATTAACTCAACAGCTTAATATGTATTTTTAACTCCCTACATTGACGTATTTAAATTTGTTTTTCTCCTTAGGTGTGTTTGGAAATGTATTCTAAATCCGTTTTATTCAATTACTTCCTAAATCTTAAATCAAAATCTTAAATCTTAAAGCCTAAAACATGTATCGACTGACAACTAATTTGCATATTCAGTTAATTGTTTATTTGTTAATTGTAAAAGTTGCTTTTCTGGCAACTGTTGATAGTTTGTGCTCGCTAAATGTGAGACATTGATTGTTTTTCTTTGTCTTGTAAAATGAATGTATATTTTGAGTTTTTGAAGAGAAAAATACATTTTTGATGGGCTTTCATAATGGACTAAATCATTTATTCGCATCATTAAACATCTCAAATGAGCAGAAATGCCTTCTGGGGACATGATGTTCTCCTCCATGAAGACAGGTGAACTACACAACGCATGTAAAATACAATGTTGATGAGATAATGACGCTGCAGTTGGGAAAATCAGCCTCACAGGGAGCTGATGAAGTAATGAAGTGGCTGGAATCAGGTCTGAAGACGCATGAGGAGAACTCGGGAGGCCTGAGGGATGGCCGGTGTCCTTCAGGGTCCTGGAGGAGTACTCCAGGCTCCATATTTAGGCGGCCACAGAGAAAGCCTGTTCGATACCGCATGTATAATTGATGTGAAGTAATGCTAAACCGGGGTGTGTAGGAGGAGAAGGAGGAATGGGGATTTAAAATTGAACTGATTGTGAGATGAGTGATAAATTATGAAAAAGGACATTACTGGTGTTTTTTGTTGAATTTATTACTTATGATGCCGTGTGAGAAGCACTAATGTGCCGCCTGGAGCCTTCCTGTAATCGCCTTGGCTCGCTGACTGCAGGGCACTCTGACGGGCTGGCGATCCGCCCAAAACTCATCACAAGGGAACGGCATCGCTCAGAGAGCAGCTTCTCATGCCGTATGGTGGAAGTGAAACTATCATTACTACAATACAAAACTATTACATACGTAAACATAGATTTAAAAAAGGATTTACAGCAAAATATGCACAGGTATCAGGTATTGGTCTATTAATATAACTTGTGCATTAACGTGCAGGCAAGATATTTACCTGCTGGGTAATTCAATGTATAACCATGTGTGGTCAGTTAGGGATGCAGTGGGCCATTATTTTATCACCAACACATATTAATATATTTATTATGTATTATACACCAGCTAAACTTAAAGCAAAGGTGACTCGTGGATGATAATTACTGCTAGAAGTGGGAGGAAGTAGAAGAAGGAACACTTTATCTTTCGGTTCATCACCAAATTTGGAAATAAAAGCAACAATATGCTGTTTGTTTTGTTTTACCAAAATATTCCGATAAAGACTCTTTCAGACTTTTCATTATATTCATTAATGCACACTTAAAGACATCCTTGTTACTGCATATAACCACGTTATAGTGCGTTATAAACATTCATTCAATGTTTATTGTGCACACGGTAAATGTTAAATGTATTTTGGGGTGTTTGTACAGCAAACTGTACACTTAACATTAGCAAAAAAGAAGATGGTCCTATTGTGACTTCTTGAAGCTAAACATAAAATTGCAATGGCTTGGAAATCTGTTCACAGGCCGAGCAAACGACACTGGATAGAGGGACTGCTGCAGAGCCTTGCCCAAAATAAACTTACATAGTTAAAGGGAAATATAACACCTTTGTAAAGATGTGGGGCTCATTTATGGAGTTTCTGGAGGGGGAAGATTTTGTTGTAACCCCGTAGACTACCGTTTCCGTTTTTTTTTTTAAACATTAGGGAATATGGGAGCATTGTATTTCTGTAGTATAATATGTATCTATCTGTGCATGTACATATCTGTCACCCTCTACTGTTATTTTTGCCGCCCAAAAACAAAACATGCCTCTATTTGAAATATCTCCAAGTGCCTATATGTAGTTTTTGATGTGTGGGAAAAGACAATAAAAACAATTGTCAAAAAAAGAAGAAAAACGTTAAATAGGGGTGAGTCCAGACTGGCTCAAACTCGTGACAGAGACGGCTGCATTTGAAAATATGATTGCCAGGGCAAAAAACAGTTCAAGCCATGGAAAAACCTAATGGCTTTTATAACACATTAGAGGAGTGGTCAAGTACTCGTGGGCGGGATTTGTGTGTTCAGAAAAATGCAGGAATAAAATGAAGGGCTGTGTATGCAAATGTACATGTAAAAGATAATAAAGGGGTGTTGGGAGTGTATTTTTGTTTTGTTTGTCTGCTGTTTTTCGTATTTTATTCTTCTTCTGTACTGTCATTTTTGTATGTAATATATTTAAATGAATACAAATGTAAGTGACAAAAAAAAAATAGGGGTGAGACATCATGACAGCCGGTAGAGGGGCCTCAAGTGGGGCCCTTACCTTCAAATGAGGACATGGGCTCCAGGATGCCAAACTGCTTGAGCACTGCCATGAAAAGGATGATGACCACGGCGATGGCAAACAGCTCCATGCCCTGGATCCCCATGACTCCGGGACACGGGGCGCCCGCTCAGGGCCAAGCCTGCTACGAGAAGGCCTGGCCCCGGGGGAGAGGCGAAGGTGGGGGGCGGGACGGGGGACACAAGTAACGCCGAGCCGGGCTAGCCGCCCGACAGCAAGTGCTTTCTGCAGAAGTGAGCCAACAAGTGACAGGAATCAGGTCTGGTTGGTGGGTGTCTGCATGGGTTTGCTTCCAGGCCCGGGCGGCAGCATGAGAATCAGGCCGGGGGGCTGGACGACGGCTGCTCTAATGTCAACACTGATGCTGAAGTGGAAAATATGTGGTCGCCGACATATATGGAAAACCTCCCTCTCTAGACCCATGAGGGAAAACGGGGGTTGCGTCACAAGCGCTTTGTTACGGTGCATTAAAGGAGACGTTTAGAGTCGTTTTCCCAGACTTTCCTCCGACAGGCTAGTCGCCGCTCATCCTCTTAATCCAAACAACTATCCTCGGGTTCCTCACGTCATAGTTTACGCTCATGAATCACATCTTGCTTTTTTTAGATGAAAATGCCTTTTAGCGTCCATTGACATGATTTTATACCGAAAAGTCTTCTCATCTTCCGTGGCAACACAGCATTACCAATTATAAATAAATCACCCCCCTTATCCCATTTATCAGACCTGGTAATGTGAGTCCAGATACACAAAAAAAGGAGAATGGCACATAGTTCAATTTCGGTTCGGCGCTGCTGTCCCGGCTGATTCAAGTCCACTTCACTGTTTGTGCAAATCCAGGTCCAGATATGGAAGAGTATGGCCCTGGAGAGAAGCACTTAGAGCAGCGGCGTCCAGCGAGGGGAGTCCTGACGAGCTGAGAAGGGCCGTGTGGAACGAGACCTCCTCCTGCGGACATACTTTTCCATCACTCCTCGCTCTCTTTCTCTGCAGCTTTCTGAACTTATCTGTTGCTGCTTCTAGTTGCAACTTTCCTCCCTCGCTTCAATTAGTCGGTGCTCACTGGGGTTTAAAACTGAAGTGCACCCTGAGCCCTGCACCCATCCTGTCCTTCGTGTGGTCTCTCCTTACTCCACCGCACTCCTCCTTTTTCCTCAGTCTGTCCATCTGATTCGCCTTTGCGCCCCAGAGCGCGCCTCCTCCTCCTCCTCCTCCTCCTCCTCCTCCCTCCATCCCCTCTGTCATTCCATAACTTTGGCCAACCGCAGACTTTCTCTCCTCGGCTCGACTCCCTCTGTCCCTCCTTTCTCCACCACATCCACCTCTCCAGGGACGGCTAAGTGACGTTTGAATGGCGGGGGACACGTTTGTAAAATGAGTCAAAATCTGTGAAGACTCACATTCAAAACCCTGGTTCTTAGCAACAAGTAACTGGGATGAAATTAATGTCAAACAAACAACTTTAAATATAATAAAATGAAATAATATAAATTCATAGCTGCTATTTGTAACTCCAAATAGCACATGAGACATCCTGGACATCTAAACACCACTAGCACAGCAAGTCTCCTAGTCAGAAAGAGACAGTTTTGTGTCTCTTGATGGTTGTTTTGCGTCTCATTGTGGTTGTTTTGCATCTCTTTGTGATTGTTTTGCGTCTCTTTGTGGTCGTTTTGCATCTCTTAGTGGTTGTTTTGCGTCTCATTGTGGTTGTTTTGCATCTCTTTGTGGTTGTTTTGCGTCTCATTGTGGTTGTTTTGCATCTCTTTGTGGTTGTTTGGCGTTTCTTTGTGGTTGTTTTGCGTCTCTTTGTGGTTGTTTTGCGTCTCATTGTGGTTGTTTTGCATCTCTTAGTGGTTGTTTTGCGTCTCATTGTGGTTGTTTTGCATCTCTTTGTGGTTGTTTGGCGTTTCTTTGTGGTTGTTTTGCATCTCTTAGTGGTTGTTTTGCGTCTCATTGTGGTTGTTTTGCATCTCTTTGTGGTTGTTTGGCGTTTCTTTGTGGTTGTTTTGCGTCTCTTTGTGGTTTTTTTGCATCTCTTTGTGGTTGTTTTGCATCTCTTTGTGGTTGTTTTGTGTCTCTTTGTGATAGTTTTGAGTCTCTTAGTGATCGTTTTGCATCTCTTTGTGGTCGTTTTACATCTCTTTGTGGTTGTTTTGCGTCTCTGGTTGTTTTGTGTCTCTTTGTGGTTGTTTTGTGTCTCTTTGTGATAGTTTTGAGTCTCTTAGTGATCGTTTTGCATCTCTTTGTGGTCGTTTTACATCTCTTTGTGGTTGTTTTGCGTCTCTGGTTGTTTTGTGTCTCTTAGTGGTCGTTTTGCGTCTCTTGATGGTTGTTTTGAGTCTCTTAGTGGTTGTTTTTCATCTCTTAGTGGTCATATTGCGTATCTTTGTCGATGTTTTGTCTCGGTGGTTCCTTTGTGTCCTTTGCGTTTCTTTGCGCCTCGTCGTGGAACGTCGCATCTTTTTGCGATAGTTCTTTACCTCTTTTGTTGTCATTTTGCGTCTCCCTTCAGTTAGTTTGCTTCTTGTTTTGCATCTCGTCTTGCTTCTGATTTGCATCTTCGTGGTTGTTTTGCGTCTCTATCTAGTCCTTTGATTGACTTTCCACCAAGAAATGGTAGCAATCGCTTCATACAGATATTCTGGTCCGAGGCCTGATTTGCACGCAGTATTTCCTCTGTAAAGTATAAAGTGTGGGCGGGGCTTCAAGGCTCTGCGAACTGACTTGATGTCGTCCACAAAGGGTCTTTAAAGGCGGTGGCTCATTGCCTGCAGTTCACTTTTGCTGCTGGATGCTGGAGATGCTCAGACTAACCAACAAGTGATGAGAGGTTCCCAAGAACACCGCAATCAGGCATGCGGTCCGAACGGCTCGGCCACAAATGGACACGGCACTCCCCACACCTCAAACTACTCCTCCAACCTCTTTTATTTCATCTGTAAAGAAAAAACCCTCAATATCATAATTGTGCCATTATATAATTAATGTCTCAAAAATCCTAATGAGTCCTGGAATATGTGCAACAGTTTGTCTTAGATAACTATGTGAGCACGGCTGCGTATACTTGTGGTTGTGCGACTGTGTTCAGCAGCTCAGAAGAGGATAACTGATGACTTTGTACTTGCTAATGCATCACGATAAGGGAATGGAGGTGTGTGTGTGTGTGTGTGTGTGTGTGTGTGTGTGTGTGTTAATGCATTGACTTGGTTGGAGATAGGAGAGGCCACAGATGGGAGGCCAGAGTGAGAGAGATCAATATCTTTGTGGTGAGGCGGTGGTGGTGGAGGTCCGCCTCTCTTCTTCCTCTGCTTCACACACGTCACCAGAACATTGTAAATCAACCATCGATAATAAAATCATAAAAATCTATTTACGGTCTCTACGGTAACCATTCTTTAATAAATCTGTGGTGCCAGTCTTTACTGCAAAGGTCAGATTTACATTTCAGATATCGCAGGACAGGATTGGGTGTGTTACATGCATTTAAGTTTGCTCTCTCGTATATCGACGCGGCCGTAGTGAGTTTGTGGGGTCTACTGTGTGTGTGTGTGTGTGTGTGTGTGTGATCATTCCTGTGGGCAGGCCATTAGGACACTAAAGGGTTTTTAAAAGGTAGGCTTGGCACTGCCTGCTGACACAACAGTCGGTAAAGAGGGAGAGAGGATCCAGACACATCAGCGAGTGTCTTCACCACAACCGGAGGGAAAGAGACGCAGAAAGGTAGAGGCATTCGTAAAAGAAAGGAAATCACAGGAAATTACAATATTTGAAATGCAGCTCCTTGTTGTTCACCCATGTAACACATCGATGATTCAACCTGCAGCCGAAAACTTGACATTAATATAGGTATTATTATTTATTAAGTCTTTTGATCTTCTACTAAAGTGAAATTCCACCATGGAAACTATAAAAGTACTTGAGTAGCAGCAACAAATGAAAGGCCTATACTTATACTATTACAGCCTTTGGTATTTGAAAGATTTATTTATTTTCTATATTCTGCACCATGGTTTATAAGAGCTCTACTCATGCTTCTATTTGGATTGTATTGCTTTTTTTTATTACCTTTTTCCATAAAATCCATAAAAGCGTAAATGCACAAAATGAATCAAAGTAAAATAACTCACTATACAATCTTAATGTGAAACGTAACTTGCAACACCGCTTTTAAATAAATAAAGTGCAAAAACTACATTTGAAATGTGGAGTAAAGTCGTATCACATTTCAATCGGTGAATGCAAAGCTGTGGCGTACTACTCCAACTGCTAGACAACACGAAGCAATGTGTTTAATGTTAGAGGGAACAGGAATTCCCATCATAAGCGAACTGACAGTGAAAAATGACAACCCACAGAAACTGTGTTGTACTCTGAGGAGAGGAGCCCAGACGCCAGAAAAGGATTTCTGCAACACAAACGCACCGCAGAACTGCTCACGAAACACACCAAACTCCAAGAGAACAAGACTCCCGTGGACTGCCGTAAGAGTTAAAAGAAAGGAGAGACAAAATGAGAGAGTGATGGGAGGAGGATGAATAGAGACGGTGAAACCGTACGAGTGCCTAGAGACGGTGAAACCGTACGAGTGCCTACCTGAGCGGTGGTACCTGGCTGCACTGCGGCCGCAGTGAGAGAGGCAGCTCGGCCGAGAGAGTCGCCTCCTGGCCTCCACGGAGAGAGCGGCCAGCGAGGCTCCCATCATGCAGCGGGGCGGACACAGGCTGCTCTGAAATACTTTGAATACCAACCGGAGTTCCCAGGATCAGACCAAAGCCTCACGAGACAAGAACCAGACTTTTAAAAAGACTTAAATAGGCGTGAACGCTCACCGAGTGTTTCAAAAAGCAAAGCTTGGAAGTCTGACACTGTGGAAAAAGGTGTGACAGGTGGGGTAGTTTTACAGTGTGTGTGTGTGTGTGTGTGTGTGGGGGGGGGGGGGGGGGGGCATGTGTCTTTTGTCAGAGGCCACATTTAAAAATCTGTTTGATTTTTTGTGACACCACCATCACACTGAGAAGAGAGAGATGAAAAAGAGGACGGGATCAAACATCACTGGAGAGCTTCTGACCTTTCACATCACACGCCTTTATTTTTGTATTTTTATTTTTATAAAATCTATCCGTCTGTCTGTGTGTCTGTCTGCCGTCCTCTCGTCTGCACGAGCCCCATAACGATATATACCTGCAATGCACTGCTGTTATACTACAAAGAAGCCTCCATAATCTCACTTTCGTTAGCTCCGGACATAGCAACGCTAGCTGCTCCTCCCGTTTCCAGTCTTTGTGCTAAGCTAAGCTAACCGTCTTATATTTGGTGGACAGATACGAGCGTGATACCAATCGTCTCGGCTAGCTTTTGGGAAATGGAAACACTTGATTATCAAAATACACAAAGAGACATATTTATTTACACACTTGAGATACAGTATATGACAGAAATAAATGGTCAAATATTCTCCTATTCATACAGATTCCTTAATAATGTGGGCCTTTGACCAAAAGACTCACTTGATTGTGTTTCGTTGCTGTCAAGCAAGCAAAAGAATACACAACTTCATAGAAAAACTAAACGACAACAACAACAACAACAACAACAACAACAACCTACCACTACTGTGAAAGTACATGAAGGCAAAAATACTTTACTTATTATTTTGCAATTGAGATCTGTTATTGTGGTCAATCTGCTTGATTTCTATCTGAAAGTGAGTGAAGATACACTCACATGGCAACAACACAATATTTTAACGAGTCACTCGAGGCACGTCAGGTTCGGCTTATGGATTCACACAGTTGACATGACTCATGTCTTACTTTTTTATATTTATTTATTTATCTTTGGATAGAGCCAGACGAGCGGTTTCCCTGTGTCCAGTCATGATGCTAAGCTAAGATAAGATAAGCTAAGCTAAGCTTAGCTAAGGCCAGCTGTCTCCTTCTTTTCAACGGACAGATACTAGAGTGGTGTTGATTTAACTCTCGGGAGGAAAGCGAGTGTTCCTGAAAATACAGAACTATTCTTTTAAGAAACCACTATATTGTTAATTGTGTATTTATGACAAAAAAATATGTCTTCCCTTTGAATGTCACTGTGATTCCCTGCTTGTGTGGAGACATCGTTACGGTTTGTGACCAATAGAAGAGGATGGAGTCTGTCTTTATTTCCCACATATCCTGTTTGTAATCACCGCTGGTGGGCGGATATTCTGTTTTTAACAATCCACGACTGGCATTTACAGTAAATCCTTATGTTACGATGGAGCGCTTATTGCTGGATTTGACACTTTAAGGAGACCAGAGGTCTGGATGAGAGTTTCATAGTGCAATCTGCAAGACAAAAAAATATATTTCTTTCTTCTTTTTTATATCAAAATGTGCAAATGCAACTGCTCTGCTGCAGTTACTAAAGTAAATGCATCTAGGTGCATGGAAACAACTTTAACTTTAGAGTTTTCCAAAAGGAACATTTAGTATTCATCACGTCAACACATAAAGGCAATATATAATACATAAAAGCTTATTTTCATTACTTTCTGTTGGTACAAGGACAACTAAAAACTTTATTGTAATTCAGTTTCTTCATTCTTTTTCTTTAACGTCTTTTAAAACACTTTAAATACAATTTCCTCGTATAACTTTTCCTTTTAAACTAAATTATTTACAATAATCGCTTTTCAGTAGTTTTGTCTTAGTAACTAAATATTGCAGATTATAGTGATTATTACCAACAGTGTAAGGTGTAAATTATTGACCGGCTTTATTTATGTTTTAGGCCGTAGTTTAGCTCATGTCTAATAATAATAATGTCATTATTTATCAATTTAGTATCTGCATGAAACACTGCAAACAAGCTGTATTAGTTCATTACTGTGTTCCTAAAATGTCAAACAATTTAGGATTACATGTTTTAACTTTGATTTATTGTTCTTGAACAATATTTTGGGTTTTTTGGAGTGTTGATCGGACAAAAAAAAGATTCACCAAACTTCTGAAGACTGCATTGACTCTAAGCAACTGTAAACAACATGTTTCACCAATCACTTACTTAGATAACTGTTGGTTGTAATATCCTCTTAGTCCACTAGAGGGCGCTAGACAACAAACACAGCAGAGCAGAACAGCAGACAAAAAAAGAAAATGAAACATGAGAGAATGGATCAAATTCTTCAGACTATTCCAAGACCGGGTGTGAGCTCACTCAGCTGCTGTGTGGTTTGTCACATCATCAGTTTCTGCGTCTTACAGGGAAATCATTCATCAGGAACAGCCAATACGTGGATAAAACAAGTAGCCACAAAGAAACATGATCTGAATAAAAGCTGCAGCGTGTACAAGTGAAAATCTGCATGGCGAGCGCACGGATTGTGTTTCTTGATGCAGTGCACGTACGCGGCGAGCTGATCAAACAGTGAGCCTGCAGGAGTCCAAACACACTGTGGACGGCTGATTATACCCGCCATGTCCTTTCAATGCTCACGTCTTCCCTAACAACCGGCTCCAGGGACTGAAAAGGAAAAATGAAAACCTTTCTTGACTCTCCAAACTCTGTGCTGTAAGCAGTGTTAGCTGTTCACAGACCCTCAATGGAGACATGCCACATACCCGCCTGCTTCAAGACCCAAACGATCACAGGACTTAATGACTACAGGCCCTTTGCCCGGACCTATGTGGTCTTTTGACCTCCTGCAGTCCGCCTACAGAGCCGACAGGTCATCCTCCAGCATCTGGACTCCTCAGGAACCTACACCGGGATCCTGTTTGTAGACCATCCTCCCGTCTCTCCCAGCTACAGAGGGCCCGACTCCACTTGACTCCACTGACAGAAAGCATTACATTACATTTCATTTAGCTGACGCTTTTATCCAAAGCGACTTATAATAAGTGCAATTCAACCGTGAGTACAAACTCAGAACAACAAGAATCAAGAAAGTACAATTCCTTCAAGAAAGTTAAACTACAAAGTGCTATCAGTAAGAGACATTTAAGTTGTAGTCGAAAAAGATGTGTTTTTAGTTTGCGACGGAAAATGTAGAGACTTTCTGCTGTCCTGATGTCAATGGGGAGCTCGTTCCACCATTGAGGAGCGAAGACAGCAAACAGTCGTGACTTTGTTGAGTGTTTAGCTCGCAGTGACGGAGCTGCAAGCCGATTGGCAGAAGCCGAGCGGAGCGAACGAGCTGGGGTGTACGGTTTTACCATGTCCTGGATGTAGATTGGACCCGATCTGTTCGTAGCACGGTACGCAAGTACCAATGTTTTGAAGCGGATGCGGGCAACCACCGGTAATCAGTGAACTAGTGTGGGTGAATTTCGGGAGGTTAAAGACCAGTTGAGCTGCTGCATTCTGGATGAGCTGCAGAGGCCGGATGGCACTAGCAGGTAGACCTGCCAGGAGGGAGTTACAGTAGTCAAGGCGCGAGATGATCAGAGCCTGGACGAGAACCTGTGCCGCCTTCTGGGTGAGAAGGGGACGTATTCTCCTGATGTTGTACAGCATGAACCTGCAGGAACGTGTTGTTGCGGTGATGTTGGCAGTCAGGGAGAGTTGAGAGAAAGCAGCATGCAAAGCTGGGGAACCACGTCTTTGACTCTCGGACCATCAGCGTCGGTTCTCCTCAATGCTTCGCTCTTTCCGCTTTGCTCATCCCCCTGTACACCAACAGGGAACAGCTGCACCTGCACCGGATGACACCACCCTCATCAGACTCATCTCTGGTGGGGTCAATCCTCTCACTTACAGGTGAGAGGATTGACCATCCGGTGACCCGTTGGAGCTCAACGCTCTAAAGAAAGTGGAGCATTTCTGGAAGAATGCCGCTGTGGAGACCTTACGCTTCCTGGGCGCCACCATAACCCATAACTATAACTCCTCAAGTGGGAGCTGAGCATCAGCTCCATCACCAAGAAGTCTTTGCAGAGGATGTTCTTCCTGATGACAGCTGAAGAAATTCAACCTACTGAAGACCATGATGGGTGCACTTCTACACTGCCATCATTGAGTCCATCCTCCGCTCCTCCATCAGCGTCTGGAGGACGAGGGCAGCCTGCTGAGAGAGTGATTGGCTGCAAATCTCGCCTCCAGCACCCTGAGACGGGCAAGAAGGATTGTAGCCGACCGCTCTCACCCTGGACACGAACTCTTTGAGTCCCTTCCCTCTGGCTCAAAGGTTGCAGTCCATCAGGACCAAGACCTCACGCCACAAAAACTGTTTCTTCCCGTCTGCAGTTGGGCTCATCAACAAACCCCGGGACCCCCACTGACTCAGACTATTGTTAGTCAAATTCCTTGTGTGTGTAACATATCAATAGAGCAGCAGAAACGTAACATTGGTCATCAGGGGAAAAGAAGGCAGCCCTCCCCGTCTTTTCCCGCCCTTCAACCGTTTGATATGTTCCAATTAAAACCGAAGCCCGTCGCACCATGAGATAAATCTCCTTTTCAGAAAGCAGCCCCGCAGGTTCAAAGTCAACTTTAGCTGTGTAATTAAAACAGGGGCTTCTTAATCAAAGCTTATTTCTTCTCTCCCCTCCCTTCCTTCCTTTGCTCTGGTTGTTGCTTTATTCCTCTCATTTCTCTTAATCCAACACCCAAATATCTCTCTGAGCCTAAACACCGAAGGCAGAATCAGGGTTCGGTGATCAGCGGAGACCTAAACCCCGACAAGATGGAGATTCAAGCTGGCGACTGTTGAGCGGAGAGCACGATGAAGAGGCTCAAACCAATGTCCTCTGCAGAGAACGTTGGCTTACATCTCATCAAGGACTTACAGACTAACTCAAGGAAGACAGGCTGAGGAAAAGATGAGCAGAAGACTAATGAAAATAAAGTCTTATGTAGGGAAAAGGTGCAGCAGATCTGATCGGACCTAATAAAAGTTTACTTGGACCACGCTCAGACAGAAAGAAATAATACATTTCATGAAAAACAAATGAGGAAGCGCCTCTTGAATATGAAACCAACCTTTTAACCTTTTAAGCCCCGCAGACCCGATGTAGGTTCCTTTTTACACATTTTAGTTAAACTGTGTAAAACATTACAATAATCATGAACAAATATATTGATGTTACACATCAAATTAAACAAGAGAACCTGGGCTACAATAATTAGTCAGCCATTTCAACACAACTCAAACACCAACTAAAATAATTATTAAAATATCATAGTCATAATTTTGTCATGAGTCAGCCCACTCGGCATGTTTCCGGAACTAGCAACCCGTAACTCCAAAGCATCACCGAGATATGAGCCAAAGAACACAGCAACATGAATCGCTGAGTCAGCAAATGCTGCCTACCTTTGTTTATTAGAAGAAAAAATGCATTTCCCCCAGTAAATCCACACTGATATAAGTGTATTGAACACCATAAGTAATATACAAGTGAAATATAAGGTTTGCTACATGAAAAAATGCAAATGTCACATTATCTCTGTACTTTACCTCTGACTTTGTTCTGCTTCACTTTTTCAAAGTCAAACTTTGCAGAGAGACTGTTCACATATTGTGCTATGATTTGGGAGATTTTGGACCTTAGTGAAGCATCATTTCAAAGAGATAATCATCCTGAAAGTGCTTTTTTTTATAGGCGGACCTGAAACTATTTGAATCTTTATTTACTCTTAACCAGTAACAAATATACTAATATTTACACATCTGAACAAAAGCTCACATGGGTTGCCTTTATTATAACACCAAAATTATTCAAATAGCCCTTGTGGTTGCAGAGATACACCCTTTTTAGTTTGGGTATGTTATTTCGAGCAGAATCCTAAAAAATGCCATGGGGCTTAAAAGGAACGCTGTTTCCTTAAGGTACAACTAAATTATTTATAAAAGCGACTACATTATTAAAAAACAAAGACTAACGCGACTCAATAGCATTTTTCTGTAGCAGAAACAATGAGAGTCATTTGTTTCAATCCTGACTTGGCAAAAAACACACAAATAGCATAAAAAACAACAACTAAAGAACAAAAAAAAAAAGCAAAGAGGCTTTCCACCAGCTTGAGTCAGTCGTAACGCCTGAGAAGTCAAAAGAGATCTGCAAACTGCATATAACCAAACATATGGAAACATTATGGAAAGAGATTCTCACATCATGAGTTCACATTCCCCCTCAGAGACGATAGCCAACAGAAAGACTTTTATTGACCTATGAATTATGTTTTTCTGTCAATTTCATCTCCTTAAATGATGGTCTAAATGTTGTTTCACTGCCAGGATGATGGAGGGATTCAAAAGCTTCTTCTTCTTCTTCTTCTTCTTCTTCTTCTTCTTCTTCTTCTTCTTCTTCTTCTTCTTCTTCTTCTTCTTCTTCTTCTTCTTCTTCTTCTTCCATGAATCACTACGCTCATTATTCCCATTCATTTCCACACAAAGGTGTTGAACGCCACCAAAAACTGAAACTCAATTTATGCATTATCAGAATTATCCTTTAAAAAAAACATAACAATATACATACAAATACATATATAATCATTAGTTGCATAGCGGGTCAGTCTGGTATCAGCAGCATCCTCTCTGCCCGTTTGACTCCACAACCCCTCAGCTGTGTGTGCAGCTCTCTCCAAGTCTGATTCACATCTCCATCTCTGCGCGGCTATTTATAGCTGCTGGTCATTACCGAGGTGAGGGCTTGCACCGATAAGACTGATAATACTCTTCCCTCGCCACCGCTCAGATGAAATAGATCCCTTTCTCTCTCTGGAGATCTTGTGCCTTTTTTATTTTACTGTTTCCACCACACAAAGAGCTATTTCACTGAAAGAGAGACTAACACCCCTGAATCTGATATATATATATATATATATATATATATATATATATATATATATATATATATGGAGCAAAGAGCAGCCTGGTGGAATGTCACTACTGTACTTGTAATCAAGTACTTTACTTAAGTACACATTGGAGGTACTTTTAATTATAGGGTATTTCCATGTTATTTACAACAAAAAAACAATACTTTTTACTTTTTTTTTACATTTGTCTGATGGCAAAAGTTACTTTACATATTTCAATTGTACATTTTTCTGATGAATTGAAGAATGAAGTGATCCTTTGTGGGATGAGAGAATTATCCTATACTTCCAAACTTGAAAGAACTAAAAAGTCTCTTGGCTGAGCTGGAAAATGTATCGTCACAAAGCATCTGAGCTCATGAAAAGTTCCCTTTTTTAGAGAAACGAGGTTCTCACAGGACAGATGATGATCTTTTAGGATGTGACGCATTGCTAAACTGCACAACAGTATACAAAGGAGCATAATGAGCATCTGCAGCAGCAAAAAGGAGTATGCACATTAATGCAGAAGTAATATGAAGTAAAACATCATACATGTGAAAACAGGGAAAGTACATTTTCCTGATAATACTGATAAACGTTCGCTTAATTTAAGTAAAGTTTGTTCTTCACAGCACCTGAACCGGCTGCCAAAACCTTTTTTTCTCAGCATCTCATTTTCAGCCTCAAGAAAACTTGATCTGAGCAGCGTTTCCTGATAGGAGAAAAACTCCTTCAGACGTAACCAGCTGTCTCTTGTTGCCACTCGGGGACGCCAAAGTGCAAAAGTTTGAAAAGTGGAAAAACCTGACGGCACTTAGTGAAGCGCTACTGACGGAGCCAAGGGTGGAAGAGGAGAAGAGCAGCTGATCAAAGTGTGTGATGTACGGGATCGGGTGTTAAGTTATGCAGCTCTTAGACCGCTGGTTAGCTCTACAGTGCAGTGACCTGCTAAAGGCCATCACATGAGGTGGCCTCAGACCTAGAGACGGGTCACAATCACACATCTGGTTTAAAAGGTATAATGTGCAGGATTTAGGCTGTGTTCCCATAACCTGAGGTAATGTTTGCATTTTAATGAATGTGGCCTCAAAACTGTCTTAAGATCCAGATTTTAAAAAGGGTCTGTTTTTATGTAAGGAGGAGACAGATAGGACAGGAAAGCAAGAAGTAGGAAATGAGATAAGGAGGTAGAGAGGGCAAATAGATGGCAGGAAGGTACAAGGGAAGGACACAAGGAGATAATGAAGGCAAGACAGAGGGAGGGGAGCACACACAAAAAAAGGAAAAGAAGAAGAGCAAATGGGAAGGAATAAGTAGCCAAGAAAGGCAAAGGAAGGACATGAGGATGTAAGGAATAAATCAATTAGGTAGTAATGGACAAGAGGAGGTGGGGATGTACAGAGAGAAGTAGGAAAATAAGGAGAATAATGAGGTAGAAAAATAAAAGGAAGACGCAGAGAAAGAGATCAGTAAGGAAAGAATGTGGGAGGCAGGAAAGGACAAGAAGAAGTAGGGAAGGAGACAAGTAGATAGAAAGAAAAGGAGAGGAGGCATTGATGGAAAGAAAGAAGTTGGAAAGGAGAAGGAGTCAAGTAGGGAGGGCAGGAAACGAGATGGAGCTTCTGAAAAACACTTTGACTTGATGTCATAATTCATCGGTGAAATGAGGAGAAGAGAATGAACAAGACTACTACAACTGCGACCCCTGTGGCCTGAACTACGACGTTATACCAGCGTGTGGCGATGCCGAGTGCCTTGATGATAAAGAGACCGCTTCAAAAAAAAAGACGTCCTAAATTTCCCTGCAGGCAAGAGATTAAAAGTGCAAACAGCAAACTGTGTGCAAAAGCGACCGCGGGCAGCTGAAAAGGTGCAGAGGAGTAGTTCAGGCCCATGTGGAGAGCAGTAAAGGTGAACTGAGGGTGTAGAGACCTTTGATACATGAGCGTATGCACCTAATGATCTCTGGGTACTTGACACCTGGAGGTCACCTGTCCGGCACAAGGAGGCCAGCAGAGGTCCATCCAGTCATTCAGCGATCAATTCAAACACTGGTAGTCACACTTGTTGTGCTTTCACCACGCCCTCCCCCTCTTCCCCCTCCTCCTCCTCTCCTCCCTCTCTCACCTTTGTCCTGCGGCTGTGTGCTGGCGATGATCCATTTAACCAGGCAGCACTTCATCAGAGCTTTCCGAGAGAACCGCGGCTTCTGCCACTTCCCAGAATCCTTCCCTCTGCCGGGAGCCGGCTCCACGCCGTTCGCATCTCCCAGCAGGCTGCCATCGACCACTTTGCCATCCGCCTGGAGAGAGGGAGGGAGGGAGAGAGAGAGAGAGAGAGAGAGAGAGAGAGTTCAGGTCAATGTGGTAATGAAACAGACCAGGGTGAGATCTTTAAATTAAACAGCAGAAGTTCAACAACAGTTCAGTCGCACACATCGTATGAGACTTTGAGTTCTTCTATTATCTGAGTTTGTGGACAGCTTGTGTCCAAATGCTGCAGCGCCACTTTCTCAATGCACTTTAGACTCTTTGACATGACCTGACAGACGGATGGAGAGACCGACAGTAAAGCATGAAGATGGACTAAAGGGCAACAGCATGAGCGCTTTAATAGATGCATATGAGAATATGACTTCATTTTCCCCTGTGTTTGAGTCGTCGTAGGAACCCCAAATGAATTCCAATACTTGTGTTTATTGTATGTATTTGTTCAGCAAAGTCTTGGGAAAAAAATGTATATCTGCAAAAAAATCACTTTTAAAAGATATTTTGATCAAAATTATGAACATCGAGCACGATGTGAGCAAGATTTCCCAAAAATGCCTCCTAAAGCGGTCACCGAGTTTTTCAAACAGCCCACATACTAATAAGACATCTTTTTGGAAAGAGTAGGACCTAAAGAATCAGAATCTGCAACAAAAATCATAGTAGAACACAGCATTTGGGTGCTCAAAGGAGTTTCAGTCAAAAAACTGTGTCGTTCGGTTAAAAAATTGAGTTTACATAAATACTTAAACTTAACGGTTACTTGAATTATGTTTCACACCAGATGTATCTTCTCACAAGGGTTTTTGTCTGATAAGAGGCGCAGGGGGATTTTCGCACACTGTTTTTAAAAGGGTTAATTTGACTAATTGTCGTATGTGTACAGATTGTAAAGCCATCGGAGGAAAATTTGTCATTTGTGATTTTGGGCTATAAAATAAACTGAATAGAATTGAATTGAATGTGTAATATTTCCCTAATGTCTCCCTTTCCATGTATAAAAACAAATCATCCACCCATTTATCACTCATTAATTATATCAGCAATAATTAAATGAGTTTTATCAACTTTAAACTTTATTTTTCATGTTACATACTATACTTCTTACATACAAACATGAAATAGGTCTAAACTCGCTTCACTCGCCATGCGGTCCTGAAAAATAACTGATAGCAATAGTTTGGCAGCAGATACAGCGGCTCACAAGAAAGGAAAAAGAACAAGAGCGAGCCATCTTCTGAGAGTAGGATGTCCAGTTCATCTACAAATGTTAAAATCTGTGACGCAGATGCAAAGAGTTTTTCCTTGGCAAAAGATTTAAACCATGACATCAGCTTTCTAAGAAATCAGGGTGGTTAATGTTTCGGAGTAGAGCACGATCACATCTTGGAATATCTTCCAGCAGGTTTAATTCCAGAAAGAAAGAAAGAAAAGCTTGTTTCCATTGCCTGTCGTCATATTCAGCACCAATATATCAACGGACTGATCCCCATCAGCTCATTCATATTCACCGTTTATCCTCTTTCACCAGTGGAGAGAAACTCTTCTCTATCTTTGCATCCGTGTTTCTTCTCCAGCAAACACTGATTTGGTCTGATTTAGCGAGCACATCTTTTTTTTAAAGTTCGAAACAAAGGCTTTATTAAGCTGCTCCTTCAAAACACACACACACACACACACACACACACACACACACACACACACACACACACACACACACACATAGATGTGCACACTGGAGAACGTGTGGGGAGGAAGATGAAAGAGGTGAAGATAGAACAAACAGCAGCTCTGTTTACTCTGTGGGGAGGAGGAGGAGAGCAAAGGATGACAGCGGGAGAGGAGGCGGAGAGGAGGGCGGAGATGGGAGGATGGAGCGCGCACACACACACACACACACACACACACACACACACACACACACACACACACACACACACACACACACACACACACACACACACACACACACACACACACAGGATTTTAAACTGCTATTTGATCCCATGGGAGTCTGACCATGCAAATTCCCCCACTTTAAGGTATGTGTGAGAATGAAGAAGAGAAAATAAAGAGGGAGTGGTAAGTAAAGGATGTGGGGAAGGTCTGCCGGTGTTCCTCGGAGAACCGGAGTCCATTAGCATAATGAAGACCGGCCTATCTGAGGAGCAAAGGACGGCCAGAGGACTGAGGAGATGAAGATATGAAAGCACTTTGCTGGGGAATACATTTGCGAGGCTATTTCTGTGCGTCTTCCACTATGAGGAGACGGATAAAGAAGAGATGAGAGAGGAAGAGGAAGGGGGAAGAGGGAGGAAGACTACGAGGAGTGCACATCGGCATAGAGTCCAACTGGCTCGCAACGTTCATCCCGACATCTATTTGTTCACAGATCAACGAGGGCACCGTGGAGAGTAATACGTTTAAAAAAATAAACAAAAAAAGGCTCAGCGGTGTAAATTAGAAAATAAATACTTGTTTTTAAAAGTGGCTTTTCAGAGAAAGTCACAAATTAGAAAAGGGACTTAGCGAGATTAACTGATGCACACAGACGCAGAGCAAAAACAAGAATATTCATGGACGGCTGGACACACAGGCATACTCACAATCTTACGACACACACACACACACACACACACACATTTCTTCTTAACGCTTCAGCTGGCTTTGTCCCGGGGCAGCACTTCCCTCTTGTGATATCTACAAACAACACACACACACACACACACACACACACACACACACACAACACCCATAACGCTCAAAGCAAACACAGAGCAGCGGCGCGGTGCACTTATATGCTCTGCCATAAATTATTAAATACCAGTAGCCATGTTGGTTAAATGGATGTTGGTTTACATGAAGCGTAAACTTCTCCCCGTTGGTCCACTGCATCCAACAGAGAAAGAATCTGGGCCAGTTCAAAGTACTTTTGCGAAAGTTTTACTCAAACTTGTGAATGCGTGACTCTTCATTGTGACCAAAGAGTATTTCTACACTGTCGTCATGCTGACATCGCCGTGGAAGCAGCTAAATTCGCCCGAGCCTGAGAGGAAACCATGCAGCGGAACGGCACTAAGTTTCAAAAACAGACTCTTTTAAGATTCCAGTCAATCGTGAAACTATTGTGTTTTATTTTCTATCTTTTTCTAAAGTAGTATTAATTGATTTTGTTGGGGGTCACTGACGTGTCATCACTGTGTAAAGTTGTTATGGAGAACAATTTTTACACATCCAGCAAACACAGATCAACATTAAAACCCCTATTTTTAGGCCTCTGCTAAAAAATTGCATACCCAAACTAAAAAGGGTGTATCTCCGCAACCACTAGGGCTATTTGAATACTTTTGGTGTTATAATAAAAGGTACACATGTGATATTTTGTTCAGATGTGTAAATATCAGTCTATATGTTACTGGTTAAAAGTAAATGAAGATGACACACAGAAAGAAATGAAAAGGTTTCAGGTCCGCCTAGAAAGAAATCACTTTCAGGATGATTTCTTTGAAATGAAGCAGCTGTAAGGTCCAACTCTAACCCAAATCATAGCTCAATATGTGAACATTCTCTAACCCAAATCATAGCTCAATATGTGAACATTCTCTAACCCAAATCATAGCTCAATATGTGAACATTCTCTAACCCAAATCATAGCACAATATGTGAACATTCTCTAACCCAAATCATAGCACAATATGTGAACATTCTCTAACCCAAATCATAGCTCAATATGTGAACATTCACTAACCCAAATCATAGCTCAATATGTGAACATTCACTAACCCAAATCATAGCTCAATATGTGAACATTCTCTAACCCAAATCATAGCTCAATATGTGAACATTCTCTAACCCAAATCATAGCTCAATATGTGAACATTCTCTAACCCAAATCATAGCTCAATATGTGAACATTCACTAACCCAAATCATAGCTCAATATGTGAACATTCTCTAACCCAAATCATAACACAATATGTGAACATTCTCTCTGCAAAGGTTGACTTTGATAAAGTGAAGCAGAACAAAGTTAGAGAGGGTTTAGTACAAAGACAATTTAGGCGAGGTCTCCAAAATTTGCATTGGGGCAAATTTGCGCACATCTGTGATATTTGAATTTTTTCCAAACCGTATATTTCACTTGTATATTACTTATGGTGTTCAATACATCCAAATACAGCAGTTTGGGGCTTTTTTTCATAAAACAAGCTATGATTTACAGTTTTTATAACAACCGCTCAGTCTGGGATTGGTTTTGAAGTGGTTAACATTCATATGGAGTTGTGTTTCTGGACACCTGGCGACTGTACGTCCAGTATTCTCCTTTTCGCTCTGTTTTTGGTCTCCACCAACTCCTGAAGCAGCGAAAGAAACATCTGTCTCTTTCGCTGCTAAGTGCTCCACCGTCTTCCCCGTCCTTTCTGCTGAGGACTGAAGGTGTAGTGCACTGCTGTGGCTGAAAACAACTCTATTCGAGCGGTAAAAGTGAATTAAAAAAAGTAAGTAGGCCAAAGCAACAAGCTAAAACATGCACACAAAAAAAATCTATCTGGAACACAACATGTGACATTGTTATTATAAGAATACTGATGAATACAGCTTTTAGTGCTGTAGGCCATGTTTGCATCTATTCTTGTTTTCTTTCATTACAGTATGCTTTATGGTAAACCCTTTCTTTATTTGTCTTACATCCGCGTAATAATAAGACGAGACAGGAACATCGATGGAGAAAGAAGGGAAAGAGTGATGGAAAGGGAATAGAGAGCGAGAGTCTTGTCATGTCACATTAGAGGATGGGACTTTTCCATTAATAAGTTATATGTGATTAACATTCTAGCAGGCCACAGCAGAGATAAAGCATGTTAGCCTATCCTGTCCCAGCTCACATGTACTGAGTTTTTCTCATCGTGACTCAAATTCAGCCAGCAGAGGTTAATTTGTTCAGCCTCAAGGTCAAAACGTGCTTTAAAAACATGCAAATCCTGGAGCTAAAAAAGCTCACAAAAAACTGTTCTCTGAACCAGATCACCTTTCTTTCTCGTGACATATTGGACAGTCCAGAATAAATCTGACTGTGTTGTTTTTGTGTGGGGTCGGTGTTGTTGAACAAGTCTCATAATAATCGACAAAATGCAACACATGTGAAAGCATCTTTTCAAACATGTGTATGTATACTCAAAGTATGGATCGGCTAGTAAGCTGAAATTGAATGTTTGGTGTGATTGTTGTCTACTTTAGTCAGATCTTAACTAGTTGTGTTTGGAACAGACCAGAAGTTATCATGTTTGGAACGTCTCTGGTAGCGACAGAGACCTGTCAATCAAAGTAAGCCCGCCCTAAAGCACACTCCCCTTTATATTTTATGCTGTATTGAAGAAGACTTGAAACTAGAGATTGAGACATAAACTCATGTTTACCATGCTGAGGGAATAAATCAAGAGAGAAGTAGAGTCATTTATATAGACTTCTATACAACCAGACTTCTTTACGCAAACAGAAGAGTCACCATCTGCTGGTCAGTAGAGATAATGCAAGTTTTAAGACTTCACTTGGTAGACCTGGAGGTTGCTGCCTGTATGCAACATAGATCCTTGGACCAGATTAAAACCGGGCTGCTGCAGGACTCAGCCTTAGTACTGAACTTTTACATATATTTGAACCAGATCCAAAAAGGAGTTGGCTATGAAACCCAGCAGTACTAATATTAGACAATCTATTTCGACACAGCAGCCACGCTTTGCTAAGAGAGTTTGGTTTACCGTCTATGTGTTCAGAGAAGGGAATATCACACTCGCTCATACGTTTTGTCACAGAGCCTCCTGCGGTTTTACCATAAATTAGCTATTGCCTAGGAGATTTATATTCTCTCCTTGTGAGGACATCTGAGGCGCAGAAACACAATAATAACTACGTGAACATGTGTGGGACCACACAGATGCACCCACAACACGCCTATAGATGAGAATTCAGAGCAGACACATAAAAGCAGACGCAAGCGCACAGACTATAAATACACTGAGACCCAGAATGCACACGTCGAAACACAAACACACAAACACTACACACAACAACCGCCCACACACCGTCACTGCAGCTCAGTGATAGCGCATGCAGAAGTTCAAAAGACCCTCAGAACTGGAAGCGGCAACCCAACAAACCTGGGTTCAATTATGTGCAGAACTGAATGTTTGCTGAAGAAGTATGAACATATAGTTTGAGCGACACGTAGATGAAGAGTTTGAAGGGTGGCGTCTTTTTAATCTAACTAACCCCTAACTTTCCAAGCGCGCATGGTGCTATTCGGGTAAGTCAAAATGCGAAAGGCCCTATTTAGAGCCGGTGTTCGGTTTGGCCGCTCTGGGCTACTGTAGAAACATGGCCGTGCAACATGGCGGACTCAGTGGAAGAGGATCCGCTCCCTATATGAAGGGCTGAATTTAAAAAACAATGATTCAGGCACACATATGAAAACATAGCTATGCATATTATATTAAATTTCTACTTAATAGATCCCCCTAAATAGGGGGATCTATTAAGCAGTAGTGTGCAGCATGCCGTGAACTTACATTTACGTTGAGATCGGTCGACCAATGACAGTTCTCTCTACAGTCAGAGCTTGCGCAAGAAGGTGGAACGTGAGGGAGATACCATTTCCAAAACTTGTAAGGGGGTAATAACTATTTTCCTGAACGTAGCAAAATCCAGGACGTACCATTTCCAAAACTTGTAAGGGGGTAATAACTATTTTCCCGAACGTAGCAAAATCCTGGACGTTTTTGGAATCCCTGCCGGACGCTTTTTTTAGGTCTCGAAAAGAGGACATGTCCGGGAAAAAGAGGACGTCTGGTCACCCTACTTTAACATTAGCTACAACTGTTAGCATATCCGGCTAACCCTTAAACCCTATACTCTGCTCCTTTAACATTAGCTACAACCGTTAGCATATCCTACTGACTCTTAAATCCTATACTCTGCTCCTTTAACATTAGCTACAACAGTTAGCATATCCTACTGACTCTTAAATCCTATACTCTGCTCCTTTAACATTAGCTACAACCGTTAGCATATCCGGCTAACCCTTAAACCCTCTACTCTGCTCCTTTAACATTAGCTACAACCGTTAGCATATCCGGCTAACCCTTAAACCCTATACTCTGCTCCTTTAACATTAGCTACAACCGTTAGCATATCCGGCTAACTCTTAAACCCTATACTCTGCTCCTTTAACATTAGCTACAACCGTTAGCATATCCGGCTAACTCTTAAACCCTATACTCTGCTCCTTTAACATTAGCTACAACCGTTAGCATATCCAACTAACCCTTAAACCCTATACTCTGCTCCTTTAACATTAGCTACAACCGTTAGCATATCAGGCTAACCCTTAAAGCCTATACTCTGCTCCTTGAACAGTAGCTACAACCGTTAGCATATCCGGCTAACCCTTAAACCCTATACTCATCCCCCAACCACAAGCTTCCAATGCCTCTTTCGCCCCTTTTCTCATTCAATATCTATTTATTGTTCAACACTCCTGAATACAACTTTATTCCAATTGGTCTACAGGGCTGCAGAACCTATTTTCACCTGAAATTCATCCGCCGTTCACATTGAATACTTATTGTTTCTCCTCACCCCGGGATGGCTGCACCAATCAGTGCCCCATCCCTCCATCACCTCACCTCCTCATTGCGTTCAATTTATTTCACAGTCTCCCTCCTCGCTCTCCACAATGTCACCTGTCACCAGGCGACGCTCAAGGGAAAGCAGAAATACCAACTGGGAATTAAACACCGGGTGCGCGAGTGTGTGTGACAAGCAGTGGCAGTACAAAGAGAGAGAGAGAGAGATACAGTAAATACTAGATAAAGTTCCTGCAGAGGAGCTCAGGGCGGGAGGGTCTCGAATCTCAAAGCGGCATGAAAACAACATTCACTGGGAGTCATCTCATGGAGGAGATCTGTTCCAAAGTGAATTGGAATAAAGCGAAACCTATAGTTACAAAATGATTGGCAGCACAAATGATAACCCATTACATTTTAAACATATAGATCAGATTAGTGGCGAGGAGTTGCTGTGAGAACGGTTGGATGATGACTACTGTGTTAAATCTAGAGAAAATAACCCCATCAGGGTTCGGAGACAGCACATCTTTAACAGAAAACCCTCGGCGTGGTGTTTGCAAGATGTGGGCGTTGACCAGGCAGCGAAGGACTAACATAGAAATGTGAATTGTTGCCTTATGGGAAATGTAGGACGTAGCGCTTTTTGAGCATGACCCATCCTAAGGATTCAAATGAAGGATGTATCTCCCTCTGCTGCTACAATTTTGTCTCGTTTTGTTTCTTCACATTTACGCACCACTAATTAGAGACAAGACACATAATGCTGTTTTTTTTAATCAATATAATTAGAAACGATTTGAATGAATCTGTAAAGTTGCATTATTCCTTCTAAACATAAGATTTCACTGACAATGTAGTCCCAGATTATTTTCAGTATCCTTACAGATAATGAATGTTTTTTCACTGTTAACTTATAGGCACTTGCAGCACTTTGTTGAGGCGAGGGAACTTTGTGTTCTCGGTTATATAATAATAATACAAATTATAATTATAAGGACCCTTGTGATGTTGTCTTAGAGCCACATAACCTGACGTTGACCCAGAAGCTGTTCTAACCGTAATCTATGATTATTATTATGTTTGTTTTTGTGACTAAACCTGAAAAAACATTAACTCGGCTGTAAAATCTAATTTTATTTAATTGTACATCTCTGTTTATCTTCACAACTGTAGCACAGAAAACTAAAAGTGAAGCTGAAGCAAAAACAGAACTCGACAACAGACACAACCGCTCCACAGATGGATGCTTGCGTCGTCGTTAGAGCGCCCACCCTCCGTTTTCCTTTGTTACATAAAATAACCAGACGAACTGTGTAACCTTCGCTGGGAGTCGATGGAACAACATCTCCCCTGGTCGTGCGGCTCTGCAGGTGACGCCTGCTGCGAGAAATATATGCGAGCCGAGAGCTGATACTATTTGTGTCCTGACTGCTTGAGCCTCTCAGTATGGCTGTCAGTGGGAATCAGTGTGACTGTGGGAGTGGCGGCACTTCCATATGGACCGCATTCTGTTCGTCCGTACGTGTGTGTGTGTGTGTGTGTGTGTGTGAGAGAAAGTGTGAGAGAGAGTGTGTGAGAGTGTTTGTGAGAATGTGTGAGAGATTATATTGTAAGCCTTCATGTGGAGAAAGAAATGATGCTCTGGGGAGGCTCTGAGCAATAGAGGAACCATGTTTCAATGCTCAGCTCCTCCTCTTCTCACACACACACACACACACACACACACACACACATCAGATCGCCTCACTCTTTGTGTGTCAATCTTCTTTGTATAGGTCAGTAAGTGCATTGCAGACCCCGCGTATGAACATCTCAACATGGATTGATCGGTGATTGATATTTTACAGCGGCATCTTTTCACCTCACTGCATCCTCCTCCCCTGCGGGTTGTTCATACTGTGCCTTTCTCGTGAACAGTCATGTCGGTTTGTGTGTGTGCGCGTGTTGCTACATGCACACTAATTCTCCATTTGGACCCATTTACCATATCAAAGCTAAATTGCGGTGATAAATATGCCCCCTTTTCAAAGCCCAGAACCTAAGAAAATGTAACTACGGTGAGATCAAATGAAGATTTTAAGCAAAAATAAAAAGGTCTTTGCATGCGGAGAAGCTCTCCACTGGGTTTGGTGTTCAGAAGAAGTGGTGCCCATCCCTGTGCCCACTTTAAAGAATACCGTTACCAGAACCTGTTCAATTATTTATTGGGTCTAGATCTATCAATCACTCCACCTATTGGACAGGTGGTACCTCAGAAACTACAGCAGGTAAAGCACCAAGCACTGTGTGTGTGTGTGTGTGTGTGTGTGTGTGTGTGTGTGTGTGTGTGTGTGTGTGTGTTGCCGTCAGCCTGTCTGGTGTGGTGTCACTGATCTGTGCGATCGCTTTGATTGACGTGTTGCTCGGTGGAAACCTGCAGTGTCAGACTCTTAAAGGAAAAGTCCACCATTTAATACGTAATGTCACCGTGCAGCTTGGTGTCACTCCCAGGTGTTGGGGACATTCGGGTTTCAGCCATAGCTATAGGAGATTCTTTACCCCACTAACCTCACCTATAGTTAGAGCTATAGAAACAAAACATCCTATAGAGCCAACACCCTATTTTCTTTCTAATAGTTCTCCCATAACACAAAACATGTTGAGAGAGGCAAACATTTTGAATTGCATAACATATGTACGATAGGAATTTAGCGTGAACGGCATTACTAATATTGAAACCAGATTTTTGTCATATACCACAAAAATAGTAGAATGAATTGTGATCGATCTGCTGCATTTGAATCCATGCCATAATAATCTGGGCTGCTCAAGGATCCCCAACGATGCAAAGTAAATGCCGTCTTCAATACTCTATTACCGTAAACGTCGGGTTACAAGCCGCTCCTACGGCCGGTCAGTGTCCCCGCTGTAGTAAGCTAGCAGCAGCGCTAGCTAGCTAGCGCTGCTGCTAGCTAGCAGTAGTAGTAGTGCTAGCTAGTAGTAGTAGTGCTAGCGCTGCTGCTAGCTAGCGCTGCTGCTAGCTAGCGTTGCTGCTGCTACTGCCCGCGTCCCCTCTGCCCAAGTCGGGTGTCGAGCCTGGTCCCGCTACCTTCGGTGGTTTTCGGGGAGCTAGCGGAAGTTAGCGGAGAAGTAACGGAGCGCTAGCAGGAGCCCCAGCTGGCTACAGCGGGGAGCTAGCGGCTCGTAACCCGACGTTTACGGTAGGTCAACAGACATCAACTATCATATGGAATAGCACCACACTTATCCTTGACTGGAAATGGGATTACTAGCTTGAGAAAAAGTCAAGACATCACCACTGAGACTTTTTCAAACTGGTGAAAAATACGATAAAAGGTTGAGGTTACGTGTGAGAATGTGTTAGGTTGTTATAGGACTCACTGAAAAGGGGCAAACAACAACAAACTGTATTGATTCTTCAGCACAAAATAAACTGAGTCAAACACTGAAATATCAGGCACCCAGACGCCTCACAGCAGGAATTTAATTCAAACGCCCACACGTCAATATTTAAAGAGAGATGGGGGCGGGGACATGAAAGAGGTGCTGCTGCAGTCGGGCCAGGTGTCACACTGCTGCTAATAATGGCTGCCGATACTAATCATTTATAACAATCTTCCAAATGAAACTGTGAATGTCTGACTTGTGTCCACGGAACAGAAGATTGACACTTTTACATTTCAAAACAATTACAAATTTGAGCTGAAACGATCAACAAAAAAATGTAACGCTAACTATTTTTGATTGATTGAAGAATGAGTCGTTTTTGAAGCAAAAATGCCAAACGTGGTTTAGTTCTTACTCGTGAAATGTGAGGTTTTGATTTTCTCACTCTTCTGTGCAGGCAAACTAAATATCTAAACGTAAATGTCGCCATCAGCTCTGGACTATTGTGATGAGCATTTTAGCACCAAGCGCTTCACTGAGTAATCGAGAAAACCTTCTGTAGATAATGAAAACAATTGATTGAATAAAAATGAATACCTAGAAGCCATTACCAGCAAGCACAGCAAACAAACAAACAAAAAGAAAGGGGAAACACACACACACACACACACACACACACACCTCAGCCTGCAGACCTCCGCCTCCCTCTGATCATGTCGATTGATCGGGCGATTTACTGGATGACAGATTGATTGATAATGAGCGTCACCATTCAGAGAGGCATCAGCATCCCACCACTGAGAGCTGTGTGTGTGTGTGTGTGTGTGTGTGTGTGTGTGTGTGTGTGTGTGTGTGTGTGTGTGTGTGTGTGTGCGAGTGTGTGTGTGTGTGTGTGTGTGTGTGTGTGTGTGTGTGGTGTTCAAGGAGATGTGAGATGTTTGTGTGCGTCCAGTATGTGTAGAAAGAGACCATTTGATTTGATCTGACATGATCATATATTTACACACACACACACACACACACACACACACACACACACACACACACACACACACACACACACACACACACACACACACACACACACACACACACACACCAGTGAGGTTAAACAGCTTCCTGTGTTCTAACAGGTTTTCTTGGCTTCAGGGAGTATTAATGTGGAAGTCACTTCATTCCACTTCACAACTCAGACTCAGAGGCTTCTTGTTGCTAAGGACTGATCCGCCAAATTGTTTCTTGAGCCAAGAGGAAGACTACAGCAGAATCACAAACACAATCTCTCCACTCCTCTTCCCAGAATCGAGGATTTAAAGGCAGACTGCGCGGAATTTTTAAGCCAGATTTGAAGTCACGCGTGAGGGAGCCACACGAGTTCTCCTCCCCATCGTTATGGCTACACACTGAAAGAAATGTCACAGATTTACCCCCCTCCCCAAAAAAATAAATGACCAGAAAAAGTCTGTGTGCCGGGAGACGTGATGCCGAGTGGACGCGTCTCCTCCACAGCTTCCAGCGGGGACGCAATTGCATAACTTCACCCGAAACTCAGCTTTCAGTAAAAAAAAAAAAAAGAAAAAGTGGGAGAAAATGAGCCGCTGTGGATTAAAAATAAATAAAAACAATATAGACAACAGACAAAATAGTAATTTCGCCAACAAGTAGATCCATTGAACTCAGGACGCTGTTTGGCGTTTGCCACGCGCGACGATACAAATCGTGATTTCAACCTGTCGCCTTCACGTCGGATACTAATTTTACAAAAAGAAAAAATTTGAATAATAATAATAAAAGATGAGTCTGTATTCGTGTCTCACCTGCATGTTGTCCTGTGTTGTAACGGCGACACCGACGGCTGGTTTCTGCACGAGAGTGTGTGTGTGTTTGTGTGTGAGTGTGTGTGTGTGTCCTCTCTGCGCGGACCCTCAACCTCCGACTGCCGCTCCACTGGATGCGGAGGAATGCGCGCGCGCGAGGGAGGGAGAGAGGGAGGGAGAGAGGGAGTAAGGAAGCGGACCTTCATCTCATTTGCACCCTGATGAGGATGTAAAGTCAACAGGCTGGTTAGCGGATTTAGTCCCCTCGTGGTTTATGGTTATAATAACAAGTAACTCATATTCATAAGTCATGCTCAGCTAATGCGTGACTCAGGATGATTTAATGCATTAATGCAGTGGTGCACCATGGATTTCTTGTTGCTTAGTCATGATACGACAGTGAACTCTTCACTGGATGAAAATCAGCTGGTTCCAGTTCATTTCTGATCCCTGGAGAACAATAGTCCATCTATAAATAGGTATAAGATGGTTTCTATGTATACTTATGTTTACCATTTCCTTCTTCATTGGAAACTTATGGACATGCATTTACAAGTGACTTTCCAAACTTTGCTGTTGTTTTTTTTAAAGGTGGGAAACAGATCATGAAGAGCTAAAGAAACACAAAGCAAGTGTCATGATGGAGGACAAGCCAGCCAAGGCTTATGATATGACGAAATATGCTCCTAATAAAAGATCCTAGTAAAATAAACTATTAGTTACAAATTGGATATATATATATATATATATATATGTGTGTGTGTGTAAATGTATATATGTAAATAAATCTGCCTTTATAAAGCTTGTAATGGTAAATCTTTGTTAACATGTCATTTTTGACACTATAATTGGGTTATTTTTGTATTACATTGTTATTTAATTTATGGTAACCTATGAGATTTGCATGGGACAAACTGCTGACCTTTTTCATTCATCAGCATGTCAAGGGAAGAGAAGGAGATCCTGTGTGTGTGTGTGTGTGTGTGTGTGTGTGTGTGTGTGTGTGTGTGTGTGTGTGTGTGTGTGTGTGTGTGTGTGTGTGTGTGTGTGTGTGTGTGTGTGTGTGTGTGATTGTCATTAGAGTGATTGGTACAGAAATGCAATTAAAGCCCTGCTGGAAAATCCGTGTGAGTTCGGTTAAGGACTGAATCAATTTAGTTGACCTTGGATCTCTGTGAAGCTGCCAAAGAGAGAGAGAGAGAGAGAGAGAGAGAGAGAGAGAGAGAGAGAGAGAGAGAGAGAGATAGAGAGAGAAAGGGATGGAGGGATGGAGGGAGAATAAAGAGAGAGGTAGACAGAGAGAGAGACAGAAAGAGAGGGACAGATAAAGAGAGAGAGAGAGATAAAGAGGGGGAGGGAGGAAGGGAGGGAGAATAAAGGGAGAGGCAGACAGAGCGACAGACACAGAGAGAGAGAGAGAGAGAGAGAGAGAGAGAGAGAGAGAGAGAGAGAGAGAGAGAGGCAGAGACAGACAGTGAGACAGAAAGAAAGAGAGATGGGGAAAGAGAGAGAGAGAGAGAGACAGAGACAGAAAGAGAGAGAGACAGACAGAAGAGAGAGACAGACAGACAGACAGACAGACAGACAGAGAGAGAGAGAGAGAGAGAGAGAGAGAGAGAGAGAGAGAGAGAGAGAGAGAGAGAGAGAGAGATGCTAAACAGCCATCAGGTCGAGCATCCTCACACATCACCCTGATTGCATAATGTAAATAGCCAGCAGGATGAATGAGGAAAAGCCATCTGTCTAATAAACGGCTTCCTTTAGCCGCCACATGTTTCCTCAGAACACACACGTCATTTTGAGCAAATATTCATTTACATGTTTCAAAGCAAAACCTATACATGATGTCCAATAGTGTAAAGATAGTTCTGGAGGTCAGCTAGTTGTGTTAAAAGTGGTAAATTATCACCTGAATATGCACAAACGTATGCTTTTCATCCTGGCATTTATCTTATTAGGAATAAACTAATGTGTCATTTATAGAGCCCAAAAGAATAATGACCAAACATTACAACACACTAAATCAAATATAAAATAATACAGTGCCGTAAATATACGACGACAACAAACAGGAGGATAGTTCATCAATTCAACACAAATTAATTGAACGTATGAATAATACATCAAAGTGAGGGGTCCCACGATGGGGTCACTCAGTTAGACGATAGTCTACGATATTCAATGTTGGACGAACAGTCACTTTTTAGATTGTATCACGTGGTCACACCCCAACATTTAAAACAGCACAGGACACTGCACTGTGTTGAGGAGATGCAACACAATAAAACAAGCCTGAGGTCACAAAGGTCAAGGGAAGATTAGCTCTCTCTTTCTCTGAGTTCTTATCTCTAAAGGGATTTTTTACAAAGTGGATTTTACATAATCTCAAATCTGGCAGCATCCTCGTCCTTGTCTCACACGTTATCTTCATCTCCTCCTCCTCCTCCTCTCTCGTCTTGTTTTCTACTCCATTCCCTCCTCGCACACACACACACACACACACACACGCAAGCGAGCACATAATATGTACAAAGCTGACACAGCACGAATGATTGCGTCTTCTCTCATTGGGTGAGTATCATTTAGAGGCCAATGAAGGAGGACAGTGTAATGATGTGTGAGTGATGGAGTGAGGGAACATTCACAAGAGAGCGCGAGAGACACACACACACACACACACACACACACACACACACACACACACACACACACACACATACGCGCACAAACACGCACACACATAGCCTTTACCCCTATTTTTCTCTTCTCTCTTTTCTGTCTTTGTTTTACCCAACCACCCCAGGTTCAATACCACCCTATCCATGCAAACACACACACTTGACATTCAATTTGTCTGTCTCCGCAGAGCGAGACGGGATAACAGTTATCAGAGAGAACGGCTCGGTAGGACAAACAATCAGTGCAAGGGTCAGCTCCATCTGAACTCCCAGAGAAGAAACATGAGGGAAACAGCTCTGGTTGAAGATCGGCTGCCTTGATCCGTCCGTGTGTGTATCAGACAGTTGAGGTGAGGATACTGCCCCCCTCCTCCTCCCCAAGGACATCCATAGTCTCTGCAGACTAGAGGGGAGATAACATCTGGCAAACAGGAAAGAGACAAGCGAGAGGATGGACAGATTCTTACAGGACTATAACAATACATGATGAATGTGCATGTGAATGTGCATGTGTGTGTGTGTGCGTGCGTGTGTGTGTGTGTGTGTGTGTGTGTGTGTGTGTGTGTGTGTGTGTGTGTGTGTGTGTGTGTGTGTGTGTGTGTGTGTATTTACATGTGTGTCCCATACGTATGAACCTACGAGTGACTTTAACATCTCAGATCAGGTTTTTAAGGAAACTTTTTTAGAAGCGTGAAGAGGTAAAACAAGAAAAAAAAGCAATGAGATAGATAGATAGATAGATAGATAGATAGATAGATAGATAGATAGATAGATAGATAGATAGATAGATAGATAGATAGATAGATAGATAGATAGATAGATAGATAGATATTCCTTTTTATTTCAGACTCATATAGCAAAAAAACACAAATACAACAACAATATATAAAATACAATACAATACAATCAAATACGACGACATAGGTATAATCATTGCAGTTAAAAAGTCACTCGTGGTTAAAAACATACAGACACTTGTTCCAATGTTTCCAGAAACAGGAAGAATACCTCGTATTACTCTGTGTTGGCTCAGTTAAAGCTTTTATGATTATTACATTTTCTGAGTCATTTAATCTACATTTAAATTTGTAAATAAAATTCCTCAGCACAGCATGGAAAGTGGGAACATTACGGGTCACAAACATATGACTTGCACTTGTCCACCTGGGAAGCTTGAGTAAGATACTGAAAGCATCATTAGATAGATAGATAGATAGATAGATAGATAGATAGATAGATAGATAGATAGATAGATAGATAGATAGATAGATAGATAGATGTACCGTAAAAGTCGGGTTACAAGCCGCTACTACGTTCGGTGGGTGTTCCCGCTAGTTCGCTAGTTCCCCGCTGTAGCCAGCTAGCGCTGCTGCTAGTTCCCCGCTAGCTCTCCGCCAGCTCTCCGCTAGCTCTCCGCCAGCTCTCCACTAGCTCTCGCTAGTTCCCGGACAACCACCGAATGTAGCGGGACCAGCCCCGGCCCGACACCCGACTCGGGCAGAGGGGACGCGGGCAGTAGCAGCAGCAGCGGGGAGCTAGCAGCAGCGCTAGCTTGCTACAGCGGGGACAACCACCGAAGGTAGTAGCGGCTTGTAACCCAGCTTTTACGGTATACTTTATTCATCCCCATTAGTTCCCCTTGGAACTACAGAATTACAGAAAAGTCTGTAATCTACAAAACTACAGCAACATGTCTGTAATCTACAGTGAATCATGACCCTGCTAGAGTTACCTTGGGACCCCTGTGGGAGGCCCTGACCCGTAGTTTGGGAATCACCTCTCTAGTGCCAATGAGATGAGTCCTCACCGATTGCCTTTGAGTGATTCACAAACACATATAACTTCTGTGTTCTTGGTATTTGTGAGATGTAATGTGACACTGGAGGTCTGACCGCACAGTATCTGTCCATCAGTATAGCCATCACCACAGAACCAAAGATGTCCTAAAAGCACTGGCTTTCATATCACAAATGATCTGAAATGCTAATCCTTTAGATCAGGGCCATTTTGTCAAATTAGAGGCTGGATTTGCCATTTTCATGCCATTCAGTCATTTTCCCACCTCAACGAGACCGCAGCGGATTAGCTTTTACATCTTTTTTGTTCCCGTAAAGTAACGAGCTTGAATCCGCGCCGCGCCTGTCGGCTTTGAGCCCGTCCCCATGAAAGGAGGAGGTGAGGGCCCGTCATCAAAGCACTGTGCAGATCTGCAGGCGGAGGGGGAGAGCGGAGATTCCCAGAGAAAGAGCCTCACAGCTGGGACGATGCAGCCGGTAATTTGCTTTCACCTTTTGAAGAAATAGAAGAATAAAGACACACACACACACACACACACACACACACACACACACACACACACACACACAGCAGCAGCAGCAGAGTGTAAGTCGCCCCTCAGAAGGATTTCACGTTTCTATGGAGAGGAATGTCTATATTTAGGAGCGATATAAATAGATCTTTCTGTAGCTCTCTCACTGAAATCCGCCCAGCAGCCTCTTTTTTAATTTTTTTTTATTGTGTATTATGTTATGATCTCTCTCTCATTTTCTCGAAAGCACACACTCAAAATGTGGTCCATCTTCTCAATGATGAGCTGCAGTCCGTCTCGGCGACATCGCGCCTCTGCGTGTGCACGAGACGAACCGTAATGAAGCCGCTGTGCAGACATCAGACAGTTTGGGGTCCTGGTGGTTTAAGTGAAGACAAACAACAGGAAGTGTTGGACAGAGGCGCTAAAGGAGCAGAGGGGACACCTGCGACTTATTGTGGAGGTGGGATGGGGAGACTGGGAGCAACTTTGTAGCCGTGGAAACAGTTGCTAAGTAGCGAGCCGAGGCATCCCTGGACCGAGAGGGACAGAAGATGTGATTGTGACGCAACGGAGGAGGAAAGATTATACATACATATATATATATATATATATATATGGTAAAACTGCAACATCACTGTCCGTGTAAACCACGAATCTCCAACAGAGCTGCAACCAATGAATACTTTCATTATTATACACAAATAAAGCATTCTTTTCTTAAAGTCTGTGGCACGCATGCTTGTTTTGTTCAATCAACAGTACCAATCCTTAAAAAAAAACTTTGTTTACTATTGAATAAGACAAAAGCCGCAAATCATCACGATTGAGGAACTGGAATTGTGGAATTACTTTATCAGTTGATCTATTATCAAAACTAAAACGATCGAGTAGGAAAGATTTTCGTGTGCCTCCGTGGGTTGAGAACACCAAACTTATTTTGCTAAATAAACCATTCTATGGAAATTAAACTGCCACAAAGCTGAAAACAGGGCTAAACTTCTCAAAGGTTTAGCTGAGAGTGTTCCTGTGCAGATTATCATTCTTTTAAAAATATTAAAATATAATAATAATTGTGTTGGACTATAATAATAGTCCAACACAAGCTTGGAGTTTGTCTTCATGTCTTCATTTGGATCCACTCAACAAATAAAGTGTACAACTTTCAATTGTCCCCATCGATCGGCCAGATAGTGATTATTCCTCACACCTGCACCAATTACACTCAGGTGAGTGTGACTTCTCTCCGCCGTCTCTGACTCCCCCTTCCTCCCCCTTCCTCCCCCCAACCGCCGGGGCCTCGTCCGTCTCTGACTGTCAGAGGAAACAGGGACGAAGAGGACACCCCATTAATATGCTAATTCATGCGGGGAGAAGACTTGGTCAGAAATACATGTGTGTCAACTGGAGAGGCCGTGAAATCAAAGCTCAGGGAGGAGGACGCGCTGCGGTCACGTGCATATAAGAAGTTAATTAACACACACACACACACACACACACGCACGCACACACACAGAGCCTCTAAATCGTAATGAGACGATGAAATAAGCAACGTGGCGAGGTGGACACACGTGTGTCTGGTGTGTCCTCGCCATGTGAGGACTTGTGGCATCAATAATCCACGCGACAGGCTCCTGTGGAGAGACAGCGGAGCACTGAGGGCTTATGTAAGAGTGTCAGGGTGGAGGGGCGGGCGGGATCCTGCAGGATTTGACTGATTGGCAGGAAGAAAAAACAGAGAAACACACAATGGTGTGTGGCATGTTATAGGACATCCATTCTGCAGCGTCAGCGCATTCAGAGAGAATCGAACTGTGTGCTTTGACCTCTTTCATCCACGAGCAGCTCGTTGGGTCCGAGATGTCCTCCTCCTCTTCCTCCTCCTCTTCCTCCTAGAAGGCCTGAAGGGACGAGCCCCCCCGCCTCACAGAGAAAGACAGACAGCGAGTGTTTCATCCAGCTCTCCTTATCTCCACGGCCAAAATCCCCTGCCTCCAGAAAGCAATTTAGAGAGAGAGAGAGAGAGAGAGAGAGCGCTGCTGCCTCACGATAAGAGATCAGGTTCACACAACAGGCGACATCCAAGCAAATTGGCACTAAAATGTGAAAGAATTACACTTAAATAATTGCTTGATTTTTCTGTTCATTCTTAGTTTATCAAAGAGAGCCTCTAACTCTGCTGAAGAACAAGCCAATGAAAACATGAAAACATGTGTGATGAGAGGAGCTTCCAGGTGACTTGTGGAGGGGCCATTGTTGCATAACTCTGTGAGGACTCTCTTGTTTTTGTCTTTTAGTATGCTTTTATTTTGTTGAATTCATCGTCCAATGTAGAGATAAAGGCAAGGCAAAGTTTATTTGTATTGTATAGCACATTTCAACAACAAGGCGATTCAAAGTGCTTCACATAAAACCATTAAAAGCATCAAAACACAATGCAGAAGAAAGCAAGACTTAAAAACAATTAAGAACATTCATTTTAAAACATAAAAAAAGTCAAAAAGCAAAAAATATAATAAAAGTTGCAGTGCAGTTTAAGAAATAAAATGCAGTATAGTGAGATGCATAAATTGATATCCTTGAATCTGGTTCGAGCAGAAAACAGAAAAGAGCTAAAGATCAAGATTAGTCCTTTGCTTGGTTTTTCTTTTCTTTTCTATTTTTTTGGGCCCAAGCAATAGCTTTTGTAATACAAAAGAAACTATTAAAACTATTAAAATGGTTTGAGGTCTCCCAGTTTTATTACACTCACTGTGATACGAAATACGTTTTCTTCATCCATCCAGCAGTTAACTTTGATACTTCAGGCCCATGTAAGTAACTTAAAGGGTTCCTTCGTGCATTTACAACTCTGTTTAGCATCTTCTGTTATTACCTTTGTGACCTTTCACCTCCACACGCTCAGGTACAAATGATTTTAGGTTTCGATTAGATTTCCGTTATTTGTCAGAAAAATCTATCAGTCAGCATTCGCGCTACCGTCTTTGAAACTGGCAAAGTGTTTTCTCATTATGGTGAGGACATTATTTGGACACCCTAGAAAGTCCTATAATCACACCCTCCTTCCTCTCTGAAGCTCTGACATCAAGATAAATTGCCTGACTGGCCTGATTTTGTCTAAATCTGCTCCAACCATTAACTCATAATTACAGCTCTGGCAGTTTTTATCATCATGAAGCATTGCCGTCTGAAATTGTGGTCAATTCAGAAGCGGAAAACCCCAATCAGGTTGAACCCTCTTTGCTCTGTAACAGGAAGTAATTAATCTTAACCTGGATGACAGTGGTTAATTAAATATTGAGGCAGCTTAAATGGCCGTGCCGCCGCTTTATCGGTCGCTTCCTAAAATGACAGTCCCCATCTCTTCTCCTCATGCTCTGCATCTGAAGACGCACAATCCTCTTATCTGGAAACACAGTGCCCCCAATCAGGTACATCCACGGCTACTACAGTACATTGTGTTTCAGAAAATAAAATAGTACAGCTCCCCTAATACGCTGTTGAAGAACATTTCAGTGCAGAGGGGGACGCTGGCATGGATTCAGACAACTCAGACAGACATATCGGGAATTATAAAAGACATTTATCAAATGTATTTGCCAAAAATAAATCAAAAAAAGAGAGGAAAATCCTCTTTTCCTACTTAGAGCTTATTATTGGCGATCAGCCCCCTTTCTGCAGATGAATTTTGATATTCCAGAGGAGTTTGGGATTACAATGGCAGGCAATCTACTTTTGGAGCTATAATCTGCTCCGTCTGCGCTCTGCCTCTCCCCCCGGCTGCTTTTATTCTTTATTCCACAGTTAAGATCAGATAAGAATCAGATGTTACAGTGATGGCCTGGAAAATAAGAAAAGGCCTCCATGGGGGAATAATGGAGAGGAAAAAAATAATAATAGAGAGATGGACCGATAAAGTGTGGTAAAGTGTGGACATTTGGGGAATAGTTTAATGGCTTTCTTGCCAAGAGTAAAGTTAGCTAACTGGCCAGCTAGTTAAATTGGCTAACTAGCTAGTTAATGCAGCTAGCTAGCTAATATTGTTTTTATGCTCGCTAATAGCCGGTAAGCTTAGCAGAGCATTAAGAGTGCCTTGCTTTGTCCAAAGGTAACAAAGTACTCCTGATGTTATACCAGCATTGTACTAAAGTTCACCAAGTAACTCATTATATTGTATTTAGCTAGTTTATTGCGTTTGCTTTATTCCAATCAACCAGTAAACCACCTTAAGGCCTGGCAACCGGTCCCGACCATAAAAGGCTGAATGCTCTTTTTTGACTTTAAAAGTACACAAACGAGATATACCGTGTTAATTAGTTAACTTAGCTTTAGAGTGCTGGTGTTATTTTTTGGACAGCACCAGCTGTTTCTCTAGTGTTTTGTGCTAAAATAGAATCAAATGAGCTAAGCGGCTAGCTGTAGCCGTTAGCTTCCAGGAGAGTGGCATCAATCTCTACTCTTCTCTGAGGCAGACAAACCAAATGACAAACATCAGGAAATGTCACAAGCAGAAGTCAATATTGGCTGGTTTATTTTCTGTTCCTATATATATATATATATATATATATATATATATATATATATATATATACACACGTGTACAGTCAGTTCAGATTGGGCCAGATGTGGTCGTCGATCAGATTAAAGCTTTGTGAGGATTAAAACCGTCTGACTCCAAACTGTCACCTACTGCAGTAAAACATGGCGACCGGCTGCACACACACACACACACACACACACACACACACACACAGACTTGTGTCTCTCGGGTGTCGTCGGCCGCATGTTGAGTGAATCCTCTGAATATTTAACGGTTATGTTCCGTTCGCTCAGCGACCTGCAGGGAAACAGACCTGGAGCTCTGGTGACTCCTGAGGAGGCAACAACGTCAAGGTCTCTTTAACTCAAGCACAAAGTGACACGTCCCTGAAACCGGCTGACGGTCACGTTGGCATCGAGAGATTATCTGCCTGATGTCACTGATAGTTGCTTTCCTTTAAATCCATACACATTTAGATTCATTTATTTATTTAGTGGAAAAGGCCTAATTAAAAATTAAGCATAGATTTCTTCAGAATAAATGATTTCACCAATGTGACTTGACAGGATGACTATAACTTCTTTCCCTCGAATGGAAAAACAAAACTGAAAGAGCACCACCTAGTGTCTAGACATGGTTACTGCTGCAGAGGTGTTAAACTAAACAGTTTATTTTAATGCTACTTTCCACCTCACCAGGTATTTTTCACTCAGCTGCATTTATTCAACAGCTATAGCGTTTACTTTTCAGAATAAGATTTTCTCCTCACTTCAGATGTCTTGAGTTAATGTTTCCTACAGACTTTTGCCCTTTAAACTTCTGATGGTTTCTGAAGAAAACCATCATTCCACCATATAAAAATAAAAATAAAAAAGGGGAAAAATTCTGAAAATGGCCGTCTGTGGTTATTGAATAGCTACCACACTAACAGACATAGAAAAAAATAGGCCCATATTTAGAATTAATTTATGTTTCAGTACTTTCAGCTCCATGTTATCAAAGTGGCAATAAATACCATCAGCTCAATAACAAATACAAACACAACTGTCTGTACAAATGCTGGGATAGTTTTGGATCGCTCTGTAAATCCAGATAAAGTAAAGTACAAAAGGGAATGTTTGATCTGAAATTAGCCATTACCACTTCTGGGCAAATATTGAAAATAAAAAATTGGAATTTAATGACCTTAAAGACCTTCCGTCTAAAACTTTTCTACAAAAGCACTTTTCCACGAAGCACAAAAGAAAAAGAAAAAATTGGAAACAACTTTAATTATTTATTTTTGGACTGAATCGATGAATACAAAAACATTTGGGGGTCGACTGACAGTGCGACACCACAGGAAGTATTTACAAATGCGTTATCTACAAGGAGGAACGGGACAATTTATATCGGGCTTCCCAAAAACAGGGCAAAGACCAGAGGGCGAGAGTGCTGGACTTGATAGCGGGGCAGTCTGAACCACACGGCCGCTTTGAACACCGAAGAGTCCAGAACAGAGATGGCATCATTCTCGTGGCTGACAGATAGATGACAGTTTATAAAATCTCCTGCTGTGAATCTCAGTAGACAAGAAATAAGAAGACACTCGACCAGCTATGAGATCGCTTCACTTTGAGTCCCCGCCGCCTGCTGCTGCTGCTTTCCTCTATTCTCCGCTAGTTGGGCCGTTATTAAACCGCTTAGGAAGCTTCTTCGTCGATCTTGGGTGCCAAGTAGTATTTGACGTGTCCCATATCAGCGATCTTGTACTCCACCACTGAAGAAAGACACAAAAAAGCCAAGTTAAAGCCACAGTAGTGTGTAAACGTGTTGAGAATGCAGACTTTCCTAACTTGCTAAAAACTTTATTACGTTCGTCATATTACATACATGAAATTTGTTCTCTGCATTTAACCCATCCGTAGTAATTTAGGAGCAGTGGGCTGCTGTGAGGCACCCGGAGAGCAGATGCACTTACCGAGGGGGATATCGGCGGACATGCTGAGGGTGACCGTCTTGGACAGCGGCGTCGCCTTGGTGAAGAAGTTCAAGTAGTTGAGGGCAAAGATCAGCTGGACGGGTTCGTTCATCTCAATAGTGACCTAAAAAAAAAAAAAAAACACAGAAGACGGAACGGTCAAAACATTTTAGATGTTGCGCCACAGCGGTAAAAGTGAAGGACGGTCACAACTCCATTATTTTCACAATCGTTTCATCTTATATAATTTGCGAGTAGCTCAAGGAGACGTCCTCAAACAGCTTTGTTTTATCCTCTCTTGCCATTGAAACAAAAACATTCACTAGTACGCAAAAAAAAGAAAGAGGCCAGCCTTCATATATGAGAAGCTGGAAAAAGATTATCAAAATAGCCGCAGATTAATTTACCGTCAATCGAACAATGGTTTCAGATCTTAATCCCAGTTTCTGGCGATTCTTTAATTTACATTTTTATCTAAAAATAAAATAAAAAAAGACTTTGGCAAATTGTGCTAATGTCCGTTTTCAACTCAACCCAGCGCTCGTACTCACCGCCTCGTCCTCCTTGTCCACGTTGCTGGTCTGGGACAGCTTGACGTTCCCGGTGCCCAGCTCTCCCGAGGCGGAGAACTTGACTCCGTCCTTGGCGCAGGAGATCATGACGGCGTCACCGATCTGGGACAGGTCGCGGCAGATGCGGGCAAACTCCCCAGAGGGCATCTTCACCACACAGCTGTACTCCTGCTCCTGGAAGGACACAACAAAAAGTTCAGGGACAGTGTGCATGAGTGTATCAGCGCCAAAAGACTGGGCAGAGGACGCAAAAAGGACGTACTGGAATACCGAGCTGCTCCACGTCCAGGTCCATCAACTTCATCTCGTAATCGGAGACTTTCTCCTGGTCTGTTGGGGTGAAAAGAGGCAAATCAAGACGCTGATTCTGAAGAAGCTAAACAGCAACAGTCATGATGATGTCATACTGCTTCAATGTCAATATCTCAATAGACTTACTGAGCGTCTCAAACACCAGAGCGAGTGTGTCTGCATTGTCTTCTGCTCGGAGGGTGATGATGTCTTCATTTCCTGCACACTTCAGGATTTTGGACATACTGTATGACAATGACAGGGGAAAAAAATATATGTCAAAACACTTGAAAGAAGAGAAGTTTATCATTTTATAGCCGTAGTTTATAGGGGAAATAAATATTTCCCATCTTCAAGTGCGATTATGTGCTTCTTTTTGTATTATACATTTAGAAATGTAGTTAAAATAAATATGTTTTAGTCTTGTGCTGCTGCTTAAGTAGAAAAGCAATTTGATAATGTCACATTACATTTTTTTAGTGTTCAAATAAACTTAAATTGAATTATCAGTTCATCTGCATGTTATTGATAACAAATCTATAAATGTCCCCAAATACATGCATATAAAATATAAAATACATGTACATAAACTGCTTGAAAGCAAAGCAGGTGTGTGTTTCGATGCGACATCATCAAAAGCTGAAATCCCCCAGAAACCCCGGTGTTGTTACAAAGAGGCGGCAGCGCGGCGGAAGTGGAAGTTCCCGCCAACCATCCCGGCAGAGAATTTGGCGCTCAAATGACGTAGGTACGTCACAACAACGTAGCAGTTGGCGGTGTTTTTGTCATCAACACTGAACAACTCGCACGTTAAACCAAACCGGTTATTCGTAATAAACTCAGGTGAAAACACAGCTTCTTGATTGTGACACCGACAGTAAAGAGTTAACGGCTCGGTCCAGGAGAGAGACGTGCCCGGGCAAGTCCTCCAAGATGGCTACCCTCTTTGTCGACTTCAGATATTAGACAGAGCAATTTATGCCAAATAAAAGATACTGACGTGAATATTTGTAGCCGTGTGTAACGTTACTTTTACGATGAGCATATAAACCGCTCAGACAAACCAAACCTCAGCTGTCAATACGTTTAGTTAAGCCGCGCCAAAACTTTGGCAAGTGGACCTCTCAAACTAGCTAACGTCACTTTTAGCAGCAGATGTTTATGCTAATGCTAACGTCCCGGCGACCCAACGACAGACTGACTGACTGACACACACACACAGTCTATGGATGTTATGCGAGGGATGTAACGTTAAAGTCTGCTCCACCTGCTGAGGTTGACTCCCATGGCGAGGTTCCTGTCGCAGCGGTACGAGTCGAAGCCGTCGTGCCGCAGGGTGAGCTGGACCAGCGACACGTGAGACGAGTCCATGCTCTGCAGGGAGATGCCGGACGAGCTGACGTCCCAGCAGGCTTCTGTGATCAAGTCCTTCAGAGCCTCCAACACCTTCTTCAGGATGGAGCCCTGCACCAGGCGAGCCTCGAACATGGTTGCTGTGGGAGTTAGTTGTTACGTCTGCGTAGATTGAACTGAAGAGATTGTTTTCGTAGCGTTACTTCCGTCAAAATGGAGGCCGGCAGGTTTTTGAGGAGGAGAGGCGCCTCTTAAAAGTTCAGTCTTTGTGTTTGTCAGCAACGCAGACGCCACTCTCACAGCAGAGGGAAGATTTGAGCTGCAAGCGCGCGCTAACGTCAGCTTTTAATGACTCGGCGTCTCGGCGTCATTTCCGGTTCCGTTTGTGGGGACCAATCAAACCGCGAGTGGGGCACCGATTTCGGCCATTTTGGAGAGGACGGGCCTCTCTCTTTATTTTTATTTTTTTATTTGTATACATTTATTCAAGTTTCATAAATTGACGGTAGCAAACGGCAAAATACATTCATTTACAGAAAAAAAAAAAAGACAGACAAAAGAAAGACAAAGCATAAAATAAAATTAAAAAAGAGGACACTAAGGCACGATTGTGTAATTACAAACATATATTACTGGCATGCCACTACAGTTCTAATTTTTTTGGAACAGCTCTTCTGAGTTTTTATATATAATTCAAATTCTTTGTAAAAAAAAAGACAAAAAAATAGGTTTTTGGTTTGTAAATTTACATTTGTGAATGTAAAATTTGGCAAAGATGATTAATACATGTATAATATATGACTTTTCCTCACATCTTCTGTCATAGCTAACACATCCAAATATAACATAATATGAAATCTTTGTACAAAACATCGCTAATACATTTGGAGACATTTCTCCATAACTTTTTGGAGAACTGACAATGCCAAAAAAGATGAGGCACCAGCACAACAATACAGGAAACCACGCAGTGACATGTTGAGAAGAATACAGCCAAAAGCAATATTAAATGGATAAAGAATGGTAAATTATAAGAAAACATAACATATTATAACAAGACGGGATGACGGGATGCTGTTTGGCGCACACTTTGTGGACATCGCCGCCGTGAATCTCTTGCACAAGGAGCTGTTCAAATTGAGGCAGGACCCCATCCAGACCAAGCCCTTCACCCACAAGGCCTTCAGGGAGCAGTTGGCCAAGGAGATGCTGGAGTTTGCCCCACCCTCCACCACCTGCATGCCCGTGTATATCGGCAGCGAGGAAACACAGGTCAGGAAGCATTGCAAGAGGTGCCTTGATGCTGGAATGCCCAGGGTGAAGACATCCGTGATCTGCAGGAAGTGTAATGTTCCTCTCTGCTTCAACTCCAAAAAGAACTGCTACCAGCTGTGGCACGATGCACAGTCACTTCCTGATGGACCTGTGCAAATAAATGGACAATTTGGTTTGTGCATTTTTACAGTTTAAAAAATCCAACTGTGTAAATAATGTAAATAGTTTATTTGTTTTATGTGTTTTTAGTTTGCATTGTGAAGGAAATGTTGACAGTTTGCTAAAAGTAAATCTGCTCCGTTTGGATTCAACATTCAGTTGATTTGTGTGGTTATTTTTGGAATGGGAAAAGAAGTCTTGTTGAGATTTCAAAAAGATAAAAACTGCTTTATTTGGATGTATTGAACACCATTAGTGATGGAGACGTGAAATATATTACAGTAACTTACTCTAACAGCTTTAGACCTGAGATGGAACCAGGCTGCTGTTTCTCCCTGCTTCCAGTCTTTATGCTAAGCTAGGCTAACCACATACTGTCTGTAGCTGCATGTTTAACACATAGACTTCTCTTCAATCACTTGGCGAGAAAGGGCAAGGGATCACTTTCCAGGCATGTCGATACACAAAAACATCGCCTGGGTTTTTCCCTGGATGACTATTTTACTTATAGTAACTCTAACTGGGGTCATATCTATCTCTCTTGGTGTTGCTTCGATTAAAATGTGGATGAACACAAAATACCATGTTGATTACTTGTTGGACCTGTGTTACTGCATACTGCATATTGTCGAAGAACTTGTAAATAGTTTGCATTGAACTTGCATTGGATCCTGTTACTGTGCCGTACTTCTTCTTTTTTTTTTGCCTGTACAATTCTGCTTCTAAATGTGTGTGACTGTTGAGACGACACTCTTTTTGTACATGACTGTCTTTTTATTTGAGAATATTGATTCTGTCCTTTTTCATTCTAAAGTTGAGTTTGAAGAGTTCAGACATGCCTGAAGTTTGACTTTAATAAAGCTGTACTCTGTCTCGGTGAAAGGCTCTCGCTGTATGGGATTCATTTGAACACATTCAGTCAACTGCTTTGAAATAAAAATGCAACACATTAAGATAAATTGAAATGTTGCTTCCAAGCGTGGTAGAAATAAAGCAATTAATCATTATTATGGGTGTTACAAATTAGGCCTTTAAATCCGGCAGCATTATCAAAACGCAGATAATTTTATCCCCTGAAAATGTAGTCCTGAGGGGACTTCTGATTCTTAACGGCAACTCATAATGTGGTCGTTTTCCTGCCAACAAGCATCTTAAAACTGTATTTATACATTCGTCTGTTGCCGTTTATCAAACTGCCTCAATCTCTTCCAAGCCTCAGCAACAGCGGAGAGGATGATACGCAGGGGAGTGTGGTCATCCATAACCACAAGGTCGCTGGTTTGATCCCCAGTCTCCCCATAGTTTAAGTGTCACAGTGTCCTTGAGCAAGACACTGAACCCCCAGTTGCTTCACAAGGCTGCCCACTGCTCCTTCAAATGCAGATACTGTAAACGTCGGGTTACAAGCCGCTCCTACGGCTGATCAGTGTCCCCGCTGTAGCAAGCTAGTAGCAATTAGATGCTGACTTTGCCTAAGGGAATTACCCACAATCCATAGCAATGTGATGTTAAACATGCAGTTCCCAATGGAAGAATGGAGATGTAAAAAAAAATGTATGTAGTCGCGTGATATGTTGCAGCAAAGTGCTGTCCCATTCATATTTACAGCCTCTCACGCTCAACCACTTAGCAGCTGACGTCAGTGAGTCCCTGAGGGTTCAGGGTTTGAGGGTTTAGGGGACATTGGGATTGGGTCAATGTCTCAATCTCTAGTTTTAAGTCTTCTTCAATACAGCATGAAGTTCATTTAGTAAATTATGGTCCATTTAGAGTCAATCAGACCATAATGCAGAGTATGCTTTAGGGGCGGGGATTACTGTGATTGACAGGTCTCTATAATATTAATACTAATAACTTAAGTCTCTGCTGTTCCAGCTTCATGTATCCAGTGGTTTACATTCACAAAGAAAACATGTTCAATTAGTTTACAACTCTGTTAATGATTCAATTATAAAACCGGTAAATAATATGAATATAAAAAACATTCATAAACACGTCAGTAATGAAGGTCCTATGTTTCTTACTGTCGAATATCATCGTTGATTACAGAACGAGCTCCTGTCGTTAACCAAAAATACTTATTTTATAACATTGATCATTTCATGAAAATCACAACTTAAACAAATTCCAGTGCTTCTTCTTTGAAGTCACCATCATGTCATACAATTGTATTAATACTCATATATATATATATATATATATATATATAAATATATATAAATAAAATAAGAGAGACAGGAACATAGATTTAATTTGATTTTTTTTTTTTATTCATTAATTTGAAGGGGGAATATATTCGAATTAGTGAATATTTTTTGGATTATGTGGGGGTACCAGGAGTAAACCCAAGGCAAGGCAAGTTTATTTGTATAGCACATTTCAACAAGGCGATTCAAAGTGCTTCACATAAAACCATTAAGAGCATCAAAACATAATGCAGAGAAAACAGGATTTAAAACAGTTAAGAAAACATTAAAACAGTCAAAAAGCTAAATAAAAAATAAAAATTGAATAAAATGCAGTAGTGAGATGCAGCAATTGAATCTGGATCAATTAAAGGCAACAGCAAAAAGAAAAGTCTTCAATCTGGATTTAAAGGAGCTGAGGGTCTCAGCAGACCTGCAGCTTTCAGGGACCTTGTTCCAGATATGTGGAGCAGAAAAGCTGAACGCTGCTTCTCCATGTTTAGTTCTGACTCTTGGAACAGAAAGTAGACCCGTCCCAGACGACCTGAGGGGTCGGGATGGTTCATAAGGTAGCAGCAGATCACAAACATACTTAGGCCCTAAACCATTCAGTGCTTTATAAACCAGCAGCAGGATTTTAAAGTCAATTCTTTGTTTGACAGGAAGCCAGTGCAAAGACCTCAGAACTGGTGTGATGTGATCCACTTTCCTGGTCTTAGTAAGGACTCGAGCTGCAGCGGCCTGTGAACACACCGTTACAGTAGTCCAGTCTACTGAAGATAAATGCATGGACAAGTTTCTCCAAATCCTGTTGAGACATAAGTCCTCTAACCCTTGATATATTCTTCAGGTGGTAGTAGGCTGATTTTGTAATTGTCTTGATATGGCTGTTCAGGTTGAGGTCTGAATCCATAACTACACCTAGATTTCTGGCTTGGTTTGAGGTTTTTAACGTCAGTGATTGAAGATGAGCGCTGACTTTCAATCGTTCGTCCTTGGGACCAAAAACAATTACTTCTGTTTTATCTTTGTTTAATTGAAGAAAATTCTGGCACATCCAGTTATTGATTTCTTCGATGCATTTAGCCAGCCCTTGTATGGGACTATAGTCCCCTGGTGATATAGTTATGTAGATTTGTGTGTCATCTGCATAATTATGATAACACACTTTGTTGTTTTTCATAATCTGAGCCAGTGGAAGCATGTAGATGTTGAACAGAAGAGGCCCCAGTATTGAGCCTTGGGGAACACCACATGTCATCCTAGTCAGCTCTGATGTGTAATTAGCTACCAACACAAAGTATTGTCAGTCCTTCAAGTAGGATTCAAACCAGTTAAGTGCTGCGCCAAAGAGTCCTACCCAGACTTTCAGTCTGTCTAGTAGTATGTCATGATCAACCGTGTCAAATGCAGCACTGAGATCCAGTAATACTAAGACTGAAGTTCTGCCACTGTCTGTGTTTAAGTGGATGTCGTTGAAAACCTTAACAAGAGCAGTTTCAGTACTGTGGTGCTGACGAAAGCCGGACTGGAAGACATCGAAACAGTTATTTTCGGCCAAGAAGTTGTTCAGCTGTTGAAAAACCAGTTTTTCCATTATTTTACTTAAGAATGGGAGGTTTGATATTGGCCTATAGTTTTTCAATATTTCAGGGTCTAAACTAGCCTTCTTTAGGAGCGGTTTAATCACTGCAGTTCTTAGGGCTTGAGGGAAGACACCTGAAAGAAGGGATGTGTTTACAATTTGTAAAAGATCAGCGGTCATGCAGTGTGAAATGTTTTTGAAAAAGTGTGTTGGTAGAATATCCAAGCAGCAGGAGGATGTTTTCAGATGTTGTATAATGTCTTCTAGGCCTCTCTGGTTAATTGAGTCAAATTGTGTCATGATATTTGAATGGCTGTTAGATGGGGACAACACATATCCGGTGGTTGGTGTGGAGCCACCGACTGCTTGTCTAATTTTCTGAATTTTGTCAGCAAAATAGGAGGCAAATTGATTGCATGCACAGGTGGATTGGAGCGTAGCAGTTACCGACACCGGAGGGTTTGTTAGCCTGTCGACAGTAGCAAATAAGGCACGTGTATTGTTATTGTTTTTGGTTATGATGTCAGAAGAAAGACTGATAAATTTGCAGATTTACTAATGTTTCTTCGCAGCCTCACCTTTCGTTTGATAAGTCAGGACAGGAATTAAGAAGGCTAACTTCATACAGGGCCCAGACTGTTCCTGGAGATAATCAGTAGTGTCATTAGCCTTGTAGTCCGGACCCAAAAGACATCAATTCGTGGCATCAGGTAGGGGAGATAGAGGATGGTTGTGGAGCCGTTGTGGAGGCGGGAGAGGGGCACGGCGCTTTAACTTCGGTGTTTGTGTCAAAGCACTTAGAACCAGTGGCGGAGGTCTAGCTGGAGGGGTTTCAGCACAGGAAGTGGGAGTGCGGAGGGGAGTGAGTTTGGTTCCAGCAATGACCATCTCGTTCATGCGGTCAGTGAACTCCATGAGGGGGGAGGATGGGGAGGAGGGAGAGAGTAGAGAGACCTGGATGAAGTATGGGGGGTGGAAGTAGGTGCTGGTGAGGGAAGTAAAGACTCGTCCTCTCCGAGAGGGGGATCAATCCTTGATGATGATGAGGGTGGAGACTCCTCCTCTCCGAAGGGGGTATCAATCCTTGATGAGGGTGGAGACTCCTCCTCTTGGCTCTCCTTTGGCATCCCTCCCATGAGGTCTCCACGGCGATGCTGTGTGGTTATCTCTTGTTTAGACTCCTCTTGTCTCCTGTCCTTGGCAGTGGGAACAGACGGGTGACGCAGGAAGAAAAATAAGTTAGAGGTAAAGAGTTTTACCCCTGACTTGTTCAGGCAAACTCCATCTGCCTTAAAAAGATGTATACGCTCCCAGAAAATGTAAAAATTGTCAATAAAATGTACTGTATGGTCAGTACATGCAGTTGACAGCCATCTGTTCAGTTCAAACAGCCTGCTGAATCTTTCATCTCCTCTCCTGGCTGGTGGAAGAGGGCCACTGATAAACACCTCAGCATTGACAGAGCTGACTGTTTAACAAGTCAATAAAGTCTCGCTTCAGAACTTCAGACTCTTGTTTCACAATATCACAGCTTCCCGTATGCACAATGAGGTTTTTCACTGTGGGATGGTCAGCCATGATGTTCAGGATTTTGTCTCATGTTAGAGACCATATCTGTCGGAAAGCAGAGTATTTTGGTATTCTTGCTGCACATCGTTCTGACATCTTTTACAGCATAGTCTCCAACAATTAGAGTCTCAGGCCCAGTCACTAGCTTTTCCTGCAGCCTTTTACGTTCACTTTCACTCTCAGTTCTTACCCTGCTTTGGGAAGATAGCTGCTTATCCAGATCATCAGATTTAGGATCCTGCGACAATGGAGCGAATCTGTTTTTAAGTTGTAGGCTCGGTTGTTGTGGAGGTTTTTGCTGGTTTTACTTTTCCCAGCTGTTTTCGGCTGTGTCCAGCTGCGTACCGGGGTTGAGGAGGAATTCTGCCTGCGTAGTAGTGCAGGCCAGCCAGTCGCATCAGAAATCTCAGGGTGCTGGGCTCTGCCTGTTAGTCGTCCTGTTAGTCGTCCTCCCACATCCTGAGGGTGTGAATGCCTCTTCGGCTTCGCAGCGAGAGAGTTCCAGGGAGGACTACCATTTGAGGTTTCGTTAACAGCTACACAGCCCTCCTGTTTCTTGGTAGGCCTGGTGGTGCTAGTTAGCCGTGTCTTAGCTTGCATTTGTACAGGATTTTGAGTCCATGGTAAAGTGGTATCATTCTGACACAGTCCATTTACCTCCACGTTCACTTCTATTCGGTAGATTTTTGTTTCCAAAACTGCAATCTTCTGCAGGACTTTGTAGTAGTTGTCCATGGAGAGGGATGGCATCTTGCTGCTCCTTAGCTTTAGCTTAGCTGCTAAGTAGCCTATAGCAATTTATCTTTAAACCAGCGGAATTAGGGCAATAGCCAGCCAAATCTATAAAGAAATAGAGTCCCAGTGGTTTTCAAGTGTCCAGGAGCTGCTGCTCAAAGAGTCTCACAGAAGAAAAACAAGAATATCAGAGGGTATGAGCAGAAAAATGCAAACAGAGGCGAGAGCAACCAGGAAAGCGTCTGCACAGTAAGAAAGCAAGCACACGCACCGTGAACACAGGGAGAATATTGAAACGCCACACAGAGACAAGGGTGGAGGCGTCTCTGTGAGGCTGCAGTGTTAAATCACTGCAGCCACTGTGCTGCCCTTGGTTGGTTCCAGCTATCTGCAGCACACCTGCCTGAATAGACTGGCCTGGGTAATTGAACCATGCCATGCTACCTCAGCCAGAGGGGTGTCCTCAGCAGCCAGGCTATTCTGCACCACTAGGGAGAGAGGTCTCCTCTCCCCTTCCAATTAACATGGACTCACCGACTGCTATATACACTGTAAAAAAAAAAAACGTAAAAAAAAGGTCAAATGACTGGCAGCAGCGGCTGCCAAACAAAAACCGTAAAATTAAGGTAAAATATCTTAATTCAAATAAAGGGCGAAAACCATAAATTTACGGAGATTTTCATTAAAGGTTTTGCAGTGAAACACCGTTATTTTACAGGTTTTTCCTGTATTATTACGATCAAACACCTTCAATAAAGGGATATCCCTAAATATTCTGCAGAGAAACACCGTTATTTTACAGGTTTTTCCTGTATTATTACAATCAAACACCTTCAATAAAGGGATATCCCGAAATATTCTGCAGTGAAACACTGTTATTTTACAGGTTTTTCCTGTATTATTACGATCAAACACCTTCAATAAAGGGATATCCCTAAATATTCTGCAGAGAAAGACCGTTATTTTACAGATTTTTCCTGTATTATTACAATCAAACACCTTCAATAAAGGGATATCCCCAAATATTCTGCAGTGAAACACTGTTATTTTACAGGTTTTTCCTGTATTATTACGATCAAACACCTTCAATAAAGGGATATCCCTAAATATTCTGCAGAGAAAGACCGTTATTTTACAGATTTTTCCTGTATTATTACAATCAAACACCTTCAATAAAGGGATATCCCCAAATATTCTGCAGTGAAACACTGTTATTTTACAGGTTTTTCCTGTATTATTACGATCAAACACCTTCAATAAAGGGATATCCCCAAATATTCTGCAGTGAAACACTGTTATTTTACAGGTTTTTCCTGTATTATTACGATCAAACACCTTCAATAAAGGGATATCCCTAAATATTCTGCAGAGAAAGACCGTTATTTTACAGATTTTTCCTGTATTATTACAATCAAACACCTTCAATAAAAGGGATATCCCCAAATATTCTGCAGTGAAACACTGTTATTTCACAGGTTTTTCCTGTATTATTACGATCAAACACCTTCAATAAAGGGATATCCCTAAAAGTTCTGCAGTGAAACACTGTTATTTTACAGATTTTTCCTGTATTATTACAATCAAACACCTTCAATAAAGTGTTAACACATTCTCAATTCTCATGAAATATAAGCTTTTCACATTACTGGGAAAAATACAAAATAAAATAGTACATCTACAAGACTTTCAATGTTTCAATTAAAGGGGTTGGAAACATAGTTACAAATAAAGTACACCACTATTGATTTTAAAACAATTTAATTTAATGTATTTAGATGTAAATTTACAAAATCAACCAATTTTCACAAACAGTTCTTCAGAGCCCCCCAGGAGGAATTGACAAACAAAAAATGGCATTTCTCATCGTGTCTATCTTGACGGTTAGTTACTATCATGATGAGGTCTTGATTTCACCATTGAAACAGGTGGAGAAAGCAACACATTGTGCTGTTGAGCTAAGGGGGTGGGGTCTGTTTTTTTAGCTTGTGTTTTCCAATTCAGTATTATATTGTTTTCCATCATATTATCCTGACCCCAGGGGACTCCATTTAGTTCTGATAACATGAGGACAAACATTACACTGTCTCTTAATTCAGAATCCCAACTATGCAGTGTATAAGTCAAATCAAAACATACCACAAAAGGTCAATGAATCTTTACCAGAAGTGACGGTGCAGATAAAGAACAATCTTCCAAATTGCCAGTAATCAGCCCGATCTTTGGTGCATCTGGAAGGACAAGAGAAAAAGGACACAATAAGATTCACTGAAAAGTCCTTAGAAAGTAGGCTTTCATGTTTTACCATTCCTTTAAACAAGCTTAAACAAACTATATTTAAATTGTCTGTACCGACATTTGCCGTTATGAAACATTCTGGCAATCTGAACACCGAGTCAGCTTTGAGAATGCTAGTTATTAAATGTTTACCAATTTAAACATGCACCTAATGCATGTCTTAGCACTCCCGTCAGAAAAATGTGAATCACGTGGATTCACAACAATGGACACTGTTCCCAGATGTATCATAGCAAGGTAAACACACTTGTAGCTAAAAGAAAAGAAAAGAAAGCCAATTGATACACCTAAATCAAACCAACCACCTTTAATTGTATTAACTGCAGCTGCATTTACCCTGGTATGACATGTCTGAGGGTCTTTCCCTCAATGTTCTCCCGAAAAATAAATAAAGGATTGATGATGATATGTCTTTGAAAAGTATGCCAACTCTACGGTGGCCCTGAGAGCTCAACATACTGCCACTTAAGAAAACACATGCAAATAGACAAAACACAAGCAAATCAAGAAATAAACTTCATTAATTTGACAACAGATGTGCAGCATTTAGAAAACATGCTGCAAATACAGAGAACGGAAGTGTTTCCAAAGGACACTAGTGCTGAACACGGCTTGAACACGTTTGTTGCTGCTACAGTTTGAGACTCATGAAGTTATTGAAGTCGGGTCTGTGTATCATCCATTTATATTTACATTGTGGACTTTTGCTGCTGCTTTACTCTGCACGGAAAGTGACCGCTGCACGCAACTTAGAGGACTTTGCGGAGCGAAAAAGCGGAATTCTATCTCCCATAACCCCAGCTTCGAAATTAAAAAAGTTACGTTAACTATAGCTTGCATAATAACCATATAAGCAATACCTTTATCAGTGGTGGTGATAGTGGGGGTAATGTACATTTCACAAGGTAGTAGTTGTCTGTATGGGGATTATTTAAGGAAGGAAGTCTCCTGGGAATGCTTGCAGCCTATGCCTCGGGATGTTTTTTTGTCTAATAATGCCTATATGATTATTATGCAGGCTACAGGCCGTCTGTCCACAATGTTGAACTGGATAGTAAAGTTTAAAATCTTTCAAATCTCCTCAGAAATAATTAGAATGACTGATATAATTCTGCTTTTCTGCTCTGCAAGGTCCAGTGAGGTGCATGTAGCACACGTTCCGCACAGTAGAACAGTAGCATGATGTAAATCCACAACGTAAACATAAACGGATGATACACGTACCCGACTTCAATAACTTCATGAGTCACAAACCGTAGCAACAACAAGCCTGTCCAAGCCGGGTTCATCCTGATTTAGTGTCCTCTGGAAACACTTCCATTGTCTTTTTCTGTATTTGCAGCGCTTTTCTGTACTGTGTTGTCTGTATTTGCAGCGTGATTTCTAAATGCTGCACGTGTTGTCAATTTGATGAAGTTGTTTTCTTAATTTGCTTGTGTTTTGTCTATTAGCATGTGTTTTCTTAAGTTGTTCTTAAGTTTCTTAAGTTGCAGTGCACGGAGCTCTCAGGGCCACCGAACAACTTCGAGGAAGGCAAAAGGAAAAGTTCCTCAGTTTTTCTATGGCCAGTGGGGGAAAATATCTTACAAATGTACTTTGCTGAGATCATTAAAGTACTTAAGAAATCATACTTAATACTACATATATTAATTACAATGTAAGGTTTAGAAACAGTGGTTCAAATGGACTAATATCTTGTCTTATATACTGCAGTTGATACTTACTAGTGATGGACTTTGGGTGCCTGTTGTTGGGTGCCTGTCTCCCCCGTAAACGCTGTTCCAATACTTGATCTGAAAAATGTAAGCACGTTTCTTATCATTAGCAGTTATCAGTGTTGGAAAGTGAAATGTAAAAATTACTCAGAAAGAAACTGCTGCTACACATATAGTGCATTCAGAAAGTATTCAGATCGCTTAACTTTTTTTCACATTTTGTTATGTTGCAACCTTATGCAAAAATCGTTTGAATTAATTTTTCAGAAAACTGAATTTTAGAAATTGTATTAAAAAGTAAAAACTGAAATATCACATTGGCATAGTATTCAGACCCTTTACTCAGTACTTAGTTAATGCACCGCCTCGAGTCTCTTTGGTGTAACGCATCACGCTTTACACACCTGGATTTTGGGATTTTCTGCCTTTCTTCTCTGCAGATCCTCTCAAGCTCTGTCGGGTTGGATGGGGACCGACGGTGAACAGCCATTTTCAGATCACTAAAAACAGATTAAAAACCTATAAGTAACCATGGATGGTGAACTCAGTTTTAAGGATCATATCACCAGCATCACAAAGGTTGCCTTTTTCCAACTCAGAAACATACAAACAAAAAAAATCAGAGGCTTTGTTTCCCAGTCTGACTCAGAGTAACTTATGTATGCATTTGTTCTGAGCAGGCTTCTTAAATGAACACACCATATTTTTTACAGTATGTATGTTTGTATGTGTGTATTTATGTTTATGTATGCATGGATGCACATGTTTGCTGTTTTATATTGTTTTTATGTAAGAACAAATCCAATCTCTGTATGTCTTGCCTCTGTTTGCCTACCTTTCCATGGTCACACTTGTCAATCCTGGTTCTTCAGCCTTCTCATGATCAGGTGATGCACTGCTTAGGGTCCTTTGCTGTGTCAAGTACAGTTCAAAACAGTAAAGAATACTGTCAATTATATCTCAAAGCTGTTACCTTGGAATATAAGACATGCTTCTCATTAATAAATAACTGCACACCATACTTTTAATATGTAAATTGTTTCTATTAATTATATTATTCTATATTGGCTCACTTTTTGGATTACACTTAACTCTCTCAAAAATCCTGGGGGGCATGTCGCCCCCCCTAAACCACATTCATGTACGTGTTTCTGGCTTGGAGACAGAATGCCAACAAGCTATCGTTACCTGTAGCTAGTTTACTTAACAAGCTAACCGAACTCTTTGTTAGAGTCTGTTTATCCGCCTGTAGCATTATTTAATCCACTATGAACTGTGTAGCGTACCCCTCCGAAAGATGGTCCTGCACTTGACTGGTGATTTTGTATTTATTTATTAATTCCCAAAACCAACGTAAGAGTTGTGTACAAAGGCACAACACGATAAATATGTGTCCGTTTACTTTTCACTAGCATGAATATTACAAATACATAAACATACAACACTTACGCTAATGTCCTTAAAACATACAGTTATTACATTAAGTACAACTTCAAACTAACCTTGTGCCTCTTCGGGGGAGTGCTAATTCCTTACAGTGTTAGTTTTGCAATTAAAACGGACATATTTTCCATATCTTTACGTTAAAACTGCGGACTATGCGACTTCCTTTTTAACTCCGTGAACAGCCTTCAAAATAAAAGCATCTACTCTTAAAACAGGAAACATACAGGAAAAAGATACATTTAGCTTAAAACTGTCAAATTACATGCAACAAAAAACAACAAAATTGATATAAACAGTATCTAAAGCCAAAACATAAAAATGGGTTACTTACAAACTGTATTAAACACTCTAATTAACTGATTTTATAACGTTACTTTTTAAACATTTAAAATGATTCATCTCAATTTGTTTACATATTTGTCTGAAATGAAATCTTTTTAGACTGGGCTAAACTACATAAATTTATATATATATATATATATATATATATATATATATATATATATATATATATATATATATATATATATATATATATATATATATATATATATATAACACCCGTCCCATGTAGCTATATAATATTATGAATCGGCTCGGTGTTGAAGTACTATGGGCGGGGTCCTGGGTAGAGTTTTAAATATGATGGCGCTATTACCTGTTTATATAAATATTATGGTTCCTATAACCGTTACTCTCTAATTATGAAAACTGAATTAACTGGCGGTGCCTCCAATAGAATTTAGATAGTAAAATAATACATCAACTGCCTTAAAACACAGTATGGTGTTTATTATAGTAGTATAGGCAACGAACAAAAATGACATGCAGATAGATCTCTCAAAAATGACAAGATAAACAGAGATACTACAAAATATCAACAAAACCCACACGAATTACTAGTATCTTTAAACATGTTAAACCCACACTCTCTCACACACACACACACACACACACACACACAAAATAACAAAACCCCTGTTGCAGGCCTGAGTTGTAGTTTGGGAGCGTGGAGGCCTAAAACGGTGATGGCCGCTTCACTTGTTAAGCTTAAACAAAAGCTTAAACAAAAAAATGGCACGTGCACGGTTTGTTAGTACTCACGAATCCAAGGAGTATTAGGAGGGGGAGGTGAGGAAAGCGGGGTGATGGTCGGCAGCGGAGCGCAGAAGAAACAGCAGCAACAGTCTGCAGCAGCACGCGGGAAACAGCTCTGATGGTGGTCCACAAGAGCTTTCCCTCCTTCCTCTCAGTCACAAACGTCAGTCTCCTGAATCACATAAATCAGCTAAGCACCCAGTCCATATGCGGATTCATGGCGCTTTAGCAATAGCTTTTCTTAACTGGTTCGAGCTAACAGTATGAAAGCAAAGTTAACCATTTTATGCTAATCGCTAATGCTAATCGCGATTAGCAACACAACATTGTTTTACAATATAACAGTTAATCACAGTATAGAAAACAATAAACCACTTGTATTTACCTTGTGTAGATCACATAAGTGCAAACCATGGGATAACTGGTCGTCAGCCATTAAGTTCTGAACATTATGTTCTCATACAACAATTCCAGGTTCACTCAACGTGCTCATTTGCTTCTGCCGTCCACTATCACACGATAACTCTAAATCCGCTTAAGTCCCACCCCTCTACCTGAGACGTAGATTGGATTGGCTGTTAGTCTCAGGACAACCCAATTAACACACAGAAAAACAAAGATTGACAGATTACTCTGTAAAACAAGTTAGGCTGTGAGGAAGCACATGCTAAATCATGTACACCTTAAGCAAACTATGCTCATTTGCATAAACTCTAACTTTTGCACTGAAGAGAACTCAAATTATTTCTATGATTATCTACTTTTAACTTAATGTTTTAGAAAACTATTTACATCCTGATGTCTAAATGATATTTGTAGACAGGGCTACATATATATATATATATATATACATTACAGTTATATTCATATGGCCCATATGACCCTCTTGCATTTTAAAAATCCCTGATCTTTCCTTTAGAACCACCCAAATGCCAACTGTGCACATGACAGTGTCATTTTCCCCTTAACTGTTTTGCGGTGTTACGTGGCGTGTTAGTTTAGGGTTAAGCCTCTGCCCACAGCAACACTCATTTGCCAACATTGCCATTATTCCATACAAGTTGCAACATTTTTTTTCAGACTTTTAACTGCATGTTGTGAGTTAGTACATTGCAAAACCATTTCCCCCTCTTCTTGTCTTTATTGTTCTGCATAGCTCAAAGACAGACAGGTCCAGGGTGATGGCTGCAGTGGTTAGGCCATTAGCCATCCTTGATATGTGACAATGTAAATGCATAGTCTTTGGCCGGATTACATATGCCCAAAACAGCATGCACTGCAGCAGCACTGGGCCTCCATCACAAGGGCAAAGGTCACCCTCTTTAGCCGGCCTCAGGACGCCCATGGTGGGCAGCCACTACTGCAGAATCGGGCCTCTATAATTAGGGCAAACCCAACTTCTTTAACCAGCCTGGAGGTGCCCATGTGGGCATAAACTGGAGCAGCCAGGCCCCTCCATTATATGGGCCAAACTCACCCTCAATTTTTTACTTCCACAATATCCGGAATGTGGAAATCAAATGTTGTTTCATAGCATTGTCATTTTCAATATTCTGAACAGTAGATAAAGGCCTATTCCAGTTCAATGTAACACAATGAATATCAATTATTTGAATGTACATTGGAATTATTTTTCTTGAGGAAGCTCAGTTCCTTCAATGTATGCAGCAAGATGGTGGAGATGTTCTACCAGTCGGTTGTGGCCAATGCTTTGTATTTCACCATTGTCTGCTGGGGGACCAGCATTGGAGCCAGAGACACCAACAGACTCACCAAACTGGTGAAGAAGGCCGGCTCCATCATCGGCTGTAAACTGGACTACCCAGAACAGGTGGTGGAGAGGAGGACACTGAAGAAATTATTGTCCATATTGGACAACACGGACCACTCTCTCCACCACCTACTGCAGGGACAGCGGAGCACTTTCTCTAAAAGAATGATTCAGCTGCGCTGTCACAAGGACAGATACAGGAAAACATTCCTGCCCACAGCTATAAGACTTTTCAATAAGTCACCTATGGCCAAATCCTCCGAAAGTAAATTAATTCAAGAGCAATAGCCCTGGCACCGCTTTTGCTTCTGTTGGTTGTTACCTGTACTGTTTTTGTTTTTGCACTATACATACTTGCACTCTGCACTTTCTCAATTGTTTTAATCTAATTCCTAAACTGACCTACCCCATAGTTTCATTGTTCATTTCATTGTTCACATTGAGTTCACGTTGTACATATTGAGTCTGCAGTCTGCTGTACATACCTGCATGTCTCTTCCATCCCTGTTATTTTATCTTTATTTTAATTTAAATTGTATTTCTTGTTACTGTAATTTTATTCTAATTTTATCTCGTTTGACTGTACTTGCTACTTGGACAAAGAAATTTCCCCTTAGGGATAAATAAAATATCTATCTATCTATCTATCTATCTATCTATCTATCTATCTATAAATGTTAACCCACTCTTAATTGGTTATTGTGCAGTAGTTATTGTTTTTTCATCATCATCCGCATTCTAAATTGGCTCATTGTTAATCATGTTTTACCCAGCAACAAGTAGACCAATAGGAATTGAATTAGCTGCTCCGCAGTTTTTTCCCTCCCTCCACTGGCATCACAGAGAGAGAACACGTCTTAACTTCAACTACCTTGACTTTTTCGCTATTTTAATTTCTTTTGGTACTTTCCCAAGTGGAGAATAAGGTAAGAAATAACGTTAGGTCTAACTACACTGCTGATAAGACTAGAAATGTTTATCGAAGGTGTTCATAAAGCTTGTTAGCTAGGTAACTTTACTACTTAAGTGACCATGTGCACCAAATGTTGTCTTAGATTATAGTTTATCAATGATTTTTTTCACATAATAATTATGCATTTCTTGTTGTTTCGAGTTGTTTGCTGCATTTCAAGTTTATACAGATTACTAGCTACAACAGCATGTGCTCTATTTTTTCCAACTGGCTACAGTTAACCCGTTAGCTAAGTACCATTTATTTGACCATGTCCTCCCAAGTGTTAGTAGTTTAAAGTAACGTTGAACGTCTTTTAATGTAATGATTAGGCATTTCTTGTTGTTTTGAGTTGTTTGCTGCATTTCAAGTTTATACAGATTACTAGCTACAACAGCATGTGCTCGATTACTAGCTAGAACAACATGTGCTCTATTACTAGCTACAACAGCATGTGCTCTATTACTAGCTACAACAGCATGTGCTCTATTACTAGCTACAACAGCATGTGCTCTATTACTAGCTACAACAGCATGTGCTCTATTACTAGCTACAACAGCATGTGCTCTATTACTAGCTACAACAGCATATGCTCTATTTTTTCCCACTGGCTACAGTTAACCCATTAGCTAAGTACCACTTATTTGACCATGTCCTCCAAGTGTTAGTAGTTTAAAGTAACGTTGAACATCTTGGATTATGGTTTATCAATGTTTTTTTTTTAAATGTAATAATTAGGCATTTCTTGTTGTTTCGAGTTGTTTGCTGCATTTCAAGTTCATACAGATGACTACATGTGCTCTATTTTCTCCCACTGGCTACAGGTGACGATATTACGTGCCACTCTTCATAACAGGCTTGCATTCGACGACCAAGACAGTTGGTCCACCACAGACATTGGTATGTCACATTTTACATAGTAGTCGAGACTCAACATTTTCCAACAGTTGGCTAGAATGGCATATGTTATGCCAAAGTTTACATGCCGCTTATGTGGTATGTTACTGAAAAGTATTAAAACATATGTTGATCATCAGATTCTGCATAGACATGAGGCAAATAGTTACTATCCATGTTGCTTTTCAGACTGCAAACAAAACTTCACTAAGTACACTGCCTTAAAAGCTCATGTCTATCGTTCCCACAACAGCCCTGTTCCACAGTTGGATGACACACAAAGGTCATTTGTATGTGATGCTGTTAATTGTAAGAAGCAATGCATTGATCTGAGAGATCTTCTTACACACCTCAAGGTACATTTGAGTAAGCATGAGCTAGTACATTGCCCATTCAGCAATTGTAACAAGGCGTTCAAAGTGAAGTCATCATTTACATCCCATGTTTCAAGAACACATAAACATGAAACTGATGTAAATACTAGAGTCACTAGAGTCACTTACTCTGAGCCATCTGTATCCTCTCAGATTGAGCCCAATGAAACTGGAATGGTCCAAAGTGAGAATCTGTCTCAGGTTACAGAAGATATTGATATTAGGTCTTTGTACATGAGAAATCTGTGCCTGTTTTACATGCAACTCCAGGCAAAGTATCTTGTTCCGTCGTCAACTATTCAAATGATTGTTGAAGAGATCAATGGTTTGAATGACATTTGCCATCAGTACACAAACGACAAGATTAAAGACACACTTAGAGCTAATACTAACATGTCAGATACCGAGATTGATTCAGTTTTTCAGAGTCTTCAGGAAACTGATTTGCACACTGCATGTAGCTCTCATCTGTCCACTGAATACACTAGAAGGCAGTATTTTCAGAAGAACTTTGCCTATGTGCACCCAAAAGAGATTTACCTGGGCACCAATGAACATAGAATAGATTGTTATGCACAATACATACCATTGTCTGACACTTTAAGAGCTATTCTAAAAGATCCTGTAGTGTTGCAAGAGTGTGTTAAGTCTCAAAATCGTCAGGTGTCTGATGGCATCTTAAGTGATATTTTTGATGGCTCAGTCTTCAAATCCAATGAACTGTTGCTGCAAGCAGGTGACATCATCTTAAAACTGATCTTGTATCAGGATGCATTTGAAGTTGTCAACCCACTTGGGTCAGCAAGGAAAAAACACAAGCTTGTGGGAGTATACTTCACACTTGCTGACTTTGAGCCATTCCATCGTTCCAGTATTGACAATATGCAGTTAGTACTGTTGTGCAAAGAGACAGACTTTAAATCCTTTGGTCAGGACACAGTGTTTTCTAGAATGTTGTCAGACCTGAGACAGCTTGAAGAACACGGACTTGTGACCACTTCTGGTTGTGTGGTTCGAGCAACAATAATTTCTGTTGTAGGTGACAATTTGGGGTCACACTGCATTGGTGGCTACACACAGAATTTCAGCACTTCCAAGTACTTCTGCAGATATTGTGAGGTACAAAGAGACCAACTTGAGAATGTGAGTCAGAGCTTTGCTGTACGAACAGTTGATACCTACAAAGAAGCAGTGCAGTTATTGCAGGAGAGTGATGTGGATGCTGTCAAAGGCATATATTGTGACTCAGTCTTTAACTCTCTGAAATATTTCCATGTATGTCAGCCAGGCCTTCCTCCATGCATAGGGCATGACTTGTTTGAGGGAGTTGTAGCTTATGACTTAGCCATTTACCTGCGCTACTTTATAAAGGTCAAGGATTGGTTCACATACTCTCAACTGAACAGACGAATCACACAATTTGTCTACAAGGACTCAGATTCCCGCTCATCTCCCTGTCAGGTGAGCGAAAAGGCCAACAAAATAGGTGGCCAAGCAGCCGAGAACTGGTGTCTCCTTAGACTCCTGCCTGTCATTATTGGTGACAAAGTTGATCCTCATGACCCAGCGTGGCAACTAGTGATTACTTTGAAAGAACTTGTGGAACTAGTCTGTGCACCCACAATCACTACTGCCCAGGTCGCTTACCTCAACATTGTTGTGGTTGAATATCTAGAAACAAGGAAAGCAGTGTTTCCTTCTGATCATCTAAAACCCAAGCATCACTATCTTCTCCACTATGCATCATTGATCCTCAAACTGGGCCCCCTAATACGGCTATGGACAATGAGATTCGAGAGTAAACACTCCTACTTCAAGAGGTGTGTGAGGAGGATACAAAACTTTAAGAATATATGCCAGTCTCTTGCAAACCAGCACCAACTCCTCCAAACAACCCTCTGCTCGAACTCCTTTTTTGCACCAATGCTAAGGGCAAAAAACTCAACTCCATATCATTCGCACCTGTACAGTGATGCAGTGCGCAATGCAGTTGAAGCACACATGTTTACAGAACCAGATTCTGTGTCCACTGAGGTAAACTTGAAGGGCACCCTTTACAAAAAGGGATCTTTTCTCTGCCTAAAACGTGATTCTGATGAGTCAATCAAGTTTGGTCAGATTGAGCTTGTTTTGATTCAAAATGACAAAGATGTGTGCTTTCTGGTGACACCACACACTTCATTGTATTTGTCAGAGTATGGACTCTATGAAGTCAAACAAGCAGCTGAGGAAATGCACTGCATAAATGCAGAACACTGTCTGGATTTCTACCCATTGCCTCTGTACAGTCTGAATGGACATAAAGTCATATCTCTTAAGCACAGTGTTGTTGATTAGTGTTGAGGTTCGCAATTTTTTTTTTTTTTTTAACTGGGAAAAAAGAAGTATATAAGCCAAGGTAACATATGATAATTGTGGTTTAATGTGTAATCCACAATCTGATATCCACAAAACGATAACTCATCTTCTACCCTCTCTTGTAGTCATGGATGGATGGGTGAGTAACCTAACCTCATCCCTCAGTACTGTGTTCAGCCAAGAGAATGTTATTGAGCGAGTAGTGGAGGAAATCAAAAACCTTGGAGTCTGTTCAACTGAGGACCTGAAGTATGTAGAGGCAGATGACCTTGCAGGAGTCCTGAAGCCAATTGAAATCAGAAAACTTATGGCCTGCATTAAACGTAAGTAAAATAATAATTGTGAGCAGCTGATAAATATTTAGTTTCATATAAAGTAGACTGTTCTAAGCAGCATGTATGACATCTTTCAGAGACTTACAAAATACATGAATCCATGTCTGTTACTGGTTCCACATGGTCCCATCTAGTTGTATAGCATGACTGTTTTAAAATAAAGCATATATTCTCAAAGTCAGTAGAGATCTTTTTAGGTATGATTGCAACAAGATTAGGATTAACTCATTAGACAGAAGAATAAGAACTAATTATATGTGAATGAATGACTGACATAATTGCGTCTTTGTGTTATTTAGGTTCAACCTCAGTGATGAGAGTAGAGAATGATTCCTCCTCAATGGATACTAGCCTAATTGAAGAGTCAAGCACTGGCGAAGAATCATTTATTAGTGACATTGATGATTCCGTCACCAGCGATCACTCCACACCGAAGGCTACTGCTACAACAAGCTCAGCTTCGGTCATAGCCATGAGAAATCAAGCCTCACCAATTGTGCCAAGTCAAACCTCACCCTCTACATCACAGAATGTGTCCTCACCTTTAGCCAGAGGAGATAATGGCTGGCAATACAGCTTTAACGTACCCTGGAGTAAGATGCCCTCAAGTACAATAAAGTTATTGGATACTGAGAAGAGGCCGTCTGCAGCAGAGAGAAGGGAGGTTATCAGGATTGTAGTTGCTGAAATACTGACTGTGTGCAAGAAACCAGGAAAAAGGCACATCACAGAAATATCAAGAAAGATGGTAATTCAGTACCCCAAATCCTTCCGAGATGAAATTGAGGGCCAGGTTGTTGGCACCGGGTATGACTCACTAGTGAAACAGTTCATATCTCGCTTAGACAACTACAGACGACTCCAAGCTCCTCCTGCCCAGAAAAGGCTTTCCGGAAGTGGCAGCCCTGACAATACAAGGAAAAAACGTAAAGATGCATATGGCTGCATTAACCCTGCGCCAGAGCTTCCTGTTGGTGAGACAAAACAATTGCAAAAGCAAAAACAAGAACAGCTCATAAAGATGTTCAGAAACAAAGACAAAGATGCAAAGAAAATAGAAACATTGATGGTGGAGACGTTTCCCTCACAGAGGAGAGAAATACTGTCAGGCACAAAGGAGACAGAAGAAATCCTTAAGGAGTGGCCTTTCCTGTTCCAGGAAACTGGAATGAGGCTTCATTTCAGGGAACTGACCGGTGTCCAGATTGATCTAAGCTTTGAAGAGTCCACAGCTACCAAGTTCAGAAGAATCCTGCGGTACTTTCAGTTTGTTCAAACTGACCCATCCACCAGAGCAGGCACTATTCTGAGCCAAAGCCTGGCAGGAGGTGATGAAAATTGTGCGGCTATACTGATCCTTCTTGCTCATTTTAAAGAGCAGCAAGACACGATGTTCCTACATGTCGATGACACTGCCATTGAAACTGATGTTGACACCACCAAGCTACCGTCAACACCCTGCATTGTAGTCTGTGGTAAGTTGTGCCAAAAAATGACTTATTTAAAAAAGTGTGTGTTTACACAGGTAATGGGTCAGGAGGAGTGCACTGTACAGTGCAAAAACAAACATGCTTAGAGCTATAGAAAACATGTAACATAATTCTTTCTGTCCATTTATTTTTACATGGCACACTCTTTGGTTTGCAGTATAGACACAATAAGGGCTGTTCAATAATTAAGTCAATTAAACTGCAGAACCCAGCTCCTGGCCTACCTCATTGGATCCATATACCTGAAGCAAGCTATTTACTGGCCATGGTATTCATACTCTGCTTGCACTGTTCACAGGTAACAGCCCACTCACTGCCAAGATGTTCATGGTCGCAGTGGACCAGGTCATTGTGAACGTCCAGCTTCCCAGCTTCACCAAGGCGTTCCAGATCATGTTCTGCTCCTATTACATCCACAGCATTGACTATCCAGTGGAACTTGCAGCTACACTGGAGTTCTTACAGAGGTACGTATTCAATATGCATTACACATTGCTTTAAGAGGTGGCAGAGTTTAAGGTCTTGAAGGTTATTTAGACGATATGTTTAGCCCTGCATGTGAAGGGAGCTCTAATGATGGCAATGTCAGTTGTTTAATTTATCTCAAAGTTAAACTTCATCTTGTTTTTATATTTGGTTCATTTTCATTTTAGGGGAAGCCATGAGTTGAATGTAATTTATTTTTGGGTTTTAAACAGTATTTCTTATTTATTTTTCCTTCTACAAAGCTACTTCTTCATTTTCACATATGATTCTGATTTATTTAATTTATCTTTTTTTTCAATTGAAGTGATATAAGTGAGTCACAAAATGGGATATTTAATCATTTGTTTATTTTCATAATTTTTACTTAAAGTCATTAAGTCATGGCAATTTGAATTTGAGTCTGATTAAGGATTATATTATATTGTCAAAGTGTGCACAGTTTTCACTTGTTAAGCTCTAAAACATGTATTCCTTAAAGCCACATTAAACAATATTAAATGCATTTGATCACAGTAAAATGACCCTTTGCAATGTGAAAGTCATCCCTGTGTTTTTTTTTTTTCAACCATACAATTTACAGCCACCTTGTTGCTAAATTTCTGTATTAACCCAAACAAGCTCCTCTTCTGCCCTCCTCATCACCCCTTTGACGCTTCAACTTCATTCAAAGCATCTCAGAAACGTCACATTCTGCAGATAAACATTTCCAAATTTCAGATCAGTGGCGCGAGTGCCTCTGTCGCTGCAATCAGCCCTGCGGCAAAATAAAAAGTGTATTCAAAGCAACTTGCAAGGAAACACATTTTTTAACTTTGTAGCTAAAGATGCTCTTTCACTGTTTTTTAATGCCAGAATTAGTTATCACTCTGAATGTCTTATGTTTAAAAGAAAATTATTTTTCCAACAGATGCATCTTCAAAATAAACCCAGATCAAGGGACCAAAGTTGCACGGAAAGAAAAGGGTCGCCAGTACGCTGTCAACCCAAGGGTGCTGAGCCTCATTTCGATGATTGCAAATTTTGAGTGGAGAGAGTAACGGGTAAGATCACTTCTTCATCAAACGAACACAATCACCAGTCAATAAATCAATACATCATTCAGCCCAAACCAGCTCCTGTGTTAGTTTTGGGAACAATAGCAAACCAAGGTGCAGATTTGATTTCTGGTTCTTGATTCTGGAGTTTTTGTTTGTTCATTTGTTGTCCTATTGTGATGATTTGCTTTGCGCTGTGATCAATGTCTTAACAGGCTATTGAAATGCAGTAAAACAGTAGAAAAAACTAACACTTTCTATGAAGCCCATGTCTAAAGATAAAGATACTTGTAATGCGTTATAATCGGCTTATAGCACTCAAATTATAGTTATAAGCACTAAAAAAATATTCATGATGCTTTAGAACAATAATCATAACCCATTATAAAGAATTATATATATATATATATATTATTGTACGGTCAAGTATCATAATACTTCAGAATTGCTGGTCACTCACTGACATTCTTTTACAAGGATCATAGTGTATTATAATTCTCATAGTTGTAATATATTTTCATTTTACAATACATTATAATCACTGTTATAATGCAATGTCACTAAAAGTGGTCCTTGGGTGCTTTAAGTAAAGTAATTAAATTCTTGAGGTTTAGGCAGATATAAATCACTATAAGTGGTCATTGTTTGCTTTAATTAAAGTGAAAAAAACACATTAAATCTGTGCAAGAACAACACAAAATGTTGTAAAATGAACTTACTCGTGTCTAACCGAAATTGAGTTCTCAATACAAAAATCAGCGGTCATACCTCGAAAGTCATCTACAAATAAGCTAGCACTACTGTCCCTGTCATCTGCTGTCAAAACCACCATTCCTCTCCGGTGTCAGGCTCCTCATTCACTTACATTCACTTTGAGGACCAAGTTTGAATATAATAATATAATATAATAAATACCTCAATAATCATTTTCCTAATTAGTTTATGGTCTCAATCGCTAGTTTCAAGTCTTCAATGCGACATTATGTTATTTTGTAATTTTTTTTTCCATTTAGAGTAAAATAGAAGATAAAGCAGCTTATGCTTTAGGGCGGGTCTACTTTACAAAGTGGCATTTGGCAGATGCTTTCATCTAAACGAGGTACATATGAGATTTTAAAACACAAGCAAGGTTCTAGTCAGGAGACAATCAACAAGAGTATCCAGATAGTTACATTTTTTGGGATTACAGTCCATCAGGTGAGACGGTGTTCACTCAAGAGCTAAGTCTTTAATCAAACTCATTTATTTCTTCTCTTTTCTTACAGGTATCTGATGTTTGAAAACGTGTTGTGAAGAGGGTCTCCCTGGACCCCTCCAGCCAAGAGAGTTCATAGTATTAAAACGTTACATTAAGCCTATTTTGTGTTCTGCCTTTTCTGCTTCCACAAAAAATAAAGGGTGTTTGATGCTTCACTGTCTTTTGTGTTATTGTCCGTTACGATGCCTTGCCTGTGAACACTTTTAATTGTAAATCCACACTAAATCCCATATGGCAAAAGTTTCTGCTGCACTGCTCTCTTTAAGGTTGACACTTTCAAGTATGTTACATACCATTTAGCTGATGCTTTTATCCAAAGTGACTTACAGTGAGCAGTTAGGTGTCTTGCTCAGGAACACTACGACACAGGACACTTAACAGCTGAGAATCAAACTGCCAACCCTGCGGTTACCAGAGGACCTTACTCACTGGGCCATGGTCACCCAATGTTGCTCCCCTAAAGGACTTAAAATCTATCATTCTTGCTTCTACTTTGTACTCTTTTACTGCATTATGTTTGATGTAATGAAAAGGTTTAGCTAAATTGAGATCCAGAATTACAGAGTTTTAATGTAAAATTACACATTAATATAAAACTAATATAATTTACCTTAAAATTACAAAGAAAATCGTTAAATTGTTAGTATGGACATAAACCTTTATATAACGAGCTAGATATTTAATTACATGTAATTACTGTTATTTTACATGAATTTGTATGTAATTTAAGAAAGCAGTAAAAATACTGTATAAATAATACAGTAATTTTTCTGTAAAAAAATGAGAAAAAAATGTAATTTGTTATTATTAGCATAAACCTTAAATTAACAGTTGGGTTGTCAATTTACAGATAATGTCTGTAATTTTACAGTGTTTTGTATTTAATAAAAAAAAACAGAAAAACGACTGTAAAAATGTAGAGTTATTTACCGTAAAATTAGGATTTTTTTTTACAGTGTACCATGCAGTGGGAGATGGCTCGGGAGTGTCTCCTGCTATCACGGAGACCTCATTATGTCTGTCTTGTATTCTAGTTTGTCGTTATTTGTCACTTTGTTAAGATTTTGTTGCCCCAATGATATATACAGGTTTAAGATGGGGAACAAAAGCTTAACAAAGTGATAAATAACAACAAACTAGAAATAAAGACAGACATAATGAGGTCTCCGTGAACGCAGGAGACACTCATTATGTATGTTTTGAATTCTAGTTTGTTGTTATTTGTCACTTTTGTTAAGATTTTGTTGCCCCAATGATATGTACAGGTTTAAGATGGGGAACAAAATCTTAACAAAGTGACAAACAACGACTAGCTAGAATTCAAGACAGACATAATGAGGTCTCCCAGGAAGCAGGAGACACTCCCGAGCCATATCCTACTGCATGGTATATAGCAGTCGGTGAGTCCATGTTAATTGAAAGGGGCAAGAAGACCTCTCTCCCTAGTGGTGCAGAATAGCCTGGCTGCTGAAGACACCCCTCTGGCTGAGGTAGCATGGCACGGTCCAATTACCCAGGCCAGTCTATTCAGGCAGGTGTGCTGCAGACAGCTGGAACCAACCAAGGGCAGCATAGTGGCTTCGGGGAAAGAGTGGAGTGGAGGGGAGATCGGATGGATGATCAGATGGATGTTCGGATGGAGGTGGGGATGGAGGGAGGTGGTCACTGCTGATCAACATCAGCTGTGACCTCTTCCGCCTGTCCGCCATCCTCACGCGTTGACTTTCTGAAAAGTCGGCTGAAACACCCTGTCTTTTCCTTCTCCTGTCTCTTTTTCTCTTCCTTCTCCTTATTTTTTCTCACCATCTTTTCCACCTCTGTTGCTCTATCCACGATCTTTGTTGCAAAGAGACCTCTGCTCTTCTTCTTCTGCTCAAGGCAGACATCTTCAAGGTCCTTGTTGTTCTTTGTTAGATTTTGGACTGTGACTTCAAGCTGCTCAATTTCAGATTGTTTACTCCACAGCTGCTCTATCAGTGTTTCGACCTGAGTCGTCCAGCTGTCCTGTTGAGTTGCCCATTTAGCTTCACTCTCCTTGGCTTTGGCTTTCAGCTGCTCTATGTCAGACCACAGCGTTTCAGCCAATGTTTGGAGTTGTGTCCTCAAACTGTGTTCTTGAGTTGCCCATTCAGCTTCACTGGCTTTGTCTTTGGCCTGAAGGTGTTCTATTTGGGACTGGCTATTCCACAGCGTCTCAGACAGTGTTTGGAGTTGTGTCCTCAAACTGTGTTCTTGAGTTGCCCATTCAGCTTCACTGGCTTTGTCTTTGGCCTGAAGGTGTTCTATTTGGGACTGGCTATTCCACAGCGTCTCAGACAGTGTTTGGAGTTGTGTCCTCAAACTGTGTTCTTGAGTTGCCCATTCAGCTTCACTGGCTTTGTCTTTGGCCTGAAGGTGTTCTATTTGGGACTGGCTATTCCACAGCGTCTCAGACAGTGTTTGGAGTTGTGTCCTCAAACTGTGTTCTTGAGTTGCCCATTCAGCTTCACTTGCCTTGGCTTTGGCTTTCAGCTGTTCAACCTCTGCCCGGTGATGTTCCTGTGTCCTTGCCAAAAGGACTCGAGCATACCAGGTAAGATCCGCAGAGGCCCATTCCTCTGCAGATGTTGCTTTGATGTCGGGGGAGGAAGGTTGTGTCATCTTCGCTATATCGGAGATAAACTCTGGACTGGGGTAGTATGACTGCTTCAATACTAGAGATAAACTCTGGACTGGGGTAGTATGACTGCTTCAATACTAGAGATAAACTCTGGACTGGGGTAGTATGACTGCTTCAATACTAGAGATAAACTCTGGACTGGGGTAGTATGACTGCTTCAATACTAGAGATAAACTCTGGACTGGGGTAGTATGACTGCTTCAATACTAGAGATAAACTCTGGACTGGGGTAGTATGACTGCTTCAATACTAGAGATAAACTCTGGAATGGGGTAGTATGACTGCTTCAATACTAGAGATAAACTCTGGACTGGGGTAGTATGACTGCTTCAATACTAGAGATAAACTCTGGGATGGGGTAGTATGACTGCTTCAATACTAGAGATAAACTCTGGACTGGGGTAGTATGACTGCTTCAATACTAGAGATAAACTCTGGACTGGGGTAGTATGACTGCTTCAATACTAGAGATAAACTCTGGACTGGGGTAGTATGACTGGTTCAATACTTGCGAAGGTTGCGAAGGTTGCGAAGGGTTTTGTGGGTCGTGCGGACAATGTATGACAATTTCAATACGTGAGCAAAGAATCTCTCCCAAGCAGCTTGTACTTATGGATAACCGATCATAGCGTGATCGCATCACTAATAGTTTAAAGCCACATCAAGTTTTCAGGAGGGACTTTCCCTAAAACGTTCCATAGTGACGCATTCCATCTCCATGGATACGACAGGGACAACAAACCAACATGGCGTCCATAACCCGAACGAGCGGGATCTGAGGTTAGATTTCGCCATTTTAAATACACACTTTTACTTTGAAAATACCACACCGGACGTAGCTCAGGCGTCGCCGTTAGCTTCACGCGCTGCTCATCTCCTCCTCCGCGGCATCCCTGCTTCCCCTCAAGTCCTCCAATGTGCGACTCCGACCGTCGGCAGGAACGGAGGACGCCCGCTTCGTGTTGACGGCGCACGGTACCGTGAGCATGAGGAGATGGAACAAATAAAGTCTTCACAAAAACACGACAATAAGACTTAAGTATATGCAATTAAAGAGCAGCTTTTAAATATGTAGCTTACGTTCAGCATGTTGGCCTCCATGTCAGGTTTAGACAGACAGAGGCTGCAGGATACTCAGCAGTATCTTTACCAGTATTTCAATATTTATAATATATGTACTGTGAGTGAAGGTAGTGGAGGCACTTTATAGAAAGGATCATATTTTTTGGGTTGTGTTTTTTATTTTCTTCCTTTTGTTTGTTGAGACAATAATTGGCTGGGGGACAAGGGTCAGTAAAGACTGCTGATGTGGCTTTATGGAGCTCATTGAGAAACTCTGTGGGAGTTTACACTGTGCTTTTGTTTCATAAGACCACCATTTTTTGTGTGACACTGACGCTTGTCTAAATGTTCAAATTCAGAAGCATTCATTTTTCTTTATAAACTATTTTGAAGGGGATGCAAGAGGTGTATTTGGGTGCTTTACAAACAATAACTCCATTCCAAAGTCTGTCCACCAGAGTTTATTTTACAACTGCCAAATATCCAGTTGAGCACATATTTTGGTCACAGTTTTTTTATAATAACCAAACTAAATAAATCCATCCTAAACCCATCCTAACGAAAACAACACCAGTGTCAGGAAGATGTCGGGTGACTTTAGTCACTGCTTTCTTACACTGTCCTAAAAAAGAAAAGGGATGGGCACTAATACAGAAACAACCAAGCCTTTGTTTCCTTCGGATAATCCATCATTATACTTATATTTAACTGGTGTATACAGTAATTAGATTTACTGTAATTAGCTCATGAAATATGAGCTCACCACTCATTTATTTTTCCTTTCAACACACAAGTCAATGGCATAAACTTGAACTCTGCTCTTCATTTAAAACATGTTTTATTTGACTAGTCCCAGTTAAGTTAAATGAAAGCGGAGTGACGATGTTTGCTGTCGACTGAAGTCCACTCCGAGAAAGAAGATGAAGAGGAGGCTGCTTCGTGGTTTCCTGTCGGAAATTCCCGTCCGGCTGGCGCTGCTGCTCGTGTTCCTGTAAGTACTTCCACTCGTTTGCATCCCTGTTTCGTGGATCTAAGAAGGCGGGCATCGGAGATGTGGTTGTATAAATTCCATCAGTGCTTTCCCAAAATTGTGATATTTGTAGTAATGTAAGCAATTTGTGGCGTGAATTGTGGACAGAAAGTAGCAAGAAGAAGCAATCAAATCCAATCTTTTGTCATTAATATGTATACCATATGTGGCGAGAGGGGGGGGGGGACTGCGTTGTTTTCGTTGATTTGAATATTTACTAAAGGTCAGTGCCCGACAACGCCACCTCCGGAATTACACCGGAAGATTCAGTTTGCCCGCCAAATGCAGGACTCCGAGGACACTCAGGTTCCCTTTACAGATTTTTAGGCAGAGACGTGGTTCCAGTATACAAAACAATCTTTTATTTTACCACAGCGGTTCAAAAGACACACTATGCTAATAACACACCATACTAAATATAACACTCGTCAGATATAAAAGGAGGTGTAGGGCTGCACCCCACCAGTGGCGAGAGGTTAACCAGTGCAGGTGCGGGTCCCAAAAAGCAAAAAGGGGCACCCCACTCACACGTGCACACCACACTCACACACACAGCCACACGTGAGGGTCGGAACCCGGGGTAACCGAAAAACCACACAGCACACAAGGAGAGACCCGCACCCGGCGGCACCAGCCTCGCCACCTTGGGATAGCAGCCCCTACAACACAAAAAAACACAATTTACTCAGGCTCAAACAAAAGAAAAGGAGGAAAGACCAAACAACCACAATAATGCTCGTAAAACACAGTAAAAAGGGCTCAGTATAAGGAAGGAGTGTTCATTAGAACCCAGGCTGGGGACGTCACCCTTCCTTGTTGGAGCCGGTATGCCGGCGCTGCCAGTCTGACGCAGCCGGGAGCGAAACCGCGGGGGATCAACCGCCGGCTGGCAGTACAGCCGTAGCCGAACCCGTCAAACGGAAGCAAAACAGAGCCGGAAGGCAAAACAGCAGCACTCTACAACGGAGGTGAGCGGTTAGCAACAGCCATTTTGTGGCGGCGTTCTGCCCAGAGCCAGCCAACAACGTAGTCCCCTGTGCAAGGGATGACAGCGAATTAATAGAATAAGAATAGCCAAATTATATAAACTAACGGATGGGAGCTACCTACCGATCAGGCAATAGTCGTCCGCTTCACGGAGGGGGGAGGAGGCCGTGTACTGCTGCCACCGCAGCTATATGAGCAGGTTGTTACTATCATGACACCTAATACTATAAACGCTAGAGCTACACAGAACTCACCAACACAAATCTGCAGTGCGTCTACGGTGCAGGAAGAGGGGGAGCCCCAGGGATTGACTGCGACCGTGCGGAAGTTCAACGAGGGGGAAGCCGGACACGCGCTTGACGTCAGTGAGGGGCCCGAGGGAATCCCCGTAGACTTTATGGGTGGCCCACGCACTGCGATTGGCCAGCGAGGCACTTTTGATTAAGGGGTGTGCCGCTGCCCCAGCCAATGACAAGAGCGGCCTTCTGCCACACACAGTTATCATCCTCTCCTCTTGTTCTGATCAGAGTGTGGCGGTTTTCACTCCGCTGATCATCATCCTGGTCTTCACCTTCCAGAAGACGACAGAGCGAGGAGACCTGAAGGAGGCCTCGCTGGGTAAGACGGCTGCGTACAGGCGTCATGCTTTTTTTTTTTTTGTGGGGGGGGTTATTTATACGTTTTCATAATTCCGTCCCGTCTCCTTTTGTCACCCAGCTGTGACTTTGACTCTGGTGCTGAACGGAGTCTTCACCAACGTCATCAAACTCATTGTTGGCAGGTAAACGTTGTACACCAACATGGCAAGTGATATGGAAGTGGATAAAATGCCTAAATCTGGCCTCTCTGTGTTTGTTCCCCTCATCAGGCCACGGCCCGACTTCTTCTATCGCTGTTTCCCAGACGGTCAGATGAACCTGGAGATGCGCTGCAGCGGTGACCCAGATGCCGTCATGGAGGGCAGGAAGAGCTTTCCCAGCGGGCACTCTTCCTGTGAGGGTCTTTTTACGGTCGATAACGCCTCAATAATAACGCCTCAGACTGTTGCATTTTCATCCACAGGCAACAAGGAAAGCACAAAGTGGGAAGGATAGTGCTGCATGCATATAAGTGTATTTTAGCCTCCAGGCTCTTATCTAGTTACATGAGCATGAGAGAATCTCCATCTATACTCCTTACCTCGCCTCTTTTTGTTGTTGTTTTCTCTTCGTGTTCTCCCTGATTCTGTATATAAAAGAAACTCCTCTGGCTCTGATCGCCCTGTCCTCCCTTTCTCCTCGACCCCAGTTGCCTTCGCAGGTCTGGGTTTCACGGCGCTGTACGTCGCGGGAAAGCTGCGCTGCTTCAGCACGGCGGGCCGAGGCAGAGCGTGGCGGCTGTGCGCCTTCCTCGCGCCTCTGCTCCTCGCCACCGCCATCGCCCTCTCCAGAACCTGCGACTACAAACACCACTGGCAAGGTCAGAGTCTCATGTCTGTCATGTAAAAACCCAAAGAAATGAGACCATACGAGAGTTGTCGTTTCCTTGTAGGCCACGCCCAACAACATGTACAGCAGTATTAATCTCATCCACACTGGTGGCGTTTTTGGCACAGTAAGGCGGTGGTCATATTCATAATTCTGCCGATAAAATTATGATGGGCTCTTTCAATTTGATACATTTTGAAGTGATTTCAGAGTAAAAAAGCTGCAAATGTACCATTATAGGTTCAGTTCTGTCCATATTGTAAGGACACTCTTGTTGCAAGTACCCAGTGGTTGGGGAACGCTGAAATAAACGATGCGCAAACTCTGGTTGAAGTAACAGATTCATGACTTTTAAGGCTTATCAGAGAATAAAACACTGCACAGAGGTTTGCAATGCCAAGAGAGAGGATTTTACAACACTGGAAAGTTGTCAGCGATATAGTTTTTGGCTCCAGTTCTCAGGTAAACGACGGTAATAATGTTTCCCACTCTTTACAGACTAATCTACCGCCTGTGTGTTTGAGCGAATGTAACGTCCTCGTGAGAGTCTGCATGACCAGGGCTTCAATATTTGATGTAGCGTTAATGTCGTAATCCCCCCAAACTAACCTTCTGCTACCTGAATAAAAGCACGATGACCTACACCTCCTCGTTTAACCCTCACAGGCTGAGATGGCTCCTGAGACCACGCTGAGGACCGGTTCACAGAAAGGTAGGCGATCCGTTTTGAAACCTCTGCTGTGGGAACTCCTTACACACACACAAAAGTGAAATCCATCTTTTTTTGTCCTTTTCTTTGGTGATCCTCTAGGAGCCAGTGAGATCTCAGATGCCTGCAAGCCCCTGAAGAAGCGAAGCAGAGCGTTGACAGACGTGGAGATGGCTTCTTCTCAGTACAGAGACACCTCTGACTCCGACTCCAGAGGCCTCAACGACCCGCAGGTAGACTCAGGAAATACCCACACACCATTAGGGTTTGGTATCGTTTGGATATTTTGACGATACCGGTGCTAAAACGATACTTTTAAAACGATACCGGTATAAAAAAGAAGCTTTTTGTGTAGTAATGCGGAGGAGCCTAAAGAACCACACAGATATGGACTCCTCACATCGACATTAGTTTGACGTTCAAATTGAATGCATTCATTTATATAATGTAAATGCAAAACATGTTTTACTGACGGGAACGCTAAAGTCAAAAGCAATTGAATCTTCATCAATAAGACAGAAATGCACCAAAGACCAACTGAATGCAGCGCAAAGTTTGACCGTTCATTTCTTGAGGGACATCGCAAGGCATTGTGGGTATCCAGGCAATGCAGGATAGACCAGCGACGCAGAAACTTGAAGGTTTGAAAGTGGCAAAATGTTTACTTGATTCTTAACTTTTACCGTTATTTTGCCTGAACATGTTTCAAAGAGAAAGTGAAGCCGCGGCAGGACAAGAAGTTTAGTCGTTACCTGCTGTGAAGATCTTTACTGGAGTTTCTAGGATGTCTCTTTTGTTCGTTCTCCAAGTTCACAGGTACAGAAATAAAGACACGACCTGCTGTAAAACATTGCAGGAAGCTTATTTTTAAATGTTTGCTAACGAGAAGCTACTTTCTAAACAGCGATGACACGTGCAGAGCGAGGAGCAAGAAGTGGAGGATGCGTAAATTAATTTAAAATAAAAGAAGACAACAAAAATGTCATCTCTTTTTTTTTTTTTTAAGTGTTTGCAAGTCGAACGAACAGAAAGACGACTGATAACAAAAAAAAAATGTTTGTGGAGCATACAATAACAACAATATATAAATATAATAAGAGTCACTGATTGAGAAATATTTGACTATTTTCCAAAGTCTGTTTCCTGCCCACACCACACAGCTCACTAATCTGCTTTGAGTTGATTGACAGGTGATATCAGGAAGTGTTCAAACAGGTTTGAGCTCACCTTTGTCATGCCCCGCCCTCTCTTTGACTGCCTTCTGCTTTCTCCGCCCTGCGACACAAAAACAAACAACACATACAGTCAGAGTCCAAACTATCACCGTTTTACGACATTAAAAACAAAGAGACAGTTGAAGCACATGAAAACAACAGACTTAGTTTGTTAAATTAATTTGTGGGGGGTTTAAATGTTCCAATTGGCCGTTTATTTGAGAGTCACTTTTATGTATTTATGATGTAAATAGTATTTGTAATAATTGGTAAATGTGGCATTAATCTCCTCAGATTTAAAACAACGGAGGCAGAAAGCCAGACTACTCCGTGTGAGTCAGAGGGAGGTAAAGGTGAGGTGTTCACCCACAGAGCTGCAGGTAAGAGGCGGAGCTACACTGGAGAGGAGAGCTCCTACGTCACACTCCAGAAACGAGAGTTAAGTTCCTCAGAGTGGCAGAAACACTGCAGTCGAGACAAGTCTCTGCTTTTCTCTCAAAGACAATTCAAAGTGACTTCATCAGGTTTTCCTCAACAACACAACAGAGTCTCTTCCAAACACTGGTGAGTACATCTGATCATATTTACACCTTTAATCACCAGGATTAACTCTAAACTTTAGCTTTACTCAGGCAGGAAGTTCCTCTCTGATCACTTCATACCTGATGAATTATTAACAATATAACTATGTCTGTCTGTCTAAAGTCCCACTACACAGAAACTCACTTTAACAGCTTTAAAGTGTCTCAGGAGGACTTTAGTAACTTGTAACTGAATCTTTGTGGTTTTAAGTTTAGTCTCACTGCGACTTTCCTGCTATTGTTACTGTTCATTCATCACTGCCTCTATTTCCTCTGGTTGTTTCACAATAAAATTGTTCTACCAGCGGGAGGCTTTTATTGTGAAGCAGCTGGAGGAAATGTGATGTGTTTGTCATCACGTGAGCAGAGCTTTATGTCAGTGCTGTTCTTTAATGCACATTGGACTTATTCTGTGCTGCTTTGCAAGAGGAGCAAGGTTGAGTCTGTTGGCACGACTTTGATCTTGGTTGCTTACGTAAAAGTTAAAAGATATAAAAATAATCACACTTACAATAATGTAACTTTATTTTGAATAAAATGTTTTTCTTTTCTTCCACAATGTGTGTAGATATGGCTGCTGCAAACTATCTGCCATCTGAAGATCAGTTCCTGTGCTCCGTCTGTCTGGATGTGTTCACTGATCCAGTCAGCACACCTTGTGGACACAACTTCTGCAAAAAGTGCATCAATGATTACTGGAATACCAACGACCAGAACACGTGTCCAATGTGTAAAAAGGTTTTCACCTCAAGACCTGAGATGCTCGTCAACACTTTGTTCTCTGAGATGGTTTCTCATGTCAGACAGTCGGCTCAACAGAAAGCCAGCAGCAGCAGCTCAGAGCAACAAGAGTCCAAACCAGGAGAAGTTCCCTGTGACGTCTGCACTGGAACCAGACTGAAGGCCCTGAAGTCCTGCCTGGTGTGTCTGGCCTCCTACTGTGAGACTCACCTGGAGCCTCATCTGACAGCTTCACGCCTGAAGAGACATCAGCTGATCGAGCCTGTGGAGAACCTGGAAGGCAGGATATGTACGAAGCACGATAAACCTCTGGAGCTGTTCTGTAAGACCGACCAGACATGTGTCTGCATGCTCTGCACTGTGTTAGACCACAAGATTCATGATGTTGTTCCTCTGAAAGAAGGATATGAAGGAAAGAAGGTCGAGCTGGAGAAGACAGAGGCTGAAATTCAGAAGATGATCCAGAAGAGACGACTGGAGATTCAGGAGGTCAAACACATAGTGGAGCTCAGTGAGGAAGATGCAGACAGAGAGAAAGCAGAAGGTGTTCAGGTCTTCACTGATCTGAAGGAGTCTGTTGAGAGAAAACTGAAGGAGCTCATCAATACCATAGAAGAGAAGCAGAGAACAACAAAGAAACAGGCTGAAGACTCCATCAAAGAGCTGGAACAGGAAATCTCTGAGCTGATGAAGAGGAGCACTGAGGTGGAGAAGCTCTCCCTCTCTGAAGACCACCTCCACCTTCTCCAGAGCTTCCAGTCCCTAAACATCCACCTCCCACCAACCACCAAGGACTGGACAAAGGTCAGTGTTCCTCCAGCATCATATGAGGGGACTGTGAGGAGAGCTGTGTCTCAGCTGGAGGAGACTCTCAGTGAAAAGATGAAGAAGCTGGTTGAAGTTCAGCTGAAGACGGTCCAGAAGTTTGCAGTGGAAGTGACTCTTGATCCTGATACAGCTCATCCTCACCTCATCCTGTCTGATGACGGGAAACATGTACGTACTGGTGATGTGAGGAAGAATCTCCCAAACAACCCAGAGAGATTTTCTACTTATGTTAATGTCTTAGCAAAGCAGAGTTTCTCTTCAGGCAGATTTTACTTTGAGGTTCAAGTTAAAGGAAAGACTGACTGGGCTTTAGGAGTGACCAGAGAGTTGAGCAACAGGAAGGGACCACTCACAATGAACCCTCAGAATGGTTACTGGACTATATGTTTGAGAAATGGAAACGAGTATGAAGCTAATGAAGACCCTCCAGTTGTTCTCTCCCTGAAGTCTGGGCCTCAGAAGGTGGGGGTGTTTGTGGACTATGAGGAGGGTCTGGTCTCCTTCTATGACGTAGAAGCTGCAGCTCTTATCTACTCCTTTACTGGCTGCTGCTTCAAGGAGAAACTCTTCCCATTCTTCAGGCCTTGTCTTAATAATGATGGTAAAAACTCTGCACCTCTGATCATCACTCCTGTCAGAGTAAACTAATCACTCTTTTTGTTTAATGTAATGATTTTATTAATTGAAGAGAATAACTGTACATATTCTGTGTGAATATCATGCAGTTTAACTTTACATCTTATTTCATACAGAGTCGGATTTTCAGGTCATTAAGACATTTTATTAAATGTATTATTAAAATGTATTATTAAATTAATTATATCTGATGTGCACCCACAGAAAACATATTGATTAATAGTTTTGTCATGAAGCTTCATTTAAGAGTGAGGCCTATTACATTTATATAGTGTTTACAGAATACAGTATATGTTATTGTGTTATTAAAGTTAATACATAGAATAGATGCAAATGTTTTTTTGGTGTGAAAAGTGGTTTGAATAACTATTAGTCAATTTGGACAACTTGGATTTGTTTTGTGAATATTGGTGAGATGACTTATGAACCAAAGAAACCTGTAAACATGATTGTAAATAAAAAAATAAACAAAAATAAACTAGTTGTTGAACATGAGGCCTGAGTAAGAACTGACTTATGCAAACAACATACTGTCAAAAAGTAAAGTATTTCTCCAAATGCGAGCAAACTACCGTAAAAGTCGGGTTACAAGCCGCTACTACCTCTGGTCGGTGTCCCCGCTAGCTCCCCGCTGTAGCCAGCTAGCGCTCCTCCTAGCGCTCCGCTAGTTCCCCGACAATCACTGAAGGTAGCGGGACCAACCCCGGCTCGACACCCGACTCGGGCAGAGGGGACGCGGGCAGTAGCAGCAGCAGCGCTAACTAGCAGCAGCAGTGGGGAGCTAGCAGCAGCGCTAGCTAGCAGCAGCACTAGCTTGCTACAGCGGGGACACCCACCGAATGTAGAAGCGGCTTGTAACACGACTTTTACGGTATGTTTAAATAGCGTCCCTAGTGGTAGCTAGTATGTATTACAATGGGTTTACTGGTTAAAGATCAAGCCAAAGGATTAACACTGAATGTAATCAATTATATTAAAGAAGTAACACTGGATGTATTATGATCCTATATTAAGGAATAACACTGAATGTAGTAGGTGAGTTTAGCAGATATGTACGTATAAGAGGCAATATTTATTATTATTATTATTATTCCCCTCTGATCACTTATGTGTAATACACAAAAATAATGATAAGCAAAGAACACAGTGAGCGTTTTAAATTTAGTTTTTTTATTGATCAATGAGAGGTTTGACTGACACACAACATCTCTAATCACACAACCATGTTCCCGGTTTGTCACACATACACGCATATAAAAAAAGAATGGTAATTTTATACTGCCATTGTACACCTGAGAGTATATATGTTGGTTCAGGCCACTTAAGAACAGGGTCCTTTGACACCGGCTGCAGGCAGGACGAGTGTCACGACATCTTAGAAAAGAGAGCAGGGGACATCGTGGCAGAAAAGCAATCTGACGGATGAAGGAATGTCAGACGTATTGTTCCATGATGTGTTGTGGCAGGGATTTCATTGTATTTAGACGGTTCCAAATTGTAATTGGCATTGATTGCAGAGGCCATGTTTTACATTTTTTTAATATAAACTAGGGGTATCCGTTTAGAAACTATCAGACAGGAAGTAGTTTGTTGCCATGGCGAGGATGGGGGCTCCTGTTGGGACACCGGGGAACGGCCCACTGGACCCAGCGATGTCAATGTGGGAGTGAGGCAGAGGGGCGTTAGAATCCACGCCATGCTGCGTCGGAAATAAAGAAATAAAAGTAAAACAAGTTAGTCACTGCAGTCCACGTTCTATTTTTCACACTTACAGATAAATAACAGCTCAGTCTGACAATATGCGAGCACCTTGTTGAGCCCCGCGGCCATGATGAGGAACGCTGCAGGGGCCTGATGTCCTCGAGGTGTCATGGTGGACGGCAGGTTGTTGCTCTGCAGAATGTCCTCGTACTCAGACTTTCCCTTGTGGAAGTCGTAGTCCTCTCGTCTGATGCTGGACACCTCGAACACGTCGTCCAGCGCCTCTCCAGCTGCTTGAGAGCGGACGACGACCAAGAGTTAGTTGTTGGTGGAAGAAATAAAGCCTCAAATCACCATGAAGCAGTCGCGCTGGAACTTATTTACAAATCAAAATGGCGACATCTGCTGACCAGACCAAGTTATTGCAATTATACAAAGACTATCCAAGATGTGTAGAGACATGGGTGGAAAATAATGTTTACATTTTTTAAAATTATTATCAGCCAATCATTTCCAATACATTATTCGCTGAAAAAGGAAAAAGTTAAGATAGTCACAGTCCAAACTATCACCGTTTTATGACATTAAAAACAAAGAGACAGTTGAAGCAAATAAAAACAACATACTTAGTTTGTTAAATTATTTTGTGGTGGGTTTAAATGTTCCAATTGGTAAATATGGCATTAATCTTCTCAGTTTTAAAACAACGGAGGCAGAAAGCCAGACTACTCCGTGTGAGTCACAGGGAGGTAAAGCGATGACATTCTTGTGTCCTGGTCTATACTTGACCTGGAAACGCTATGGCTGGAGAGACAAGTACCATCTGGTAACTCTAGCATTAGTGTCTTTCATTCTGTGAATCCACTGTAATGCACGATGGTCCGACTCCAGAACAAACTCTTTGCCAATCAGGTAGTATTTTAAGGTGTCTACTGTCCATTTAATGCTTCCATTTCTACCGTTGAGTACGTTTTTTCCCCTTGCGAAGAGTTTTCGACTGATGTACTGCACAGGCAACTGGTTTCCAGCCTGTCCTTGCAATAACACTGCTCCGAGACCTACTCCAGAAGCATCTGTCTGGACAGTAGAGGGGAGAGTGACATCTGGACACTGCAAAACAGGTTCTTGGCACACACAGTTTTTTAAGTCATTGAAAGCATTTTCACTTTCTTGCGTCCATTTAACTTTTATTGGGCTAGATTTGTGAGTCATGTCAGTTAGTAGTGCAGATCTTCATGAAAAGTTTGGGATAAGTCTACGATACCAACCTACTACCCCCAAGAATGATCGTAGACGCCTCTTGGTGTTAGGTAGTGGTGAAGCTGCAATCGCTTCTACCTTTCCAACCTGAGGACGAATGCCTCCACCTCCAATCACATAGCCAAGGTACTGGACCTCTGACTTGGCAATGTGACACTTCCTAGCATTGATGACTAGACAAGCACTGTTGATGCGTTGACAGGCGGCTGTAGCTCAGGGGGATGAGTGGTCGTCCCACAACCACAAGGTAGCCGGTTCAATCCCCATTCCCCCCATAGCTCACATGTCAAAGTGTCCCTGAGCAAGACACTAAATTGCTCCCTGGGCGCCGCTCAGGGCAGCCCACTGCTCCTTAGGATGGGTTAAATGCAGAGAACACATTGTATGTATGTACTATGACAAATAAAAAGGATTTCTTCTTCTTTCTTGACAGATAGCTTCCAGATGTTGGACATGCTCCTCCCAGGTGCGGCTAAAGATAACGATGTCATCAATGTAGTCTGCGGCGTAGTCCTCTGCTCCTCTCAAAACTTCATCAACCAATCTCTGAAATGTTGCTGGTGCTCCGTGCAAACCAAAGGGCATCATTCTGAATCTGAACAGGCCGCTTGGAACCCTGAATGTCGTCATGTCCTTCGAAGATTCAGTTAAGGGCACTTGCCAGTACCCTTTACACAGGTCCAGGGTCGTTAGGAAATTAGCATTTCCCAAGCGCTCAATCAGTTCATCAACTCTTGGCATTGGATAGGGATCAAATGCAGACACCGCATGTAACTTTGAAAAGTTAACACAGAATCTCATTTTAGGTTCATCCTTCTTTGGAACCAACACCACAGGGCTACACCACTAACTGCGAGACGGCTCAATGATTCCTGTTGACAGCATCTCCTCCACTTCTTGCTTCAGTCCTGGAACAAGTCTGGCTGGAATGTGGCAGGTGGTGTCCCTGATTGGCCGCTGTTCTAGTGCATGCAAACGGATTTGATGTTCCATGAGGTGTGTTCAACCTGGCTTAAAACTGAAGAGCTCTCTTCTCATGTGGGCCTGTATTTCCCAGCATTTGTCTGGCGCAAGATGACTCAAATCTGGAAACACTGGAGTTTCATTTGCCGAGGGAAAATACTTCTCCTGAAGTTCTTCCTCGTCAGCAATTGTGCATGCCCACAAGGTTGAAGACTGCTCTGGTTGGTCTACCCATTCTTTCAGAAGGTTTACATGAAAGACTTGATGCTTTTTCCGACGGTCTGGTAAAAAGAGTTCATATGTGACTAGGTCGGCCTTTTTCGTAATCTTGTATGGCCCCTGTCACTTGGCAAGGAGACCACTGTCAGACGTTGGCAGCAATAAGAGCACTTTCTGTCCCTCCTGGAAAACTCTTCTTCTAGAAGCCTTGTCATAACTCTTCTTCTGTCGCTGCTGTGCTTGAGCCAGATTACCATCGGCAAGCTCCTGAAATTGGTCCAGTTTGTCTCTCATCTTCAGGACATAGGAAAGCTCACTGCACTGCTGTTGTGATAGGGGACCTTCCCATGCCTCCCTCAAGACATCCATTGGACCCCTTACTGAATGTCCATACAGCAGCTGGAAAGGTGAAAACCCTGTAGATGCTTGTGGGACTTCTCTGTATGCAAACAGCAAGAATGGAAGCCATTTGTCCCAGTCTGACCCGGAGTCATTCACAAACTTCCTCAGCATTGACTTGAGGGTCTTGTTAAAGAACTCAATGAGGCCATCCGTCTGTGGATGGTAGGGACTGGTCTTTACACCCTGAATTCCCAGCATGCTGTACAACAGCAGGTTTGAGGTAAAGTTGGTACCTTGGTCTGTGATGATCTCCTTCGGGATTCCAACTCTGGAAAACAGCTGAATGAGGCAGTTGACAATCTGGCGGGCCTTGATCTTCTTCAAGGGAAAGGCTTCATAATATCTTGTGGAATAATCGCAGACTACCAGTATGTACCTGTGGCCTGCACTACTCCTTTCTAGTGGGCCTACAATGTCCATGGCAATGCGTGAAAAGGGTATATTAATGATGGGCATGCTAATGTTATTGGTACCTGGGAAGCAGATAATATGTTCCTGCAAACAGGACACAAAGATGACACAACAACTTTTTCACATCTGTTCACTGTTTCGGTGCTTTGCAGAATGCACATATTTATTCAGCTTGTTCAACAGCATGAAGCATAAACAAATAATAACTTACATTTCAACAGCATTAGAAAATAATAATATCACAGGAAACATTCATTGAGCCAAACAATATGGAATCTTGACGGAGGTGACGATGTGGCGCCATTTTTGCGCACGCTGCACACCGGACAATTAAACTGAACACCCACTCATATATGCATCAAAACAGTATTTTCATTCAAACAACCTCATACAATTCTCATTATTCTCACCCACCTGCAAACAGGACACAAAGATGACACAACAACTTTTTCACGTCTGTTCACTGCTTCGGTGCTTTGCAGAATGAGGGAATTCGCGCCGTTGTGGTCGTAAACCAGCTGATTGACGTAAAGCGTCTGACTGACGTAAAACGTCATAAACCACCACCCTGCCCCCTGCTGGCGACAGGGTGGACTGCACTTCAGTACAGAATTCAGCATTTCAGTTCCTCTTTTAAACAGTATTAAACAGTATCATTTTGAATACACAAAGCTTACTTTAAACCACATATGTAAGCACATTGGTGGGCGTCACACTAATGAGGGGAGCCCTATCTCCATTCTTGCCTGGAGCTGGTAACTGACACTGTGGACAAGACTGGTAATATTTTACTACGTCAGTGTACTGCTGAGGCCAAAACGTGTAACCATTCTAGCAAAAGTCTTTGCCTGTCCCAGCTGTCCTGCCCAAGGGATCGAGTGGCTCAGGTTAAGGATTATGTGCCTCAAACTCTGGGGAATAACTAACTGGTCACCAATCTGGCTACGGCGATACAACCTGTTTCTCTTGACCACAAATGCTTCCTTTCCTCTACCCATCACTCGGGTTGACTCAGGCACACATTTAGAGAACAACGTTGTCAGTGTGGGGTCCTCTTTTTTGTAGATTATCAATGTCGCTAGGAATGGAAAACAGGTTGGATTCTATCGGCTTTTTGTTCCCCTTACTCTGTCCCTTCTTCTTCGTCTCTTGCTTTTCCTTTCCATAAACTGTCTGGTTTGGGCAACATGAGGCACTTCCTCATTCGCAAAAGGCAACTCCTCCAACCCCGCTGTTGCACTAGCTTTCCCTTGCTTGCTTTTCAACTTAGTAACAGCGAGCAAACTTTCACTGGTGCCGCTAGCTCTAGCCTCACAAGTCTGCTTTGCTATCAAGTCAGCAAGTATAGGGAGATCCGAGCCCAAAACAACCTGATAGGGCAGTTGTTCAAATACACCTACTGAAAGCAAGTAGTGTTGCCCTTCAACCTGGATAGCTACCTCAGCTATGGGGTAACCTACCTTGTCACTATGAATACAAAACACATCAACTGTGCCTCTGCAAAAAATGACATCCCTAGGGAGACTGTCCTGTCTGACTAGGGTGCGATTATTTCCTGAATCCAAGAGAGCTGCACAGGGCCTGTCTTCAATTAACACCGCTATCGTAAGTTCCTCATGTTGACATTCCAAGCTATTATCCCTCTCTACCTCACTGACGGGTAACTGGGGAGCACAACACATGTAATTATTACTAACATGTACCTTAGGACACTCTGCCTTAAAGTGACCTGTCTGGCGACATGAATGACGTACAAAGAGGGCTCTGTTTCTAGGCTCCCTTATAGTTTCTCCTCCTCAAATGCAGCTAAGTCTCGTGCTGTTGGCTCTAAAGTCATCACCATCACCATGCTCACCCGATGGGGTGGGTGGGCGGGACTTGGCTGGGAGGTACTCTTGTGATGGGCGGCGGACAGCCAAGAACACTTCGCGGTCAGCCTGCTGTTGCATCAGGGATTGCAGGAGGTTTGACAGTTTAGCGATACTTTCTTGCTCCTGGGGTGGGCCGCTTGGTGCCCCATTTTGGTCACCTTCATCTTGGGACTCTTCAGGTTGACTCTCGACAGCTGGAAGTTTCTTTTGTCTGGTTGACATTTTCTACACTGCCTGGATCCCACCTGGATCCCACCACTGCCACCAAATGTGGTGAAGCCTGACAAGAGTGGCTTAGAAAGTGGTAGGAGGCAGACATGAGACGCTTTGCTAAAAAAAACAAAGGTGTGTATTTATATAAATTGCTCTGCTACCCATGAACCAAACGTTATATACAAACAATATAAATGAACAAATCAAACAAAAAGTGTATTTACTGAATAAAGATAACTTAGCCTCACCTCACCTCACCTCAAATAGTTAATCGACATATTTACATTGCACACATGCCTAACAAATCACATTACACCCAAATACATATTTTCCCTAATATACTCCCCCCCCTCTACTTGACCTAACCCCATGATGTCACAGCTGTAACCATTCAGCGTATAAATAGACAAGGCTGGGCACCTCCTTCTTTAGCCTCTGAAACAGATGGTGGGTATGGTAAGTACCAACAAAACTCAGCACACAAACATGGGGACAGAGTGGGTGCGCTCTCACCCACTCTGTCCGTGTGTCACTCACTTTAACAGCTTTAAAGTGTCTCCGGAAGGACTTTAGTAACTTGTAACTGAATCTCTGTGGTTTTAAGTTTAGTCTCACTCTGACTTTCCTGCTATTGTTACTGTTCATTGATCACTTCCTCTATTTCCTCTGGTTGTTTCACAATAAAATTGTTCTACCAGCGGTAGGCTTTTATTGTGAAGCAGCTGGGGGAAATGTGATGTGTTTGTCATCACGTGAGCGGAGCTTTATGTCAGTGCTGTTCTTTAATGCACATTGGACTTATTCTGTGCTGCTTTGCAAGAGGAGCAAGGTTGAGTCTGTCGGCACGACTTTGATCTTTGTTGCTTGCTCAACAAATATTTTAACTTTATTTTGAATTAAAAAAAAATATTTTCTTCCCCAATGTGTGTAGATATGGCTGCTGCAAACTATCTGCCATCTGAAGATCAGTTCCTGTGCTCCGTCTGTCTGGATGTGTTCACTGATCCAGTCAGCACACCTTGTGGACACAACTTCTGCAAAAAGTGCATCAATGATTACTGGAATACCAACGACCAGAACACGTGTCCAATGTGTAAAAAGGTTTTCACCTCAAGACCTGAGCTGCTCGTCAACACCTTCATCTCTGAAATGGTTTCTCAGTTCAGACAGTCGGCTCAACAGAAAGCCAGCAGCAGCAGCTCAGAGCAACAAGAGTCCAGACCAGGAGAAGTTCCCTGTGACGTCTGCACTGGAACCAGACTGAAGGCCCTGAAGTCCTGCCTGGTGTGTCTGGTCTCCTACTGTGAGACTCACCTGGAGCCTCATCTGACAATGTCAGGCCTGAAGAGACATCAGCTGATCGAGCCTGTGGAGAACCTGGAAGGCAAGATGTGTACGAAGCACGATAAACCTCTGGAGCTGTTCTGTAAGACCGACCAGACATGTGTCTGCATGCTCTGCACTGTGTTAGACCACAAGATGCACAATGTTGTTCCTCTGAAAGAAGGATATGAAGGAAAGAAGGTCGAGCTGGAGAAGACAGAGGCTGAAATTCAGAAGATGATCCAGAAGAGACGACTGAAGATTCAGGAGGTCAAACACATAGTGGAGCTCAGTGAGGAAGACGCAGACAGAGAGAAAGCAGAAGGTGTTCAGGTCTTCACTGATCTGAAGGAGTCTGTTGAGAGAAAACTGAATGAGCTCATCAATACCATAGAAGAGAAGCAGAGAACAACAAAGAAACGGGCTGAAGACTCCATCAAAGAGCTGGAACAGGAAATCTCTGAGCTGATGAAGAGGAGCACTGAGGTGGAGAAGCTCTTCCTCTCTGAAGACCACCTCCACCTTCTCCAGAGCTTCCAGTCCCTAAACATCCACCTCCCACCACCCACCAAGGACTGGACAAAGGTCAGTGTTCCTCCAGCTTCATATGAGGGGACTGTGAGGAGAGCTGTGTCTCAGCTGGAGGAGACTCTCAGTGAAAAGATGAAGAAGCTGGTTGCTGAAGTTCAGCTGAAGACGGTCCAGAAGTTTGCAGTGGAAGTGACTCTTGATCCTGATACAGCTCACCCTGACCTCATCCTGTCTGATGACGGGAAACAAGTACATGATAGTGATGTGTGGAAGAATCTCCCAAACAACCCAGAGAGATTTTCTACTTGTGCTTGTGTCTTAGCAAAGCAGAGTTTCTCTTCAGGCAGATTTTACTTTGAGGTTCAAGTTAAAGGAAAGACTGACTGGGAGTTAGGAGTGACCAGAGAGTTAAGCAAAAGGAAGGGACAACTCACACTGAACCCTCAGAAGGGTTACTGGACTATATGGTTGAGAAATGGAAATGAGTACACAGCTGCTGCCGACCCTCGAGTTGTTCTCTCCCTGAAGTCTGGGCCTCAGAAGGTGGGGGTGTTTGTGGACTATGAGGAGGGTCTGGTCTCCTTCTATGACGTAGAAGCTGCAGCTCTTATCTACTCCTTTACTGGCTGCTGCTTCAAGGAGAAACTCTTCCCATACTTCTGTCCCTGTCTTAATGATGGTGGTACAAACTCTGCACCTCTGATCATCACTCCTGTCAGAGTAAACTAATCACTCTTTGTGTTTAATGTAATGATTTTATTCATTGAAGAGAATAACTGTACATATTTTGTGTGAATATCAAGCAGTTTAACTTTACATCTTATTTCATACAGAGTCTGTTTACTGTGGTGACGGATTTTCACGTCATTAAGTAGGGTGACCAGATTTGAGTTTGTGAAAAAGAGGACACTTCACTCCGGGGGGGGGGGGGGGGGGGGGGGAGAGAGGGAGAGAGGGAGGGAGAGAGAGAAAAAACTTCGTCGCGGGGGGGGGGGGGGGGGGGGGTAGCAGTAGTGTGTAGCATGCCGTGAACTTACATTTACGTTGAGATCGGTCGACCAATGACAGTTCTCTCTACAGTCAGAGCTTGCGCAAGAAGGTGGAACGTGAGGGAGATACCATTTCCAAAACTTGTAAGGGGGTAATAACTATTTTCCCGCACGTAGCAAAATCCCGGACGTTTTTGGAATCCCTGCCGGACGCTTTTTTAGGTCTCGAAAAGAGGACATGTCCGGGAAAAAGAGGACGTCTGGTCACCCTACATTAAGACATTTTATCAAATGTATCCCGTTACATATAAACACATTCGTGGGACGCGTTCATCTCTTAAACTCTGCATCATGACACATTATATGGAGAATATCCATTTCAACCTTTGTTAAATCCAGACATTTATTTCCACTTCCAGAAGAAAGCGCCTTCTTTAAAGACACCAAATACATGAAGCTGAATCTGACTTTGAGTAAATCCGCTAAATTAATTATATCTGATGTGCACCCACAGAAAACATATTGATTAATAGTTTTGTCATAAAGCTTCATTTAAGAGTGAGGCCTATTACATTTATATAGTGTTTACAGAATACAGTATGTGTTATTGTGTTATTAAAGTTAATAAATAGAATAGATGCAAATGTTTTTTTGGTGTGAAAAGTGGTTTGAATAACTATTAGTCACTTTGGCCAACTTTGATTTGTTTTGTGAATATTGGTGAGATGACTTATGAACCAAAGAAACCTGTAAACATGATTGTGAATAAAAAATAAACAAAAATAAACTAGTTGTTGAACACGAGGCCTGAGTAAGAACTTACCTGACTTTTACAGTAATCGTTAAGTATTTTTTGGACTATAGACTGTATTGTTAATACACCTGTTATCAACCCGCCCTCTTCAAAAACACACATTGCAATATCAAACCCATTTTGTTTATGCAAACAACATACACTGTCAAAAAGTATTTCTACAAATGTGAGAAAACTGTTTAAATAGCGTCCCTAGTGGTAGCTTGTATTTATTACAATGTGTTTACAGGTTAAAGGTCAAGCCAAAGGATTAACACTGAATGTATACAATTATATTAAAGAAGTAACACTGGATGTAGTAGGCGAGTTTAGCAGATATGTACGTATAAGTGACAATATTTATTATAATTCTTCCCCTCTGATCACTTATGTGTAATACACAAAAATAATGATACGCAAAGAACACAGTGAGCGTTTTAAATTTAGTTTTTTTATTGATCAATGAGAGGTTTGACCGACACACAACATCTCTAATCACACAACCATGTTCCCGGTTTGTCACACACATACACGCATATAAAAAAAGAATGGTAATTTTATACTGCCATTGTACACCTGAGAGTATATATGTTGGTTCAGGCCACTTAAGAACAGGGTCCTTTGACACCGGCTGCAGGCAGGACGAGTGTCACGACATCTTAGAAAAGAGAGCAGGGGACATCGTGGCAGAAAAGCAATCTGAGGGATGAAGGAATGTCAGACGTACACATTGTTCCACGATGTGTTGTGGCAGGGATTTCTTTGGTATTTAGACGATTCCAAATTGTAATTGGCATTGATTGCAGAGGCCGTGTTTTTTAAATTGTTGTATATAAACTGGGGGTTTCCGTTTAGAAACTATCAGACAGGAAGTAGTTTGAATATTGTGAATCCAATCGAGAAGCTTCTACTGTATCAGAGAGATACAGCGCTCGAACGCTGAGGACTTATAACACCAATTCAACAATATTGTTTTATTTCTCCTACTTCGTAGTACCCTTAGACTATGATTTTCCCTTTTATTCCCCTTCAATGCCCCACAGATATGTAGTCTGGTCGAACACCATTCATCCGAGGAATTCTCAGTTTCCTGATACACACGGATTTCAGGTCTCGTTAAAAACACCAAGATCCACAACAAGCCTCCCACACATTTGCCCACACAGCATATGAAAAACAACAAATCTGTCCCTGTGTCCTTTCCTCGCTTAACAGCGGCAACGCTACTTCTGCGGTAAACTGACCGTACACGTGGACCCAGTCTCTGCGTGCTTTGAATATAGTGGCTCAGTTGCCAGAGGTATCTACGTATCTACGAACTTCAACTTGGTCTCCCAGAGGTATCAACATAGCATACGGACTTCAACTTGGACTCTTATCAGAGGTATCAACATAGCATACGGACTTCAACTTGATTTAACAGAGGTATCCACGCACCTATGGACTTCAACTTGAACTTCTATCGACTAAGAGTCAACCTCCGGTAGCTCTCACGAGCGTACCTTTGTCCTAATTAGACTCTTTATATACTTTTTACCTAGATCCCTACCAGCGGACACTTATTGTCTCTCCCTATAAAAAAAACCATGGAAATATGTGCTTTGTACTTTACGTGTGATCAGGGACAATTTTTTAACTATTTCTAAACTATGGGTAGAGGCTTTTCTGCTGTTGACAACTAAATTTAGTTTAGCCAATCACAGACATTTTATTCATCTGAACAAAAGGTTGTCTGCTCACCTGTTATCTTTGAGGCCTCTCGTTGTCAACCGCCAAACAGCCGCCGGCCCTCGGCAGGGGGCCCGGGAAACGGACGTCACCGCTTTTTGTCTTTATCTTTGTCCAGATCAACCAACCGACGTCGGGGTCACCACTGATAGCGTGTGTCAATTATTGGTTGCCTGGAAGAACTCAGTTCAACAACTTCTCTCGTTCTCTAAATTTATTTACTAAATGATCACAAGCAAAGTAGTAAGCGCTGCAATTGCAAAAGCAGTGAGTGGTACAGCCAACACGCAGGTTGGGCAAAGAACAACTGCCCCACCACGGAAGTGGGGCCTTTCATACACAGTTTATCGTCACAGGTTCGTCTCGCCTCGTCCTAACATCTGATTCGCTTTATCCTGTCAAGAGGAGGAGAATCCCGTGTTCTCATCTTTTCTCACAAGACTGGAACGTGCAACGACCAGTCTGCTTCCAGAATGTCAATATACTGATAAACAGTTGTGGGTGTTGAAGTGCGCAGGCGTGTGACTAACTTCCCTTGGGAACTGGACATTTCATAGACACAACAGCTGCATAGCTGTGTTATACTGACCTCGCTAACCTGAACTTTAATAGACATGAAGAGTAATGCAATGAAGAATATCTACAGAATATAAGGATTTATATTATCACTTCCAAGCGTGGTCGAAATAAAGCAATTAATCATTATTATGGGTGTTACAAATTAGGCCTTTAAATCCGGCAGCATTATCAAAACGCAGATAATTTTATCCCCTGAAAATGTAGTCCTGAGGGGACTTCTGATTCTTACCGGCAACTCATAATGTGGTCGTTTTCCTGCCAACAAGCATCTTAAAACTGTATTTATACATTCGTCTGTTGCCGTTTATCAAACTGCCTCAATCTCTTCCAAGCCTCAGCTACAGCGGAGAGGATGATACGCAGGGGAGTGTGGTCGTCCATAACCACAAGGTCGCTGGTTCGATCCCCAGTCTCCCCATAGTTTAAGTGTCACAGTGTCCTTGAGCAAGACACTGAACCCACAGTTGCTTCACAAGGCTGCCCACTGCTCCTTCGAATGCAGATACTGTAAACGTCGGGTTACAAGCCGCTCCTACGGCTGATCAGTGTCCCCGCTGTAGCAAGCTAGTAGCAATTAGATGCCGACTTTGCCTAAGGGAATTACCCACAATCCATAGCAATGTGATGTTAAACATGCAGTTCCCAATGGAAGAATGGAGATGTAAAAAAAAAAAAAAATGTATGTAGTCACGTGATATGTTGCAGCAAAGTGCTGTCCCATTCATATTTACAGCCTCTCACGCTCAACCACTTAGCAGCTGACGTCAGTGAGTCCCTGAGGGTTCAGGGTTTGAGGGTTTAGGGGACATTGTGATTGGGTCAATGTCTCAATCTCTAGTTTTAAGTCTTCTTCAATACAGCATGAAGTTCATTTAGTAAATTATGGTCCATTTAGAGTCAATCAGACCATAATGCAGAGTATGCTTTAGGGCTGGGGATTACTGTGATTGACAGGTCTCTATAATATTAATACTAATAACTTAAGTCTCTGCTGTTCCAGCTTCATGTATCCAGTGGTTCACATTCACAAAGAAAACATGTTCAATTAGTTTACAACTCTGTTAATGATTCAATTATAAAACCGGTAAATAATGTGAATATAAAAAATATTCATAAACGCGTCAGTAATGAAGGTCCTATGTTTCTTACTGTCGAATATCATCGTTGATTACAGAACGAGCTCCTGTCGTTAACCAAAAATACTTATTTTATAATATTGATCATTTCATGAAAATCACAACTTAAACAGATTCCAGTGCTTCTTCTTTGAAGTCACCATCATGTCATACAATTGTATTAATACTCATATATATATATATATATACTAATAAGAAGAAGAAGAAGAAGAAGAGAGACGGGAACATAGATTTAATTTGATTTTTTTTTTTATTCATTAATTTGAAGGGGGAACTAGTCGAATTAGTGAATATTTTTTGGATTATGTGGGGATACCAGGAGTAAACCCAAGGCAAGGCAAGTTCATTTGTATAGCACATTTCAACAACAAGGCGATTCAAAGTGCTTCACATAAAACCATTAAGAGCATCAAAACATAATGCAGAGAAAACAGGATTTAAAACAGTTAAGAAAACATTAAAACAGTCAAAAAGCTAAATAAAAATTGAATAAAAGTTGCAGTGCAGTTTAAGAAATAAAATGCAGTAGTGAGATGCAGCAATTGAATCTGGATCAATTAAAGGCAACAGCAAAAAGAAAAGTCTTCAATCTGGATTTAAAGGAGCTGAGGGTCTCAGCAGACCTGCAGCTTTCAGGGACCTTGTTCCAGATATGTGGAGCAGAAAAGCTGAACGCTGCTTCTCCATGTTTAGTTCTGACTCTTGGAACAGAAAGTAGACCCGTCCCAGACGACCTGAGGGGTCGGGATGGTTCATAAGGTAGCAGCAGATCACAAACATACTTAGGCCCTAAACCATTCAGTGCTTTATAAACCAGCAGCAGGATTTTAAAGTCAATTCTTTGTTTGACAGGAAGCCAGTGCAAAGACCTCAGAACTGGTGTGATGTGATCCACTTTCCTGGTCTTAGTAAGGACTCGAGCTGCAGCGTTCTGATTGACTTTTTACAGTGGCCTGTGAACACACCGTTACAGTAGTCCAGTCTACTGAAGATAAATGCATGGACAAGTTTCTCCAAATCCTGTTGAGACATAAGTCCTCTAACCCTTGATATATTCTTCAGGTGGTAGTAGGCTGATTTTGTAATTGTCTTGATATGGCTGTTCAGGTTGAGGTCTGAATCCATAACTACACCTAGATTTCTGGCTTGGTTTGAGGTTTTTAACGTCAGTGATTGAAGCTGAGCGCTGACTTTCAATCGTTCGTCCTTGGGACCAAAAACAATTAATTCTGTTTTATCTTTGTTTTTGAATTGAAGAAAATTCTGGCACATCCAGTTATTGATTTCTTCAATGCATTTAGCCAGCCCTTGTATGGGACTATAGTCCCCTGGTGATATAGTTATGTAGATTTGTGTGTCATCTGCATAATTATGATAACACACTTTGTTGTTTTTCATAATCTGAGCCAGTGGAAGCATGTAGATGTTGAACAGAAGAGGCCCCAGTATTGAGCCTTGGGGAACACCACATGTCATCCTAGTCAGCTCTGATGTGTAATTAGCTACCGACACAAAGTATTGTCAGTCCTTCAAGTAGGATTCAAACCAGTTAAGTGCTGCGCCAGAGAGTCCTAACCAGACTTTCAGTCTGTCTAGTAGTATGTCATGATCAACCGTGTCAAATGCAGCACTGAGATCCAGTAATACTAAGACTGAAGTTCTGCCACTGTCTGTGTTTAAGTGGATGTCGTTGAAAACCTTAACAAGAGCAGTTTCAGTACTGTGGTGCTGACGAAAGCCGGACTGGAAGACATCGAAACAGTTATTTTCGGCCAAGAAGTTGTTCAGCTGTTGAAAAACCACTTTTTCCATTATTTTACTTAAGAATGGGAGGTTTGATATTGGCCTATAGTTTTTCAATATTTCGGGGTCTAAACTAGCCTTCTTTAGGAGTGGTTTAATCACTGCAGTTTTTAGGGCTTGAGGGAAGACACCTGAAAGAAGGGATGTGTTTACAATTTGTAAAAGATCAGCGGTCATGCAGTGTGAAATGTTTTTGAAAAAGTGTGTTGGTAGAATATCCAAGAAGCAGGAGGATGTTTTCAGATGTTGTATAATGTCTTCTAGGCCTCTCTGGTTAATTGAGTCAAATTGTGTCATGATATTTGAATGGCTGTTAGATGGGGACAACACATATCCGGTGGTTGGTGTGGAGCCACCGACTGCTTGTCTAATTTTCTGAATTTTGTCAGCAAAATAGGAGGCAAATTGATTGCATGCACAGGTGGATTGGAGCGTAGCAGTTACCGACACCGGAGGGTTTGTTAGCCTGTCGACGGTAGCAAATAAGGCACGTGTATTGTTATTGTTTTTGGTTATGATGTCAGAGAAGAAAGACCGTCTTGCATTTCTAAGTTCCAAATTATAATTGCGAAGTCTCTCTTTATAGATACCACAGTGAACCTGGAGATTAGTTTTTCGCCACCTGCGCTCTGCTTTCCGGCAGTCTCTTTTCTCTATTCTGACCAGCGTGGCATTTCTCCAAGGGGATCTTTTCTTACCCAAGACAACCTTCACCTTACTGGGTGCAATGGCATCAATAACATGTTTTACTTTAGAATTGAAGCCATCCACAAGCTCATTGACTGAGATGCAAGAGAGGGCTGGTGTGGAGGAGAACTTCTGAATAAATAGTTCACTGGTATTTTCAGTGATGTAACGCTTCGTCACAACCTTGGTTTGGACATTTGTGTGTAGGGAGATTGCGCTCTCAAAGAAAACACAGAAATGATCAGAGAGTGCAACATCAGTCACAGCAACCTTGGAAATGTCCAGACCTTTGGTGATGATTAGGTCTAGAGTGTGCCCCTTGTTGTGGGTGGAAGTGGAAGTAGGTGCTGGTGAGGGAAGTAAAGACTCGTCCTCTCCGAGAGGGGGATCAATCCTTGATGATGATGATGAGGGTGGAGACTCCTCCTCTTGGCTCTCCTTTGGCATCCTTCCCATGAGGTCTCCACGGCGATGCTGTGTGGTTATCGCTTGTTTAGACTCCTCTTGTCTCCTGTCCTTGGCAGTGGGAACAGACGGGTGACGCAGGAAGAAAAATAAGTTAGAGGTAAAGAGTTTTACCCCTGACTTGTTCAGGCAAACTCCATCTGCCTTAAAAAGATGTATACGCTCCCAGAAAATTGTCAATAAAATGTACTGTATGGTCAGTACATGCAGTTGACAGCCATCTGTTCAGTTCAAACAGCCTGCTGAATCTTTCATCTCCTCTCCTGGCTGGTGGAAGAGGGCCACTGAAACACCTCAGCATTGACAGAGCTGACTGTTTAACAAGTCAATAAAGTCTCGCTTCAGAACTTCAGACTCTTGTTTCACAATATCACAGCTTCCCGTATGCACAATGACGTTTTTCACTGTGGGATGGTCAGCCATGTTGTTTAGGATTTTGTCTCATGTTAGAGACCATATCTGTCGGAAAGCAGAGTATTTTGGTATTCTTGCTGCACATCGTTCTGACATCTTTTACAGCATAGTCTCCAACAATTAGAGTCTCAGGCCCAGTCACTAGCTTTTCCTGCGGCCTTTTACGTTCACTTTCACTCTCAGTTCTTACCCTGCTTTGGGAAGATAGCTGCTTATCCAGATCATCAGATTTAGGATCCTGCGACAATGGAGCGAATCTGTTTTTAAGTTGTAGGCTCGGTTGTTGTGGAGGTTTTTGCTGGTTTTACTTTTCCCAGCTGTTTTCGGCTGTGTCCAGCTGCGTACCGGGGTTGAGGAGGAATTCTGCCTGCGTAGTAGTGCAGGCCAGCCAGTCGCATCAGAAATCTCAGGGTGCTGGGCTCTGCCTGTTAGTCGTCCTGTTAGTCGTCCTCCCACATCCTGAGGGTGTGAATGCCTCTTCGGCTTCGCAGCGAGAGAGTTCCAGGGAGGACTACCATTTGAGGTTTCGTTAACAGCTACACAGCCCTCCTGTTTCTTGGTAGGCCTGGTGGTGCTAGTTAGCCGTGTCTTAGCTTGCATTTGTACAGGATTTTGAGTCCATGGTAAAGTGGTATCATTCTGACACAGTCCATTTACCTCCACGTTCACTTCTATTCGGTAGATTTTTGTTTCCAAAACTGCAATCTTCTGCAGGAGTTTGTAGTAGTTGTCCATGGAGAGGGATGGCATCTTGCTGCTCCTTAGCTTTAGCTTAGCTGCTAAGTAGCCTATAGCAATTTATCTTTAAACCAGCGGAATTAGGGCAATAGCCAGCCAAATCTATAAAGAAATAGAGTCCCAGTGGTTTTCAAGTGTCCAGGAGCTGCTGCTCAAAGAGTCTCACAGAAGAAAAACAAGAATATCAGAGGGTGTTAGCAGAAAAATGCAAACAGAGGCGAGAGCAAGCAGGAAAGCGTCTGCACACGCACCGTGAACACAGGGAGAATATTGAAACGCCACACAGAGACAAGGGTGGAGGCGTCTCTGTGAGGCTGCAGTGTTAAATCACTGCAGCCACTGTGCTGCCCTTGGTTGGTTCCAGCTATCTGCAGCACACCTGCCTGAATAGACTGGCCTGGGTAATTGAACCATGCCATGCTACCTCAGCCAGAGGGGTGTCCTCAGCAGCCAGGCTATTCTGCACCACTAGGGAGAGAGGTCTCCTCTCCCCTTCCAATTAACATGGACTCACCGACTGCTATATACCATGCAGTGGGAGATGGCTCGGGAGTGTCTCCTGCTATCACGGAGACCTCATTATGTCTGTCTTGTATTCTAGTTTGTCGTTATTTGTCACTTTGTTAAGATTTTGTTGCCCCAATGATATATACAGGTTTAAGATGGGGAACAAAAGCTTAACAAAGTGATAAATAACAACAAACTAGAAATAAAGACAGACATAATGAGGTCTCCGTGAACGCAGGAGACACTCATTATGTATGTTTTGAATTCTAGTTTGTTGTTATTTGTCACTTTTGTTAAGATTTTGTTGCCCCAATGATATGTACAGGTTTAAGATGGGGAACAAAATCTTAACAAAGTGACAAACAACGACTAGCTAGAATTCAAGACAGACATAATGAGGTCTCCCAGGAAGCAGGAGACACTCCCGAGCCATATCCTACTGCATGGTATATAGCAGTCGGTGAGTCCATGTTAATTGAAAGGGGCAAGAAGACCTCTCTCCCTAGTGGTGCAGAATAGCCTGGCTGCTGAAGACACCCCTCTGGCTGAGGTAGCATGGCACGGTCCAATTACCCAGGCCAGTCTATTCAGGCAGGTGTGCTGCAGACAGCTGGAACCAACCAAGGGCAGCATAGTGGCTTCGGGGAAAGAGTGGAGTGGAGGGGAGATCGGATGGATGATCAGATGGATGTTCGGATGGAGGTGGGGATGGAGGGAGGTGGTCACTGCTGATCAACATCAGCTGTGACCTCTTCCGCCTGTCCGCCATCCTCACGCGTTGACTTTCTGAAAAGTCGTCTGAAACACCCTGTCTTTTCCTTCTCCTGTCTCTTTTTCTCTTCCTTCTCCTTATTTTTTCTCACCATCTTTTCCACCTCTGTTGCTCTATCCACGACCTTTGTTGCAAAGAGACCTCTGCTCTTCTTCTTCTGCTCAAGGCAGACATCTTCAAGGTCCTTGTTGTTCTTTGTTAGATTTTGGACTGTGACTTCAAGCTGCTCAATTTCAGATTGTTTACTCCACAGCTGCTCTATCAGTGTTTCGACCTGAGTCGTCCAGCTGTCCTGTTGAGTTGCCCATTTAGCTTCACTCTCCTTGGCTTTGGCTTTCAGCTGCTCTATGTCAGACCACAGCGTTTCAGCCAATGTTTGGAGTTGTGTCCTCAAACTGTGTTCTTGAGTTGCCCATTCAGCTTCACTGGCTTTGTCTTTGGCCTGAAGGTGTTCTATTTGGGACTGGCTATTCCACAGCGTCTCAGACAGTGTTTGGAGTTGTGTCCTCAAACTGTGTTCTTGAGTTGCCCATTCAGCTTCACTGGCTTTGTCTTTGTCCTGAAGGTGTTCTATTTGGGACTGGCTATTCCACAGCGTCTCAGACAGTGTTTGGAGTTGTGTCCTCAAACTGTGTTCTTGAGTTGCCCATTCAGCTTCACTGGCTTTGTCTTTGGCCTGAAGGTGTTCTATTTGGGACTGGCTATTCCACAGCGTCTCAGACAGTGTTTGGAGTTGTGTCCTCAAACTGTGTTCTTGAGTTGCCCATTCAGCTTCACTGGCTTTGTCTTTGGCCTGAAGGTGTTCTATTTGGGACTGGCTATTCCACAGCGTCTCAGACAGTGTTTGGAGTTGTGTCCTCAAACTGTGTTCTTGAGTTGCCCATTCAGCTTCACTTGCCTTGGCTTTGGCTTTCAGCTGTTCAACCTCTGCCCGGTGATGTTCCTGTGTCCTTGCCAAAAGGACTCGAGCATACCAGGTAAGATCCGCAGAGGCCCATTCCTCTGCAGATGTTGCTTTGATGTCGGGGGAGGAAGGTTGTGTCATCTTCGCTATATCGGAGATAAACTCTGGACTGGGGTAGTATGACTGCTTCAATACTAGAGATAAACTCTGGACTGGGGTAGTATGACTGCTTCAATACTAGAGATAAACTCTGGACTGGGGTAGTATGACTGCTTCAATACTAGAGATAAACTCTGGACTGGGGTAGTATGACTGCTTCAATACTAGAGATAAACTCTGGACTGGGGTAGTATGACTGCTTCAATACTAGAGATAAACTCTGGACTGGGGTAGTATGACTGCTTCAATACTAGAGATAAACTCTGGACTGGGGTAGTATGACTGCTTCAATACTTGAGATAAACTCTGGACTGGGGTAGTATGACTGCTTCAATACTAGAGATAAACTCTGGACTGGGGTAGTATGACTGGTTCAATACTTGCGAAGGTTGCGAAGGTTGCGAAGGGTTTTGTGGGTCGTGCGGACAATGTATGACAATTTCAATACGTGAGCAAAGAATCTCTCCCAAGCAGCTTGTACTTATGGATAACCGATCATAGCGTGATCGCATCACTAATAGTTTAAAGCCACATCAAGTTTTCAGGAGGGACTTTCCCTAAAACGTTCCATAGTGACGCATTCCATCTCCATGGATACGACAGGGACAACAAACCAACATGGCGTCCATAACCCGAACGAGCGGGATCTGAGGTTAGATTTCGCCATTTTAAATACACACTTTTACTTTGAAAATACCACACCGGACGTAGCTCAGGCGTCGCCGTTAGCTTCACGCGCTGCTCATCTCCTCCTCCGCGGCATCCCTGCTTCCCCTCAAGTCCTCCAATGTGCGACTCCGACCGTCGGCAGGAACGGAGGACGCCCGCTTCGTGTTGACGGCGCACGGTACCGTGAGCATGAGGAGATGGAACAAATAAAGTCTTCATAAAAACACGACAATAAGACTTAAGTATATGCAATTAAAGAGCAGCTTTTAAATATGTAGCTTACGTTCAGCATGTTGGCCTCCATGTCAGGTTTAGACAGACAGAGGCTGCAGGATACTCGGCAGTATCTTTACCAGTATTTCAATATTTATATATATATATATATATATATATATATATATATATATATATATATATATATACATACACACACATACTGTGAGTGAAGGTAGTGGAGGCACTTTATAGAAAGGATAATATTTTTTGGGTTGTGTTTTTTATTTTCTTCCTTTGTTTGTTGAGACAATAATTGGCTCGGGGACAAGGGTCAGTAAAGACTGCTGATGTGGCTTTATGGAGCTCATTGAGAAACTCTGTGGGAGTTTACACTGTGCTTTTGTTTCATAAGACCACCATTTTTTGTGTGACACTGACGCTTGTCTAAATGTTCAAATTCAGAAGCATTCATTTTTCTTTATAAACTATTTTGAAGGGGATGCAAGAGGTGTATTTGGGTGCTTTACAAACAATAACTCCATTCCAAAGTCTGTCCACCAGTTCATTTTACAACTGCCAAATATCCAGTTGAGCACATATCTTGGTCACAGTTTTTTTATAATAATCAAACTGACTAAATCCATCCTAAACCCATCCTAACAAAAACAATACCAGTGTCAGGAAGATGTCGGGTGACTTTAGTCACTGCTTTCTTACACTGTCCTAAAAAAATAAAAGGGATGGGCACTAATACAGAAACAAACAAGCCTTTGTTTCCTTCGGATAATCCATCATTATACTTATATTTAACTGATGTATACAGTAATTCGATTTACTGTAATTAGCTCATGAAATATGAGCTCACCACTCATTTATTTTTCCTTTCAACACAAGTCAATGGCATAAACTTGAACTCTGCTCTTCATTTAAAACATGTTTTATTTGACTAGTCTCAGTTAAGTTAAATGAAAGCGGAGTGACGATGTTTGCTGTCGACTGAAGTCCACTCCGAGAAAGAAGATGAAGAGGAGGCTGCTTCGTGGTTTCCTGTCGGAAATTCCTGTCCGGCTGGCGCTGCTGCTCGTGTTCCTGTAAGTACTTCCACTCGTTTGCATCCCTGTTTCGTGGATCTAAGAAGGCGGGCATCGGAGATGTGGTTGTATAAATTCCATCAAGTGCTTTCCCAAAATTGTGATATTTGTAGTAATGTAAGCAATTTGTGGCGTGAATTGCGGACAGAAAGTAGCAAGAAGAAGCAATCAAATCCAATCTTTTGTCATTAATATGTATACCATATGTGGCGAGAGGGGGGGGGACTGCGTTGTTTTCGTTGATTTGAATATTTACTAAAGGTCAGTGCCCGACAACGCCACCTCCGAAATTACACCGGAAGATTCAGTTTGCCCGCCAAATGCAGGACTCCGAGGACACTCAGGTTCCCTTTACAGATTTTTAGGCAGAGACGTGGTTCCAGTATACAAAACAATCTTTTATTTTACCACAGCGGTTCAAAAGACACACTATGCTAATAACACACCATACTAAATATAACACTATACTAAATATAACACTATACTAAATATAACACTCGTCAGATATAAAAGGAGGTGTAGGGCTGCACCCCACCAGTGGCGAGAGGTTAACCAGTGCAGGTGCGGGTCCCAAAAAGCAAAAAGGGGCACCCCACTCACACGTGCACACCACATTCACACACACAGCCACACGTGAGGGTCGGAACCCGGGGTAACCGAAAAACCACACAGCACACAAGGAGAGACCCGCACCCGGCGGCACCAGCCTCGCCACCTTGGGATAGCAGCCCCTACAACACAAAAAAACACAATTTACTCAGGCTCAAACAAAAGAAAAGGAGGAAAGACCAAACAACCACAATAATGCTCGTAAAACACAGTAAAAAGGGCTCAGTATAAGGAAGGAGTGTTCATTAGAACCCAGGCTGGGGACGTCACCCTTCCTTGTTGGAGCCGGTATGCCGGCGCTGCCAGTCTGACGCAGCCGGGAGCGAAACCGCGGGGGATCAACCGCCGGCTGGCAGTACAGCCGTAGCCGAACCCGTCAAACGGAAGCAAAACAGAGCCGGAAGGCAAAACAGCAGCACTCTACAACGGAGGTGAGCGGTTAGCAACAGCCATTTTGTGGCGGCGTTCTGCCCAGAGCCAGCCAACAACGTAGTCCCCTGTGCAAGGGATGACAGCGAATTAATAGAATAAGAATAGCCAAATTATATAAACTAACGGATGGGAGCTACCTACCGATCAGGCAATAGTCGTCCGCTTCACGGAGGGGGGAGGAGGCCGTGTACTGCTGCCACCGCAGCTATATGAGCAGGTTGTTACTATCATGACACCTAATACTATAAACGCTAGAGCTACACAGAACTCACTAACACAAATCTGCAGTGCGTCTACGGTGCAGGAAGAGGGGGAGCCCCAGGGATTGACTGCGACCGTGCGGAAGTTCAACGAGGGGGAAGCCGGACACGCGCTTGACGTCAGTGAGGGGCCCGAGGGAATCCCCGTAGACTTTATGGGTGGCCCACGCACTGCGATTGGCCAGCGAGGCACTTTTGATTAAGGGGTGTGCCGCTGCCCCAGCCAATGACAAGAGCGGCCTTCTGCCACACATAGTTATCATCCTCTCCTCTTGTTCTGATCAGAGTGTGGCGGTTTTCACTCCGCTGATCGTCATCCTGGTCTTCACCTTCCAGAAGACGACAGAGCGAGGAGACCTGAAGGAGGCCTCGCTGGGTAAGACGGCTGCGTACAGGCGTCATGCTTTTTTTTTTTTTGTGGGGGGGGGGGTATTTATACGTTTTCATAATTCCGTCCCGTCTCCTTTTGTCACCCAGCTGTGACTTTGACTCTGGTGCTGAACGGAGTCTTCACCAACGTCATCAAACTCATTGTTGGCAGGTAAACGTTGTACACCAACATGGCAAGTGATATGGAAGTGGATAAAATGCCTAAATCTGGCCTCTCTGTGTTTGTCCCCCTCATCAGGCCACGGCCCGACTTCTTCTATCGCTGTTTCCCAGACGGTCAGATGAACCTGGAGATGCGCTGCAGCGGTGACCCAGATGCCGTCATGGAGGGCAGGAAGAGCTTTCCCAGCGGGCACTTGTGATGGGAAAATATCTATATGCTGTATTTTAAAGTTAAATCTTTGAATGTAACTGATGTTTCAATATGATGTGCTCAGATCAATAATTAACAACTGAAAAACATGTTTTTCTAAAGTTCGTGAAGGCATTCAGGTTCATGCTACCTGATAAAACCCCCAAGGGGCCAATGACTTGGTTTTAAGGACAATGACTTGATTTTAAGGCTAATAACCTGTTTACAGAACGTTCAAAGTACGCTGATAAAAACTCTGAGAGGCTAATGACTTGTTTTATATAATAATCAAGGCACGAACCACGCAGAGGAACAGATGAAATGCTGACATGGGACGCACAGTCCAACGTACATCACGTGTTCGTTCTAACGGGAACCAATCAGGGATAAGATGGATTGTGAGAGGATGGTCCTCTAAAATTGTATAATACTGACTGTTTTTAGCAATAATCGGTGTGGAAACCTGTGCAGACATTGTTGATTGATGGCTGTTCAACTTTCTTCCTGCTTGCAAGCATTTAATAAACTGACAGAAGCATCTTGTCCAGTGAAACTCTGCTTGTGTTTTTCCATTTTTGATTGAGATCTTTTTGACCTTTCCTCCCGAACTACATAGAATTTTTCCATTACAATTTGGCGTCACGAACAGGATTGTTTGAAGTTTCGTCGGGACTCCAGAGGTCAGCTGGGAAAGTGCACTTCGAAATCGAAAAGAAAGATTTCGCCCCAATCCACGACAGATTCAAGTGAGACGGGGACCAGCGGCGGACGGAGGACCGATTGGCTTCACAGCGATTCAGGACAAAGAAATAAATTCTTCATATCGGGTGAGAAGTTTAAATTCCAATCATAAATTGTCTGTTGGAAAACAAAGGGTTAAATTACGTAGATAGAACAAGCAGAGACAAGAGACAGGGTGTGTCTGTTGGTTTTGTCAATTGTAATTAATATAAAGGTCTCCTTAAATTCTGTGCCAATATAAATCCAAGCAGAGGTTTAAAGAGTGGAAGAAAGGACTAAGATTACGAAGTAACGTTTGAACTTTAAAATACCTATATTTTAAAGATCGTAATCCCCCTTGACCACTGTGGAAGAAAGGAATAAGATTACGAAGTAACGTTTGAACTTTAAAGAAAACCTATATTTTAAAGATCGTAATCCCCCTTGACCACGGTATCTATATAAGAATTCAGAATCCAGCAAGAAACTTGTTATGAGGTGAGCGGAACTGTGAATATAGGATACAGCTCTATACAAGAATTCAGAATCCAGCAAGAAACTTATAAAGGGGTGAGCGGAACTGTGAGTATAGATAAGGTTTTTAACTCAGTTTTTCCAAAGAAATAGAAACTAGAAATATACTGACGAGTGTATTTTATTTTGAAAGGGAGTACTCGCCACTTGTTTCATTATGTGTGGTAAACATGCTAAGCCCGCCCCCAGGGGGCCAATTGTGGAGATAATGGCACAGAAATATGGTGACCAAAGTATTGGCTGTTTAAAAAACTGGAATTAAAATATAGATTTCCAGTGAAAAAGAAAAAGAGAAAAATAGTTCAGTTCAAAACTTAGAGAAAATGGAGAAAAACAAGTGTTGTCTTGAACAATGGGAAAAAGAAAAAGAGAAATAATAAAATATGGGGATGAATCTTTAGACTATTTGCCTGTTCAAACAAATAGTGTGTTAAAGATTAAATGGTTGGAAACCATAGAAAGTAACAGAAGGTGTTTAAAAATGGGGAACGATGAAGCAGAATGTAGGGAAAGGAAGGTAATATGTGAAATGATGCCTGATAGTAGATGCTAACACGACCAGAGCAGACAAAGCTTCTCAGAAATCCTTTTCTCTCTTATTGCACACAGAATGAACCCTGATCTCAGACGCATGCCCTCCACCGTATTCACCACCAGCCAATCAACAGCCTGCAGACAACAAAGCTGAAAGCGACAGAAGATTACACCAAGCTGCACGCTGTGAACGGACAAGTGGCCTCCAAGAAACCAAGAACCAGAGGTGAGGTCTCAGCTAATTGAGAGTGCCGTCTCTGCAGCAGTAACACTGAGCTGCATCGGCTGTGAAGAAGCCCACCTCAGACCTCATGCTCAGAAGCAAGCTGTGGCCAAAAAGGAAAAAGACTGAGTCAAAAGAAGAAGAACTGTACGTGGCTCAAGAAACCATGGCCCAAGCTGCTCAACGCATGACAAAAAGTAGGTCCAGTCCTATTCAGCAAAATCAGTCAATACGTGACGAAAGCACAAGCTAGCGTCCGTCCCAGAAGAGCTGACAATCTAGAGAAACTAAAAAGAAACTTTGTGAAAGCAGTTTGCGCTGGGATTACAGTCCAGTTTCCAGGACGAATGGATATGTCAATCATTAACGCCACCAGAGACATTGGACTTATGAGTGTCCACAACGGGACGAAAACCGTGTCCAGAAAGCACAAAGACATCAGGAATCTGGCTGACGTGAGGAGGGGCAGGCGAGAGATAAGGGGAAAATCTTGTGTAAACAGCAGAGAGGAGGGGTGAGAAGCAAAGAAACACACACACACACACACACACACACACAGACACAACACACGCAAAGGAAGAAAAGCATGTTCTACTAACCGCACATACACACACGTACATGCACAGATACAATCACATATTTAGAACGGGCATCAAAGTTAGTTACAGGGACATAAATGTATATACTATATATATTTATAGAATACCACTGTGTCTTTTTAAAGATTACCAGAAACTATTTTGATAGTAAGGGGATTTGAAAGTGTTTTTCCTCGTAGATTCAGGAACCACAAAGTTAGTTTTGTGGAACAAAAGGATTTGTCTCACCGTAAACTTAGTGGACAATATGTCTATTTCATAGGAACCTTAGGTTTGACGTTTAAAATAACTTATTTACGGTAGAGAAAGGAGCTCTCTAAGCATGCAATTTTTGTTTTTTTGTGCTCAGACATCTGTCCGGTAAATTTGTTCGGCAGAGACTTGAAGCTGACATATATTAATCAGTTTGATTCCCACACTTAAAAGGTTTAAAAAGTCGTACGCACTCCCACCAACATGACCATGGTCCAAGATAGCACATCACAGATAAGTATATTAGTGGTTTATTTGTTTATCTTTTCTAGTAGAAAGAGAGCTGGAATAACGTTGTCCTCTTGTCATTTTCCATTTTGAAGAAGTAATGAGTTCCACGCACAAGCAGTGCACAGCGTATGCTTTATATGAATACATTTGTTTTAGGATTTGCAATGTTAATATTAATATTCTTCAATGTTCTACTATGTGTGGTCTAATCGGAGATGTACAGTTTTCTGTTATCCTCACAGACCCTCTAGAACAGCTGCTCAAAGTGGACTCCTCCCTCCCACACGTCTCCTTGTCCAGTATCAGACTGCGTAGTGGAGAGACTTGGGATATGTTGTGCTGAAATTTCAGTCTGTTACAGATTGGAAAGCAACAGGTGATTTTCAGGTGATGTATTCACCGCGCACAGGTATTTACAAAAAACTATTCTATACTTGCACATCTGCCTTACGCTCTGTGTATTTGTTTGATGATGATAAACCACACACTGTCTCATTTCTTGCTGACGCCTGCAGTCTCCCCCATCCTTACAGGAAGCTCCTCTTCTGGGTGACGGGTAAAAATGACGTAGGACTCATCAGAAATGCACAACCTGTGGTCATCACACCTAAATTCTTGTTTCGGTTTTGCAAAACATCACTAAAATATTGATGGCATAACTCCTGTGTTAACTTTCTTTTTGCAGGCAGGCGTAATCAACCCCTGCAATAACTCACCTGTGTGTACTTACATTTTCCGTTGGGGGAAAAGAAAAAACAGAGATAAAGGACCAAAAGAGTGGAGGTTTGTTCAGGACTTACAGGCAATTAATGCAGATGTCCATCCGTGAGCCACTATTCCAGATCTGTACCTCAGTGTGGGGCAGAGACAGTGAAATACCTTGTCACTGAAGGACATGAAGCTAGTCGATTAGTTACATTTTTTTGTACAGCAACAAGTATGCTCCTCTGGAGACTTCCCTTTGCACCCTAATCCATGTTAAAAGTCTCTCCTCATGTGTCAAACTCATGATGACAGACTTTGTTCCGTAGCATAGTTTTTGAGTAAACTAGATTTGGTCGCAGCAGGACAAACGCGTTGTCTCCGTGCTGTGGCTTAAAAAGCCTTTTAGAGATGTTGTTGGTTATGCGAACATGACGTTTAGACGCTGCAATGTTTTTAACCCTAAATCTCTTCTTCCAGAACTTGAGGATGGCGGAACTGTTTTGTAGAACTCAGAGTGCTATGAATCTCTCTGATATTCATTTGTCTAACCTTGATCTCATTCTCTAGGTGGATGAGTCCAAATCACGTGATCCATCAAAAGGACATAATCATATTGGTTTTGTTGTTAATTCAGATTGTGCCACCTTTGTATATGATTCTCCTTCTCACCATTTCTCCGCATAGGCAGCTGAATTGGTCGTTGTCTAATGGATAACAAATTGATTCACTAAAGAAAATTCTCAACAGGTTCCACAGTTTGAACATATGCTGAAGGTAAAAGTACTGTTAAGTATAGCAGACATATGGTCTGAGTGAGTTGAAGTTCCTCTTGCTGTATTAAACAGCTACAGGTTGTCCGGTCAAGTGAGATGACTGAATATAACACGGCAGCAGTGCGAGGGTTTTACTCTAAAACTCTACTGCTTAGATTTTCAGGAAACCTGCAAAGTAGTAATAGATTAATTAAGTCAAACAGCTCAGCTCACTGCGTCGATGAGGATGAGAAAACAGAACACACAGCAATTTAAGACCTTTTGCAACATCACCTTATGTGGGGGTGAACGCACCCAGGGCTCCTCTCCCATCCACCGCCTATGCGAGGATGAAAGGTTAGCGTGTATTATGTGCAACTCTCTTTTGCTTTGTCTAACATAAGAAAAGCAGGTGTCGGAAGCCCTTCCGAAGGAAGCCACAGGTCCGCTACACAAACTACAGCCCGGTGACTACGTGGTCGTGAAGGACCTCAGGAGGAAGAGCTGGAAGGCGAAACGGTGGCAAGGCCCGTTCCAGATCCTACTCGTCACCCACACCGCACTCAAAGTTGCTGAGAGGGCTACCTGGATACATGCATCCCACTGCAAAAAGGTCCCGACTCCATCAGACGTAGAGCTAACCAGTGGAGACGAAGACGACGACGACAACAACGACGACAACTACCAACGAGGAAGCGACACACCGGACGCCACATTCGGATGGGATTATATAATCACACACATGCATCTTGATCAAAAGAGTCGTGGACAGTGACTCTGACAGGTTTTGTGGAAACCTAGCAGGTGTTAACACAAGCAAAATCATTCCCACAAGATCAGTTGCTTGGATGAACTTCATGCAATCAGACTGGATGAAAAACACGCACACAAACATGGTGCAACAACGACCATGGAATCCATTTCGTCGAGGGCGTGGAACACGAGGAACTATGTTTTTATTATTACCTGGCAGAAAGACTATGGCTTGTATCCAGTACCCCACTACGACGAACATGAAGTTGACTTTGACACAGACACTGACGATGCTCCTGAATGGTACGAGTAGAAACATGCCAACATTAATTATTTCCTTACTTAGCTTGCTGCATAATAAAGATTTTTTTTATTAAAATGTTTGTTTTCATCATAAAGGAAGACATACAAATATATATATTTTTGCAATGTTAAATGATTATAATATAATCAAAAGAGTGGAATGTGATGGGAAAATATCTATATGCTGTATTTTAAAGTTAAATCTTTGAATGTAACTGATGTTTCAATATGATGTGCTCAGATCAATAATTAACAACTGAAAAACATGTTTTTCTAAAGTTCGTGAAGGCATTCAGGTTCATGCTACCTGATAAAACCCCCAAGGGGCCAATGACTTGGTTTTAAGGACAATGACTTGATTTTAAGGCTAATAACCTGTTTACAGAACGTTCAAAGTACGCTGATAAAAACTCTGAGAGGCTAATGACTTGTTTTATATAATAATCAAGGCACGAACCACGCAGAGGAACAGATGAAATGCTGACATGGGACGCACAGTCCAACGTACATCACGTGTTCGTTCTAACGGGAACCAATCAGGGATAAGATGGATTGTGAGAGGATGGTCCTCTAAAATTGTATAATACTGACTGTTTTTAGCAATAATCGGTGTGGAAACCTGTGCAGACATTGTTGATTGATGGCTGTTCAACTTTCTTCCTGCTTGCAAGCATTTAATAAACTGACAGAAGCATCTTGTCCAGTGAAACTCTGCTTGTGTTTTTCCATTTTTGATTGAGACCTTTTTGACCTTTCCTCCCGAACTACATAGAATTTTTCCATTACACACTCTTCCTGTGAGGGTCTTTTTACGGTCGATAACGCCTCAATAATAACGCCTCAGACTGTAGCTGTTGCATTTTCATCAGCAGGCAACAAGGAAAGCACAAAGTGGGAAGGATAGTGCTGCATGCATATAAGTGTATTTTAGCCTCCAGGCTCTTATCTAGTTACATGAGCATGAGAGAATCTCCATCTATACTCCTTACCTCGCCTCTTTTTGTTGTTGTTTTCTCTTCGTGTTCTCCCTGATTCTGTATATAAAAGAAACTCCTCTGGCTCTGATCGCCCTGTCCTCCCTTTCTCCTCGACCCCAGTTGCCTTCGCAGGTCTGGGTTTCACGGCGCTGTACGTCGCGGGAAAGCTGCGCTGCTTCAGCACGGCGGGCCGAGGCAGAGCGTGGCGGCTGTGCGCCTTCCTCGCGCCTCTGCTCCTCGCCACCGCCATCGCCCTCTCCAGAACCTGCGACTACAAACACCACTGGCAAGGTCAGAGTCACATGTCTGTCATGTAAAAACCCAAAGAAATGAGACCATACGAGAGTTGTGGTTTCCTTGTAGGCCACCCCCAACAACATGTACAGCAGTATTAATCTCATCCACACTGGTGGCGTTTTTGGCACCGTAAGGCGGTGGTCATATTCATAATTCTGCCGATAAAATTATGATGGGCTCTTTCAATTTGATACATTTTGAAGTGATTTCAGAGTAAAAAAGCTGCAAATGTACACTTATAGGTTCAGTTCTGACCTACACCTCCTCGTTTAACCCTCACAGGCTGAGATTGCTCCTGAGACCACGCTGAGGACCGGTTCACAGAAAGGTAGGCGATCCGTTTTGAAACCTCTGTTTACTTCAATCTTAACTTTTAACGTTATTTTGCCTGAACATGTTTCAAAGAGAAAGTGAAGCCGCGGCAGGACAAGAAGTTTAGTCGTTACCTGCTGTGAAGATCTTTACTGGAGTTTCTAGGATCTCTCTTTTGTTCGTCCTCCAAGTTCACAGCTACAGAAATAAAGACACGACCTACTGTAAAACATTGCAGGAAGCTTATTTTTAAATGTTTGCTAACGAGAAGCTACTTTCTAAACAGCGATGACACGTGCAGAGCGAGGAGCAAGAAGTGGAGGATGCGTAAATTAATTTAAAATAAAAGAAGATAACAAAAATGTCATATCTTTTTTTTTAAGTGTTTGCAAGTCGAGAACGAACAGAAAGACGACTGATAACAAAAAAAAAATGTTTGTGGAGCATACAATAACAACAATATATAAATATAATAAGAGTCACTGATTGAGAAATATTTGACTATTTTCCAAAGTCTGTTTCCTGCCCACACCACACAGCTCACTATTCTGCTTTGAGTTGATTGACAGGTGATAACAGGAAGTGTTCCAACAGGTTTGAGCTCACCTTTGCCATGCCCCACCCTCTCTGCGACACAAAAACAAACAACACATACAGTCAGAGTCCAAACTATCACCGTTTTACGACATTAAAAACAAAGAGACAGTTGAAGCACATAAAAACAACAGACTTAGTTTGTTAAATTAATTTGTGGTGGGTTTAAATGTTCCAATTGGCCGTTTATTTGAGTCACTTTTATGTATTTCTGATGTAAATAGTATTTGTAATAATTGGTAAATGTGGCATTAATCTCCTCAGATTTAAAACAACGGAGGCAGAAAGCCAGACTACTCCGTGTGAGTCAGAGGGAGGTAAAGGTGAGGTGTTCACCCACAGAGCTGCAGGTAAGAGGCGGAGCTACACTGGAGAGGAGAGCTCCTACGTCACACTCCAGAAACGAGAGTTAAGTTCCTCAGAGTGGCAGAAACACTGCAGTCGAGACAAGTCTCTGCTTTTCTCTCAAAGACAATTCAAAGTGACTTCATCAGGTTTTCCTCAACAACACAACAGAGTCTCTTCCAAACACTGGTGAGTACATCTGATCATATTTACACCTTCAATCACCAGGATTAACTCTAAACTTCAGCTTTACGCAGGCAGGAAGTTCCTCTCTGATCACTTCATACCTGATGAATTATTAACAATATAACTATGGCTGTCTGTCTAAAGTCCCACTACACAGAAACTCACTTTAACAGCTTTAAAGTGTCTCAGGAGGACTTTAGTAACTTGTAACTGAATCTCTGTGGTTTTAAGTTTAGTCTCACTGCGACTTTCCTGCTATTGTTACTGTTCATTGATCACTGCCTCTATTTCCTCTGGTTGTTTCACAATAAAATTGTTCTACCAGCGAACCAGCGGGAGGCTTTTATTGTGAAGCAGCTGGAGGAAATGTGATGTGTTTGTCATCACGTGAGCAGAGCTTTATGTCAGTGCTGTTCTTTAATGCACATTGGACTTATTCTGTGCTGCTTTGAAGAGGAGCAAGGTTGAGTCTGTCGGCACGACTTTGATCTTTGTCGCTTGATCAACAAATAATTTAACTTTATTTTGAATAAAATGTTTTTCTTTTCTTCCACAATGTGTGTAGATATGGCTGCTGCAAACTATCTGCCATCTGAAGATCAGTTCCTGTGCTCCGTCTGTCTGGATGTGTTCACTGATCCAGTCACCACACCATGTGGACACAACTTCTGCAAAAAGTGCATCAATGATTACTGGAATACCAACGACCAGAACATGTGTCCAATGTGTAAAAAGGTTTTCACCTCAAGACCTGAGCTGCTCGTCAACACTTTGTTCTCTGAGATGGTTTCTCATGTCAGACAGTCGGCTCAACAGAAAGCCAGCAGCAGCAGCTCAGAGCAACAAGAGTCCAAACCAGGAGAAGTTCCCTGTGACGTCTGCACTGGAACCAGACTGAAGGCCCTGAAGTCCTGCCTGGTGTGTCTGGTCTCCTACTGTGAGACTCACCTGGAGCCTCATCTGACAATGTCAGGCCTGAAGAGACATCAGCTGATCGAGCCTGTGGAGAACCTGGAAGGCAGGATGTGTACGAAGCACGATAAACCTCTGGAGCTGTTCTGTAAGACCGACCAGACATGTGTCTGCATGCTCTGCACTGTGTTAGACCACAAGATGCACAATGTTGTTCCTCTGAAAGAAGGATATGAAGGAAAGAAGGTCGAGCTGGAGAAGACAGAGGCTGAAATCCAGGAGATGATCCAGAAGAGACGACTGAAGATTCAGGAGGTCAAACACATAGTGGAGCTCAGTGAGGAAGATGCAGACAGAGAGAAAGCAGAAGGTGTTCAGGTCTTCACTGATCTGAAGGAGTCTGTTGAGAGAAAACTGAAGGAGCTCATCAATACCATAGAAGAGAAGCAGAGAACAACAAAGAAACAGGCTGAAGACTCCATCAAAGAGCTGGAACAGGAAATCTCTGAGCTGATGAAGAGGAGCACTGAGGTGGAGAAGCTCTTCCTCTCTGAAGACCACCTCCACCTTCTCCAGAGCTTCCAGTCCCTAAACATCCACCTCCCACCACCCACCAAGGACTGGACAAAGGTCAGTGTTCCTCCAGCTTCATATGAGGGGACTGTGAGGAGAGCTGTGTCTCAGCTGGAGGAGACTCTCAGTGAAGAGATGAAGAAGCTGGTTGTTGAAGTTCAGATGAAGACGGTCCAGAAGTTTGCAGTGGAAGTGACTCTTGATCCTGATACAGCTAATCCTTACCTCATCCTGTCTGATGACAGGAAACATGTACGTACTGGTGATGTGAGCAAGAATGTCCCAAACAACCCAGAGAGATTTTCTGCTTTTGTTTCTGTCTTAGCAAAGCAGAGTTTCTCTTCAGGCAGATTTTACTTTGAGGTTCAAGTTAAAGGAAAGACTAAATGGTTTTTAGGAGTGACCAGAGAGTTGAGCAAAAGAAAGGGAGACCTCACACTGAACCCTCAGGATGGTTACTGGACTATAGGTTTGACAAATGGAAACGAGTATGAAGCTAATGAAGACCCTGAAGTTGTTCTCTCCCTGAAGTCTGGGCCTCAGAAGGTGGGGGTGTTTGTGGACTATGAGGAGGGTCTGGTCTCCTTCTATGACGTAGAAGCTGCAGCTCTTATCTACTCCTTTACTGGCTGCTGCTTCAAGGAGAAACTCTTCCCATTCTTCAGTCCTTGTCTTAATGATGGTGGTACAAACTCTGCACCTCTGATCATCACTCCTGTCAGAGTAAACTAATCACTCTTTTTGTTTAATGTAATGATTTTATTCATTGAAGAGAATAACTGTACATATTCTGTGTGAATATCAAGCAGTTTAACTTGACATCTTATTTCATACAGACTCTGTTTACTGTGGTGACGGATTTTCACGTCATTAAGACATTTTATTAAATGTATCCCGTTACATATAAACACCTTCGTGGGACGCGTTCATCTCTTGAACTCTGCATCTTGACACATTATATGGAGAATATCCATTTCAACCTTTGTTAAATCCACAGCCATTTATTTCCACTTCCAGAAGAAAGCACCTTCTTTAAAGACACCAAATACATGAAGCTGAAGTCTGACTTTGAGTAAATCCGCTAAATTAATTATATCTGATGTGCACCCACAGAAAATATATTGATTAATAGTTTTGTCATGAAGCTTCATTTAAGAGTGAGGCCTATTACATTTATAGTGTTTACAGAATGCAGTATGTGTTATTGTGTTATTATAGTTAATAAATAGAATAGATGCAAATGTTTTTTTGGTGTGAAAAGTGGTTTGAATAACTATTAGTCACTTTGGCCAACTTTGATTTGTTTTGTGAATATTGGTGAGATGACTTATGAACCAAAGAAACCTGTAAACATGATTGTGAATAAAAAATAAACAAAAATAAACTAGTTGTTGAACACGAGGCCTGAGTAAGAACTTACCTGACTTTTACAGTAATCGTTAAGTATTTTTTGGACTATAGACTGTATTGTTAATACACCTGTTATCAACCCGCCCTCTTCAAAAACACACATTGCACTATCAAACCCATTTTGTTTATGCAAACAACATACACTGTCAAAAATTATTTCTACAAATGTGAGAAAACTGTTTAAATAGCGTCCCTAGTGGTAGCTTGTATTTATTACAATGTGTTTACTGGTTAAAGGTCAAGCCAAAGGATTAACACTGAATGTATACAATTATATTAAAGAAGTAACACTGGATGTATTATGATCCTATATTAAGGAATAACACTGAATGTAGTAGGCGAGTTTAGCAGATATGTACGTATAAGTGACAATATTTATTATAATTCTTCCCCTCTGATCACTTATGTGTAATACACAAAAATAATGATCCGCAAAGAACACAGTGAGCGTTTTAAATTTAGTTTTTTTATTGATCAATGAGAGGTTTGACCGACACACAACATCTCTAATCACACAACCATGTTCCCGGTTTGTCACACACATACACGCATATAAAAAAAGAATGGTAATTTTATACTGCCATTGTACACCTGAGAGTATATATGTTGGTTCAGGCCACTTAAGAACAGGGTCCTTTGACACCGGCTGCAGGCAGGACGAGTGTCACGACATCTTAGAAAAGAGAGCAGGGGACATCGTGGCAGAAAAGCAATCTGAGGGATGAAGGAATGTCAGACGTACACATTGTTCCATGATGTGTTGTAGCAGGGATTTCATTGTATTTAAACGGTTCCAAATTGTCATTGGCATTGATTGCAGGCCGTGTTTTAATTTTTTTTATATAAACTGGGGGTATCCATTTAGAAACTATCAGACAGGAAGTAGTTTGTTGCCATGGTGAGGATGGGGGCTCCTGTTGGGACACCGGGGAACGGCCCACTGGACCCAGCGATGTCAATGTGGGAGTACGGCAGAGGGGCGTTAGAATCTACTTCATGCTGCGTCGGAAATAAAGAAATAAAAGTAAAACAAGTTAGTCACTGCAGTCCACGTTCTATTTTTCACACTTAGATAAAAAACAGCTCAGTCTGACAATATGCGAGCACCTTGTTGAGCCCCGCGGCCATGATGAGGAACGCTGCAGGGGCCTGATGTCCTACTGCGGTCAAGTGAGCCCACATCTGCCGAGTGAGCCGCAGTTGCAATTCTAAATGCACCTCTATTCGAGGTGTTACGGTACGGGGCCAGACGGGGGCGGTACGCAAGCGCAGAGGACAGGATATCCTTAAATGAATATTCAAACAGCTATAAAACCAGATCCTTAAATGTGTACATTGAAATTCCAATGCAGTCTTGTTCAGGGTGACCTCTGCTATGTGCATGTGCATGGCCTCCAAATCCTACTGTACAGTTTTGGGGAGAATTGAAGTCAAAGTTGGCTTAAATTTCATAATGATATTCATAATTTGACAATATTCAAACAGCTATAAAACCAGATCCTTAAATGTCTACATTGAAATTCCAATGCAGTCTTGTTCAGGGTGACCTCTGCTATGTGCATGTTTATGGCCTCCAAATCCTACTGTACAGTTTTGGAGAGAATTGAGGTCAAAGTTGGCTTTAATTTCATAATGATATTCATAATTCCGCAATATTCCAATATTCCAACATCTATAAAAGCAGATCTTTAAAAGGGTCAATAGAAATTCCAATTCAGTATTCTTCATGAAGACCCCTGCTATGTCCATGTGTATTACCATGATATTTTAAAAGTTTCTATAAAACTGTTAATCAATTTGAAATTGACCCAGTTACTCTCCCTTTTTGAGTACATTTTAGTGTGCTATGATTCAAAGACGAATGGCTTGGATGCTGACTTAGATACATGTCTTCATGGTAAGATAAATATATATATATTTTTAAATTTAAATAATTGAATTTGCTAACCCCTCTCTCATTTTGAATGATAGTTATTTACAACTTAAAAAAAATAATATATGCAATATGTTTTTTAGATGGCCAAAGCAGTGATGGAGGCCTTCCCTGGATCACCTCGGATGGCCTTTGGGACCCAATTGGAAAACATGGTTGAGGAACGACAAAACATGGCACTTGAACTACTCCGCGCATCAGGTGTGTGACAGCTTTTCTTCATATTAATTTATATTGTGATATTGTACTACAAAAGATCTAAAATTTCTATAATTCTTTTCATTAGTTTTTGACATTGAAACCCAGTGTGCCATGTGCTCTGCTAAAAAGCCACCCACTCCGGGGCCTCCGGTCACTGACTGGGTAAGGTGTTGTTTTATTTCATTTGATTTGTGGATCTAAGTTTTAGTTTTAAAATTCAATTGACAGTGGACAGGAAATGAGGGGGTAGAGAGAGAATTGGAACGTTATGTAACAAAAGTCTCTCTTTCTCAAATTCAATTGTTTCATTTTTCCTTTTTCAGATTCAGTGTGATGAATGTCTCAGGTGGTACCACACCGACTGCCTGCAGATCAACAAAATACAGCTGGAGCTGATGAAACACTGTGATTGGAAGTGCATTTTGTGCAATTAAATCAACAAACAGTGTTTCTTGTGGTTGTTGGGCTCTTTTTAGATATAGTCCGGTCCTTTTGGGGTTTTTCCATGTGTCTCGTGTCTCCTGTTGGTCTCTGTTACGTGTGTGTTTGTGCGTGCCGTGGGTGTGGCTTACAGCACCTGGGCTCATCTCCACACCTGCACATCATCTCCAGCACCTGTCATCTCACCTGGGCTCATCTCCACACCTGCACATCATCTCCAGCACCTGTCATCTCACCTGGGCTCATCTCCACACCTGCACATCATCTCCAGCACCTGTCATCTCATCAAATCCTTCCTGCTAAATACCCCTGGCTTCCATCTCTCCAGTTGCCAGATTATTTCACCATTTCAATTAGTATGTTGACTCTGGGCCTCTCTTAGTCTCAAAGATGTAGACTACTCTTATGCTTTACATTGTTTTTGACTGTTCCTAACTCCTGTTCCCTGTGCCCAGGATTCCGTGCCTGCATTCCTGCCCAGCTGCTGCGGCTCATGTCACTTCATAACTCCTGCTATACCAAAATCACCTGTGTTTAGTAAATAAAGTCCATTCCATCACCCTACCTTGATGTCCCTGTGTCTGCGCTTGGGCCCAGCCAAAGCCGAACCCTAACAATATAACTATTAATATGAATGTATCTTTGTCCAAAATGACTAAAAAGACAAACACTTCCATTAAGCTTAATGTGTAGATTCTTAATTTCGGCAATCAATTCAATAATGTCTACGTAATATTATATGTAGTCTTAATGGGCATAGCAGAGGTGCCCCTGAAAAATAATCCATTGCCATTTTCATTTAAAAATCTAAGGATCTGTTTTTATAGCTGTTTGAATATTGCGGAATTATGAATATCATTATGAAATTTAAGCCGACTTTGAATTCAATTCTCTCCAAAACTGTACAGTAGGATATGGAGGCCATAAACATGCACATAGCAGAGGTCACCCTGAACAAGACTGCATTGGAATTTCAATGTAGACATTTAAGGATCTGGTTTTATAGCTGTTTGAATATTGTCAAATTATGAATATCATTATGAAATTTAAGCCAACTTTGACTTCAATTTTCTCCAAAACTGTACAGTAGGATTTGGAGGCCATGCACATGCACATAGCAGAGGTCACCCTGAACAAGACTGCATTGGAATTTCAATGTAGACATTTAAGGATCTGGTTTTATAGCTGTTTGAATATTGTCAAATTATGAATATCATTATGAAATTTAAGCCAACTTTGACTTCAATTTTCTCCAAAACTGTACAGTAGGATTTGGAGGCCATGCACATGCACATAGCAGAGGTCACCCTGAACAAGACTGCATTGGAATTTCAATGTACACATTTAAGGATCTGGTTTTATAGCTGTTTGAATATTCATTTAAGGATATCCTGTCCTCTGCGCTTGCGTACTGCCCCCGTCTGGCCCCGTACCGTAACACCTCGAATAGAGGTGCATTTAGAATTGCAACTGTGGCTCACTCGGCAGATGTGGGCTCACTTGACCGCAGTTGATGTCCTCGAGGTGTCATGGTGGACGGCAGGTTGTTGCTCTGCAGAATGTCCTCGTACTCAGACTTTCCCTTGTGGAAGTCGTAGTCCTCTCGTCTGATGCTGGACACCTCGAACACGTCGCCCAGCGCCTCTCCAGCTGCACGAGAGCGGACGAAGACCAAGAGTTAGTTGTTGGTGGAAGAAATGAAGCCTCAAATCACCATGAAGCAGTCGTGCTGGAACTTATTTACTGTTTTACAAGCCAAAATGGCGACATCTGCTGGGCAGCCCAAGTTACTTCAGTTATACAAAGACTATCCAAGATGTGTACAGACATGGGTGGGAAATAGTGTTTACATGTTTTTTCAAAGAGTCTATGATAAGTTCATCCTTGAGTCCAGGGGGACATTTGTGCCGGAGATACTGTGTTCACGAGAATAGACCGGACGCCTCCGGCCATGACAGTCGTGGAGGCATAACAATGACCTTTCACCCTTAAATGGATCTCTATAGTTTTCTCACCTTTCTGCCACTGAGCAGCGTTCCCGTTGCGATGGGCCGGTCCGTTGTCCATGATGATCTACGCAGAAAATGTACAAGTGAACTCGGTACAAACCATGATTTCTACAGCGGAGAATTCTTTGTCATTTTAAAGTTTTAAACATCACCATCTCCCAGTAAGTTGCAGTACTTACAGAGTTTTTTTCTTTTTTTATTAAACATTTATTCAATAATCATAATTTCATGAATTGACAGTAGCAAACGGCAAAATACATTCGTTAATCCAACAAGTCAGGGGGCAACTGCAGAGAGGAAGAAAAAAAAGAAAAAGCATACAGTAAAATAAAAAAGAGGAAACTAAGCACGATTGTGTAATTACAAACATATATTACTTTATTTATTTTTGGAAAAGCCTTTCAGAGTTTTTATATATAATTAAAATTATTTCTAAAAAACACAAACAAATAGGTTTTTGGTTTGTAAATTTACATTTGTGAATATAAAATTTGGCAAAGATGATTAATACATTCATAATATATGTATTTTCCTAAATGTTTCTGTCATAGTTAACAAATCCAAATATAACATGCTCATAAAATAATATAAAATCTTTGTACAAAACATCGCTAATACATTTTGAGACATTTTTCCATAACTTTTTGGAGAACTGACAATGCCAAAAAAGATGAGGCACCAGCACAACAATACAGGAAACCACGCAGTGACATGTTGAGAAGAATACAGGCAAAAGCAATATTAAATGGAAAAAGAATGGTAAATTATAAGAAAACATAACATATTATAACAAGACGGGATGACGGGATGCTGTTTGGCGCACACTTTGTGGACATCGCCGCCGTGAATCTCTTGCACAAGGAGCTGTTCAAGTTGAGGCAGGACCCCACCCAGACCAAGCCCTTCACCCACAAGGCCTTCAGGGAGCAGTTGGCCAAGGAGAAGCTGGAGTTTGCCCCACCCTCCACCACCTGCATGCCCGTGTATATCGGCAGCGAGGAAACACAGGTCAGGAAGCATTGCAAGAGGTGCCTTGATGCTGGAATGCCCAGGGTGAAGACATCCGTGATCTGCAGGAAGTGTAATGTTCCTCTCTGCTTCAACTCCCAAAAGAACTGCTACCAGCTGTGGCACGATGCACAGTCACTTCCTGATGGACATGTACAAAAAAATGGACAATTTGGTTTGTGTATTTTTACAGTTTAAAAAAAAAAAACTGTATTTATTGTAATGTAAATAGTTTATTTGTTTTATGTGTTTTTAGTTTGCATTGTGAAGGAAATGTTTACAGTTTGCTAAAAGTAAATCTGCTCCGTTTGGATTCAACATTCAGTTGATTTGTGTGTTGAATGAATTTGTGGTGGGTTTAAATGTTCCAATTGGCCGTTTATTTGAGAGTCACTTTTATGTATTTCTGATGTAAATAGTATTTGTAATAGTTGGTAAATATGGCATTAATCTCCTCAGATTTAAAACAATAGAGGCACAAAACCAGACTACACCGTGTGAGGCAGAGGGAGGCGGAGCTACACTGGAGAGGAGAGCTCCTACGTCACACTCCAGAAACGAAAGTTAAGTTCCTCAGAGTGGCAGAAACACTGCAGTCCAGACAAGTCTCTGCTTTTCTCTCAAAGACAATTCAAAGTGACTTCATCAGGTTTTCCTCAACAACACAACAGAGTCTCTTCCAAACACTGGTGAGTACATCTGATCATATTTACACCTTCAATCACTAGGATTAACTCTAAACTTTAGCTTTACTCAGGATGGAAGTTCCTCTCTGATCACTTCATACCTGATGAATTATTAACAATATAACTATGGCTGTCTGTCCAAAGTCCACTCCACAGAAACTCACTTTAACAGCTTTAAAATGTCTCAGGAGGACTTCAGTAACTTGTAACTGAATCTCTGTGGTTTTAAGTTTAGTCTCACTGCGACTTTCCTGCTATTGTTACTGTTCATTGATCACTTCCTCTATTTCCTCTGGTTGTTTCACAATAAAATTGTTCTACCAGCGGGAGGCTTTTATTGTGAAGCAGCTGGAGGAAATGTGATGTGTTTGTCATCACGTGAGCAGAGCTTTATGTCAGTGCTGTTCTTTAATGCACATTGGACTGATTCTGTGCTGCTTTGAAGAGGAGCAAGGTTGAGTCTGTCGGCACGACTTTGATCTTTGTTGCTTGATCAACAAATAATTTAACTTTATTTTGAATAAAATGTTTTTCTTTTCTTCCACAATGTGTGTAGATATGGCTGCTGCAAACTATCTGCCATCTGAAGATCAGTTCCTGTGCTCCGTCTGTCTGGATGTGTTCACTGATCCAGTCACCACACCATGTGGACACAACTTCTGCAAAAAGTGCATCAATGATTACTGGAATACCAACGACCAGAACACGTGTCCAATGTGTAAAAAGGTTTTCACCTCAAGACCTGAGCTGCTCGTCAACACTTTGTTCTCTGAGATGGTTTCTCATGTCAGACAGTCGGCTCAACAGAAAGCCAGCAGCAGCAGCTCAGAGCAACAAGAGTCCAAACCAGGAGAAGTTCCCTGTGACGTCTGCACTGGAACCAGACTGAAGGCCCTGAAGTCTTGCCTGGTGTGTCTGGTCTCCTACTGTGAGACTCACCTGGAGCCTCATCTGACAACTTCAGGCCTGAAGAGACATCAGCTGATCGAGCCTGTGGAGAACCTGGAAGGCAGGATGTGTACGAAGCACGATAAACCTCTGGAGCTGTTCTGTAAGACCGACCAGACATGTGTCTGCATGCTCTGCACTGTGTTAGACCACAAGATGCACAATGTTGTTCCTCTGAAAGAAGGATATGAAGGAAGGAAGGTCGAGCTGGAGAAGACAGAGGTTGAAATCCAGAAGATGATCCAGAAGAGACGACTGAAGATTCAGGAGGTCAAACACATAGTGGAGCTCAGTGAGGAAGATGCAGACAGAGAGAAAGCAGAAGGTGTTCAGGTCTTCACTGATCTGAAGGAGTCTGTGGAGAGAAAACTGAAGGAGCTCATCAATACCATAGAAGAGAAGCAGAGAACAACAAAGAAACGGGCTGAAGACTCCATCAAAGAGCTGGAACAGGAAATCTCTGAGCTGATGAAGAGGAGCACTGAGGTGGAGAAGCTCTCCCTCTCTGAAGACCACCTCCACCTTCTCCAGAGCTTCCAGTCCCTAAACATCCACCTCCCACCACCCACCAAGGACTGGACAAAGGTCAGTGTTCCTCCAGCATCATATGAGGGGACTGTGAGGAGAGCTGTGTCTCAGCTGGAGGAGACTCTCAGTGAAGAGATGAAGAAGCTGGTTGAAGTTCAGCTGAAGACGGTCCAGAAGTTTGCAGTGGAAGTGACTCTTGATCCTGATACAGCTCATCCTGAACTCATCCTGTCTGATGACAGGAAACAAGTACATGATAGTGATGTGAGCAAGAATCTCCCAGACAACCCAGAGAGATTTTCTACTTGTGCTTGTGTCTTAGCAAAGCAGAGTTTCTCTTCAGGCAGATTTTACTTTGAGGTTCAAGTTAAAGGAAAGACTGACTGGTATTTAGGAGTGACCAGAGAGTTGAGCAAAAGGAAGGGACTCATCACACTGAGCCCTCAGAAGGGTTACTGGACTATATGTTTGACAAATGGAAACGAGTACAAAGCTAATGAAGACCCTGAAGTTGTTCTCTCCCTGAAGTCTGGGCCTCAGAAGGTGGGGGTGTTTGTGGACTATGAGGAGGGTCTGGTCTCCTTCTATGACGTAGAAGCTGCAGCTCTTATCTACTCCTTTACTGGCTGCTGCTTCAAAAAGAAACTCTTCCCATACTTCTGTCCTGAACCTAATCATGATGGTACAAACTCTGCACCTCTGATCATCACTCCTGTCAGAGTAAACTAATCACTCTTTTTGTTTAATGTAATGATTTCATTCATTGAAGATAATAACTGTACATATTCTGTGTGAATATCAAGCAGTTTAACTTTACATCTTATTTAATACAGAGTCTGTTTACTGTGGTGACGGATTTTCACGTCATTAAGACATTTTATTAAATGTATCCCGTTACATATAAACACATTCGTGGGACGCGTTCATCTCTTAAACTCTGCATCTTGACACATTATATGGAGAATATCCATTTCAACCTTTGTTAAATCCACAGACATTTATTTCCACTTCCAGAAGAAAGTGCCTTCTTTAAAGACACCAAATACATGAAGCTGAAGTCTGACTTTGAGTAAATCCGCTAAATTAATTATATCTGATGTGCACCCACAGAAAACATATTGATTAATAGTTTTGTCATAAAGCTTCATTTAAGAGTGAGGCCTATTACATTTATAGTGTTTACAGAATACAGTATGTGTTATTGTGTTATTAAAGTTAATAAATAGAATAGATGCAAATGTTTTTTTGGTGTGAAAAGTGGTTTGAATAACTATTAGTCACTTTGGCCAACTTTGATTTGTTTTGTGAATATTGGTGAGATGACTTATGAACCAAAGAAACCTGTAAACATGATTGTGAATAAAAAATAAACAAAAATAAACTAGTTGTTGAACACGAGGCCTGAGTAAGAACTTACCTGACTTTTACAGTAATCGTTAAGTATTTTTTGGACTATAGACTGTATTGTTAATACACCTGTTATCAACCCGCCCTCTTCAAAAACACACATTGCACTATCAAACCCATTTTGTTTATGCAAACAACATACACTGTCAAAAATTATTTCTACAAATGTGAGAAAACTGTTTAAATAGCGTCCCTAGTGGTAGCTTGTATTTATTACAATGTGTTTACAGGTTAAAGGTCAAGCCAAAGGATTAACACTGAATGTATACAATTATATTAAAGAAGTAACACTGGATGTATTATGATCCTATATTAAGGAATAACACTGAATGTAGTAGGCGAGTTTAGCAGATATGTACGTATAAGTGACAATATTTATTATAATTCTTCCCCTCTGATCACTTATGTGTAATACACAAAAATAATGATCCGCAAAGAACACAGTGAGCGTTTTAAATTTAGTTTTTTTTATTGATCAATGAGAGGTTTGACTGACACACAACATCTCTAATCACACAACCATGTTCCCGGTTTGTCACACACATACACGCATATAAAAAAGAATGGTAATGTTATACTGCCATTGTACACCTGAGAGTATATATGTTGGTTCAGGCCACTTAAGAACAGGGTCCTTTGACACCGGCTGCAGGCAGGACGAGTGTCACGACATCTTAGAAAAGAGAGCAGGGGACATCGTGGCAGAAAAGCAATCTGAGGGATGAAGGAATGTCAGACGTACACATTGTTCCATGATGTGTTGTGGCAGGGATTTCATTGTATTTAGACGGTTCCAAATTGTAATTGGCATTGATTGCAGGCCGTGTTTTTTTATTTTTTTATATAAACTGGGGGTATCCATTTAGAAACTATCAGACAGGAAGTAGTTTGTTGCCATGGCGAGGATGGGGGCTCCTGTTGGGACACCGGGGAACGGCCCACTGGACCCAGCGATGTCGATGTGGGAGTACGGCAGAGGGGCGTTAGAATCCACGCCATGCTGCGTCGGAAATAAAGAAATAAAAGTAAAACAAGTTAGTCACTGCAGTCCACGTTCTATTTTTCACACTTACAGATACATAACAGCTCAGTCTGACAATATGCGAGCACCTTGTCGAGCCCCGAGGCCATGATGAGGAACGCTGCAGGGGCCTGATGTCCTCGAGGTGTCATGGTGGACGGCAGGTTGTTGCTCTGCAGAATGTCCTCGTACTCAGACTTTCCCTTGTGGAAGTCGTAGTCCTCTCGTCTGATGCTGGACACCTCGAACACGTCGCCCAGCGCCTCTCCAGCTGCACGAGAGCGGACGAAGACCAAGAGTTAGTTGTTGGTGGAAGAAATAAAGCCTCAAATCACCATGAAGCAGTCGTGCTGGAACTTATTTACTGTTTTACAAGCCAAAATGGCGACATCTGCTGGGCAGCCCGAGGTATTGCAATTATACAAAGACTATCCAAGATGGTTTTTTTGTCATCTTCAAACTTGATCCTTTTGGCAGTGAGTTTTTAATTCATGAAAGGTAATTGTTCCATTTTTGGTGGCCTAAAAATGTCTTATTTAGTGTTATGCATGAAAGACAAGATGGCGACAACCCAAATGCAAAACTCAAGGCTTCATAGAGTCATAAGTTCATCCTTGAGTCCAGGGGGACATTTGTGCCAAATTTGAAGAATCCCCCCCCGAGGCGTTCTGGAGATACTGTGTTCACGAGAATAGACCGGACGCCTCCGGCCATGACAGTCGTGGAGGCATAACAATGACCTTTCACCGTTAAATGGATCTCTATAGTTTTCTCACCTTTCTGCCACTGAGCAGCGTTCCCGTTGCGATGGGCCGGTCCGTTGTCCATGATGATCTACGCAGAAAATGTACAAGTGAACTCGGTACAAACAATGATTTCTACAGCGGAGAATTCCTTGTTATTTTAAAGTTTTAAACATCACCATCTCCCAGTAGTTCTGCAGTACTTACAGAGTAGTCGGGTCCCATGGCTCTGATGGCGTGACCGGTCAGAGTAGCAATGGTAAACAGCTGAGGAGACTTCTCGCGTACCGCCTGCAGACAGATGGTCAGAGTGAGAAGGAAATTAGTTACGATTTAAAAAAATGATTTAAGAAGTATTAATAAACGGGATGCTCTGACCTTCTCCTTCATCTCGCAGAGCAAGTCGGCCATCACCATGCGACCCTCGGCATCGGTGTTGCCCACTCTCACTCTGCGGCCGGCACGGGAAACCACCAGCTCATCGGCCACGTAGCAGTCTGAGAAAACACACGCAGGGGCTCTAACAGAAACCCAAACAGGTGTGCGTGTGTGTGTGTGTGTGTGTGTTACACTGACCTGCACCGACGCTGTTCCTCACCATGGCCATGGAGCCGATAACCTTCAGATGTTTTGGCTTCAGTTTGGCTAAAATCTAAAGAGTTGGGAAGAAAGGAGTGCTGTAAACTTACAAATAATGCATACAACTTAATACACATTCATACACATGTTGACCAGTGGATTTCCATGACTTTAAACCAAATTTCCATGACCAAACATTTTGTGAAATCTCGGTATAAACTCGAAAAAGTGAGAAATGTAGTATTTAAACTAACAATGAGAATACGTAAAGAAGCATACAGTAAACCTTAAATGACACAAATGAATGAGACAATAGTTTGATCAAACTCAGCGTAAATGAACGACATGAACTTAACCCTGTGAAGCCTAATCCATCAAATAATATTCTGAAAATTCTGATTTTTTTTTTATATTGAAGTCCAAAAAATAAATACAAAAATGTACATTCATGGTATATTTTTCGTATCACATTTGATACATCAGGCATATTTGTCAATGTATTGATCCCAAAAATGTTTATTTTAGAAACAATTACAAATGATGTTCATTGCTTTTGGAACATTTGAGTTGGTTTGGTGATTATTTTTCCCAAAAAGGAATCCTTTTAAAACCTTTTTTGTTTGAAATGTGGTAGGCAAAAAACTGTTTCTGTCCTTGTTCAGCCAAAATATGGACTTTACATTTCAACACTGTACCTTTTTGCCATCTAAAAGTAAACAAACAACTCCTAATTTCTTTTTTTAATTAAGCAATATAACAAAAGATTATGATAGCCAAGGATTTGTTATTGTCTATAAAAAACATAAATGTCAACTCAATATATCTTACTATGACGTTTCTACCTTTAATTAAATGATCAAAACAGTGTATTTGTCATTTTTATATGGTATAATCCAGATTATTATAATGAAATAAAATACAATGGCGATACTTTAAATACCTGCTGTATCATATTTGATACAGCATGACTTTTATTCCATGACTTTTCCAGGTTTTCCATGACCGTGAGAACCCTGCAGGTGCACGGTCCGTGTTGGAGTCACTGACCTGAAAGAAGCCGGCCACGGCAGCAGCTCCACACTTGTCCCGGTGCATGCCAGCCATGCAGCCTCCGGCCTTGATGTCGGCTCCGCCGGTGTCGTAGGTGATGCCCTGGAGAACAGCGCACGTTGAGACCCGGCCTCTATTCACCAAGCCGTCACACACTGACACCAAACACGCTCGCTGTGGCCAATCGTCCTTCATTAAATGTCCCTAGCATCTTCTTTTTTTCTTCACATCACAAGGAGATTTGACTAAATGTATTATATTCATTTAACTATCATGTAAAAGAAAAGCGTAAATTAGGCTGGAACCAGTAAATGTTTGGCAATTTTTGTTCAATAAATGATATAAAATAGTTGCAGTTAAATGTTTTATGAAAGACCAATCATTCCAGGTTTATTATTATTTAATTGTTTGCATCCATTTTGCTCACATCATATTATTTTACACCATTTCCCTGTAATTCAGACTGACATCTGGTTTCTTTAGAAGCAGTTTGCACTCGACTGGGATTTAACTTGTTGTACATTATTTACTAACTTTACCAACTGTTCCATCTCAGGCGTCTTTCACAAAACTACAGATTGATATCGCCGTCATTTCTAGCTCCAAAAAAAACACATTACCAACGTATAACTACTTCTACATATTATGTAGCTTGTGCAACATAATTAAAGTGCTTTCAACCTAAGAGATACTGTTGTACGATGTTCATTTCTCCCCTGAAGAGTTGATGACTGAATATGTTTTCCTCCATAAACGTTTAACAGTCTGAGAGCCTCGTCTCACCTTTCCCACCAACATGAGCGTCTTCTGGACCGGTCCCTCTCCACAGTACTGCAGCTTGATGACTCTGGCCTGGTGACGGGGAACGTCTGTGTGAGGAGGAAACCATGAGTACGTGTGCAGACATCTAACAGAACAAATAATCTGCGTTATTAAGCGATCAAAACTAAATATATGTTCTCCTACAGTCGGCACAGCGGTTGACGGCAGCCAGACAGGGATACTCCTTCTCCAGAACCTTCACGTCGCTCACCACTTCCACCTGGAGGTTCATAAACAGATGCTTTTGGGGTCGGGAACCAAACACCCACACACTCTTCCTGGACTTAGACTGAACTAGTTTCTACACATTTTCCTGAGTATAAAAGGAGGAACACCAGAGGGCTTTGTCTTAACACAGGGTTCATACACATTCTGACCAATGGATTTCCATGACTTTAAACCAAATTTTCATGACCAAACATGTTGTGAAATCTGGGTGTAAACATGAAAAAGTGAGTAAATGTAGTATTTAAACTAACAATGAGAATACAAAGCATACAGTAAACCTTAAATGACACAAATGAATGAGACAATAGTTTGATTAAAAGAATAAACATTTATATAGATAGAAACTTTTGGGATTTTATTTTTTTCAAGGACTTTTCCAGGCCTGGAAATATCCATTTTAAAATTCAAGGACTTTTCCATGACCGTAAGAACCCTGTTAACAACAACAACAACACAGAGGCTCATGCTATGAAAAGGTTCTCGCTACCTTCACAGGGCTGTTCTTGAAGAGCTCCTGGACGTAGTCAGCCACACGAGGAGCAGCCATGCGTTCGGGGTCAGAGCCGCCGATGTCTCTGCATGCCAGTCTGAGGAAGGGGGGCGGGGGGATAAATAAAGAGAGGGCAGCAGGTGGTGAATGAGTGAAAGCCATCACACGAGAAAGCTCAGCAGGGAGGTGAAGCGTTTCCAACCCACCTCCCGCTCTCCAGGGCGTCGGCGAGCTCCACCAGCCGCCGGCCCTGAGCCTCCTGCGCCGCCCACAGGCCCAGAACACACACCTTGTAGTTGGATTTCACGTTCCCCTCCCTCAATTCCAGAGGCTTTTTGGGGGAGAGGGGGAAAGATTAGTATGTTCACAGCTGACATCTTATATCGAGGTACACATACAACCACAGAACGCATTGATATCACCTTTTTGTAAACATGAGTTTATGTCTCAATCTCTAGTTTGATGTCTTCTTCAATGCAGCATGATGTTCATCTAGTAAATTATTTAGTAAAATAGACCATAAAGCAGGGTCTTCAAACTTGATCCTTTTGGCAGTGAGTTTTTAATTCACGAAAGGTAATCGTTCCATTTTTGGTGGCCTGAAAAATGTCTTATTCAGTGTTTTGCATGAACGACAAGATGGCGACCGACAACCCAAATGTAAAACTCGAGGCTTCAAAGAGTCTATGATAAGTTCATCCTCGAGTCCAGAGGGACATTTGTGCCAAATTTGAAGAATCCCCCCCCCCCCCGGCGTTCTGGAGATACTGTGTTCATGAGAATAGACCGGACGCCGTCGGCCATGACAGTCGTGGAGGCATAACAATGACCTTTTAAAAAAAGAGTATCAGCGAAGTAGTACTTCTTTAAAAGCGTCCGCTAGCGTGAGACGTTGTCTCACCATGTAGAGAGCGTGAAGGGCCCCGAGTGCCGCCGCCATGGTGCTGTTCTTGTAGTCCTTGTGTGGAGGGCAGACCAGCAGGGGGCGCTGCATGCCTGCTTTCAAAGCCCTGAAAAAAAAATGACGAGCAGGTGAGCGATATGAGACACTAAAAAAGGGGAAATAAAAATAAATTCAGCTCCCGTCGACCGACCGCTTGATCCCGTTGACCGCCGCGTCGCTGAAGCGCCGGACGTCGTCGTAGTCGCGGTTCAGCGGGCCGGTGGAGGCGAACACCAGGCGGTTACCAGGGAGACCGGGGACCTTCATGACCACCACGTCCTCCCCGAGGCCGCTGTCCACCTGGAGGGAGAGCGGAGAAGGGAAGTAAGACCACACAGCAACACGGTACACGCATGAAACACCAAGAAGGGGTTGAAGAGATAAAACCTGCCTCAGCCTCACGGTCTTATCTGTGTTTAAAAACTACACCTCGAATAAGGAAAGTAGCACTTTGTAGTTTGATTTTCTTGAAGAAATTGTACTTTCTTGATTCTTCGCATCAGCTAAATGTAATGTAATGTTTACAGTAGCAGTCAAAGTTCACCCTTTGAGTTGCTGCAGTGTCTGCTTGTGACCGACAGTCATCATCTAAATGTCTCAACTTAGTTTTGTCTGTGTGCAGCATTGAGGTTGTGTTCGGCTCAGCTATCCTGGCGACACAGTAGTGAGTGGTAGGGAAACCTGAATCCTGATACTCATCTTCAAGTTGGATTTAGAAAGTCCTGATATGAATACATTTCGTACGAGTCATAACATCCAGAATATATTTAGAAAAGAAAAGAAAAGAAAAGGCACAGGTGCGAAGGTCCATCTGAGGATTTTGAGTATTTATACTATCTAACTGAAATCCTAAAATCTGTTGTTTTTCTTCCCAGTCCTATATAACGGATTGCCATGTCAGTTTAGTCTGGGTGTGATAAGAGACAAAAGGAGGCTCAGGTGAGGAAACATGTTTCTGTGGTCGGTGATTGGCTGAACACGGCTTACAGAGCTGTAGTCCTGCAGCGGGGCCTTCAGACACTCCAGCTCAGAGGGCAGCGTGTCATGGCTCCTGGTCACCAACACGATGCCGTCAAAGCTAAGAAGAAGAAGGAGAAGAAGAAGAAGAAGAAGAAGAAGAAGACACCATCATCTAACAACTGTCTGGCTCAAGATGCACAAAATAACTCTAACAACCCGGCAGCTAAAGAGGAAGACTGGCGTTTCTGTCGATAGCATCAGAGCACTTTATACACTCAGTGAAAATGATTGTGCAATACTGGTGTCATATTTTTGTGCCTTATTATATATATATTTCTTCTACTATTAGCATTTATAGCAATGTTTTTTATCTTAAGTGTATTCAGGGTTCATACACATTTTGACCAATGGGTTTCCATGACTTTAAACCAAATTTCCATGACCAAACGTTTTGTGAAATCTCGGTGTAAACATGACAAAGTGAGAAAATGTAGTATTTAAACTAACAATGAGAATTCCAAAGCATACAGTAAACCTTAAATGACACAAATGACTGAGAGACAATAGTTTGATTAAAAGAATAAACATTTATATAGATGCCTGTATGTATGCCTGCTTATATTTTGAGCGACTTTCTTTTAAAAGCATATTAATTATTTCAAACTCAGCATAAATGAACGACATGAACACATGAATATAACACATTTACATGACTTTTACAAAACTTTTGGACTTTTCCAGGCCTGGAAATAACCATTTTAAAATGCCATGACCGTAAGAACCCTGTTTATTGTATTTCTGTGTGTAAGGAGGACCTAGCAAAATAAGCTTTTCAGTGTTGGAGTGACTGTCTGTTATCTGTGCATATGATGACAATACAAATATCTTGATTCTCACCTCTGGTCCTTGAGGTCGGCGGTCCATTCAACAGGCTGGACGCTGCAGGGAGGGAAACACAGACGCTGGTTATTTCCTGTCACGAGAGCCCCGTCAGCAGAAGACGAGACTGATGCCGTTTACAATGCAGGGCGGCGATAACAGAGAGGGTCAAAGTGTGGAGACCTTTGAGACCAGTTTGTGCGTGATAACGTTATAAAAGTCTGGTTTGAATATCCAGAATACATTTTGAAGAGAAAAAAAAAGGCACAGGTGTAAAGGTCAATCTAAGGACTGAGTATTTATACTAACTAACTGAATTTTAAGTCACACAATAAATCCTAAAGTAAATCCTAAAGTCCTATCAGAGAACAGATTGTCTGGTCATTTTTTCTCCACACTAGCCAGACATCATATGACCCACAAGGGAAGCATAGTTAGACTGAAAGTGAAATCTCAGCATAAACAATAAATAAAAAGAGACGCCTGTGTGGGCCCTTTGAGTGGAAACTGAATCCAGAAAGGAGCAGACCGCCTTTGCAACACGAGAGCTCTACTTTGATCTCACAAATGAAGCATCACGTTTATAATCAAATGATTTAACATGCATTATTGTCTAAATTAAGCCAGCTGAAGAAAGAACATTATAACAGCTGTGTGTGTGTGTGTGTGTGTGTGTGGGGGATATCTCTGTCTCTCTTCGTGCACAAAGCGCACGCGGAGAAAGATTACCTTTCTAGAAAACCGTTGCAAAAGAATCACGCGCGTGACGTTATAATAAACGTAAAGTAGTTGATCTCACCTGGAGCACATCTTGTCCTGCTTCTGCGGGGTCCTTAGGGCAAGAGAGACAGCTGATAAATGGTAACAACGGCTCCTTCCCGTCAGTACCCTCCGGTTGATCACGTGATCCTTTAAGACGCGCTCGTGCTGCCTTCGCGAACTTCTGATACCTCGTAAATATGAGTGTCTAAGTCGTACAATGCAACTTTTCGTCAACTGATATCAATTAGTGACTTTGTTGGAATACCTTAAGTGTTTATCTGCCTCTGGTTAATAACATAAGTGAAATAGCTCATCATGCTTACGGGTTTTTGTGTGCGGTTGCAGAAAGTTCCCACTGTACGTGAAGGCGCATTTAGGGAGACAGTAGGGAGTTGTAGTTCCAGGAAGTGTTTAAGCAAACGAGAAAACCAGCATTTAGATGACTATATGAATAAAATATGAATTATTTCTTGACATAATATAATATAAATCCCACCTAGCTTCCGTTGATAAATATATCTCCTCTGACAGGACTGACCTCGTGAACTACAAACACTACCCGGAAGTAGTCAAAAAAGCAGTGTGTTTTCTGCGCACAGCCGGAGAGGTGAGTTTTAACGAGACGGTACAAAGGGCAGGGAAGAAGTATCGGCTGCTCCGGTCCTTCAGTAGCAGCGTACAGCCTCACGCTCCTCTTGATATGGAGGTTTATCTCCGCTAAAAGGTCCTACTGCGCCGCTTCCGCTCGAGCTGCAGGTAAACACTGCAGGTAAACACTGCAGGTAACCACCTCCACTGGCAGGTCAGCAGCTCCAGTGTTCAGCCTCTGATCACTGCACTGGTACTTAACTAACGACTTTCTGCGGCCTCCTCTCGACAAACTAGTTTGGCTCCCGACTTTAGCTCTGGTATTATGAGTGTCGAGAGTTTTAAAAGTTTTCCTTCAGACAGTTGAAGTCAGAGGAGTTTGCAAACATCACAAGTAAGCCTGCATTTCAGCAATTTGAACATACAATTTAATTGTATTATAGTAACAAGAGAAAGACAACATTCTTCACACATTTAACACCCTCATACTTTTAGTTTGTGTATGTGTATATATGTATGTATGTATCTGTGGATGTATTCTCTTTTTTATTATATTAAAAAAGAAAAGCCTCCTGTGGACAGGTGTTGGAAATGAGAACACAGTGCATCTGGGTTTTTGTGTGTGCATAGATGTATGTTATGAATTCTAATGCCACTGTGATATCCACATCAAATAAATAAAGTAAAGTCATATAGCAGAATAGTGTTCCCACAATTTTGTTTTTGCATTAAATTCAAGTTTTCAGCTTTCTTCAACTCACAAAAACAAAATCACAAGTCGGTGAATCCATTCATGGACTAATCACTGAAAAAACAAGGAAAAACGCCAAACTTTCTCTGGTTCCAGCCCCTTAAATGTGGGGATTTACTGCTTTGCTCTCTTTTGTACGATAAAAAAAAAAATGCAGTATCTTTATTTGGAAAGTTTTTGGACACTTTGCACTATTTTAACAAGGAATTGCTAAATAAAAATAAAATAGGAAGATAAATGGAGATTTTGATGTATCTCTTGAGATTGTGTGTTAATAACATTATGAATTCTTCTTCTTGCATCACCTTCTCACTTTCTCAACAGATGAGACTTCCTCTTCGGCCCTTTTGCATCTTCAGGAGTTTGTTCCCTCGCGGGCGACAGGCGGCGAGCCCACAGAGACGAGGCCTCAGCGGAGCAGCGATGCGTCTGGTGCAGTTCAGACGCCGCGGGGACGCAGCGGGCGTCCGGGTGGGAGTGGAGCAAGGCGGCGAGCGGCTCGGCGTGGTGGACCTGAAGGCCTTCGACCCCTCCATGCCCTCCACGATGAGAGAGCTGCTGGAGCTGGGAGACGAGGGTCTGGAGCGGGCGCAGAGGTACCGAACGCATCCGGACTCATGGCTAGATATCGTTGCGTTTTCTGTTCCCACTCTTAAATCACTGTCTTTAGTCCTCATAATTGATCCTCCTAATCTTCCCTAATTGCTTTACTTCATCACAAAATCATTGTCTCCCTCCTACGTCGTCGTCACGTTACAGTAATCTCCCCAGTTTTTCCTGAATAAATGTAATCTCCCACACAAACAACCTCCTTGTTTAATCATTCTTGTATTTATTTGTCTCCCCTCAAATCGACGCCTCGTTTCTGAATCAGAAACCGATTCTTGTTCATTCATCTTCATTAATCATGCTAATTGTAAAAAAAAAAAAAACGCAGATGGTAAACCAGCATCTTCCTCTTCTGCATGAACACCCTTTCCTCAAATAACTTCCTCTTCTTGATGAATCATCTTCCCCTAAATCATTAAAAGCGTCTCATCTCTGTTGTGCGAGTCAGCTTCCCTAAATGGACTTGTTCGATGAGCATCTTCTCTTTAACAACTTCACCTTCCTCCTCCTCCTCAGAGCCCTGTCGTCCGGTCGGTGCGTGGTGGAGCGCTCCGACATCCAGCTGCTGTCCCCCGTGTTGGCCCCGGAGAAGGTGGTGTGCGTGGGGATGAACTACAGGGACCACTGCCTGGAGCAGGACGCCCCGATCCCCAAAGAGCCCATCATCTTCAGCAAATTCCCCAGCGCCATCACGGGGCCGTACGATGACATCATCCTGCCCGCGGAGAGCCAGGTGAGCGCGAGCGCCCAAACTTTATTTAGACGTCACTTTTTCAAAAGAGGTGACAAAGTGTTTACAGGACTGAACTGAACAGGGAGATCAAACAAAACACAGGAGGCTCCTCTTGGTGGTCGGAGCCCACAACAACTCTCTTAATTTAAAATCCAAGACTGAGCGATTGTTATATAAAACTGTAAATCATAGTTTGTTTTATGAAAAAAAAAAAAAAGCCCAAAACGGCTGTATTTAGATGTATTGAACACCATAAGTAATATACAAGTGAAATATATGGTTTGGTACATGACATTTTGGACTCCTCTCCTGAATGTTCTCTGTTCTAAACCCTCTCTAACTTTGTTCTGCTTCACTTTATCAAAATCAACCTTTGCAGAGAGAGTGTTCACATATTGTGCTATGATTTGGGTTAGAGAATGTTCACATATTGAGCTATGATTTGGGTTAGAGAATGTTCACATATTGTGCTATGATTTGGGTTAGAGAATGTTCACATATTGTGCTATGATTTGGGTTAGAGAATGTTCACATATTGTGCTATGATTTGGGTTAGAGAATGTTCACATATTGTGCTATGATTTGTGTTAGTGAATGTTCACATATTGTGCTGTGATTTGGGTTAGAGAATGTTCACATTGAGCTATGATTTGGGTTAGAGAATGTTCACATATTGTGCTATGATTTGTGTTAGTGAATGTTCACATATTGAGTTATGATTTGGGTTAGTGAATGTTCACATACACTCACCTAAAGGATTATTAGGAACACCTGTTCAATTTCTCGTTAATGCAATTATCTAATCAACCAATCACATGGCAGTTGCTTCAATGCATTTAGGGGTGTGGTCCTGGTCAAGACAATCTCCTGAACTCCAAACTGAATGTCAGAATGGGAAAGAAAGGTGATTTAAGCAATTTTGAGCGTGGCATGGTTGTTGGTGCCAGACGGGCCGGTCTGAGTATTTCACTATCTGCTCAGTTACTGGGATTTTCACGCACAACCATTTCTAGGGTTTACAAAGAATGGTGTGAAAAGGGAAAAACATCCAGTATGCAGCAGTCCTGTGGGCGAAAATGCCTTGTTGATGCTAGAGGTCAGAGGAGAATGGGCCGACTGATTCAAGCTGATAGAAGAGCAACTTTGACTGAAATAACCACTCGTTACAACCGAGGTATGCAGCAAAGCATTTGTGAAGCCACAACACGCACAACCTTGAGGCGGATGGGCTACAACAGCAGAAGACCCCACCGGGTACCACTCATCTCCACTACAAATAGGAAAAAGAGGCTACAATTTGCAAGAGCTCACCAAAATTGGACAGTTGAAGACTGGAAAAATGTTGCCTGGTCTGATGAGTCTCGATTTCTGTTGAGACATTCAGATGGTAGAGTCAGAATTTGGCGTAAACAGAATGAGAACATGGATCCATCATGCCTTGTTACCACTGTGCAGGCTGGTGGTGGTGGTGTAATGGTGTGGGGGATGTTTTCTTTACACTTTAGGCCCCTTAGTGCCAATTGGGCATCGTTTAAATGCCACGGCCTACCTGAGCATTGTTTCTGACCATGTCCATCCCTTTATGGCCACCATGTACCCATCCTCTGATGGCTACTTCCAGCAGGATAATGCACCATGTCACAAAGCTCGAATCATTTCAAATTGGTTTCTTGAACATGACAATGAGTTCACTGTACTAAAATGGCCCCCACAGTCACCAGATCTCAACCCAATAGAGCATCTTTGGGATGTGGTGGAACGGGAGCTTCTTGCCCTGGATGTGCATCCCACAAATCTCCATCAACTGCAAGATGCTATCCTATCAATATGGGCCAACATTTCTAAAGAATGCTTTCAGCACCTTGTTGAATCAATGCCACGTAGAATTAAGGCAGTTCTGAAGGCGAAAGGGGGTCAAACACAGTATTAGTATGGTGTTCCTAATAATCCTTTAGGTGAGTGTATTGTGCTGTGATTTGGGTTAGTGAATGTTCACATATTGTGTTCTGATTTGGGTTAGAGGATGTTCACATATTGAGCTATGATTTGGGTTAGTGAATGTTCACATATTGAGCTATGATTTGGGTTAGTGAATGTTCACATTGTGCTATGATTTGGGTTAGAGAATGTTCACATATTGTGCTATGATTTGGGTTAGTGAATGTTCACATAGTGAGCTATGATTTGGGTTAGAGTTGGACCTTGCAGCTGCATCATTTCAAAGAAATAATCATCCTGAAAGTGATTTTTTTTTTTCTGTCATCTTCATTTACTCTTAACCAGTAATATATAGACTGATATTTACACATCTGAACAAAATCTCACATCTCAAATTATTTAAATAGCCCTAATGGTTGCAGAGATGCACCCTTTTTAGTTTGGGTATGACATTTTCGAGGAAAGGGCCTAAAAATAGGTTGGTTTTCAAAAGGTTAAGTAGAATGTAGCGCCTTCTATTTCAAGAGTAACGTTCTCATCAGTGCTACAGGTAACAGAGCCAACGGAGAGAAGCGGAAACTGCTGTTCAGTGCGACTCGTGTGGCTGCAACGTTGCAGTGGAAGATTAGTTGAGGCGGTTGAGCAGAGCAGGACTGAAGCAGAGATTTTTACGGAGCGGAACATTTCAGTTGGGATCCAAAGTAATCCCAAGATTATTTTTTTTATTTCATTTTAATTTGTTTATTTTGCAGGGACAATGCACACTAATTAACAGTAAAACTGTAAGTGAGCCAGAGAGGCTAATGTTCATCTGCTGTCCCTGGCCAGATTTGTTTATGGCAGCCTGAAATGACAATTTCCAATAACATAATGCAACTAAGATTCGTCGATAGACAATAACGTATAGACAAAAATAATTCACATCAAAGCAAAATAAGTTTACCTACAGTCTATGCACATAAAACACTGGAGGCACATAAAATAAATGAACACTAAACAAGACAAATGCACAGATACACCAAATAAGCAGACAGTACATTAATGCAACAAGCCATTCCTTAAGGCTATGTTTGAATTTTATACATTGGATTTAACACTTTGACAAGCAGGTGAATTATATTTGAGTAATTAAGTATATGTGGGCAAATTAATATATGAATCAATATAAAATACCCTTTGCATTGCTTTTTATCTTATGGCTTTTCTTGAAATAAGAGTCAAGACTAATGTATTCAAGAAGGATTCCTGATACTTATTGAGTTGCATTATGATAAAACCAGAAAACCCAGGGTTCATACGGTCATGGAAAACCTGGAAAAGTCATGGAATTTTAAAATGGTTATTTCCAGGCCTGGAAAAGTCCTTGAAGGAAATTAAATCCCAATGGAAATGTGTTATATTCATGTGTTCATGACGTTCATTTACGCTGAGTTTGAAATAATTAATATGCTTTTAAAAGAAAGACGCTCAAAATATAATCAGGCATACATACAGGCATCTATATAAATGTTTATTCTTTTAATCAAACTATTGTCTCTCATTCATTTGAGTCATTTACGGTTTACTGTATGCTTTGTATTCTCATTGTTAGTTTAAATACTACATTTACTCACTTTTTCATGTTTACACCCAGATTTCACTAAATGTTTGGTCATGGAAATTTGGTTTAAAGTCATGGAAATCCATTGGTCAAGATGTGTATGAACCCTGAAACCTCAATCCCAGCTGAAGATGTTTTAGTTTCGTTTCAGAGATCAAATCCTGCACTTTCTTCCAAGTCAATACTAAATAGTATTATTCAGTCAGTACAAGCTTTATATAGTGTACTGTTCTTGCGATAACAGGAAAATAGGACACTGTGTGGTGCTGGATGGCCTTAAACCTTGTTAGTTTTCCAAGAGCCAACACTATTAAATATAAAATGCTGTGCAGGTGCGAGCAGCAACAGACTAAAACACCTGCTTAGAACTAGTGTGAGCATTTGCTTCCCCTCTTGCCTGACTGAAGGAGGTGGACTGGGAGGTGGAGCTGGCCTTTGTGATCGGACGAGGAGGAAAACACATCAAGGTGAGCGCCGCGTCGCCTTTTAACCTCCGGCGGCCACGCTGGTGAAGGAGCGCCTCTGACTCCGCCTCCTCCGCTCTCCTCCAGGAGGAGGACGCTCTCGCCCACGTGGCCGGCTTCACCGTGGCCAACGACGTCAGCGCCCGCGACTGGCAGATGAGGCGCAACGGGAAGCAGTGGCTGCTGGGTAAAACGTTCGACAGCTTCTGTCCCCTCGGCCCCGCCTTGGTGACCACGGACGCTGTGAAAGGTGAGAGGGAACTGGAAACCACAGCTTTCTGTTGGTGAAGACGTTCCTGATTCATGCGTTTTCATAGTCAAGGATTTGGCATCAGGTGGTGTACTATAACCCTCAGTGTAATAAAAATGAATACCGGCTACTTTTATTATGCTAATTGAACATTTACAAGCCTGTGATAATTAAATTGAAGATAATTTACCACCTTTTAAACGGCCGATGCCGATCAAAGATGACAGAAAACCTGCCGGTGAACCGAAGTATAAAGCAGAATATTTATTAAGCCCAGGAATTTATTGGCATTTCTGTTGATACAGCCCATCTTTACATTGTTTAATAATTAATCAAATAACGTAACCTGGATCCTGATAAGCAGCAGTTGATGGATTAACCAATCAAAAAAATCATGAGCTGAATCTTCATCTAAAACAATCCAGTCTTGCACCCGTCTCACTTGTAGTTCTCACACACACACACACACACACACACACACACACACACACACACACACACACACGTTGCTGGAACACGCATTCAGCAGCTGTGTAACTTCAATTGAAGTCTTCTTGCCTCCCTCCAGATCCTCACAGCCTGGGCGTCCGCTGCCTGGTTAACGGAGACACGGTCCAGAGCAGCAACACCGACCAGATGATCTTCCAGACGGAGGCGCTGGTCGCCTGGGTCTCAAAGTTAGTCCACGCTGTGCACGACACGCAGATTCACATGTCAAACTTTGACACTTTCCTGCTTCAATTACTCAAGCGCAGAGTTTCCATCTAAAAAAAAAAACTAATGGCAATGTGTCAGAAATGAATCCAAACTTGGAGCGCCGTGCGTGCAAATGGAACCGTTCTTTACGGACCCCCGGGCTGAAATTACACGCTTCAGCACAGACCTTCGCACCACCACTACTTGCCCTGAAGGCACCCTGACCAACTGGAGCGCTCTGCGACCAGAGAGGCCTTTCCCTCCGATGCCCACACACACACACACACCATTCTGCACAGATAGGCAGCCCATGGCACCCTTTCACAGGGTCTGTTCACTCAGGGATACTTTGGGGAAGTTTCCACAGTCAACAGCAAGTCGTGCTCTTTGCTGAATCTCAACCTCCTGTGTGTGTGTGTGTGTGTGTGTGTGTGTGTGTGTGTGTGTGTGTGTGTGTGTGTGTGTGTGTGTGTGTGTGTGTGTGTGTGTGTGTGTGTGTGTGTGTGTTTTCTTCCTCTCCTGTCAGGTTCATGACTTTGACTCCAGGGGATGTTTTCCTGACAGGCACTCCTCCAGGCGTGGGTGTGTTCAGAAAGCCGCCCGTATTTCTCAAGGTGATTTTAATCCTGCAAACTGGCATATAATGCATATAACGTACGTATGCCACGATGCGGAGCATAAGAGACTCTGCATAGTCGGTGATGTCAAAGACAGAGAGGGAGTGGTTGAGTTTAAGAGGTGTAAAAGTTGTTTCTCCTTCCAGAAAGGAGACGTGGTGGAGTGCCAGATCGACCAGTTAGGCTCCATTATCAACAGAGTGGTGTAAACCTCGGTCCAAGAAGGAACGAACTGCACTTCTGATCCGGCCGCTTCACACAATGACTTACTGAACCCACAAAGTGTCACTGCGGATTCTTCTTCTGCTCGAATGTTTTATCATCGGGAATGTTTGTGTTCATCATTCAGTAATTGCGAGGGAGGAAACACGCCGGTATTTTTACTCCAGGAAACTGTAATTACGTGACTCAGTGTGACGTTTGCAGCTTGACCTCGGCCGTCATCGCCGGCTGTAAAAATACCCCTCTAGAAATCAGCCGCCGCCCACTCGCGCTATAGATTCAGGAAAAAATGTTTTCATTATGTTTAGTATTCATGGTGAATTGTTTGACTTTGATCTGTGCTTTGATTCGTGTACCTGCTTGATTTAATTTTCTTTCGGCTTAAATCACTGAAGTGATTTCTTTTTCCACTGATTATAAACAAGCTTTAGAAAAATCCCCACACTGAACGGACTCATTTTTCATTTTGTAGTTAAATGAGATGACTTTATGTTTTAAATAGGTTACATTTGGTCCAAAAGGAGCTTACATTCCTCCGGTACACACACTGTACGAGGGGGACGTTTGTTTTGCTCAAGGACACAAACCAAAGTTACAGCCTGCTCTCCCTCCTTAACTCCCCCAAAATCACATCTTTCTAAATGTGAGAACCGAGGTAACAAGAGTGACGTCATATTTATGTTCAAAGAAATTCCTGAAATAAGTTACTTTTATAACAAAATGAGTCCTGCAACAAATCTTCCCTTCATCAAGATCAGTGTTCAGTTTGTTTTAGGTGTCGATTCAACTACGATCGTTTTGGGGAATATAGTTTGTGGTGCTGTTGAACTGCATCGTTCATGTGTCCCAGTACACACTAGTACTTGTATGAAGTATGTTATAACCGTTATAGAAGAAATCCAAATACTTAACTTGCACTAGTTTACTATTGCAACACATCAGTAGGGTAAAACTAACCTGTCTCATGACGGTCTATGAACAGGAAAATATATGTTAATGTTGAGCAAACTGGTTAAATGTTTATATGCATTGCTGAATGTTGACAACCTGCTTGCATCAGTATGGATTTCCCACCTCGCTGCTGTGAGGAGCGCTGAGGTTCAACACCGGGTGGCAGTAGAGTTTCACAGTCGACTGGAGCCGATCGCCTGCAGCTGGTTCGAGTTTAAAGAAAAAGGACAGAAACACCCTGGACTGTGCACACGGACGGCTCCGAGCCATCGAGTCGTCTCTGCTCCTCGGTGTCGAAAGCCCTACGTCCAAACCTGCAGATTCTCCTGAGGTCCGAGTCGGCACACAAAGATCTGCATTCAGGAGGAGAGCGAGCTGCAATGATGAGCTGTTTGGAGGACATCGTATTCATGAAAACCAGTTAGTAACAAGGAACCCGTTTGAGTAGACACATTTCTTTATTGTCAGCCTGAACATTGCTGAAGTGACCAACTTGGGAATAAACAGAACTAAACTCAATGTTCGCGCCACAAACAAAAAAACGTTGGCGACCGCCACACATAAACGCGGTCAGAGGCCACGAGCCGCGGCTGATTACGGCGACTACACACTCCTCGCCTCCCGTGGCTTTATGCTAATGCTATTACTAAAAGATAAACGTAAAATCAGTCGCTCATCACTGAAAAATCTGAACGCAATTAACCTAAAAAGGCACGAGCGGCGTGCATCTCAACGGCGAACACGAGCTGCGCCGGCGCCAAACGGAGGACGAGGTCGGCCTGCAACACAACAAAGCCCTCCAGTCACGCACAGTTAAACGCATTAATTGAAGAGGTACTGAGAGATGAAGCGCTGCAGTTTCTTCCGGTTTTCTGGCGACTGGAACAAAGGGCCGACGCCCAGGAAGACGCCTTCTCCTCTCCGGCGCTCCTCCGAAAGGACCTGAAGGCGGACGCAAAAAAAAAAAACACAAGCGACGCCGTCAGGACACACACACGCCACCGCACACGCCTTTATTTCGTAACCTTTATTCGTTTGAACGCTGGGAGCTCGGAGCCTTTCTTATCTTTAGTGGTGTGCTTGTTGTTGTTTTTTTATTACTGCACAAGGTCGTATAAAGAAAGAAGAAAAGAGACGGACGTAATAACAGAGATAAAAATAAGACCTTTCAAAACAAGAACACCAGAAAAGTCTGACATAAGGAGGTGAAATGGAGACTCAAACTTCAGCCTTTTCTGTTGTTTTACAGCTGCATCAGCCCCCGATTTGACCTGCAGATCTTAGAAATCAAGTTGTCTTGACATCAGGGAGTGGATTTAGCTGTGGAAACCATAAAGAAAAGCCTGATAATGACCAATTCTGACTGGCAACCTTGTTAAGAAAGTTAATAATGGCCCCATGAGATCTTCGCAGATATATGGGTCAATGATGCTCTATTTTTAAAAAAGGCAGCGATTCCCAACCCGCAGACTGATGGATGCAGACGCCGTCTACTTTATCAAGTTCAAAGGCTTCGTGGTAAATCGTGAGCGCAGGGAACTGATGAATATATATCCATCGATATATAAAAAATAATCAGAGTTACGAGGCAGCTGCGGCGTCCTCCATCTTTACGACGAGAATCGTCCTGTTCCTCTTTCAGTTCTCCGATTTTTAAGTCGCCGTTTATCAGCTTCGTTGCTGATCCCTCCTTTTTTATTATTCCGTGCTGTTGTTGTCGGTGCAGATAGAGATAACAGACGCTCGTATCAACCATTTGCCTTCCTTAAACTTCTTACATGAAAGAAATTAATTAAAAAAACGTCCCCGGACAGGAGAACTGCCGCAGCCTGATAATCCATCGCGATAAACGTGAAGCCTTTATCTGCTCTCAGTTGGATCCTTGGTTCCTTGTGTCTGAGATCAGGTCGCCTCTCAACTCGCAGGGAGATAAGGGAAACATGTCAGAGGGGATCCTCAAAAGTAAGAACCGGTTCCCCGCATTCAACATATTCACTGCACTCAGCACTGTAGTAATATCAGCTAAATGTACTTATAGAGATTCTTCGGTATTTATGGGAAATAAACGCAGCCGCTTTCTTGCCGAGAGTTAACTGAGGAGATCGGTACCACCCATGTCTGTACATTAGCTTAGCTTAGCATAAAGCAGCTAGCCTAGGTCTGACCAAAGATCAAAAGTACTATCAGCCCCTGAGAAATAAGCGTGTGACATCTTTCATGTCTGCTGGATAGTTTAATACACAACAATATATTATATACAATATATAATACAACTCATATTTTAGAAGCTGATCATGTAATGTGTGTGTCAAATTATTATTATAAGTAGCTACTTGGCACATTGTTGGACATTGTAGCAATGCACAGTGCACTTTATACACTGAACAATACTAATATCATATTTTTATTTATTTATTATTATTATTATATTAATTAATTATTATTATATTATATATGTTCATATTATTATTATTATTACATTAATTATTATTACATTATAATATTTATATTTTTTGTGCAATACTGTTATATCTTTTATATTTTGTGCCTTATTTTTATTTATTTTTTACCTTAAGTTTATTCTATTTCTGTGTGTTAGGAGGACCCAGCAAAATAAGCATTTCATTGTATAGAATAACGTATCTGTGCATATGACAGTAAAAACATCTTGAATCTTCTAACTACAGCTGCCAGATAAATGCAGTGAAGCAAAAAGTTGTGTTCGTGTTCTTGAGCTTCGAGACGATTTTCCTTCTGTCCTACGCTCAATACTGTGCATGAACGCATCATGTGTAGAGACAGGCGGACTGAAGCTGCTGCTCGGCATGAAATGGAAGTACTTCAGTTTGTTTGTGTCAGATTTGTACTTCAGTACAGCGCCGATTCCAGCTATTAAGACTGAATCTGTGTTAAAAAGTGGATTTGAGATCATTTATGAATGTTATGAAAACCTAATTACATCCTTCACAGTTAGAAACATAATGCTGGTAAATGTAAAGTAGATATAGACAACACGAGTAGGATTATAGGTGCCCAGTAGAATTTTCTTATCGAAGCCTGAAATGTGAGATGTGCGTCACTTCGGCAACTAAAACCAAGTGTTGCCTGCGCTACACCTTCCCACAGTTTTTTATTTAAAATCGCTTGTGTCCTTGGCTGAGTGAATTCTCTTTAAAGATCGACATTTCTGCCTCACACGTGATTGGATGTGGCTGGCTCGAGCTCAGTTTCTCTCTTGTTGCAGTAGATTGGATCCCTGGAAGCTCCAGAATGTTGTTGAAAAAACTCTGACAGCAGCTGATTGATTATTAGCGGTTCTCTCTGCATTTGGAACGGATCGACGTTAAAATGTAACTTTCTTTTTTCTAGTTGGACTGCGCCTAAACTTCTGAGTCTTGAGTCGAGCTGACAGACGCATTTAAAACACACACACACACAGAGAGAGGCTGTCACTCACCCCGAGGTCTATTAGAGATCTAACTGCAGTGCGTGCGGCTTCCTCCGAGCAGCTCTCTGTGAGATACGGCACAAAGGCACAGCATTAATCAAAAGAACAGACAGATTTATCATAATAATACAAACAGGTTGGGATAACAGAACACAGCAGTTACAAGTGGGACTGATGAGTTTTTTACACTGTGCATTATTGAAGGGTGTCATTTGGGTGGTTTCTGATTGTCTTTTTAAGAAGAGGAGAGCATGTGATGTGAGTGTGTGTGTGTGTGTGTGTGTGTGTGTGTGTGTGTGTGTGTGTGTGTGTGTGTGTGTCTCTGCTGACTCAGTGGGAAATAGAAGATCTTTGTGCAGGTGATCTTTGTCAGGTTTGAGCTCACCGTAGTGCTGCTTCTTCTGATTTGCTGCGTCACACAGATGGGAGTGCATCTGAGCCACGAACTCCGCCTCTGAAACACACATACGCTGTCACCGCCTACACTTCACGACACTGCAAACGGCTCGGGGTGAAACGTGAGCGTCAAGAGACACGGAGAACGCCGTCAGACTCGATGTGGAATTAAATTCGGGTTCATTGTCCTCATCCGACATCAATCAAAGCTGTTCCTGAGATGCACATACCGGGCAGAGGCGTGGGCAGGAGGTCCAGGCTGCTGGTCGCCCAGCACAGCGCCCTCATGTGACCAGCTAGCATACTGCAGAGGAAGAAGAGCATCTCTGGACACTGACTCGGCTGGCTTATCTGGGAAAAGTGGCAAAAGCGGAGGCAGGAATAAAAAAATATTTTTCCGCTACGATGAGTGCAATGCGAGCAAGTTGATGTCAGTTGGCCCCAGAAAGTAACACGGCTGCAGGACACGGAGGCACAACATTATATAAACAGGGTACCCCCAGGATTTTTCATCTCAAATTTAAGACTTTTTAAGACCACTTTAAATGAAATTTAAGACCAACATCGCACCTTTCCTGATATGCGGATGAATGAAAAAAATAGGAAATCAATCAATCAAATAACTTTAATCATAAGACAGAAGCACGTTAGCTAGAAAACGTGTCTAGGACCCGAATAATGCTGTTAGCTGACCCTGTAATGAAAGAAGACTTTTGTATTTATCAAGCCATGATGTGTGAGCACAGACATGTGTAACAACGCCTCGCACTGCACCGTATAACTGTGTTAACCGAGCCAGCTGGTTTACAAAGGCAAGCAGGGTTGGATTAGCTTTAACGTTAAATTAATGAACACATGGCGAAATTGTATTGCAATGTTTTATCTCCTGAAATCAAAATGTAGTTACGATCTAGCAGACGTTTTTATCGCAGTGAAATGTGTGTACGGTATGGATTGAAGTAGAATATTTTTGTGAGATCTCACAACTCTTTTTTTTTGTGTCTGTTTTCTACCAGGCTGCAACCTCCGTGAAGATGGTCTTCGTGTTTAGTTAGTCTATTTTGAATGTAATTTAATTTGACCCTGTGTGCATTCAGTTCATTAAAATGTACTCTAACATTTTGGTCTACGTGTCTTATTTTATTGTATTGTTATATAATAATAAACAATATTTTCTTATCATATATTATTATATATAAAATGTTATCTTATTTGGCATTTGTTGGACTGCTTGTGTTACCAAACAATGGGATCTTGATAGGCTTAATTTAGTAAGTAAAGTATTGTTTTTGTGTCATGATGAATATATTCAACTCGATTCTGGGGCGTCATTCTGAGACTTCGCTGAGTCGGCAACCGGACCCTGGCGACGTGTTTTCTGTAGTGCCGGCTTCAGGCCAGTGCTGGCCCCAGGTCAGTTTACATTACGGCCGAGTGACGGCCGCCGGAATCGGGCCGGTGTATTCGGTCCGATTCTGGGGCGTCATTCATGCCGAGTCTCAGCAGAATCGGCAACGGGACCCGGGCCGGACATGTTTCTTCCGGCGCGTCTAGCTTAAGCCGGATCCGGACAAGGTCATTTTGGCTACCTGCGGAAGAACCCTTTAATTTACAGAGAAGAAACACCTTCAGCTGGAGGACTGTGGACTCTGTAACACTACTGGCAAGTGCATCTGACCCTGCTGGTGAGACACGCGATGGAAACGGGAAAGCAGGTTCGCATAGCTCGATGCTAACCTGCGAGCGCGCTAGTTAGCGTGTGGCGCGCGATCAGCGCGCGATCAGCTGTTAAACTCTACAGCGTCTCAGCAGTTCAGAGCCATATACAGGTTGCCTGATATTTTGGATGCGACGTTTGGGTGTACTAAGATTCGTTGTAACAACGAACAACAAACAAATGTTGGGGCGCCGTATCAAATAAGGAAGGGGGTAAAAACTAAGACTTGATGAACGAAATTTAAGACCTGTTGACAAAATTTAATACCTTTTTAAGGCCTTAAATTATGAATACTAAATTTAAGACTTTTTCAAGTTTTTAAGACCTCGCGGGTACCCTGATAAAGGAACACTTGCTCGAGCCGCACACTTTCATATGGGTCCAAATCTCAGTGCTGGCCATGTACAGAGGATCTTTACACCATTTTATTTCCTTAATTGTCCTCTTATCACACAAGGGGTGGGGCATAACTCTCATTTTAATGTAATCCTAGTTTTTTATGCTGTGGTTTCAAATAGCCCTTTACACTCTTTTTTCTAGCCGTATTTAATTTAGAATTTAGTTTGATGTTTTTATAGGGTTGTTTAGCCATTCATGGTTTTTATGTCCCTTAATCAGTGATTGTTTATTAGGACGGGAGAACTTTACCCTCCTCAAATCTGTGCACACTACACGGCAGTGCACCCATGTGTGATGTTGAACGTCTCGTTCAAAATTCATGGGATTTTTAATCGTCTGCTATGAAACAGCCTCTGCTCTTCTAGCGAGGCTCTCCACTAGAATTCGGAAGTCATCCCAAATGCGTTCCTCCACACCAAACTCAGAACAGCGGTTTATTCACGGTTTCATCTGGTAATGAGGGAGACCAATACATCCCTTTATAAATAGTTAAACATCGTGTATGGGGTCATTATAAACATGTAATATGGAAATATGGGGGGAATGAGTTTGTATTGTAGAGTTAAGTTGATCCTGTGGCCATTACACATCCATACAAAACCCTTATGAAGGATGGATGCTGCAGCAGACCTCGTTTAGTGTTTTAAAAAAAGATTAATCCAGCACATATCCAGATTTCCTCTTAAAGTCATATTTCATTTCAGCCGGACGCGCTGAATGGAACTCATCCAATTTTTCAACGAGCAGCCGCCATTTACTCGATCGAGCTAATTCAATCGGCGTTCAAAACAATCATTGTGTTAATGTGCAGCACTCAGAGGCTTCAATGCACGGCAGAACTTTAAAACCAACAGAGAGAAAGAGAGAGCAACTGTTTATAGAAAGAGTTGTATGAGCAGTAAAAACACATTAGGCCAGAGGGGCTGCCTGGCAAGAACCAAACAAATAATAAGCATGGAAATGCTCTCGCAGTATAATATTTAGACAAGCCTAATAAGCAGATTTGGAGAAAAAAATTAAATAATAATTTGCACAACATGGCCCCAAAAGAATATGACAGCATGTTAAGAAATAATAACATATAGGCTCATCACGTTGGTTGCATCAGGGCATATGCTATCCGATAAGTGAATATAAATGTTTGATATGGTTGGAGGTCATGCAAATATTAGTTTCGTTGCTGTAAGTCATGAGTATGTACATAACCATATGTGGCCACCTCAGGGAATATATTCCTTCTCGTCTTGCATAGCTGAGAAGGAATTTAACATGAATAACTTAATAAACGCAAACGCAATAACAGATCAAAAATAAATAAATATGTGAGTGCCTCAAGAAAAACAATGTTCTACAAGGACAGTGAACACAATTCAGCTTTTAAAAGTTCAGGTGGGGTGTAAATCGCTACACTTTTGAGCCAGGCCAGGCTTTTCCTTGAGAGTTAGTCATTATAGCAGCTCAGCTCGGATTACTGCGACCACCTGAAGTCGTGCTGACTGATAACCGGTGCGGAGGTCTGTTCTGACCCCGCTCAGGGCCGGAGCCGAGGGGCCGCAGGGCAGAGGCCCCCGGGGGGAGAACAGCGAGCGCGTGGGATGGAGAAAAGCTAAAAGGGTCGGAGTAAAGTGTAAAGACACCGACGAAGGCGGGGAGAGGATTGTGTAGCGGTGTGGAGGTGGAAGCGGTTTTACTGGGCCGGAAAATCGACTTCCTTGCGGCTCAGGTACTGCAGAGTTACAGCGTTCCCTACATGTTTCTGATCAAAAGCAGCAGGGAGTCAAACAAAGGCTGCAGTGAGTGATCCCAGCGGGGTGAAGGTGAAGTACAAAGGCAGCATAAATGAGGCAAAAAGAGAAGACTGTCCACACACTGAATGATCCCCTCCAAAAAATTTAAAAGTAAAGTTGTCATTTTTAGTTTTTTCATTCACGTGGATGTTTACCCGACGACAACTTTGAAGGCCGGATCGCTGATCGTTTTTTTTTTTGGAGCACTTTCATATTTATAATATTTAGTGTGTGGACTAATTTTCATGTCACAGTTTTGAACATTTATTGAAATGCACTTTCCGTTTGCTCACTCACACACACAGTTGTTTTAGAAGCACTTGTTGTTAAAAAGGTGTAACACAAATACATTTGCATTGCATTAATTGCTTAACTGTACCATCGAGCGCACCCGCGTGGGAAAAAAAAAATCGACATTTTCTGATCTCTCTCCAGTCACTAACACATGTTGTTCCTGTTGTTCCATTTTACACAAACATCAGTTTGTTTAAAATGTAAAAACACATTAGCGTACCTTTAAATGTCACTGATATTCTTTTTGTTATTACATTTTGACAAGATGTGCACGTCTACCCATGTGCTTTGATTGCTGCTCTCTCTTGATGCAGTTTCACATGCACTCTTGATGCACATCAAAGTCACTCTGCGGTGTCGATAACGGACGCGTCTGCACTTCCAGCTCCGGCTGTTTGGTCCCTCTGGAAGCTGGGAAGCTTCCTCGCGTCGCTTTGACAAAGCGCATATAACACTCATGACGGACGGGGCTTCTTTTAAAGATGACACACGCCGCTAATTGACATTCAGGTTACGTCACGCAACTGTAGGTGCTTTTGTAATGGAGATATAGTCACTTCAAAGTTCCTTTTCATGTGGAGTTTCTGGTATTCTTGTACGTGCCCTATAGGTAGTCATCTTTTGTAAGTCGGCATGCATGAAACCTTTTCCCCTGCGTATAACCTCTGGTGCTTCACGAAGCCCAGCAGAGCTCCTCTGTGTACCTTGTAGGAACGCAGTTCCTGCTCCTCCACGTCACAGTCGGAGTCGCTTTGATAAGGGTCGTCGGAGGCGGTCCAGGACAGGGCGCCGCCGTCCTTCCAGAAGTCACAGATGTGAACCTCTCTGGGAATCTACGTAAGATGGAGGGTAAAAAAAAAAAAAGAACAAAAAGAGAGCAGCATTTTTAGACTGCAAGTCTTCTTGGAACATCTGTGACCGCCATCAAATACTTTAAGTCTTGAACTGAGTGTTTGAGTCTTATGCCGACTTTTTGTGTATAATAACGTATAATACATTTCCACTCTTGACCCGCCTGTGATTGATTACACTGGCAGGTCAATAATGGAATTTAGTGTCAACATTCTTTTGTTACAAAATTGCCAGTTTTCTGTACTTTTTTATTTTGCATACCTTATTCTACTAAACAAGGCCGAAGTAACTTGTTTATTTAACACACACATTTAGCAGTGAAGGAGCAAAGTTATCGTTCATCTGGAGTCGTGTTTCCCGACCACCTCATGAATCCAATATTCACTCTTTTTCAGCTCCGTGTTTGGTCTCCACAGACTCAAGAGTTAAACAGATTTCTGCCTCTTTAGCTGCTAAATGCTGCTGTATGTTCACCAGCTAGTCGCTGACCGCGTCCGTCTGCCATGTGGTGCTGAACGGGGTAGTTCATAGTGGGGTGTATAGTATATAGTGGGGTGTATAGTATATATAGTTACTTCTCTTTAGAGAAAAAACTTTGAGAAACAGAGAAAAACAATTATATTCTTACTTCTTCCATGATCAGGATGCCACAGCGTACCAGACTGTCGATTGCATCGAGAGCGAAACTCTGGGACGACTGACAAGGCTAGAGAGAGAGAGAGAGAGAGAGAGAGAGAGAGAGTTAGACAGCACTACAACTCTACCTACTGTACTGTGTGAAATATCAGAAATTTAGAGAAAAAAGGTACTTTAGGTGCATCCATCTCCTTGAAGTCAGTGTGCAACAAACTATGTAGTTAATCTGTCCCATGTTGCTTTCAAGGTTATTCATCGTTATTTAAAATTTAATTATATTTTTTAATTAAATTATATTGCATTGCATATTTGCATATTATTGTTTATTTATTTTGAGTCATCATCTGTCAATGTTAATCATTTTCTGTGCCGCTTTGGCAACATTAACATCGGACCCGTCATGCTAATAAAGCATATTTGAGTTTGAGAGCCGCGGTGATTGGAGGGTAATGGAGAAGCTCAAAAGTGAAGAGACGCAGCTCCGGCCCGTCACGTCTCTATGAAGTTCAGAGGGAGGCAGCTGACAGAGAGCACGAGGAGTTCAGTAGAGACGCAGCAGAGATCAGAGGAGGAGAATGAAAGACGGCCGGCAGGGAGGTGAGACTGGCGCCATCATTTCTTTTTTCGGAGAGAGTAAAAAAGCTGCGAGGAGAAGAGACAAGAAAGTGCAGCTGCCGAAATGAAAGCTGGGCAAACAAAGAAAGGAATAGTATTTCTGGCTTGGATTCGGAGCCCTTTAAGTCAGCCTGATGGAGAGCACACACACATACACACACACACACACACACACAACACCCTCTGCCTGAGATAGAGGCAGGATGAATGGCTGTTCAGCTCCATTAAACATCCATTGAATGAGGCACACTGTGTGTGACTGTGTGTGTGTGTGTGTGTGTGTGTGTGTGTGTGTGTGTGTGATATGAATCCCTACTCACTGGCATGAAGCCGGCAGGCAGGAGATGGCAGAGCTGCAGGGCTCTCTCCGTCAGCTCGGACTGGCCGAGCATCACATTGAACTCCATGTCGCCGTTGACCTGCTCTCCGTCCACGCCGCCGCTCCTCACCCTGCTGCTGACGCCGGTGCAGACCAGCTCGCACAGCATGGCCGACACCGCACACGCTAGGAACACACACACACACACACACACACACGCGTGTGATTATTTGCTCTAATATGAAATACACATCGTCGGAAAACTATTATGATATTGTCCAAAGTAAACAGGTTTTGATCTGTTTACTTATCAAAAAACATAAAACTGTTTCTGTTTGGGAAGAAATATGAAGACAGTCTTTGACTAAGGGATCAGTTCATGAGATTGTGTTGATGAACAGGATTGACTTTTGTGGTATCTCTTTATTTGTACTTGTTATCCCTATTATCCTGCTTTCATGTGCTGGTGGGAAAATCTTGTCCTTGAAGGAGTCCCAGACTTTGTCACAAAAGAAAAGAAAAGGCTGGAAGAAAAGCACTGAACAGAGACCATAATAATGAGGAGGAGGACTTTTACTTTTCGTGCTTAAGATTCATTTGCTAATGCTTTTGTACTTTTACTTAAAAACGGTGCTAAACTCCAAATTCAACTGTTTGATCTTAAAAGATATTTGGAGTCTACCTGAACAGAGAATGTCTCTTCCTCTGTGTGTCTTGTTATCCGAGCTTCTCTGGGCTTTCGGTCCAGGTGTGTTCATTTACCGCCGATAACGGCGTTCAGACCCACAACGTCGCCACGGAAGGGTAGCGCCCACTTTTTCGGTACATACTTACAGACTGTATATAAACGGTAAATGGACTGTACTTTTTGTAGTCTCCCGACCGATCAAAGTGCTTTAACACTACTTGTCATCATTCACACGTTCACACACTGATGGGAGAGGTTACCATGCAAGGTACCGCCGGCCCATCGGGACTATCTCCCCGTTCCGACTCCTTCACACACCGCAGGAATGGCCTGCGGGGGCAAATCGGGGGTTAAGTGTCTCGCCCAAGGACACGCCGACACGGCCGAGCGGAGACGGGGATCGAATCCTATGATTGATGGACGACCCCGCTGACCGCTGAGCCGCAGTCGCCCTTATGTAAGACGCGGAAGGAGTTGTCGTGACATCATTGGTTTGTATTTTGGCATTTTGTCCGTCGCTATTTTGACTTTTTGCTACCAGTGAACGGAAGCGGCCATATTTGGAATGCGGAAGAGACCCTGTGACTCTAATTTGACCATAACATCATGCAGGGTTCATACACATTTTGACCAATGGATTTCCAGGACTTTTCCAGGACTTTAAACCAAATTTCCATGACCAAACATTTTGTGAAATCTGGGTGTAAACATGAAAAAGTGAGTAAATGTAGTATTTAAACTAACAATGAGAATACAAAGCATACAGTAAACCTTAAATGACACAAATGAATGAGAGACAATAGTTTCATTAAAAGAATAAACATTTATATAGATGCCTGTACGTATGCCTGCTTATATTTTGAGCGTCTTTCTTTTAAAAGCATATTAATTATTTCAAACTCAGCGTAAATGAACGTCATGAACACATGAATATAACACATTTCCATGCCTTTTCCAAACCTTAATTTTTTTCAAGGACTTTTCCAGGCCTGGAAATAACCATTTTTAAATTCCATGACTTTTCCAGGTTTTCCATGACCGTAAGAACCCTGTCATGCTGTATTGAAGAAGACCTGGAACTAGAGATTGAGAATATAAACTCATGTTTCCAATGTTTACTGAGGGGATAAATCAAGAGAGAAGTAGAGTCATTTCTCATAGACTTCTATACAATCTGACTTTGAATTGAGCACGACTTTTCCTTGTGATGGAGTATTTCTACACTGGTGGTATTGCTACTTTTTTTTCCGTTGAAGTAACGATCTTGAAGATTTAATTTTACTTTCACTAGCCTTGGGCCCGCCTGTGGCGACATTCCCAGGAAAAACTGTAAGGGGTGCAGACTGTGAGCATCACTGGGAAGTGAGAACCCCAAAAAACACCACCAATTAGAACAAAAACGGAACATCAAGTAAAGGATGAGAGTACATCTTCCACTACTGGATAGTACACAACAAAATATCATGACCTTGATACAGCATCCATGTATTAAACTGCAGTACAACACAGAGGCTTCCAGCAGCACACTGCCCACCAGCTTCACTTCCTATACGACCAAAACTAGGCATGCAGCAACGATGAATCATGCAGGCCAAGAGCTTCCTGTTCTACACCACATTATTATTAACTCCAGCAACAATGCTTCAATGGGGCTGCAGTATCTATGACGCCCCCCAGTCTGCCCGTTAGCATGGTACACGTTGAAGAACAATGTATTTAACAGGCTCAAGGATGAGCAGATATAACACTCTAGGCTTTTCCACGACCAGATGATTACCATATATATATATACTTTTACTCATTATGCATTTTCCAACCCGATCCCCAAAGAAGAACGCCAAAACTGGGCGGTAATTCGTTACCCCAGATTATGTTCAATGCCGGTGTTTTTTAAATTATTACGGAAAAGGGAGTTATGGAAAATAAGCCGTGAAGTTGAAGTATGGTCTCGTATAATTCTGCTCACATTACAGGTGCAGCGCTTCATCGATCATCTCCACACGTCGGGCATACTGACACGACTGGGTATCAGAGGAGATTATCATACAAGAAGTGACGAAGGAAACAGTTCAGCTAAAGAGCTGCACTGCCTTCTTTCATTCCACTGGATATAAAAAAAAAAAAAAGCCTCTTTTTAACATTCAGAATATAAAGTACGTAAACTTTTAAAATGTCATGTTTCAAGCGGATTTTCGATACTGACGTGCCAACAGTCGGGAGCCAGAGCCAAGGCCGCCCACTGAAAATAAGATGCCCGCAGAACACAGGGTCACGAGATGACATTTAGGCTTAAATGTTATCGGGAAAGTTTGGTCAGCCACACAAAACACACGCGTGCAAAGTCACTCACCGCCAACAGCTTCCAAAATGAAGGTGTGTGTGACAATCTGGGCCTGGAGGTTGAGGTGAAGCGTGGCAGCGAGAGAAGGACGGGGAACAATCAAAGGGTCTCTCCTGGAAGGTGGGAGACAAAGACAGTAATGGAGACGGAGGCGTCGCTGAAAGGGAAATTGGATTTTAGATCGCTTATCAGTGTTCTTCGTTTCTTTTCTTTTCTTCCGACAAAAACAAACCGAGACGGCACTGCGGCTACGATGAGGTGAGGGCGGAGCAGGGAGAGGGAATAGCGGACCACCTCCTCCAAACTTCCCCCGAAACCCACGTCCTTGTTCCTGAACAGCAGCTCCTCTGTGAGCCAGGCCACATCACGGGACAGGGCCGAGGCGCTCACGCCCTGCGGGGGGGGGGGGAAGAGGGACGGAGAAGCTTTTGGTTCCCGGAAGTGAGGCGCCCGGCGTCAACCATCTGGTGACGTTACGCTAAGAGACTGGCGGGTATGACTCAGGAAAATCACTGTCACACTCATAAAAGCAGCAGGAAAACCAATTCTGTTTATGAGCCTCTTGGAGTAATGATGGATCCTTAGTGGCGCAGGGGGCGGATTTTTTTAAATTGCTCCGCCGGCACACCAACACGGGGGGGTGGGATGAATGATGCATGTACCTTGCGGTGTTTGTACAGCAGAAGACTTGACACCAGACTGGTGGCCATCACAGCTGTGCAGGAGGCTGCAGCTAGAAAGAGAAAGCACACACACACACACACACACACACAAACAAAGAGAGAGATAATGCGGGGCAATTTGCATACCATTAAAACAAAAGCTTATGAAGATTTGTTTACGATTCAGCAGGGGAACATAATGCTGGACCTACAGAAGATGAGGTGGAGGACGACGGCGATGCCGAGGTCTCTCTCCGGATGATGAGGCGGCTCGTTGAGTTCAGACGCATAATGAGACGAAGGCAGGAGCCACGACATCCGCCTCCGCCCAAAAACACAGTCGGCACTTGAGCGAATAAAAGTGAGACGAGGAAAGAGGAATCACTTTTTAAAAACAGTTAGGATTTTTTTTTATAAAGTACGCTCCGTATCAGCGGTGGAGTCTGCCGATCCCACGCTGGACTCGAGTGCAGTTTTATCTCCCTGCCATCAGCCTCGCTGTTTACTTCTCCCTCTGCAGTCAGAGCTGCAAACTGCTGATGAAAAAACTAAAACGTCCCGCTGACGCCGCTCGACATTGAAAACGCTCAACTGGCGAAACGCGGGGTGTGTGTTTACACTGTGAAGAAGCTACGGGAAACAAAAATGAATTTGACATTGCGGTCAGCACTAAAATCGATGCGATCTTTGATATAAAAAAAGAAAAAAAAAGAAAATGGGTCTACGAAGCAAAACGTGGTCATATTCGGCATTTCTTTGACAACGTGTCAACAGTTTTTTTGGCCGCACCGTAAACACTTTGCTGTGTACGAGTGTTTCTGTACTAAAACCACGGTAATCACATCTGTCGCCTAAATCCACCAGAACTGAAATCTGGACTTAGAAGAAGGATAACACAGCCGGTAAGAAAAGGAACCAGAGTTGGCCTCGTGCCATCTGGATGTGTCGCAGTAAATTGGATTTATTGTCAGGGGAGTTGCATAACAAATCAAGTCGTAATCAACTATTATTCGCTCCAGCTGAAAAAAAATAATTGAAAAGCTTCATTTAATTATATGACATGGGACATTTAATGTAATGCTCAATTCGCTTTTATGACAACATTTGTAGGTAGGGAGGAAGGAACATCCGCTGCGTTTCTGGTAAATGCTAAACGGCCATTATGAGGGTTCAGTTGATGACTCGACACCGTGTTTCTGAGAAATAAATGGAACCCCTCAGTGTGGGTGAAGACGCACTTCAGGTGCATACAGGCGCATGAAAACGGCAGCTTCATCAATCGTAAAAAAATTATAATTCATGAGCTGCTTGTCTGAGGCTACGCCGGAGTGATACGAGTGTGTTATTTATGAGTCTCAGCGTGTGCGAGGGAGATATGCAGCGGTGTGTCAAACACAGCGTGTCATATCTGGCTCTGTTAACACGGAAATGCTGCAGATGACAATGTTCGTCTGGGGCGTTAATAAAGTATTTAGATCTTTCCTTGCCTCGCGGTCGCTGTGTTTTGAAGACATGGGAACAGATACAGAATAAAAGAGGCTTCAGCAGACACACAGTGTTGAGTACGTTAACGCTGTGGACGTACGCAAATGACTAAAAGCGTGCCGATAACAATCCAATCCGACTATCAGTCTCTTCCCCGCCTCATCTATCGCTTCCCTTTCTCGCGTCCCGCATGTTCTCAGAAGAATTAAACACACTTTGCTCGTCAGGAGCCAAGCCGAGATTGAGCGAGGATGTTATTTTCTTTCCGTTATCTTTTTTTTTTCCTTCCTTTCTCCCGCTGGCAGACTGTGTAATGTTGATGGTAATTGGACCAAGTCTAAGAGGATAAAAAAAAAACGCTCATCAGAGCTCGCATCGCGTCTGTGCCAGATTCGAGGTTTATCTTAAAAGTTTGAGAGGAAGCAACTTTTCGATTTCACAGATGTTAGATAAAACTCGATCCTCGTGGTTCGTCCACACAGAGTGTAGACACTCACTCGTGCACATAGGGGTGGGCGGGGGTTAATACCTGTTGTGGAGGATAACAGGCAGCAACAGGTCCTGCAGGGGGAGCCATTTATCTGCTCTGCACCTCCCCGACTCGCACATCTCCTACACACACAAACACAAACATAAGTAGAATGACTAAATCATCCAATATTGGTGCTCTGGTGGAAACTAAACAAGGAATATTAGACCAAGTTTACATTAAAACATTTAATCCCAGCTATCACTGCTGCAGCCCACTTCCTCAGTTGGCAGTTTATTGGGCACACCTACGCAACAGTCGTCGGTGAACTAACGTTATAATGCTCAGTTTTATTTATTTTTTAACTGAGAGGAGCTTGTGGTTTCTCTGGAACAACACTGCATTATATTGGGAGATGTAACTATGCTCTGCAACCAGAAGCAAATCTGGCTCTATTGAGACAAATCTGTTCTTGACCACAAAATGTCAGTTTAGATGCCCCTTTATCATTATAATATTAATATATATATATATATTTTTTTTTAAAGAAAACAACGTCAACAAGCCAAGTCTGTTTCTCCACTTCCAAGGTGAGTGTGATTTATGACAAGAAAAATAAAGGCTTTCTTTTCTTTTGGACTTTTCCTAAATTGTTGCTTTGTATGCTTCATTTAATTATATTACATGGGACATTTTATGTAATGCTCAATTCGCTTTTATGACAACATTTTAGTAGGGAGGAAGGAACATCCGCTGCGTTTCTGGTAAATGCGAAAAATAAAGACTTTCTTTTCTTTCTTTTTTTTGTGACTTTTCCTAAATTGTTGCTTATTTTGTTGCTACTGAAGATCTTTAAATGAAACAATCAGGGACACGAACACCACTTTTTGTTCGCATCTAATCGCAACTCATGCCCGCTCTCAGTCTGTGAGGACGTGTCCTTCATTCAAAAAGATCGGGCGTTGCTTTTGTAAATGAGTGAGCACCTTGAGAGAAAAGGGCTGAGCGAAGTGGACCCTCACGCTTCCCTCCGGCGTCGTCCAGAGTTGAGACCACAACCACCGAAACACAGAGCTTAAGCTGATCTGTGAGGGAGCACACACACACACACACACACACACACACACACACACAGTTAACGATAGGAGGGACATTAGCGCAGAAATACCACTAATGAGCAGGATCTATGATGAGCAGTGAGATAAATAGCCGGCCTGAGAGCGTTGGTACTAGGACTGTGTGTTCAGAACTGTGTACTGGATGACAGCACAAAATGATGAGGCGAGCACCTTGTTATGGCAATTAATCGAGAGCAACACCCACTCTCCAGCATCCTCTCAAAGTGCAGATAACAGAGGGCAAGACTAATGGAGACTAATAACAATCAATCTGCTTAAAAAAAAAGAAAAAAGAATGAAATGCAAACCTCAACTAATCAACGAGTGCTGGCCGGTGAGAAATTAGCAAAGTTGTGAAACAAAACTTTTAAAATGGCCATTTTTTTTTTTTTTATGCATCGTCTCCATTATGCCAAATAAAAGGAATCAAATTCAATAAAATATGTTAATATAAATTGATTTTGTAATGCCGATTATTCTTTGTTCTAATTGGTTTTGGAACTTAAGTTTCCCATGATGCTTTGGGGGATGTAAAATAGGTATGATGTTGCCACTTAACATACACTTTTTAACTTAAACACACATGTCACTTTAACACACACTTACATTAACGTTATCTGTTTGTCTGAGCACTTTATCTTATACTTAATTTAATACCCATTGCACTGCTGTTGTTGTTGATTGTCTCGTCTAACGTCTCGTGTCTAATGTTTCTGCACCTTCCGCCTAGAAAAATTCCTCGTTTGTGTAAACATTCCTGGCAAATAAACGGATTCTGATTGTGATGGATTCAGTGAGTTACACAATGTGTGCTTCAACTTCAGCCCTGTTAGTTTAGCTTTTTTTTAAAATCCTGGATTTGTTTACATTCACCCAATTAAAAGTAGGCCGGCTGGATTACTTTGATACTTTGCAACGTGTTGATTTTTCAGGCAAGTTCTGGAGTTATCAGGACGTTCTTTTCTGTGATTTCTCAGCAGATGTATTAAGGGTTTGTTAGAGATGCACATCAAAGCATACTTGATATCCCCGGGAGGTCTAAGTGACATTGAATCTATAAATATGTGCATCTCGTCTGTGGGGTTGAGATTTGACCGAGTTATGACTCCGAGCGAGAGCACGATTGTGTGTCACGGCCGCGGCTGCAGCTCCAACGTGATAATAAATCGGGCCAAACTATAATAACCGACTTCCTGTTGTTTTTAGCAGCATTCTTCGCCTCAAGTCTTTTTCCGGGGCGCTGCGTTAAACCAAACCGGTTCCTTTGGTCCTGAGGACTTTTACAGATGGCTCGTATTAAAGTGTGTCTATGTGTTTGCTCGCGACTGTGCGTGTTCACACCACACCCACCTGTGTGTTGGTCTCGGGCACACAGTCGTAGGAGATGCCCACAGGCACCAGACCGACGTCGGGGACAGATCCCTCTTTGATGAGTTGTGTGACGTGAGCCAGCCACCGGCCGCCTCGGCCAGACTCCGCTGACACACCGACGCTCATCGCCTGACCCTCATGTAGCAGCTCACGTACCAGCTGTGGGGAGGAGGAGGAGGGGGGGAGATTGGCAGAGAAAAAGATCTGAAAAGTCTTGGCGGTAGAGGTGCAATTAACATAAATGCGGTCCTGCATTTCTAAAATATCCATAAGCACTATGGTAAACCAGACCTCGCAGGGAATAAAAAGGAGGCAAGAAAACAAAGTGTGGAGGGCGGAGAAGTCAAACTGCAGGAAGCAGGCAGGATAAAGAGCAGAAATACAGGGGACACTTCAGAGATACTCCCCTACACTCAATAAACAATAACGGTCTATTAACATTGAAATAAAAGCAATAAACACCTGCCATCACACGAATACTCACATGAATGAAAAATACTAAATAAACTACTCGCTGCATTACTTAAACAACCCTGCTTATGTTCCACCGTGGCTGGAGTCTGGTAGATTGATGCCAGACTGGGCCGTGTTATTGAGCTGGACGGCACAATATTGATCTTAATAACGTCAGTAACTTCTCCAAATGAAATGCGTCTTCAGGCAAACCGATGCAACGCACAAAAGAGCTCCCTCGCCCGGTATAAGCGGAAAGATATTGTCGATGAACAGGTGCTGATCGTCGATAAAGAAATAAAATAAAAAAATACAGGAAGACGGCAGTAGGCAAAGAGTACCAAGGAGATAGAAGAGGAAAGTGTGATGGATGCAGACGGAGAGAGGAGTGAGAGCAGGGAGCTATTAATACAGACCACATTCATCTCTGAAACAAGGCCAAAAAAACACACATTACCTTCCCATAAAAATAGAAACAACCCGCTCAGACCTGCCAAGCTCACACAATCAAGCTAACCACCATTCTTCCCGTTTCTCCGCCCTCTCCTCATTGCTTTTGTCACTCCGGCCAACTGCAAAGCTACAATCTCGAAAGCCAACCTCGAGCCCCTTGGCCAGTTTGAGATTGAATAGAGAGTGGGATGAGGGAGAGGACGATGGGAGAGAGACGGGTTGTATTCTGAGTGAGGAGCTGACTGTAATAACACTTCACCGTGAAGTGAAATGAAAAGTGTGTACACGAGTGAGTATAAATTGGACCGAATGCACAAGCGCTAAACACCCAAATTACAAGGTATCTTTTGCTTACCCTGCAATTTTATATAATTACCTGCTGTTTCTCCCCTCAGCAAAATGCATTAGCAACGTGTTTTCTGATTCGTGACCCAGTGCTTCGTTTATTGTAAACAGAATGTTTACGGGTTCACGTGCGCAGCTAATAAGAGCCGCTCCGACTGACAGGCTGGAAAAGGGGATTGTGCCGAGAGGATGCTTTTTTACCGCTGGTGACTCTCAGAAAAAGGGAACACGAAACCGGAATTAGCTTTTGACTGTTGAAGCGTTTGTATGCGTGTTGACGGTTGTTAAAAGCGGGCGTTACTGTCCATCTGGAGGAGTAGTCGTCACTAACCACGAGCTCCAATCAAGGCTAGCAGCTAAATTAGCTTCATGTAGCTTCTCCAAGATGGTCTTCCATTGACAGCGACACCTACAAAATACATATTTTTAGCTAAACTACTGGCGTTGGCTCCAGGGATGGAGATGTCCGTGTGTCAGCTGGTCCAGACTTAACTATCTCAGCAACTGTAGGATGGATTGCCGTGACATTTGGTACGTATATTAATGGTCCCCAGAAGACAAATCCTACTGTACTGTACTAACTTTTTCATCCAGTGCCACCATGAGGGTGACCTTTGTGGTTTGGGAGGACATATATCAACTATTGGATAGGTTACCACAAAAAAATGGAATCGTCATTCATGCAATTTAGCTTTTAAGTTGTCGGAAACCTTTGTTGAAGGATGACTACGTGCAAAATGTAAGACATTTCAACACACATTTCATGCCGCTAGCCTGGCTGTTAAAACTATAAACGGAGGTGATTATTATATGTTGCTTGGCCCTCTGGTAGAACTGCTCTCGCTAAGTCTCTCTACACACACATACACAATCCTCTCTGGAAAGCATATATAGCACATACAATACTACACTCGGGAGTGGACAATTATTGGTTCTTCATCTTATTTAAATTATTTATTGTATTTAAATTATTATTTATCCCCTCTTTTCATCATTATTATCCTCTTTTGTTTTCTCTTTTTCTTGGAGTGACCACCATGTGATGTTTGTTGTTCTTTCTGTGTGTTGTACACTGTACCTGAATATCATGTGTACCAAGACATACAACTGAAAAATTGACAAAGAATGTGACTGTTTGAAAATATCTGCTGCTGTTATGTTGTTGAAAACTAAATAAAAAGTGAGTTAAAAATGGTCCGGACCCCCAGTCAAGCGCACACTTTTGGTTCTTGGGTCTTAAATGCTGACTCAGAAGTCCATTTTTACTAAAAACCCTCAAAGAACTACAATCAACCGAAATATTGCCACATCCTACCACCGTCCTAAAAAGGGTAAACAAAAACAAACATGGAAAACCTACGGAGGTCATGACGGGCGAGTACAGACTGTCCCTCTCAGCATCCTGCTCCGTCGGTGCAGAAGCCGGCAGGAGGATCACTCCGGCTTTCTGCAGGACCGATCTACAGGATTAAACACATAACTAGATTTATTCAAGACGCTTGGAGTGATGATGAGTTTCAAAAGCTTAATTATGGTGAATAAGAGTGATCAATTCAGCATCATTGTGTCTGCTAAAAGGTGCTCATGCATTATTTATACTATTTTCTGTGTGTGTGGCTATACCTTATGAAGGAGCTGGTGATGTGGAGGGGACACACACTGTATGGGACTCTCAGGTTGTGACAGAAGAGCACGAGAGGGATGAGAGCGCAGTCCGCGGCGCTCTGACGCACGTACACATACAGCAGCGGAGATCCCTGCATTGCAGGAGAGAAGCAGCTTTGGATAAACAAGATTCTTCACATTACCATTCATTAAGGCTGACAATGCTGGACTGTGTGGAGGTGGCGCACGGGTTAGGAGAGTGTTTCTGGGGACTCGTATTCAATCAATATTATAATGAAGCTCCACGGGCTTCAGATTGTATCGGGAGAATGGAAGAAAAGTACACTGATAATTTAAAAACGGCACCGTGATAGTTAAGAAGGATCCAGGCAGAGATTAGGGTTGTACGTGGGGAGTATGTGTAAGGGACTGAATGAACTGTAGCGGTCGACAGCATACTGAGAGAGTTTGGTTCAAGGTCAGCAACAGCTCTATTAATCTGAACAGTATGGGGCCCTTTATCTTTTGAGTAGCATTTTTTTTTTCTTCTCCCAAATACAAATGCGGAAAATAAAAAGAGAGGCCACTATCGAAAACTCAATTATGTGTCGAGTGAAGTCAAGGCAGGGAGATAAAACATGATTGCACTTTAGTGGTTCAATAATCATCTTCAATAAAAAATAAGTTACGCAATAAAACAGAAATGTGCATTCAATATAGTACTCCTTTTAAAGCCAGGATAAAAATGTATTAAAATGAATTTATTTTTTCGTTTTTGTTGATCATATTTGTTTCTATCTCAGAAGTCTCAAAAGACTATCGTATGATTACAAAAATGTAATAAAAGAATCTATAAATCAGTTTGATGAAGACACACTTATACTAATTAATTACAAGGTAAAAATAGACAATCGAATCATACATTTGAGGGTAACTTGTAAAAATGGGCTTAGTTTTGGATTTAAATCAGTTTCTTAATGTCCCATTGTTCACAGGTTTCATTTGGACAAATTAAAAAAAATATTCTGAATAGATGGGACACAATCCAAGAACCCTGGATCTGCGCTGACAACCAGCATCAACAGAATAATGTCCTGGGCGGCCTCGCCTTCATTTATGTAATTGACTGCATTTAAACTCAAGCCATAGTTCACTGGAGTCATTCATGCCCATCTTGAACCTCGGCAACAGCAGCCTGACAAGACTTATTTACTTGCATTTATTTAGTCAACCATGTAATTAGAGTTGTGTAGTCTTCTGTAAAAAAAAAAAAAAGGACAATAATTAAGTATAACAAGAGAGAGAAACTAGAAAGTTTTTTTTTTTACAGACTTTCAAAAGTACTTTTCTTCACTGAAAAATACCCTTATATTTTGTCTTTACCTCGCATATGTGCACACACAGGTGTGTAGGTGTGCACCATCTCATTAGATAGCTGAGCACATCCTGAGTGTGGTAGTGTGTGCTCGCGTAAAATGTCTAAATGAAAAGGATGCTTTCCATGTTTTGCATGAGGAGTCAACACCCTTTGGGGGCAGCAGTTCATGTTAGCACATTTAATCATCTGTGAATAAAATAAGGTTTGTAATTTCATCTGCATATGTATGTGCGTGCTTGTAGATACTTGCACCTCTTCTGAGGCTCTGTGCAAAGGCGGCAGATGGTTGAGGTTGACTTGAACACTGCCAAACACGGAGGAAAACATCTTCAGCATCACCCAGCTCAGGAATCTGAAGAAAGAGGAGCAGGGGGGGAAAAATGTAATTAATGACAGGAGATAATGACAGCAGGGGGGGGACAATGTCCACAGGGGAATAAGAGACGGATAACGGCGCGGATAAGATATAGCCAAAAGGGCTTTTGCTACAGGGCGAGGATGGAGTTGAGTGTGAGAACATGTAAACAAGACAGATGGGAGTGTGACAACGTGGGGAGAAGAGGGATAAGGTCGAGAGAGAAACTGATGACATAGGGAAGACACGAAATGGAAAGCGATAAAGAGGGGTGTGTGTGTGTGACAGCTGTAGATAGAGACGGAGGCAGAGGCTGTCAATGAAGGAGAGAGGAGGAGGAGGAGGAGGAGGGGAGAAGAAAGATAATACAGGGAAGATTTTAAAGAGAGATTCCTGCAAGTGGAAAGGCAGCCTAAAAAGTTAATTTTAAGCCACAACTTTCCACAACATTTCTCCAGGGAGAAAAAAAAAACAGTTACTGTTTTTGTGGCAACGGGAGGAGGCACGCAAGACCTGACGAGAGTCACGGCAATTTCAATTTAAAGCACGACGCGCAGCTTTTATAGCGATCAAAGTGGGTTGTATGTCCTCCGCCGCCCGTGGACAAGTTTATGCCTCAGCAACCGACTGCGCGCCCGATGGATCACGCACCAGGGGGTGCTTAGGAAACGTTTGCCTGCTGACAAACATCCTACATGTCAAAAAGTGTGTGTGTGATGTGTGATGTGTGTGTGTGTGTGTGTGAACCATGTCTGTGTTTGTCTCTTCCAGGTGGCACCAGGTTTCTTTCTATTGTTTCCGTTTCATTTTCTCACTGTTCTGTTGCAGAGGAGGCAAAAGACAGGAGGCATTTTTGGGAGCATCCCGGGTCCTGTTTGTTTTTTTCTGCACAGACAATGTTACATTTTGTTTCATCGCACAATGAATTGTTCCTGAATTCGCTACAGCTCTGATCACCCGCTCTGACGGTCTTCTTCTCCACAGCAACGGCGGCGGATGCCCTTGGGTACGGACGGGGCTTTTAGGGGATAAGGCTGGCAGTATTCTGTACTTCTGTTATCGTCAACAAATCCTCTCTCTCAAAACATTCAAACGTCTCGCCTGTCTGTCGCTCTCAGTCCATTTGTAGGAATATAAGCTTCTGCTGGGAGCTGTAGTTCTTTTTAAAAACACACATTACTCTCCCAGTCATGGCAGCAGGGATGGTGTGTGAGCCAATGTTCATTATAAACGGGGAAAAACATGTCAGCCGGTGCAACAATGTGGCTCATTGATGGGCTTTCATTTCTTTTGGACAACAAACCGAAGGCTTAAGCTGTACCACGCTTTGTTTGTCTCCACAGAAAATACTTCATCAGATCGAGTCAGTGTGGGTTTGTTGACAAGGAGAACATTACACAGAGTATGACCAGCCTTACCCTTTACTGCAAGTAGTGGAAGAGGATTTAAGGGAAACTAGAATTACTACCGAACGCCATCGCCGCCGGTCCAAAATGTCAGCACTTCATCCCATTAGACATGTGTGAGAAATTGTGCTAATTCGCACATGAATCCTTAAGTTTTGGACAAGAATGTGTCGTGAGGTCACCGGGGCCACTGACCATCAAATACTAATCAGTTCATCCTTAAGCCTGAAGGCTACAAGTCATTTTCAACGGACGCGATGAGTCACAAATCGCCGCGTGGTTTTTGTTTCACGCCGTTCTGTTCCATCTAAAAACATTAGAATAATTAAAACGCTGTTTTCCAGATCCCTGCGCTATATAAAGACTACATCGGGAAGCGCTTTAGCGACACTTTAACGGCAACTGGCCACGCTTTTTCCGTTTTGCTGCACTTGTCGCTCCTAGCGTGAACGTAGCATTAGCGTGTTTATGTTTCACGCTTGCTTGTTTGTTTTTATGCCGCCTCGCTTGCAAAAATGAACCTCACAACTCTATTTTCAAAAGCATACCGATGACAGAATGACTTCTCAGTGAAAGGGTTGCTTAGTGCAGCTTTAAATCAATATGTAAAATGTATTTATTTTTAATCAATAAACAAACAAACCGCAAGAAGCCAGGGGAGATGCAGGTGTTAATGAGGGAGAGGAGTGGTGAGAGGTGGCTGAGCTGCCCTCGGCCGTCTCCCCCCTCGGGCGCCGCTGTGAGCGCCTCCTTCACCCTGAAACACATGGTCACAGGACAGCAGGGTGAACACATCACAAAGCCTCCTCTGTGCCGCATGCAGACACAAACACCCGCCTTTCCAGTGAGACGACGACAACAACAACATCCCCGGGTAAAGAGGTCAGGTTACATAAAGGTTAAACTCAATCACACCAGAGGAGAGAAAACAACAGATACGAACAAGAGGCACATTGAGGGGAAACGGGGAGAGTGTTCATTCTCTCCGCCCAGACCCCAAGATGGCGTTCATTTTCTGTATCTTTTGTTTGTGTCTCTTATCACCTCTCCCGCTCTCTAGAACTGCAGGGCCCCGTTTCATTTTCGGTATCTTTGCGTATCATTTATTTACTCTCTTCAGGTATCTCTCCTCCTCCTCCTCCTCCTCCTCCTCCTCCTCTCCCCCCTCAGGTACCTGTTGCTCTGACAGACTCTCTCCAGTCTGTTGCTAGCAGGGCTGGCGTGAACCTTGCACTCACTCACAAACAGAGCGCAGCACACCCTCCGCACCAGCCAGCCGCGATACCTGCAATACAAAAACACACAGAGGCAGACATTGTGCATGGGTTGAGTGCGCTCTGGGGCCGCAGCACTTTGGGTGTTCGTCGGCCTGAACGCTGTCGATGTCATCAATACCTCGTGTGTGTCTCGTTGACGCTCAGCAGGTTTTGAAAGCCAAGGGAGGTTTGTCCGAGCTTTTTGCGCTACACCACGACAGAAGAGAACACACACAGACAGATGACGTGGGCGACAAGATCAACCCAGATCCAATTCATTGTATTAAAAAAAAATATATATATACACAAAAAGGCACATACAGCTGAATGTGGGCATCTATAGAGTGCGGTGGGATTCTATAACAAAAGGGTGAAGAACCCAGAACTAAGTTTGTATAAGGTGCCAAATAAAAAGCTTAAAAGGATACAGGCAATAAGACGTGAAGCATTGTGTCTCTTAGGCTCACTATATTTATTCGCTAAAGCTTTTGGAAGGTATAAAACCTGTGTTTCAGTGGAATGTGGATACGTCACACAGCTATGCAGTATTCCGTTGGCAAGGGCCTTCGCTAACTACGGTAGCTTGCTAACACAGAGCTAACGTTAGCATGCTAACGTGCCTGATCGTCATTTGAATAGACATATAATGCGTTGGGTATTAAATCATTTTAATTATCAAAAGGCTGCTCTGGTACACACGAGTTGCCAAAAAAATCCTTTGAGGTGCTGAAATCTGATTATTTATTTGTTTTGCTAGCTGTGTGTGCTTTGTTAGCGCTCCAACCCTTTTCAGAGCGTCTATAAAAGTGTCTTTAAAGGCAGTCAATTGAATTTGTTGGGCCTCCTCTCACCAGACTCTCCGGGGTGCACTGGTGGCAGCACTGGCCAACAGTCGGCCTGAACTTGCCCAGACAGGAAGGCACCGTCTTCAGCCTTTTCTTGATCTTAAATTCCCATGACAACTGAGCGGGAAAGAATCAAATGCAAAAATTAACACCACAAACAAAAAGGTTGCAACCACGGGTGTCTCTATTATTTTGTCCACCCCGTTTTATAGCAGTGAGGGTTCGGCCAAATAATAGAAACACATCTGAATCAACTCCTCTCTCTCCCTCAAAAAAAAAAAAAAGGTTAAACATTTTCACTTTTTTATGAGGCTATATTTCAGACTTAATTAGTTATTGCTAGTTTGGTGGAGATGGTAATGCATGGGGACTCTTAACATGCACTTTAGTCACAATTCTGCGGTTCTGCACAGCCAAAAAAAGGAGGAAAAAAAAGGTGTTGCTTGCAACATAAAGTCAGGGGGGAAATCTGATTACTGACCTGCTGCATTTGTACACAGATTCACATTTGTAGTTATTACAGTGCAGGTACACATGTTCTCCGTTCTCCACCTGTACAACCCCGATATCTCCCGGTCACCTGCTCTCTCGCGTGCACGCACGTACCAGAAATAGTGTATTTGATTTCATCAGCTCTGCAGAAATGTAACAGCGCTGGTCGTAATAAAGAAATAAAAAATATATCTATATATATAGCCAGTTCAAATGCTTCGATTCTCTGCTCTTGATTTCATAAGGAGTTTGTTGTGATCTCTGTGATTGGGTTACTCTGAATCCAGAGCGTGGTACGGGGCCCATATTGGACCCGGCCTCAAGCAATCAGTGCACATTAGGTATAATGCAGCTCATGTACTCACACACAGGCCAGACTGCGTACTAATCAGATCTCCTGTAGCATGCCGGCTGCTGGTCAGCTGGACACACATTTCTGTGTTATGCAACGTTACCCATTCATCATCATGCAGCGTGTGCACGTGTGGGGCCGTTACTGTGCTTGAAATGAGGCGTTAGTTCGGATTCAGACTGATTACCCCGTTTAGACGAAATGAGCTAATGAATCTCCGAAAATCAATAACACTTTCTCCTGGTTGAATGATGATGATGGATCCCAGAAAACGGGAGCAGCTGACTGAATTAGTGCCTCGGCAAGGAAGGGTCGATTTTAAAAGACAAAACATTACCGCTATAACAACGCTTGGATGGAACTATCAATAATTTTAAATGAACGTACGAGTATAAAGAAAAAAAATGTCCTTGAAGATCTGATGAAGGAGCGACATCCCACTCCTGCATATGTGTGAAAGGGATATTTCAACGCCGTTGCTGGTCAAGAGATGATTTCTGCATCCAACTCCCAGTAAAACCACACGATGTCGTTTTTACTTTTCTATTTGTGTACAGATTAAACTAACAGACAACGTTTTTAGCAACTGACGAACCAATACCTACGTTATAATGTAATAAACGCTCGTAATGTAATAATCGTCACATAACCTAAGGGCGTAACGTTAATAACATTTTGTACATAATGTTATTTTATTTTTATTTTACATGACACAGGGTGGAGTCCTAATTAAAAGCAACTGGACCTTGTCTGTTTGGTCTAGCCCTCATAGTTTTCCTATATTATGTGCTGATTATTGCCACAGACTCTATAGAAGAAGTGGACGTCACCTATTGGTTTGTGGACTGCCATTTTGCAGCCTTGAGTTTGGCATTTAGGCCGTCGCCCAAAATTATATTTGGACTGCAGGGGAGTAAAAAAACGCTGTATAGGACTCTGGTAGCAACCTGTCAATCAAAAGGTAGCCCCGCCCTAAAGCATAACCTGCTTTATGGTTTATTTTACTATTTTTTAGGACCATAATTTATTAAATAAACATCATGCTGCATTGAAGAAGAATTTAAACTCGAGATTAAGACCATAAACCGATGTTTATAATGTGGTAATAAATCAAGAGTAGAGTCATCTTCTCATAGACTTCATTCACTTCTCAGATCTTGACGTGACCGCCTGATTGTCACATTATGAGCGTCTGATTCATTTAAATGATTACATTATGCAGATGTCTTACATTACGAGTTGCTAAAATGTGCTGGTTGCCTTTTGAACCTGTTTTTAATGCTATATAACCGGCAGGCTCCAGCTCCGTATTTCATACAAACACCGACGCGAGAATGGCATCGACCTTCTCCTTTAACGGCAAATAAGAACATTTCCCAAAATGCTGTCGTATCCCTTTACAAAAAATAAAAATAAAATATCGTCACTCTGCTGGAGGAGTATACGATTCACTGATAAATCAAATCCTGCGATTTTGGAAAACCATCAAACGGAGTGAAGCACATGTGGCCCTGCATGTTTCTCTGGTGATTGTGAACAACAAAGAGTTGGGGATTGGCGCACATGGGGTGAAGTGGGTCATGTCAGTGGGAGAGAGTCATGCAGGCAGTGTTCTTACAGCAGGTCTATTTTGTTGGATTAGTGGAAGGATCATGTCTTTGTCTTTCCCGTCATTCTTCTCATGCGCCATGGTGAGCCCCCTGCAGACTTCTACTCAGCGTCCTGGCAGAGAAAAGACAAAAATAGTGGACAGTGTCACGTTAAAACAGTGCTTTCTGGCATTGTGTGGAGCCGTACGGGTCCTTTGGAAGCACATGTGACTGAGCTGGCTGTTGTTTTTTAGGACCAATTTTGTGACTTTTCAGAGGGCAGTGCTTTTTTTTGTTGTTGTTGAAAAAAGGCCTCCACTTGCGCACACAAAATCTCAGTGTGACATGAAATTTATTTATTTAGTCCTCTGGTCCTGTGGCAGAGGAGAGCTGGTAGCACTCGCCGATCCATCACCCTGTGCCCACAGCTACAATTTCGCCCATCTAGCCGGCACTTCTTCCCCGCCGCCGCCCTCAATCCTCTCCAATTTCTACCCTTGCCTTCATCCTGTTCAGTTAAGGGGAAAGTCGCTTCTCGCAGCCCGGTTTCCTCTCTGTTTCCTTCTTATTTGACTTGTGGCAAACTTTGCGTTTAAAGTTTTGTGCCCCCTTGTGTATTCAATTCAGTTTATTCTGTATAGCCCAAAATCATCACATCGGATCAGGAAAAACTCCCCCAAAAAATTGAAAAAACCCTTTCACAGGGAAAAGGGGAAGAAACCTTCGGGAGAGCAACAGAGGAGGATCCCTCTCTCCCCGGATGGACAGAAGCAACAGATGTCATGTGTACAGAAGGGAGGGAAGGGAACTGCAAATTAAAAGATTAGCGATTGAGAGGAACTCAAGGTTTTCTTTGCTCGGCGGCGTACAGGTGGAGCAGAGGGGGCAAACACTCGCCGACGGGTTATAAACCATTAAAAGCAGGGTCCATAGCCATCAGCTGCAAAGCAGCTCTTACGTCTTGTCTTTGCCGTGTCCCTTGCCCGCTCAGAAACAACAGTAATGAGCGTTGGCATCGTAGGTCACCATGTGATTTGATCGAGCTTAAATAAATTACATTATTGATGCCGTTGGCCGTGCCTGAGCTCAAATGAGTAATAATCATTAGAGATTAGAGAGAATTTAAAGCAGATCAAGAGGCATTTGCTTCTGGTGTTCTTCACCAATATATGTGGAGATATGTGGATTTGAAAAAAATCTTTTAAAAAGTAACGGATAGATATTTAAAATCAGCTTTAAAGTGTTACATTTGAGAACGGAAGTTGGTGTGGTGTTGTGTTACCTAGTAGGGCAGTCATAATTTAAGGGGAAAAGGTTTGGTTGTACTGGTCAGTTACTTGAAATATAGTTTTAAAAACAAACATGTGGATCGTGATCCAGCCTGAAAAGGAAAAGGTGATATATCTCTGCCATATTGCAGCAATATTATATCCGTTACTTTTTAAAAGATTTTTTTCAAATCCACATATCTCCACATATATTGGTGAAGAACACCAGAAGCAAATGCCAGGCGTTGAGTTTTCATTAAAAACAGTGACGGTCGACGCATATAATACATATTTTTATTTCCAAAAAAAAAAAGTGTTGTGATGGTAATTTTTCATTTGCACACACTCCATGAAGCTTTATCTGCACTATGAAGTCATTTCTCAGTCCCATTTTTATCATTTTGGTGAAAGGCGTGAAAGACCATATTTCTACTCAAAAAACGATAATAAAAACTTTAGTTTTAGACATTTATTTACATGTATCTACCATTTTATTCATATATTTCACTGCTAAAACCTTTGGTAAACCAATTGCCATCACCTAAACAGAGTCACCACCTGAGTAAAGTTAGCTTTTTTCAAGCGATATGAAGAATTTCCAAAAATCGAGATTCCATTTTTCAGCTTTAGTGTCATATTATAAAGTTTTTCTCTTTACACTTTTGCCTTATGACAATGGTGCCTCATTATATAGATAGCAGAGATTGTTCTGCAATTTATGATGTAAAACATGGGTATATATCTTATATGGAAGTGCCTTAAAAGGTGAATCTAAGAAAATTATGTCAAATCGAGAAAATCGACTAAAAATGACCTCCAGTGTCCAGTGAGTTAAGCGTGTGCACTAAGTTCAACACTGGAGTTCTTTAAGGTCACTTTAAGGTGTGTGAGGAAGATCGGAGCGGAGGGACGGTTCTCGAGCTGAGCGAAGGAAAACACAGACATGCGTGCCCGCCGAGATCTCTTGCTTTATAGTGACTTTTCCTTTGCATCTGTGTCATCCGCTCTGTTAATCCCACTCTGCCCCATTAACTTTGCTAATTAAGACTTAAGCCGTTCCCCTTGGGAGATGCTCCATTTCAACTGGCTCAAGTTCCCACATTCATTACCGTCTCTGGTGAGAACAAAGGCGGCGCCGCGAGGGTCCCAGGGCTGCCGTGTCGCATCGCAGGCGCAGAGGGTGACGGAGGAGACGAGGCAGCAAGACAGGTAAGGTTGTTAAACTGTAAATTAAAACCGGCGGAAATTCGGCGAAGGCTCTAATAGGGTTGTATAAGAAACTCCAGAGGGAATACAAGAAACGCCCTGGAGACAGCAGTATCCCAAGACTACGAAGAACAAAGAGTCTCATTTTCCTCTCAGTCTTACCGGTCAACGGCGAACAACATAATTCACACACCGACGCGTAGAAAGACGACAGGCATCACAAGTCGGAGCCGCGCGTTCTGCCTCACAATTTATGCTAACTTAGTTCATTCTCCGCCCGCGTTAATTGATCACTTATAGTCTTTAATTAATATGCTGTAGTTTGAGAATGTGATAGCCCAAGCACTTAGCGGGTCCGTGATGAGAAAAGATTAAAAATCAGAAGCCATTACGAGCTGCCAGGTCAGATTAGAATTAATTTCCGAGCAGCATTCGAAGCGATGGCGGCGGTCTACTCCCAAAACTGCTCAGTGATTAGAGGGGGTTTTACATATACAGTCAGGTCCATAAATATTTGGACATTGACACATTTTTAATTATTTTGGCTTTGTACACCACAACAATGGAGTTGAAATGAAAAAGATGTGCTTTAAGTGAAGACTTTCAGCTTTAATTTGAGGGTATTTTTTCATTTCAACTCCATTGTTGTGGTGTACAGAGCCAAAATAATGAAAAATGTGTCAATGTCCAAATATTTATGGACCTGACTGTATATTAGTGCTGGGCAAAGTTGAAAAAAGCATTATCGATTAATCGCATGATTTTTCTGTGATTAACAGCGATTAATCTCATTATGCGCAAAATTCAATAATGAATGGAAAACTCGTGTATTGCACGCTTTTGCTTTAAAGTAATGTTATCAGAACAATATAACAGGCACTCTATGTATATAAATCTGTTTTCTTTTTTTTAAGAAACATTTGTCTTTTATCAGGGAACAGCAGAAACAGTCTATGTTCAGTAATAAGGGTCTCTATTAGAGGAACAAGCAACTCCTTCTTTTGTCCACGTTCAATTTGTTGCTGCTCTACTTCAGCAGCTCCTCAACTGTTCTGCATTTGGCCAGGACATTGTTGACGCACTGTTCTGCAGAGACACTGAGACAGAGCGCTGGAGAGCAGCATCACATCTCTTGCACTATCCGTGCTACGTGCGCTGACTTTATTGGAAACGTTCCACTGCTGTGCAACGTGAATAAAATGTTCCGCGCACATCTTCTGCTTTCATGACAGTTAAAGCGTGAATACAGCACCCAGTTCATCGATATAATGAACTGTGACTCCGAGATAACAGTGGTTACCCAGTGGTTTCATACGTGTATTCTCCTCACGACGGTGCGTCTTGAGGGAGGCTCATACGCGCCGTCATTCGTTGGATTCTAAGGACGCTAGTTGGCTGCTTCAACGCTGTGTAACGCCTTTAAGTGGTACTTCAGGCTCGTAGTACTCCGGTGATGAGATAAATACAGTTTGCAGTGGTTACAAATAGCTTTGCTTTTATCAACTACGCCGTCTGGTAGAGATTTAAAATGAAAATGTCCATTTAAAAGTGCAGTACTTGTGTGCAGCAGTGTTAAAAAATGCTAAAAATAACAAATGCTGTTAACGCATGATAAAAATCGTTGTCGGCGTTAATGGATTGCTACGTTAACGTATTTATAACGCGTTAACGTGCCCAGCCCTAATATATATATATATATATATATATATATATATATATATATATATATAGAGAGAGAGAGAGAGAGAGAGAGACACATGAAAAATAATAATAATTCAGTCCAATGCCAGGATGGAGGCTGACTCTCTTGGAGACCTCAAGGTCTCACTCAACAACAACAGCCACGTTGCTGAAGTCACTGAGTCCATGCGTAAACACGGCACACAGTGGAACGTGAATAGAGGCACAAACACAGCCATACACTGTGCGTTAGTTATGGGTGACATTAAATAACCTGAATTGAAAAACAACAACTGGAGAGCAGCACTGCCATTGCTAAACCTGACAAGAATCCAAATGGAGTGTTTTTTTTTTTTATACATCACATACAGCGAATTCAATTATAAACAGCCACATGAACGGCACAACCAAGGTCTGTATGTTTGAGGGTCAACAGGGGAAATGTTAGCTGCCTCACTTTTGTGAGCTGCAACAAGCTAATTAAACTAAAGACCTGTTGATCAAAGATGAAAGGCAACACCCAGGAAAGAGCAGTATTCTGTATGTGTACCTTTTGGGAAACCCAGCATCTACATCCAGAAATAAAAACACCGTAATGCGAGCTATTGACAAGATTTAAAGACCTTGATGGAGGAGGGTTACTTGTTTTGCTGCTATTCAACAATGAAGAACATAGTTGACGCTGCTGGAAGAACACTCTGAAGAGCGCTCAGTGTCTCTGTCCTGACAATTGTGCTGCTTATAAAGTTGCCAGTTGCGGGCAGATATCTTTTCTTTCCTCCAAGGATAACAGTCATGGGTAAATAAATGGAGGAGGAGTTAATATTTTTGCTGAGGTCAAAACATCTGGTTGGAAGGTCGGCCAAACTGTCAGACAAATCAAGCGGTAAAGCTACTGTGAGGAAATTATGGTGCTGGAGAATCCATTCATCTTTGATCAGTTTAGTTGGCGACGCCTGCGGCTAAATTACTCCAACACCGTCATCACGGCACGCAGCTTTCGGTTTCTTAGTAAGAGGAAGCATGATGAGAGCGCAGCATAATCATCAACTGAAGTCCTCACTTAAATCCTGGATGTGAGCGGCTGACCTTATTTGACAACAACGATTCCCTCAGTTACATAATGCGGTGGAGAAACATCTACAACTGTGATGACAGTTACACTGGGGATCTCTCCGAACACCGACAAAAGAAACGTTCAATCAGAGAAGTCCTGTGATGCATCACGTACTTTGAGATAGCGCCGACAGGATTCGGGATCCGGTTTATTCACAACTACCGTACTTTTAGGGTTATAAGCCGCTACTGCCTTCGGTCAGTGTCCCCGTTAGCTCCCCGCTGTAGCCAGCTGGGGCTCCTGCTAGCGCTCCGTCACTTCCCCGCTAACTTCCGCTAGCTCTCCGCTAACTTCCGCTAGCTCCCCGAAAACCACCAAAGGTAGCGGGACCAGGCTCGACACCCGACTTGGGCAGAGGGGACGCGGGCAGTAGCAGCAGCAGCGGGCAGTAGCAGCGCTAGCTAGCAGCGCTAGCTAGCAGCGCTAGCTAGCAGCGCTACTAGCTTGCTACAGCGGGGACACTGATCAGCCGTAGGAGCGGCTTGTAACCCGAAAGGTACGGTAAGTTTTTCGCATACGAGGACTTTGCTATATTTTTTGTTTATTAAACATAAAATCAAGCATAGCAAAAATCAAGAAATAAAAGAAAAATATGAACAAAACCTACAATAAAAAGTACAATGTATCTGAATTAAAAATCAAACAGCTGTGACCTGCTTACGAGTCCAGACGATTCAAAAAGAATGTTTTTATGGTGAACACACGCAGGTCTATGCACACGGATGCCTCAACTGTCTCACACAACTGGAAAATCAATCAGTAGCCGTGTGCGTCATTGGAGCCACAGAGCATTATTGATTTCCAAGAACAAAAGGAATTCTTTACCTTTGCGCTCCATTCCTCCCTTCCGCTCGGAGAAAATCCTCATGCAACACTCTGACGGCCGAGAACGAACTCAAGAGGGGGTTTTACACTCTAATTTGACGATGTACGAGCTATTCATGTTGTTTATTTCCATCTATAATTTCAGTTGACTTACAGTACAATACTACCAACACAGGAATCCGTCTGAAATTAAAGAACCGCATAATCCTCTTGTTTTTATGAATGAAAATCAGCTCCTGCACAGCGCCAACGTTCACGGTAAAATGATTAAATAGCTACATTTTGCCTGACAAAGGCATTCTTTTCCCTGCACCAAAATGAAGCTATTCAGTATATTTAGCTCTAGCGATGACATCGTGCCACAGAGTTTTGTCACTTTTACTTGTCACTTCACGTCCCGTGCACTTACGTGTGCAAAGATCCCTTTTCTTGTGTGATGGTATTTGTTAGTAAATGAGGGGAAAACAATCTACCAATTCCACGATGATACAGCAGGTTTATCTCAGCTGTCATTTGGATCCTAATCCATGCAGCAATTACTTTTCCTGAAGGCGCTTTCACTTAGTATGCGTGATTTGACCTCTCGGGACAGTGGCAGTGTGCAGACTGTGCTCCACTGACATTTCTCCAACTCTCTCTTGTCAGGTCGGGAAAATCTACACCTTTTTTTCTTTTCTTTTTTTCTAGGGACGTCCCCTCAATCAATGTTTTATTTTATTTTCAGCCCAGATCCCAATACGAGCCCTTTGATCTTGGATGTCTGCCAACACCGAGTCCTATTGGCCTTTTTTCACGAGCGTCTTGATCCAAACACTGAAGGTCCTGATTCAAAACCATCAGGTCGAAATGAACAGTTAACTGGGAGAATGTGACTCCTGAAATTGTTGTGCAGACCTATTACGGAGTTGGAATTGTTTAGGAAAAAAAAAAAAAAACTCAAAAACAGAGAACAGACACAGGCTTGCAGGGAGCCCACACCAGTCAAGTTTCATTTTGGATATGCCGTCAAGTTACTCACAAAATGATGTTAATTATCAATAGCTGATTCATGATCCACTCTCGCTTTGCTACTGGGGGGAAAACGCTGCTGGAGGAGCTAAGTGAGCCCGTTGCTGCGTCTGATAGCGTATAACCATCCACTGTAGACATGTGACAGCCTCCTTGACGGCTGGAGACGCGTAACCAAGTTACTTGTATTCCTACGGATAATATTATGAACCCAGACACGACAGCGTTTGATGCTCCGACGTCTTTGGGATTTCCACAACAAGCATAAAGCAGAAATAGTGGTTATTTTTCATGGTGGATGGCAGAAATGAAAACTCTTTGCACGGAGATAAACCACAAGATAAGCCCCGCCCCCTCTCTGGCGCGTCCAGCTGGAATGGCGCGACTATGTAATACAAGCAGTTCAGTTTGTCAGGTGCAACATTTATGAAAGTGTTGGTCAGTTTGTCCCATTTTCTGCAATAAAAATGATTGAAGTGAGATGAACAGACTGAAAACGCTATCTTATTCGATGAAATATGTTGACAAAGTTTTCCTTTGGGGATAATTTGCGGTTGAAAAAATTTAATAAATTGCAATATATCACAGTATCGTGATAATATCGTATCGGGACTTAAGTATCGGGATTTTCGTATCGTGGGACCGCTGGTGATTCCCAGCCCTAACGTACTGAAGCGTTAATGATGTCACAGAGCCGTTTGTTATGAAAGGAGCAGTGCTGGTCCCTTTATGGTTCCAGGGATGTGTTGGCTCACTTCTACACGGCCATCTGTAGGATTTAGTTTCTATCTTTATCTTTCCATTGTCAGGCTGGCGTGTGTGGATATGACCCAAATGCACACACACACACACACACACACACACACACACTCTGCAGGCTGACAGAAACCGTTCTAGGTTTGCAACGCCACGAGATGGTCGTGGTTTGATAACCACCAAAGACAATATCCCGTTTTAAAAATGTCTTACAATTATGATTGTGATGATAATGATGACGATTATTATTATTGAAAGGATTGAGAACAGGACATGTTATATAACTGAAGCATGTTACTTATTACATATTACATATTAGTCCGAGGCCATCTAATGGGTGGATGGATGGAGAGTGGTAATTAGGTGAGCTTGGGGATTAAAGGAGGGAGAGACCGACCCGGGGGACGGAACAGAGCGAGCGACCCGACCAAACAATATTTAATATTCACACACTCGCATAGGCCTCAAAATGCCCGCGCTCTAGAACCTGGATGTCGTGGCGCTCATGGTTCTTCGTTGTTGAAATAAGACAGATGGTGGATGGATATGATGTGGTCCACGCTCATCTAGTCACAGAAAGACGAGGCCCAGACAGAACGATAAAAAGATCAAATGTTTGTGTGAGAAATAAGAGGAAATTGCTGTGACCTTTGATGTTTCTTTCACGAAACAACATTAAAGCGTGTGCAAAAACTGTACACGGTTATGATTGAGGGGAAACAGTGGGGCGGGAGACAGACAGGCTCTGGGAAAAAGAGAGATCAGAATGTTTTCGACAAACAGGATCTGATGGTAATTACACTGATCATCGTGTTTTTGACTCCAGATCTGATGATAATTACGCCGATGGCTGAGTCGTTTCTACCCGATACTTTGAGGTAAAAATAAAGGTTTCTACCTCGCACTGGATTCACAAAGAGGGTGCTAATTACACGTCAGACACCCATCATCGCTCACTCTTCACACCTCCATGTTACTTCTCCTCTGCTGCTTTGAAACAGGTTTTCATCCCTCCCCGTCAGCCGTGATGTTTTATGAAGCGCCGTGCGATGGCAGCCGAGCGTCAACAGGGAAAGGAGGGTGGAAAAACCAACATGAACACATGAAACACATTCAAGCATGTGGTGAGGAATGAGAAGAAAAGGCCTTTAACAAAACAACATGATGAAACTTGATTTCTTCTGCAACTGGCCTATTTAGCCAAACCAAAAACATTCAGGAAGCGTTGGCAGCTGTTATGCAATGCTTGAGAAGAAGTTACGTGTTCTCCCTGCCATCTACCAGAGGAAACAGACTTCTATACAATCTGACATCTTTCTGCAACCGGAGTCGTCGCCCCCTGCTGGCCAGTAGAGAGAATGCAAAAGTGCAAAAGACACTTCCGCATTGGATTCACTCCTGGATTGAACGCACCTGTTGCAATTTACCAGCCCCTACTGTTGCAATAGGGCTCGAGTACCAGCTGGTTCAGGTGAGCTCGAGCAGAGTGAACTGTGAAACGGGCAGGTAGGGGGAATCCGGCCCAACACGTCATATTATGTGGCCCGTGACGGCTTGAAAGGCATGATTCACTATCGCAGACCCGTTTTCAGTGGGTCGCGGACCCGTTTTCGGCACAAAAAAAACTTGTGCTTTTATTTTGAAGGGAATTTGTAATGCAGCAGAGTGCCGTTTATTCACACTCCTCAATGCTGCGTCACAACACGCTTTACTTGCATGAGTTTCCTGACTTTTTTTGTTATGTTTGTGAATGAAAGCACTGAGTCTGTTAAAAAAGGCTGAAGTTATGAAATTATTATGATGAAAAGGAGTTTGACACCCCTGCTGTAGACTATTATCATCACCACCATCAAGTATCGGTCGGACCAATTTAGTTACCAATACCAGCCTCAGATATGTCGCCGAATATGTTGTCCGATTTGTGCTGATAGGAAATAAAAACTTTTTAATAAATTCAACGCAGAAAAATCTGCTTGGGCAATTGAAAAATGGTGTCTTGGCTCAGCAGGACACTTTTCTAAGTTACTGTGGCAAGTTCCACAGTGTGGGAGTCCTTATCTGCAATATCCTCCCATATTCAGCTAACAGCTGCATTTGTGGCAAACTACAGCTTGTGTTGAGAAAAGTTAAAACTATAAACCTGCACTAAAGACATTTAGAGATTGCGATACACAATTATTAAGTCTAAATCATAAATAACACGCACATAAAACAACTCAATTCCTCAGTGAAATCAAACTATTGTCTTAAGCACATCTTAATAAACACATTATTGAGAGAGAGCGACAGACAGACACAAAGCCAAATATCCAAACTGATAAGTCAAAAAGCCTGAAAGGTCATAAACAAAATGTTAATGCATCTCTGTGTATCGGTGCTAAAATCACACCTCAGACTTCCCTGAAGGATGTACCGATGGGAAAACAATGCAAGCCTGTTTGATCAACGCCAGCTAGCCCACATCACCCACGTATGAAACAAACAAACGTTTACTTCATCTTCGACCCGCTGGCCTCTTTGCTTGTACACCACCGGCGCTGCAAAGGAGGCGCAGAATACACTGATCCGATTGAAAGCGCGTCGAGCACGAGCGCGCCTCCAACAGAGAGAACTGATTGAATCTTATTAGGTCAGAAACACTGACTGACTGTCTTCGTCTCGAAGTCGCAGACTAAAGAGAGACAGGCGGCGAAGGCATCTGGCGGATTGTTTACCATGAGCGGATACGCTGAAAGAACTGTAAGGACATCTTTAACAGACATTTTTGTGCAGAGTTTTCGTGAGAGCCTGGTGTGTTGCCGTGCAGAAGGATAAGCAGCACGGCGGGATTAAGAAAAAGGGACAAGCTTGAGCTCTTCCAAAAACTTATCACAGTTGTGAATAATTGGTTTTGTCTGAGGGCGGCCAAGAAACCCTGAAGCTAAGGCACATTTTAAAGAAGGGCTGCAAACAACTGTTTTTAATTACTATTATATTTATCAATAAATTATTTGGTCAATAACACTTAATTTATTGACTCTGTTCCCATTATTTATCTGTCTACCTAACTGTTACTGAACAGTGAAAGAGGATTAAACTCACCCTGTAGAAATAAAGGGCGAATTAAAATACAAATAATCATTGACAGTGAAATTTGGGAATTTTTAATTACTTGATGATTTAGCAGATACATGTTCTGCCCATCAATGACTCTGCTCTAAAACAAAAGCAAATCCATTGCTTTTTGCTTCAGTGACTAATCAATTAATAGACTTAATTGTTGCTCTTTCACTGGTCGGCCACCGCCTGGGTTCAGCTGAGACGGACACTTAGTCTGCTAATGATGTCTATAATTCAATAACAGGAGAAAAAAACTGAAACGTATTCAGCTCCCAGCACATCTCTGCTGAACCCATGATCTCTGTACGCATGAAGGCAGAGCGCACACACACACACACACTAGGGCTGCAACTAACGATTATTTTCATAATCTATCGACTATTTTTTCGATTAGTCGACTAATCTAATGACTATTTCCCATTAAAATGACTCAAAATGTTGGAATTTGAACTTGTATTTGTCAAATGTATTTGAGTAACAAGATCTGAACATCAGAACATTATAACAAATAAATTACATAGTAATACAAATTAAAGTGCAAATATGCTTTAAAAGTAAAGAAAAAGTACAAATAAAGTTTTAAAAGTAACTCAAAATAGCAATCAAGCCTCTGAAAGTGCAAAATAACTGACATTCAAAGTCCAAAAGTAAAAATAATAGTCCATCCTACCCGACAATTAAAGTGCAAGGGTTTAAAAGTAAATCAAAATGACTTATTGCAGTCCCACGTATTGCTGCTCCCTCCTTCAGGGCAACACAATGTACACACGTTTTAAATTGTAATGCAGAAACGTGAGCATATTGACATGCTCTGGAGCAGGGTGCCCACACTTAAAAGCTACTTTTTAAAATGACCAAGTCAAAAATATCTACCTACATTAATAATACTATATATATATATATATATATATATATATATATATATATATATATATATATATATATATATCTGCTGGTGGAACGATGTTTGGACTTAATATTTTTCATGTGGGAAAAGACTGACTCACATAAATAAACTCTGACAGACACTTGTCAAGTTCCTCAAACCGTGGCGCTGCAGCTTTGAGGACAGATGTTGTGTTTTCCGTTTGAAAGCATTAACTGAGCTGATCTTATCAACCACGGTCAAGCTCATTCAACAGATCGGTTAAAAATGCCAAGTCTAGCAGCCACTGATGGTCATTTAGTTGGTTGTATTCTACCCGCACTACCTCTACCGACGTATTGGGCACCCCTGATGTAGTGCATTGCAATGCCGAATGAAAATTACCGGTAGCTCTGAATCTTTTCATTACAAACGATGCGTCGACGACCAAAATACGCGTCGATGATTTTTTTTTCGACTAATCGTTGCAGCCCTAGCACACGCACACACACACACACGTTTGAAAGATGTGACAGAATGATAAAACTATGATGTAAAATTGAATGAATGGAAGGTGGCAGAATCTGATTCGTCTGACCAACAGATGAATAATGAGTGCTGTATAATTACCCCTGCTTTTATTCACGGTCACAGGAGTTATGGCAGTGGTGTACAACAAAAGAGTTGACAGCAACTTTAAATCAGACCAGAAACAGAAAGCGGACGTGCTCAAGGCTTTAGTCACACCGTACACGGGGCTGCATTTATCTCGGCGATAGAAGCTACTTTTAAAAAAAGAGCAAGGTGAAGCGGTTCGAGCCGCGAGTGAAAATGATGAGGCGTTGGAAGGCTGCAGGATCGCGGCGCAGATGAAGCCGGAGGCCACTGGACAGAGTAAAAAGATATACGAGCTGAAGGGCGCCGCAGCGAGTGCGGTGACGGATGATGGGGGGTCGAATCATTGGGAGGCGCATCACCGCTTTAGTGTCCTCACCCGGCGTACCGGCTCCACGGATCCATAAAGCAGTACGTTATATCACCTGGCGCACACATTTCAGTCACGTAGACTTATACCAATACATCATTGCCATATAAAGCTCATAGTTTCTTAATGTCAGCTGGAAGATTGCAAGGTGGTGGATTGTGGGAAAACTGCTTTAAATGGCCAAACTCAAAAGCAGCAGAGGCCACGATATCCTAACTTTTAGTTACTCCTGTGAGTCAGACAGGTGGATGCGTGAAGAGAGCAGGATACATCACTCAGTCTTGCAGCCAATTTGTAAGCAGGGCTGCTCGGGAGACCACAGACCATTATAAAAGACTGCGTCTGTAAAGCTGCTGACGGGTATCCAACGTTTATTTGTGAAACTCTCCGGGAGCCTAGAAAAGACATTTTTATTTGCGTGACGTCATTCCAATTTACAGCAAAATGAAGAGGAAAACAAGAATGAGCAGCACGGAAAAAAAGCTGGAAGAGAGAAAACATTCGTGGTGATTTCTTTATGTGAGTGAACTAATACATCCGTGACCGAGCCTCAAAAATCCTGGACATCACACTTCCCATAATGCAACGTCAGTGACATCAGCAGGGTTATTTTCGGTGGAGCGCCCCTTTAACTGGGAAAACATTATAAATATAAAACCAATATCCAGTGAAATATGGTCCAAACAAAAGCTTCTGAGTTGACCTTGAGTTATTGTGTTTTGAAGGAGTTTTCAATCTCAATCATAAATGCTGAAAGTGAAAAGTTCAGAAAATCTGGAAATTTGAACATTTTCATGGTAACTGGGCTTTGCTGAACAATATCTAGGGCTTCGTTTAAACGCTCCGGTGTGGACCTTGTAATTGTCAAAATAATAATAATTGTCCTGTAACACTGTTTTGTTAGTACTTGACGCGCTGATAGCTTTTTGACTGTTTTAATGTTTTCTTAACTGTTTGTAAATCCTCTTTTCTCTGCATTATATTTTGATGCTTTTAATGATTTTATGTGAAGCACTTTGAATCGCCTTGTTGTTGAAATGTGCTACACAAATAAACTTGCCTTGCCCTCCTCTGTTGCGTCGCAGTTTTGAAAACGCATTAAAAAGCTACAATTCTATTTTCAACTTTTCCGTCGCAAAGCTCGTCAATGTCACACTTCAGCCAATCAAATCAAGCGAGAGGCGGGCTGCACTACTTTAGCACTGCAGAAGATGAGACAAAAGGTTGATATTAGTGTTTTTTATTACGATGAACGATACAATGTCTTCCCCTCAAACAAAAAAGCAACAGCAAGAGCTTAACGTCTACTTTCAATTCAATTCAGTTTATTTTGTATAGCCCAAAATCACAAATTAGCCTCGGAGGGCTTTACAATCTGTACACATACACCTGTCACGGGACCTCACATCGGAAGGAAAAACTCCCCCGAAAAAATTGAAAAAACCCTTTCAGAGAAAAAAGGAAGAAACGTCAATCAATTCTTTTTTCCTGTTAATTACATTTGATGGCTTGGTTGTGTACGCCCCCTCCCCTCGCTCGCTCCACAGGCTCATCAGCTGTTTGGCACGATGCACTTTTCCAAGCAGCCCCGTTACAACACGTCTCGATGTGATCGAGGCCTTAGGTGAGAGAGAGGTAACTGTAGATCAAAACGTGGCGGGGGCTCCTGGAAAACGAGGACAAAGTGCCGATAAACACGAGGGCAACCCCAGCAGGCACTCCACAATCTAAGAGCAACGAGGGTCGGAAGTATTACCAAGCCTTTATTATAGCGGCTAAATCATGCAAAGAGCCAATGTGTTGCACATAAATAGCCTGACGAGACCTACACTGGTAAAAAAAACATGGTGGCTCTTTAAGGGTTTCAGCTATGATGAAGTTGTTCTAATATTTACCTCCATGTTGCCTGGATTGACCTGACCATGTGTGTTTTTGAATTATCTTCACCGTTAATCTTGGGAACTGATTTTGGCCTGATACCATCAGTTGAGACTGAAGGCCTCTTCATAACCAGTAGGTCATACGTAAAGCGTATTGCCAATAAAAGGGTAATGTGGATGTGTGATTCTGCCACATGGTTTTACAAGCCTCCGGATGAAAAGAGAAAGAAGGGGATTTATTGAGGTCTCATGATCATAACTTTAAATCTAATACAATCAAGGCTGAGGGCTCTGTGTCTCTCTGTCAGTGTGAGAGAAGGGAGACATGTGAGGATCATTAGGTGGACTCGATGAGTAAATATTCTATGTGAATCTCCCTCTGAAGGAATACATTGGTGTCCTTGTTTACCTTTCTTTTTTTTTCTGCCCAGCTCTATCTCTCATCTGTGAAGTGAAAAATACCCCAAAAGAATTCCTCCAAGGCTAATTCTCAAAATAATGTGCAATTTATTTTGCGTAAAACAAGACCAACACAAATATTTCTTTCCAGAAGCAAAGGAAAGGGACACACCGAGCGGGTAGGCGTTTTGTGTTTATGCAAAACATTATTTCAAACAGCCTGTAAGGGCGCTTGACATGTTAACAGGGTTCCTGTCAAACATCGAGAAAAAAAAGCCCAACTGTTACGGTACAACTAAAAAGACAAACCACGTCCCACTGAAGCGGGAACACATGCAATCAATCTGTACTTGTTGCTGTATGGCCAACCCGATTCCTGATGGTAATAAATTGCAATATATGGATTATTGGGCTCCAATGAAAACGAGCCGTGACCCCGCATCACACAAAGATCAATTAATCAAAAGAGACGGCATTATCGACGAGCGAAGCGGTTGTTAAACCGCCATCTAATGCCGGCGTTGGTATCAAGATGCTTCAGAAAATGGATACAAGAGCCAGAGATCCGCCGCAGTCCACGCCAGAAGAAATGTCGAGGCCACTGACGATCTTCCAAAATGCACAATTGTATCATTGTATTGTATTTAATGAGAGGGGGCATGTGAGTAAAGTCTATTTGTGGCGTTCAAGGCAGCTCGCCACAGGCCGTGGTATGTAGTGATTGTATCACAGTTAAGGGGAAACGTTTGAAAGTTATAGTCGCATTCCAAGCCAAATACTTTTCTTCAATAATAAAGGATAATGTTCACAACATGCCCTCCCGTGCGCATACGACGACTGTTATGGAACGCCACTTGGTGGAATCTCCTCTTTACGTGGTTAGTCAAAAAAAAAATCAAATTCTGAAGATGTTTTATTTTGAAAAATGACCGGATACATCCGTCTGTGCGTCTGAGCCTCTTGACACATGTCAAGAGGTCACGTGATACGTTACCCCAAAAACAAAACTTAAAAGTCCGTTTCAACTCCGTTCTGGTCTAAAATCAAGACCGAATATCCCGAGATCGCCAAAAAAAGCTCTGAAAACCTGCCTCCATTTCCAACATCCTGTCTTTGTGAAGCGGGGTTTACCCTTTAAAAACAGGGTGCGAAAATCCCCCTGCTCCTATTATCAGACAAAAAACAACAACATATTATCTCCGGAACCACATCGTTGTTTAACTTCATTTAAATTGCTACAATACCGCAACCCTTGTGAGAAGAGACATCTGGTGTGAAACATAATTCAAGTAACCGTTAAGTTTAAGTATTTACGTAAACTACATTTTTGAACCGAACACCACAGTTTTTTGATTGAAAGTCCTTTTAACACCCAAATGCTGTGTTCTAGTATGAATTGTGGTGCATATTCCGATTCTTTAGGTCCTAATCGTTCCCAAAAGGTGTCTTATTAGTATGTGGGCTGTTGTTAGGGCACCATAATACAGTTTGAAAAACTCGGTGACCGCTCAAGGAGGCATTTTTGGGAAATCTTGATGGATGTTCATAGTTATGATCAAAATATCTTTTAAAAGTGATTTTTTTGCAGATATACATTTTTTTCCCAAGATGTTGCTGAACAAATACATACAATAAACACAAGTATTGGAATTAATTTGGGGTTCCTACGACGACTCAAACACAGGGAAAAAGAAAAAAAAAGCCTAGAGCCGAAATTGGCTCTAACTGGGATAAAGGGTTAAGTTACGGAGTAGACAACATAAAGGTTTAAGTTAAGCAGTAGACCGGATATAAAGAACACACGTCGGGTGTCTCCCATCACCCCGACCCGGCTCCTTGCAGAGAAACAAGCTCAGGGCTCCCACTAATTCGGCGTAATGGTGAGTTGCATTTCTAAGCACTTTATTATTGTCTCCGTGCCGGTCGTATCATTTTATTACGTCATATTTATCGCCCACACCGCGAAGGCCGGTCCGTGAAAAAATATTGTCCGACACGAAACCGGTCCGTGGCGCAAAAAAGGGGGGTAAAAAATACATTTAATGATCACCTTTTGATATAAATGGTTCTGATGCAAAATATTCTACGCGATTATTTTCCGGTTTAAATCAATTTGCAGAATTTGCCAACCCCATATTCACTGCATGAGTTTCTCTTGTTCTTGCCCCGGTGGAGCTTCGTTAGTCGTTTCATGTTGCTTTGAAAACACATATCAAAGCGCGTATTGCAAAGCTTCTTTAATCTCAAGCAAAGACTGCCTTTTGGCATTTGACCTTGTATGACCCAGCGTTGCGTCACTCCTTGTAATCATGGTTACGTCAACCGTTTCAACATTTTGTATACGTTACCTTCGTGTGTGTGGGAGTCTTCAGGGGCTTCGGATGCTCAGCTTCATTTAATTTCTCGGGGGATTCCACCAAAAAGCTGTTCTTGTTTTATTCTCTCGTTCTTTCTTCTCAGCTCACTGGCCGTATTTGTGATCGTGTCAGGTATACACACAGCTGATGTAAGGTAAAAGCAAGCCGTTCAGGAGGGGCTTTGTTACCACACAGGCAATCAATATCCATCTTACGGAGATTTTTCATCGTGGTCGTGATGCTGGAACAGCCTCTAGTAATACCCTTCAGAGAGCTGTGTAGTGGATTATGGGGTTCTGAGATGGAGCCAGTAGCCTTGCATATAAACGCATATACATTTTATTTCCAAAAAGACCTTGCAGTGTAAACAAAGCTTAGTCTCGAGTTGATTCAAGGTCTTATTGATGGGGGGGGGGGGGCTTGTGTTTGACTAGGAAGCTTAAAGTCAGTCTGGAGATTGGATAATTCCAAGGATTTATAGCATTTACATCTGGCTTGTACAGTGCTGCACAATAAGCACTGGTATTTGGGATACCCAGCAGGGTTATAATTATTCATGAAGCTCAAGGTGCCAGATACGAGATTGGCAGCATCTCTATTGCCTCAACATGGCAACAGCTAAACTGGCGGCTCGCTGTAGTGCAAATTACGGGAAAAAGTATTTATTACACGCAACTTATTTTCTGAACTTATTTGTTTGGTTTTCTTTGTATGTCTGGATTACTTGGGTTGTTACCAACATCTGGTGAAGGTTTGATTTCAATAGCACCTTTAGAAATATATTTACTGAGCAAAATGGTGACGTGTTCAATACTTTATTTGCCCGCTGTGTGTGTATATATATATATATATATACACATATATAGATAAAACACACACACAAACAGTGTGGTGTTTTTGTCAGCAGCCCTTTTTATTTTCTGGCCATTTTTTGGCCACCGTGGAGGAGTGCAATGGTGGGTGTAAGCAGCAGTGCGTCCACAGTTGGTCCACGGTAGAAATAGCAGTACAGCAACATGGCTGTTCACTTGAAGAAAGATGTTTGTTTTTTCCATTGTCTTTTTATTGAATCTTCTCTTGCTGTGTGTGCCCCCGCCCCCCCTCCGGTTATGTACTGATGCAAGGATCCAGAAAATAAAAAACAGACACAGCACACAAGAACAGTGGGAAGCAGGAGAGAGCGTAACTGCCTCTGCCCAGGCCTAACCTGGTTTGTTCTGTAGTTTTGGATGGCTTGAGGTTTTTTTTGGTGAACTACAGTCCCTCCCGTTACTTCTGTATTGAAGTAACTCTGTATTAAATGCCGTAGAAATGCAATAGAAAGACAGGGGAAAGGGGATGACGAGGAGAAACGCAGGAAGAAGAGATGTGATTCAGTGGCTTCACTGTCCCTGTGCAGAACGCTCCTCGCCTGAACAATTTGACACTTTAATCACACCCTTCTGCTGGTGTTTCCAGCTCACCACGAATACAACATATTTTTGGTTCACTTGCTGAAAATGTGTGCTGCAGATCGGGGGAGCCATGATGGACTTCTTTTTTTTTGGTCGGCAAATTCAGAGGCGAGTCCCTTCGTAACGACGCTCCAATCAACGGCGTGCATATTCAAGATGGCGTTGGGAGGAAAAATCCCAATCCCCCGCTGCTGGGTCGACAAACGACTCTGCTGCAGAAGGTCATCATCGCTCTTGTATGGCTCGGACAAGCAAATTCATGCATGGGCAAAGTGCACAGGATCACCTGTAAATTGACCATATTCCCAAGTCGACAGAGCACTTCCGTGTGTACACACACACACACACACAAGCAATTAGCATGATTGATATCATAATTGGAATATTACACCATTATAATTGTAATCATTTAACAGTGGCTACCAGTTTCGTCCCGGCACGACAGACATTTGTTCCATCTCGGCTAATCGGATCTTAACACATGCATTTTTGTTTAATTAGGCAGTGCATTACAAGGATACGGTAACACTTATGCAATCCTGCTTGTGCAAACTGGTGCTTAAGCTAATGCGTGAAAACCCGTCAGTAAACTTGGGTCAGATGAACTGAAAGAGGCGAGTTCACAAAGAGCTCAGAATGCGGCGACACATGTATGATACTGTAGCTACAACGCCGGTTGCGCACGTGCGATAGATTGGAGAAAAGCAAGCCAACTCCACAGGTGTGTGCATATTTTCTTGAAAAACACGACACGCACCCCCGAAGCCGTCGCTGCTCCGTCTCCGACTTGCACACTTAACATCTTGTCTCTCTTTCTCTCTCTCTTTCCTCGCCCTGCTGTCTCTCAACCAGCTGTGCAGATAAACAACAAGGAGCTCAAGTGGAGAACAGAAACATCCCTGATGGCGGCCCGGGGAAAGAGCTCCTCTAATTACACTACAAAACACAGCCTCGGTTTCTTCTGTCTTCCTGCCGTCCGTCTCTCTCGCGCTGCTCATAAACTCCAGCCTCTTCGGCTCCCCGAGCCTCTGCACCGCTTCTCGCCTCTCCCTTGAATTTTTAAAAAGCGTGTCAAACAGCTTGAAGGGTCTTTTTTTCTTCTTCCTCCCCTGTTTCGCTTTTGACTTCCCATCACCACCTGTCTTCTCCTTTGCTCACAATCTGCCGTCTTCCCTTTCATTGCAAACTTTTTCCCCTCTTCTCCAGCCTGTGCCCCATCATCTACCGTCTGGTAATAACAATGGTCTCCTCTCCTCTTCCCCATCATCTCCAGTTTGCTCTTCGGTTTACAACAACTAGTAAAAAAACAAAGCTCCAGTCGAGCTTTTGGTGTCAGTCATTGAGATGACGATTCATATCTGATTGATTGACTGATTCATATCTGATTGATTGACTGATTCATATCCGATTGGGCGATTCCTGGATGAATAACTCACTAAATGTCCTGTTAAAAGCTGACGCTTTGCCCAATTTTTAAGTAAACCTTGCTCAACATTGTGACCCGTTTTAGTTGATTTCATCACGTTGTATTCACGGCTGGAAGGGTCTCCCGCCCCAGGCGACAGCTCTCTGAGCGATGAAGCCATAGCCGTGGCTTTTACCAATCAAACACCTGTTGAAAAGTTGTCAAACAGGAGGAGGTACATTTCCCCGTCACAATTCCACGTCCCCATCGGCGGCCTTACGGGCTTCCGGCTGTGCGTGGCAATTTACGTGTCAAAAAAGAAAAACGGACTCGCACTGAAGACGCACAATACATGGATGCATGCAAAGACCCCTAAAGGATGAATTCATTAAAAAAAAAAAGAAATAACTGAAATTCACTGTTTATTCTATTACCACTAGCAGCTTTGAGCATCTTAACTAACACAGGGTCCCTGTGAGGCTTGCAAGGCACCCGTCGCCCGAACCCACAGAACCTACTGCCCCCCTTACTGCCTTGCGTCCCTTACAGCAGTGGTTCTCAACTGGTCTGGCTCCGGGACCCACCATCACCCCTGAATGACAAGCCGCGACCCAAATCGAGGAACATTCTCAACTTCTCCAATGTATTGAATGAAAAGATGGTGCAGTTTGAACCTGAGATAGTACAGAACATGTATGCTAACACAAAAACAAGTTTAATAACCAAAACGAGCAGCTGGTGGCGATGATAGAGAGGGAACTATTCCCTTTTACACTCAATTAGCTGCATTTTAATTAAAAAACTAAAACTGCATCTTCAGGACACGAGGTATTACAACATATATAACAATTCAGAATCTTCAGCTATTTTTAAACAGACTCTACAGCTTTCATGCACAAACAGTCCAACAACTAAAAAGTAGTTTCAAAAAGACTGAAATGACCTGACTTTAACTGACAACACACACTAACCGAATCTATGACCAACACTTTACTGTGGAACACGTCACTGTGTTGAGGAGCAGCTTTTCCACTAACTCAAAATAAATTAAACAAAAGTGGAATTCAAAAGTATTCATATATACAACATTAACTTCTCTTGTGATTACCTCATCAGTAAATACTGAAAAACATTGTGCTTTACAGAAAATTAAGCAGCACTCAATTCTCCTCCCAACCCCAGAGTTTTTTCCTGTCATGCAGGCAGCGCCATCAGTTGTCAATGTTATATTCAGTAGGCTGTTTAATTAAATTATCCTAAAAACCCAGAGTCTCCCCCATATCAGGATGGTTTGACCCAACCTGGCACACGCTGCTGAAAACATGGAGGGACAAGTGCAAAACCAGTTGAAACCAGAGCCGGCAAAATAACGACACTCCGCTGCATAAAAAAGTCCTTTCAAAATAAAACCACAGGCAAAGGCCTGTGACCCACTGAAAACGACCCACCAGTTGAGAATCATTGCCTTACAGCGTCCCTTACTGCCTCCCTTACTGCCTCCCCTACAGCCTTGCGTTCCTTACTGTGTCCCTTACTACCTTCCTTACTGCCTCCCTTACTGCCTCCCTTACTGCCTTCCTTACTGTGTCCCTTACTACCTTCCTTACTGCCTCCCTTACTGCGTCCCTTACTGCCTTCCTTACCGAGTCCCTTACTGCCTCTTAAATCAACAACATCTCCAGTTTGCAGCCGGACAGGAACATAAAGTGCCCGTGAGAGCCGAGTGCCGGAGACCTGGCAGCCGTGATGGATTGGATCAGTGAAAACAGCCAGGGATTTTGCGATTGTAGTTCATCAGCTGGTACAGATTTCCGTCTACCGGAGCGTTTCTTACTTTCCTGCCCACATCGGTATGAAACCCGCCACCGCGATAATTTACCTGGAATGCCGACGCTGTTTAAATCTCCATTTCCGAACGAGACACTCGGGGAGAAGAACGACGCTTTATCAATTCATATGTGGGGAAACTTTAAGAAATATTATGCAAAGTACTTCTAGTGAAATAATGCAATTACAATGCAATAAACTTCTCTCACCCAAAACTATTCCTCCCACTACTGAAATGACGAACTGAGTGACTGATAACTGTTTGAGTCTCTGTACAATATTAAGTTTAGGGAATAGGGCTGGCTGCTTAAAACTTTTTCTCCTTTCTACACACACACAAACACACACACACACACACACCCCAATGGAGCCAACAACTGATGTACGGAGGTTGCATGTGTTCAAAGTAAGCATTGGGTGAAGGCAAATTATGACGTTAAAATGATGTGTTCATATATTAAAAGAAATGATTTGACAGCAACATAAAATAGATATTAGAGAGGAGTAATGACTTGTTTACCTTCCTAACACTAGCTCTAAGCAGCTAATAATACTTAAATAAAAAGCATAATTTGTTTTAATTAATTTCAGGATGGTGGTAAAAACATTTATAACCCTGCTGCTTTAACTAAACAAAATGACAACAATATAACTCAGCTATATTAAACGTGATCTCTAGATTTGTTTGCCTTTCTTTTTTTCATATCCTGCTGATCCGATCTGTGACTCAAAACTGCGACACGATCCAAACCGTGACCCCCAGTTTGCTTCTAAACTGCATCCGTCTTGTTCTTTTGAACGCGCTGGCTTCCTGTCAAACAAAGAATTGACTTTAAAATCCTGCTGCTGGTTTATAAAGCACTGAATGGTTTAGGGCCTAAGTATGTTTGTGATCTGCTGCTACCTTATGATCCATCCCGACCCCTCAGGTCGTCTGGGACGGGTCTACTTTCTGTTCCAAGAGTCAGAACTAAACATGGAGAAGCAGCGTTCAGCTTTTCTGCTCCACATATCTGGAACAAGGTCCCTGAAAGCTGCAGGTCTGCTGAGACCCTCAGCTCCTTTAAATCCAGATTGAAGACTTTTCTGTTTGCTGTTGCCTTTAATTGATCCAGATTCAATTGCTGCATCTCACTACTGCATTTTATTTCTTAAACTGCACTGCAACTTTTATTCAATTTTAATTTTTTATTTAGCTTTTTGACTGTTTTAATGTTTTCTTAACTGTTTTAAATCCTGTTTTCTACTGTTTTAATGTTTTCTTAACTGTTTTAAATCCTGTTTTCTCTGCATTATGTTTTGATGCTCTTAATGGTTTTATGTGAAGCACTTTGAATCGCCTTGTTGTTGAAATGTGCTATACAAATAAACTTGCCTTGCAAAGTGGTGCTCAACCAATTAGGATGGTGCTCGTCTCTTAATCCAAGAGCGCTGTGAGAAGTATGGATGCACTGCACAATGTGAGCGTAGGTTGGGTTATGAAGCCTAAAACAAAACAGAGTCCAACACATCTTGTCCCCCTGCCTGGGCCTGAGTACTTTTGACAGAAGCAGTAAGAAATAATAAAGCACTCACTTTATTCGCTGCCAGTCTTCTATTATTCTCATCTCGGTTCTCCTCACTCCTTGCAAAAGCTCTCCCCTTCACTTTTAAGAAAAAAGACTTCTTTCCTCCTCCTGTGTACTTTCGTAAATCCACCCCCCAAACTGTAAATCACTTTTATGCCCACAGAGAACACACAATCCAAAGCAACCCATTTTCTTTCATCCCTCTCACTCGGTTCCTTTGTCTCGACTAATAACTCATCTCTGCCCCGTTTGTTTGTTCAATTATTTTGTTCATGCTTTCATATCATCTTTCTTCTCTCTTCGTTGCTTTTTATCTTTCTGCCGTGTCTCTCTCTGCCTCGCGCCGGCTACTTCTCCTCCAGGAGCCAATCTAGCGGTGATTGATCCACTCATCTCTTCTGCATTAGAGTGCCAGAGGAACAAAACCGTAGTATTAACAGCACCAATAAAACTGATGATGGTAATAAAGAAGCACACTAGCATTATCTGCGCCGCTGATATAAGTAATGGAGACCGAGTTATCTCGGACGGATCCCTCGCTTTCTGACTCTTTCACTCGCTCACGCAAATAAACAAATTAAGCGCACATTCACACTGCGGTGAAAGTTGAGTCGACTTAACGAGGCAATTTATGCGATAATCGCAATGAAGTTTTCTTTTTTTTTTTTTTCATGATGGTTTCCTTTCTGGAAACTACCAATCAAATTAGCCCGATTCCTTGTGGCTCTCCGGCATCAGCACGATTCCCAGGATCCCGCAAAGCGCTGACGGGCAGGAGAACACCGAGAACAGTTTTATTGAAATGTGGTTCAATGCTCTCGTATCAGCACATTTCACTCATTGGGTCTTAATCGATGGAGTTCACTTCGTGGCCAGGATAAGCCCTCTCATCGGTTTGTCTGAATGACAAATTACTCCTTTTAACTATTGGCAGGAACAGAGTGCTGTATACTGCAGGTCAGTGGGATTGGTTCAAAGGATCACCTTCTCTCATCGGAAAGACGGACAGTTTGCTTTTGCGTTTCAATCCGTTAATAAGGAAAAACTAAATGTTCACAAATGATGGTAAGAGAGACGATATCTCATAATATTGTTGAGTGAATTGCTTAGTCAATCATCACATAAATAATCTGTTATTATTTAAAAAAAAATATTGTTTAGGTAATTCTGTAAGCAAAAATATATATCAAAGTAAACTGAATAGGTTTTATTTTGAAAATGTCAACTTAAACTCGACCCATTGGTTGGCATTTTTCAGCACTTTCTTGACCATAAACCAACCAACGATTGATGAATGAATGAATGGATAAATGAATGAATATATACTTTATTAATCCCCGAGGGGAAATTTGGTGTCGGGGTAGCAGCAACTTACAACAAAAAAATAAATATATAAAAACAACAGGGATAAAAGATATATACAATAATAAAAATAAAAATAATTAAAATTAAAATAGCTGGGATGAGAGATATGTACAGCAACTAAATAGCAAAAAATAAATCAGCAAATCGACCGAGAATGAAAGAAGTTGGTAGCAGCCCACAAAGCCAGAAGTTTTCACTAAATTATGGAAAACAAATATCCAGTTTACTTTTCCTTCTGGTTATCTCCTGCACCAGTAATGTGAATTGACTAAAAACATTCATTTCTCTCCAGATATACAGAACCAATTATTCTACAAAATGCTTAATTTTCTGGGCTGAAAATGCACAACGCATTATGTTCATATGCTTTATACATTATCTATTAACTATCTCTATAAATAATGTATTTAAAAAGGTTTTAAATTAAGCGTGTGCAATGTGGACCAATGAACAGGAGACTGGAATCAACACAGTAGCCCTCCACCACATACCACCGTAAATTATGCAGTTTTTATTGAGACTACGTTACAGTTTGTGTGCTGACTCGGTCCTATGGTAATTTTCAGAGTCTGTACTTTGTAGTAGTTTTGTATAAGACCGCATTATACTGAAGGCTGTTTCTACGATTTCATTCACAGGCTTTATGTGCTTTTCATTGACTAAAACTGCCCTCACAACGTGAAAGAATCCAATACAAGCTGAAAATAAATTACCATAGAGCTGAATCGGCATCCTTTTTACAGCATTCTTTGAATTACCATGTTCAGTTTCAGTGTTTTGGTATATGGCGCATGTGGTATTTGCTAAAGCTAGCCAAAGGTCAGTGGCCAAGAATATACATTTAAATTGATTATAAAATGACAATGCAATGCAGTTTTTAAGCCAACAAATCACACTGAATGTCAGCTAATTTTTGGGATTGGGAAAATTGAATGTAAAGAGCGTGTACATGTTCAATGTTTGGACATCAATAGTGACACAATCCTGAAAATGACCACAGGCCTTACGAGGTAAAATACAGTTTCAGAGTGTGTGTGTGTGTGTCATTCTAGGAGAGTGATATTATAAAACTCCTACTCCTGGCCTGCAGGCAGACGGCTCCAGCCTCGCTGGATTGATTTGACCAATAATTCTTGCAACAGCTCATTTGGCCGAGACCCGATTCTCCGCTTCCCATTAGTCGCCCCCACCTTCGGTCCCTCTACCTCCGATTCCCTCCACCCTCATCATAGGTTTGCAACCATGGAAAGCAATCAAAATATTTTTGAAATGCAATTAATCAATACATTTAATAATAAAAAAGTAAAAAAAAAAAAAAAGAGATGTGACAAATCGGGGCAATTTGATGCCGATGGCTTTGATGAGAAGAGAAGTGGGACTTGGACTCGTCAGACCGATGCCTCATATTACACATGTAATATGAATGCATTGGTTTTTGCATTTTTAATAATGTTATCAGAAGGCCAAATTTAAAATATTTAAAAGCCATCGTAGATTAAAGCAGTTTTCACTTCCTCAAACTGTGGCATAACCGGTTCAGACGAGGGCTGTCCAACTGTGAGGCGCAGAGGGAGACTGAGGCTTTTCCTATACATCAACACGAACCCTTCCGACACCTGACTGACCCGCCACTGCTCCATCATTATGATTTTTGAAAAACACATTTTCCACCGGCACTGTGGCCGAGAGTCTGACTGAATTTAATAATATAAAGAGAGCCATGGAGCTGCATGAACGTGCTGTATTTTAGATGTTTCATCGACAATGCCTACTTTTTTTAAATAGTTGTTAAAAGGTTCAGGGGTTTTGAGGGGAGGCGAGTCCCACCAGTATCTACAGTCCCCATAGCATCTGAGAATAGAGCTTGTGTGAGACATAGAATGGGCTTTGTGAGGTCCGTTACTCATCAAATTACACAGAGAGGAAACTGTAATAAAATGACATCAATGACGATGGTTACTATGGCGATCTCACCAAAATGCCCGATATTGCAAACCACAGCGTTTGAATGAGAGTTCCTAATTTGGGCCCTCGGCGGTGGGGTTAAGGCCACAAGAACAAGGAGATAGTATTCCCCTTAGAGGGAACATGGTGACAATCGTTCAGGGGGCATCGCATCAAACGACAGCATGCGGGCCGCCGAGAAAGGTCTGTAGGCCGAAGATGTGTGAATTATGCATTTGTTGAGTTCCGCATCAAAGCTTCAGTTTACCCAGAATGCCACAGGTCAGCGGCCTCGCTAAGAGCGCATATGCAAAAAACATGTCCGCACGCTGCAAGTCATAATAAATGCATCCCAGCGGTGGGACCCAGCCACGCTTTGAACCTAAAAGATCCCATATTTCCGAAATTGAGATCTCCATGTGTTTTTTGCATCTTTAAGCAGGTGTGGGTGAAATGTATGATTACCGTGAAACCAGAGAAACGGGTAAAATACCCCCTACTAAAAAGATTAATCTGAAAATAAGCATAATATCTCTCCTTTAAGGTATAAGAGTGGTACAATAAATAATTTAAATGAACAAGTTCATTTGGCGGTTCGTATTTCGGTGTGTGTGTGTGTGTGTCTAAGTAATGTGTTATGATGTGTTTTTCTGGTTTAAATCTCCTGTGTGGAGGATGTTTACCTCACATTCCTGCACCACCTGTCCTGATCGGCTGTCAGGTGAGCCCCCCAAAGAATGGGCTTTTCAAATTTTAATAAGACTCTCCATACAAAAGAACATGGCATTAATTTAGCAGCAAACAATTATTTGTAATATTAAGATATAGAAGAGTAATGTCTACCTGAACAGAGAATGAATATACTCTCCCTAACATTGTTTTTTTATTATTTAATTTGATTAATATAACAATTTACTCAAAAATAAACATAAAAAATGTGTCTGATTAATATTTAAATCTTTCGTTCAATCATATTCTCTTATGTAGTAACAAGTTGTGAACCCTAATTTGTCAGATGCTCGATCAGAAAAACACACATTAATTTCAAAAGGATTGCTGTGACACATTAAAGATTAATGTATTGACTGTTTGTCATGTGGTGGCGTGGGAAACCGTCGGCGCCGCCTTGCTGCCTCCGCCGTCACGACAAAGCGCTCCGGTTTGCTGTCGCATTCAGAAGTGTGTCGGCGCATCTCAGTGGTACTGCGGCGATGAGCCATTTCCAATTTGAGGAGCATACAAAGCACCACATTGTTGGGTCTCCGTCTGAAATACTTCAGGACCTTATAGAGGAGGGGATACTTTTGTGAAAAAGGAAATGCAAATGTATGCATGTTTCCCATGCACTATTGTTATGTAAAATAGCTAGATTCATCTAGATTTGTATTGATACACCGACTTTTAATGCACAAATTGAAAAAAATCCCCTCTGTTTCGTATGAGGTGTTTATATTTTTTAAATCAGTCGCTTTCCAAATGTTAGTTTTGTTGGTCACACAAACACCTTAACTGTACTCTGTGACAAGTGTTTGTGTTTGACAGATTGATGACTTAAACCAATAATTGCCAAGACGCGACATTAAATTAAATTAGCATAGATAATTCACAAGATGTATTTGTACCATCAGCTCGTAGCGGTTTGCCGGCCTTGGCATTCGTTATGGAGTCGTTTGTGCTGCAGCACAGCGGCGTCCCTCTCCAGCTCTCCAATCCTTTAAAAGGTCAGCGCCGTCTAGATGAGTTTGCTCTTTGTCAATGCCACTCATTTATTTGTCAAAGTTTACTAAGTTGGACTCGACATGGACAGGAACCCCAGGAGTTCAATTTTGAGCGAGATGTGCCAGACACAGGGGTGGCACAGAGGAAATTGCACCCACCCACCCACCCACCCATGCACAAAGTACATCTCAGACTTAGCTGAGAGCCCAATCAAACAACAGTGTTTACTCTTTTTTTTTTTGCGTGGGAAGCACATCATTATTGTCACATTGCAGTAGCAACTCCTATAAAGGACCACAATGCATGGGGAAATAACTAAGGAAGAAATAAATAATATGCGGCCAAAAGGAAGTCTCTGAACAAATCAAAAGTAACGGTGACTGTTTTCTTCTTTATTATTAGCCAAACAAATACCCACACAAACACAGATGTGTCCTCGTCCCACAGCACCTTCTGTAGTTAGGTATGCGGCATCATCTACTGCTCGAGCTGAAGACGCTCTTGCATTAATCAGAATCATTTACCCAATGGGGTATCAATCAGAACACACTCTGGGAGGTTAGTCGTCATACGGTGTCACATCAGGCCTTTGGCAACATGTTAGCTGTGCTGGGTCTGGTTGTCCGTGTGTTTTCTTTTATAATTAAAGTAAATTAACTCCACTGTGTGCTATATGGATCCGACAACATCTTACATTGCCTGTGCAACGATATGTAAAAGTAAGGACCTAAATCGCTGGGATTCCAATATCTACCTCTACAAAAAACCATCTGTGAAAACTTAATTCAATATCAACTAGGGCTGCAACAACGAATCGATAAAAATCGATTATCAAAAGTGTTGGCAACGAATTTCATTATCGATTCGTTGTGTCGCGCGATTATTACGCCAGTCAAGTCGCGGAGAAAACGAAAGAGCGGAGCAGAGCAACTGGCCTGCCAGCGTGTCTGAGATTGGAGTGAGACAGGAGAAAAGGCGAGGTCGTCATCTTCTCAAAAATAGAAGATCTTTGACGAGTCGAGTCTGGGCCAATCAGCGTTAAGATGTCTACAGCGTCTCATTTCCCTCAAACTTGTTTTTAATGGAAGCTAGTCAGCTTGCTATCACGTTAGCTAGCGTGTTTGGGTTGTGTGTTGTCGTTAAAGTTACTTTATGTTCCGTTACAGTTCAGTCTTGCTTGTAACAAACCGTAACGTGATGAAACATGCCGTAACCCTCCGGTCTGGTTCAGTTCACCAGTCACTCGTTAACGTTAAACCAGCACAACGACGGATCTGGCTGCAGGTTTTTTTTTTTACTCAAAGTAGAATGAAGCAAATCACGTAGATGGGCTTAGCCAACAACGTGATGTCGTGGTCATAAGAGGCCCAGAATGAAATGGTTTAAGGAAGAGGACGCTCTATATGCAGCAGTACAGCTTCCCTCTGTCCAGTGTTTCATACATATTGATAAAGCAGGGTATGTAAATGCAGCCTCTGGAGGAGATCAATTACAGTAAAAATGGCTCACATTTGGCAGGTGGTAAAGCATACATGTGTATGTTTTTAGTGTTAGCCCATTTTTTTTATTTTTTTAATTAACAGCTCAGGGATGTTCAAGGAGCAACCTGTCTGTGCTTTCTGAAGATGTTTTGCACTGTCACTTCTGTTTTTGAATAAAGGGTTGGAAATGAACGCTTTTTTGATATATATTTTTTTTTTATCCGATTAATCGATTAATCGAAAAAATAATCAACCGATTAATCGATTATTAAAATAATCGTTAGTTGCAGCCCTAATATCAACGTCTCTTTGTCCGAGTAATAATAAACGCTGACTTTACAATACAACAGAACACCACTCCATCTGGTCATCCTTCACTATGTTTTTACAAACTTGACCCATTCTATTAATATCCATATATTGTTGTCTTTTTCAGCCTGAAACCCAATTGAAACCCACATACATGCATACACGCTTACACACATACATTTGCATTTTTTGTTTTAATTTTTAGATGAAATAATACACACACACACACACACACACACACACACACACACACACACACACACACACACACACACACACACACAATACTTCTATACCACTCTCCGTACCTGAATATATGATGTTTTGCTGGCTTGTGTCTCACTGTTTTGTTGTCCTCTTTATGTTATGTATTGTCTTTTTATTTTTACAATAAAAATAAATAATAATAATAATAAATGCTGACCCGCGCATCACTAGCGACTAAGCCTATTTCCTGGCAATTATATGGTAGCTGTAGGGAGGTAATTGGGGTTTGGGATAGATGGCTGATCATGCCACTGATACTTCACAATTTCATCCATCTTTTCGCTCCCTGGGTCTGGCTTCTCTTAAAAACAAACACTCAAATGGCCTTTGTACTGTAATGCAGACAGCGCTCGTCTGCCTCCGGGGATCATGGAGCAACTGGGCTTTAAAGTCAAAGACAGTCAGAGGATAGAGAGCGAGGAAACAACTGCTGACGAAAGTTAAAAGAGGGATAAAAGAAACAAGGAAGTAGAAATTCTTTGACGGACTCCATCGTCCTAATTATTTTTCACTCAGGGCAAACTTTCTCAGACGACTCCACAAAATGAGTCTTGTTCGGGAGTAGCACACAATCGGGTTCTTCTTTTATTGATTTTCATTAAAAAGGTACTGAAGGAGGTGTACCGGTGCTATGTTTAAGAAAAAATACACCTTTAAACCCCTTTAATTGAATCAGGTCCTCAATATAATTACGCGATCTGCTCCTACCTTAAGTGTTCATTGTGTAATAAATGTCACTTTGTGAAGCATATACCCACGGCCTCAAAAGTTGGTCGGGAGGCAGCGGGGAACTTTACTTTGTTGAAGTCCGATGTTGAAGTTGAGCTGCAGCGTTTATTTAAGGACAAAGTGAAACCTACACTCCATTTGCTTCCACTTGACAGCTTTACTGTTAATTTCTTCTCCGCTCCGACGGCCGACACCTGATCTGCTCTGAGCGCATCCACAGACTCACTCTCTCTCTCTACGCCCACATAACTCTAATAACATATGCTTCAAACTGTGTCAACACAAAATAATAGGATACACACACACACACACACACACACAAATCTAGCTTTATACAGAAAACTAGAATTACCAGTTTGTATGCCTCTGCCAACCAGTCCTGTTTTAGTCTAAAATGTCATCCTATTAGACAACTGTGTGAATTCATCATAATTAGCATATACATTCTTGAGCTATGGCCCAAAACTGGTCTTTGGATGTCACAGTGACCTTTGACCTTCGCCAATCCGTGCCTACCATCACATCTGTCGCCAGCAGTCGTTCCAAATCGTTGAGATATTTTACCCCACATGTATTGAGGAAGTTGACGGGCTGACTGATCATGGAGGCAAAAGGCATCACCAGCAGAAGCGCGGCTGTGACCATCGTTTCTGAACGAGAACAGCCAACGCCTTGCGGCCCCCGGCTTTACTGCCGTCCAGCCGAAGTGGAATAATGCCTTCGTGAAATCGTCTGCCTCCGTTTGAGTCCGTAATCTCTTGTATTGAGCGGTTTCAGGTGAGATCAGGATCAGACAGTCCTGATACATTTACCAAAAAGAGTCCAGTAAATGTCCACTGATGCATTCCAGTGTCGCTCCCATCAGGTAGGGGTGAAAAGATCATTGATTCTGGGGTGCATCCCAATTCCCTCTTAAACGAGCCAACATTGATGTGCAAGGTCCTTAATTGGAATTCAGGGGACTTAGCGGGCCGAGCGCTCGCTGCCAGCTAAATAGCCGAGCAGTCCCATCTGTCAGGCAGCCACTTTTGTGTCCTGTGGTATTGAGTCATATTTTGCAGAAGCAGAGAAGACTCTGACAGAGTAATTCACTGGTCGTGACCAGTGTGCAACTGAAAACACATCTTTATTCTCCCCTTTATTTTGATTCAATGAATCAAAATGAAAAATGTAATCTGCCTTGAGATTTCAGACCAACCATCAGGCAGGCACAGAAATAAAAATCTTGTCATGCTTTTGTCTGGCCCGATGTTTAGTGCGCTAGCAGCGTCTACGTCACACTCGAGCGTATGCCGAATAAGAATGAAAGGGACCGGCTGCACGAAGAAGCCAGCTTGGCATACAATCACGGACTTTAAATCCTAGTCAGGCTAAAGCAGAGGTGGGCAAACTACGGCCCGCGGGCCGGATACGGCCCGCCGAGTATTATAATTATTATAACATTAAAAAAATATATTAAAAAAAAGTTATTAAAAAAATATATTAAAAAAAAGTTTTTTATTTTAAATAATTATAAGTTATAGTAAAGACCGCTGTAGCGCTTCTCCGTTCCCAAGTTCAGTTTCCCGAAGCACGATGACCACAACAGACCAGCGTTGATGTTTCTTCATGCTTATTTATTGCACAGCGCTCTTTTAGGCTTTTCGTGTGTGCAGCGGCTGTCATTCAGACGCTGTTGTGGGACTACGGATAATATTATGAACCCAGACACCACGGAGTTTGATGTTCCGACGTATGTGGAGTTTACACAACAAGTATAAAGCAGAACTGGTGGTTATTTCCAAGGTGGATGGCAGAATCGGTATCCGTTTTACGGAGATAAGACCGGCGCAGTTCCTGGAGGAGTCGGAGAAATTCACCGAGCTGTGTGCGGCTACGGATAATATTATGAACCCAAACACAAGGGCGTTTCATGTTCCGACATGTTTGGGACTTCCACAACAAGTATAAAGCAAAACTAGTGGTTATTTATTCCATAATCGATACCGGAAAAGACAGCTCTTTTTCACGGAGAGACCCGACGGCGATAAGCCACGCCCCCTTTGTCAAACACTCTCCATCCATCTGATACTGGCCCGGCCCGTCTGTCAAATTTTTTAATTCAATGTGGCCCCTGAGCCAAAAAGTTTGCCCACCCCTGGGCTAAAGGTTAGCCATTATGAAGTGGCTGCTCTGAGTGACAGGTGGGGGCCTTCTGAGGTCGCCTGGTCCACCGCAGATCTACCTCTCACCAGGCCTAATGCTGCATTCACACCAAAAGTAGATTGCATGCAAAGTCAATGTACAGATGCGAATGGTTGCGAACAACACAAATTTCCACCGGGTTGTGCGAATGGAGCGAATAATTTGCCTGGAAAATTTGCGTGAAGTAGCGCTGAAAGCGGCCGTCATGTAGTTCCTGGAGAAGTCGGTGCTGTGTGCGACTTACGGATAATATTAGTTTGATGTTCCGACGTTTGTGGGACTTCCACAACAAGTATAAAGCAGAAGTAGAGGTTATTTCAAATGGTGGATGGCGGAAATATTGTAACTGTTTTAACGGAGAAAAGCCACAGAGATAAGCCACGCCCACTTTCCGCTGCGAAAAAGCGAATTAAAACACACAAAGTCGAGCGAGTAAACTCACGGTGTGAACGTAGCATAGGACTACAGAGTGCTGTTGGCGAGTTTCCCCCGTCAGAACAGATGACTGGAGAGGTGCTATTAGGTGTACGACATGGGTTTTATTTTAATAGCAAAGATATTTCCTCTGCAATGTGACGCGAGGAGTACTAGATTTGACCGAGTACGAGACCGTGTGCTGCCTCAGCATTATTAACATATAAAAAAAAATATCCACTTAAGCGTCGGACGCTGCATTTGACATACAAGGCTATTATAGTCACAGCATGAGTATTCTATCAGGTGCTATAAGAGACTGATCTACGGTATTGACACGGGACTGAAAATTGTCTTCCGCTCCAGCTAATAACCCAGGCAGAGTTATGAGTCACATTACTGTACAGAGGCAATTAGTTAGTGTAATATTCAGACTTTAAAGCTGATCATTTTACAGCAGTCGCATTCCCTCACTATTCAATGCTTGGCCATGCTGGCGGTCCAACAGCTTTCAGGCATCTGTCGGCTCATGACCCGACAGAGTAGATGTGGAGTAGTGAACTCACATTTATTAAATGTTTTCTCAACTCTGGAAGGGACCGACAGGTGCACGGCATCTATAAAATGCTGACAAACACAGATACCACGGGGAACCGAGTTAGCGAGGCCCCCCGGGCAATATTGACTTACTTTTTTATAGATCATCCACACTGTCTTAAAGTCTATATCTCTCTATCTCCATCTCTCAGAGGCAAAGTGTTTACTTTGATAATAGCAGTGCGTCTCTCTCTCGGCGTCAGCTGACATGGTGCTGGCAGGGCTCCAGCCGCACTCTGCGCTATCTTTGATAGACTGTGGAAGTGGTTTTAATTGCAGGGCTTTGGCATATTTGGGAATTAATAACAGCGGGCTGTTTACTTAGCATAATCAATCCAGGGGCTGGAGACACAAGTGTGTTCAAACTCGGCTACGAGTTAATTTGCGGGGACTGATTTAAACCGGCATTTAAATTGCGTTGCTTCTTGTTGAGCAACAACGGGACTAGATGCACGGGCATAAACTTTTGTTCAGCACAATAGATTGTACGGTGCACTCGTCCAAAGACGACCCCAGCGGTTGATTAATGCGCCGCACTCTAAAGGGCAACTGCCGAATGAAACATATGTCAGATGGAACATGAAGATTTAACATGAATGGTGATGAATACAAGGGAAATTGCTTAGCATTTTCTTGCTAATAACAGCCCAGGAAAGACGTCTTGCTGGACTAAATGTCATATTAATCGTCATTATTAGCGATTAGGAGAAACTCAGCTGGGCCAGAGATGCTCCACAGTCCTGCATCTCGTTCTATAACGCCAAGAAGACTGGGAAGTGAGAGCGTAAGCACTGGGGACGCTAATTCGTTAACCGTTAACCGTCAACATTAGTGCCTTGCGTGCACGCTGGGGTCGAAGTGCTTAACAAGCCACCCAGCTGCAACAATAGCCCGATGCACAGGTGAAATCCATCATTGATTACCAGCTGCAGTGTACTAAGAGTCTGAGTATTGGCAGCCCGGATTAACGTTAGAGAGTTCGGTCGAGAGCGCGTGTGTGTGTCGTTAACACTCATACGGTGGGGATGTGAACGCAGCGATGCAGTGTACAGTTTTATTTGTCCAGGTTTAAGAGCTACATCTCCTCAGGACGCATGCTAAGTTACCGTGTCTTTCTTGCTGGCCACTGGATGATGAGAGTGAAAGGGGTTTAGATTTAGGGTGAGGGTCAGGTGCACTTAAGATGGCGCTGACCTTTAAGGTGGACCAGCTAGTCCCCTTTCAGCTTTCCTTTTGTTGTTTTTTATTTATATTAAACTGATAGCGTTTATCCTTGAAAATTCGAGCAATTGTAAATTATTGACATCCTTTGTAAGAGACATAAATTCTGCAAGAATCCATAGCATCTCGTACTCGACGATCAATAAAGAATGGTTTAGGAAATGTTGTTAATGCTGACAACAATATAGCAGTGAGAAGCCAACAAAGACTCTGGTAACTGGCATTGAACACCTGTGAACGATGATGTGCAAGTGTTTCATTCTGCCTACGTATGACCTGGATTTGTCTGCTGGGCTGTAAGGCAGCCAGACGCGATTTCCTCATGCAAATGTCTGGAACATCACAATAATGTCAAATTTGTGCTACATGATTTTGTGCAATAAGTATTGAAGTAGGCAACAGTTGTATTAACGTCTGTATGTAGACAAATTAACTGACTGTCAAATTAAATAAAGTTCAATTAATTAACATCTAGACAATATTTATTATTACAGATTTCCAATTTAACTGGAATAATTATAAATAATACATTTCAAGTAAAATAAAGGCTGGATTTAAAACAGAAAGCTTTTGAAAAATGTGAATTAAATAAATAAATAAAACATCAATCAAAAGAGCCAAGATATTATATTATTGTCATCTAAAAAGAGAAATGTGTGTTCAGGGACTTTATCTGGTTTTTAAACCACTTGTTTCAGCTCATTTCTTCTCTCTGTTCACATTATTGTTGGGCAGTTAATTAATGTGTGAAGGTTCTGATCATATTGGGCTGTTAAGGTTTATTTTTCTGTGCCTTAATTTCAGATGTGAGTCGGTCTGTTTGCTCTAAAGATCTGTGCTTTTCTCGTGGCGGTGCTTCACATCGCTGCTTTTAATGTAGCTGAACATGAGACTGCTTTTGAACAGAATAATAAAGTCCATTCCTGGTTAAAGGCTCTGGTTAACATGTCCACATTTCTCTTTTTGGAGCGCCAAGTGAGATAACTTCTCTGACTCACGTATTTTTTCCAACTATCGGGTCTCTCCTGACGCTCCGTGTGTGTGAATATGGCACACGAGTCGAGGGCGGGGCTTAACGGAATACACACATGTGATTGGTCGAGTAGGATCACGTGAGAGGGTTTACAAGGCGTGTGATTGGTTGATGTGTTTCCTGGCCCGTTGGACGAGAGCCGCAAAAGGCAGGAAAAGCTGCGCCGGTGAAATAGAAGCGATCCATCAACAGTTAATAATTCGGTAATAATAATTGGTTTTCGGCGTCTGGGTCCGCCGGTTAGTGACCCATGTTTTATAGGTTGAAAGTACAAACAGCATAGGGGAGGAACGCAACATTTACGCGAGTAATCGAGGAACCTGGTGATGAACAGCAACAGCAAAGGCTTTATAACCTAATGGTCGTCTTAACACCTTTTTAAATTGTGTCTTATAATCTTACCTTTCTGAGCGTTACTCAAGGAGAAGGTTATCTTGGGCTGGGCTAAGATAACGTGTCTTTTAAATCCTCACACATTTAAATTGGATCTCATAATACCGCCCCCTCGGAGGAAATTCTCAGATTTAATTCTCTCGACTTGCATCCAAGTCTTTAAAGAGACTTCATCTCGACTTGCACGCACAGAGACACACATTCACACACTCTCTTGCTTTCTCCGCACACAAAATCTCTGCAACTCTACCGATTATCCATATGGTAATGAGATGTGTGCAAAGGCGCGCTATGATGCATGCGTTTGGCTTCATTCACGGTAGACTACCCCTTCATCTCAGCTGTCCATCACGCGCCACCTCATTGCCTCTTTGTGGTCAACATTTCAGAAGTCCTTTTCCTTTCGTCAAACCTCATTGATCTCGTCTCCTTTTGACCAATGCGACCACTCAAAGACCATCCACAATCGGCTGCAAGAAGAACTATTCCTCCACAACTCTTGTAGACATTTTTTTGCTCATCCCACTCTGTCCCCTCTAAATGCATTCTCTCTCTTGTTTCCCATCATTCTAACAACGGAGGGCCCATATCCGGCCCTCGTCCTGCACTCCTCAAACTTCATCCTCAACTGTAGAATCGTCGATATTTCATACCTTGTCGTTATTTTATTTAAAAGAAACCGGGGCCAACCCTGTTCTGGGACAAAGGATAGCAGAGATGCTCCGCACCTTTTTCTACGGTGCCAAAAGAGAATAGGAAGTGAAAGAGTAAACACCATGAATTTTGCATGAACCCATAGCCTCTCCTACCTGACTCACTATCATCAAAGGCCTGACACCAGGGCCAGTTTGAGAACTGTTTTTTTTTCATGCTAACAACTTCAGCCAACATCCTGAGGCGCGCACACACACAGTGCTGACGAATTACATAATCACAGTGCAACCATGAAGTCTAGAAGAGTGAAATAAATACACTTAGCCGGATTAAATGCTATTGTTGTGCACTATTAACCTTCACGTTCCAGTGTCTGCCTTTTGTCCTGTGGATCAACAATACTTACTGGACGCTAGCGGCTACAGACCACTCGAATACAACCACCGGAAGGTCTCCTAAAATTTCGAGACAGCCGTTATCCTTCCATTAAACATGGCACAGAGAAAAGGAGGTAGACGTGGAGGTGTACGCACCAGGCTCAGAAGGCAGCCCTTCTCGATTTCCCGCCACTCCTCATCCACAGAGATTGTATTATCCCAGTCATGAAAAGTGCTTTCAGTCAATCTGCATTTTCTGTACAAGCGGCACTAGACTGGAACTCCATTCCTGGGACAATTCGAGATCTACGGACATACAGTTCTTTTAAGGAACTAAAGAAATGGTTGATTGGTGCCCAGCTCTGTCAGCACTAGAACATAACAGCTCCTCGCTGTCCTCTTTCTGTCCGTGTTGTACTTTCCCTCTGTCTGTCTCGACTTTATTAATGTGCACTGTCCCCTTATTAAATAAACCATTTAAACAAACACCATTTCCTCAGCGACGGCCCACATGCAGTTAAGAACAGGCACAGCGACATCATCACCCGAGCCCCTCAGGGCTGTGTCCTCAGCTCCCACCTGCACAGGCCCATCGACTATTACCACGTACTTCAAATTCTCTTTTGACACTTACATACTTTGGACGACCCAGTGGAAAAATCACTTCTCAATTAGCGCGCACTGACAACTACCTGCAGCCAGACGGAGACAAAAGAGCTGGTCGTTAGTTAGCGCATCGAGACCCTGGACTGCACGCCGCGGCGAGGAGGTTGAGCAGGTGTGCAGCTTCTAATATCTCAGACACATCATGAGCCTGAAAATAAAGTTTTGATCAGCACACTTCTGACTCCAGCAAAGACTTCATGGTCTCCGTAAACTCTGAGCTTTGCTCACGTCCTGTTGTTGCTTTATAAAACCATAATCCAACCCATCCTGCTATACTGATCCAGACTGATCCTCCACCTTCGCCAACAGAAAAAAAAAAATTGTCAGCATCGCAAACGCACAGCCTCCAGAATCCTCCGTCTTCCCACACCCAGACACATCCGATATGAACCTCGGAGACGTCACATGTCGAGCACTCGCACTGATCCCTCTCTGCTGAGCCATCACGAACATCGCGAACATCTTGTCGGAGATACAGAACACTTGGAAACGGAAAAGTGCACGCTTCAGCCGGAGTTTTGTTCCCTCTGCAGAATCGGCCCCTGAACAATCGAGGCGCAACTTTAGCCAAGTGAAGGAACGGGAATAGTAAACTATTTAATGAGCCAATCAGAGCATACATTGATTTGCTGTGCCGTTTTATATCTTATCTGTAACTTTGGGTGTTTCCTTCACATCCCTCTTTTACGACAGCGAAACATGACAGGTAAAAAAAGTGTCGTTATGAGCGTCACATAATCCAATGCTATCAAATTTAGACAGGGGTGTCGACATCCACTCAGGAGAGCCGATTTGTATACCGGCTGCACAGCGCTGATTGGTGGATACTGCACATTAAGGCCCGTGCTGGTCGTTAGTTATCGTTCTGCATTCTGTCTGACAGCAGGCGACGCGGGGCTCGGCAGAGCTGGCAGTGCTGTCGAGGAATTGGCTCCGACGAGGGTTCCAACTTGCTGGCAACAAGCGGCCCTCGGGGGCTTTATCAGCCAGGAACACTCGCAGGGACTCGGTCCCAACGACCGGACTATGGAAACCATTACCGCACAATGACTCGCAAATCGATCTGGACGACAATGCGAAAGTAGACATCTGTAACTCGCCGTGACAAGAGATCGCACGGTTGTTGCGGCGGGTCGTTCATCCTGCTATTTATAAATCTGAAATTGCAACAGCCGGCCAACCGTTTAGTGGTTGTGCTTTATTTTGATGTGTAAAAAACTGCGCTGACCGTGTTTAGCAGCATTTCTTACTGTCAAACACAAGATGTGACCCGACAACCGAGAAAAGCTCATAAAGGAGAGCGTCATTTTAAATATGGTGGTTTGTATTTTAATTTTACAGTTCTCCACCACACAAATTGGCATTAACAAATTAATCTTGAATAAGCATTACAGATACCAAGTATCAACACTTTTTTCACTTTTAAACCATTGATGCTTTATTTATTTTTAAATGTCTTGTTTTAAATTAGAATGTCTTGTCTTAATGTTTTTCATACATGTTTTTACCTGTTACTGCTGTACTGACTGATGAGTCGCCAACTTAATTTCGTTGTGATGATGGAGGGTAGGACGGGTTTGTAGCGTCTTTTTCTGGCGCGACGTTCCGCCCCCGCACGGCTTCCCCGTTTCTTCCTCCTCAGCTCGCGGGGGACATCGGGTCTCTCCTCGGGTAGCAGCACCGCCGTGTCCCGGAATGCCAACAGCTGGTCCCTTGTGTAAACAACTGGACCATGGGCTGCGAGTTAAATCCCCAGACACAGAGGTGAAAATCGCAATTAACAGCAGGTAGACCACGACAAGCTCGACGTGTCTAGCTGCCATACTGCACCGTTAAATGTTTTTAACTAGTAGCAGGGGGGAAAAAAAGTGACAAGAAGTATAATATAAGAAAAACTAAGTAGTGAGCAGGAGCTACTGTAAAAGGCAGCCACTCGTGCGGCGCCGGAAGAATGAAATTAATTAAATTAAAAAAGTCCCACGAGTGACCGTAGTGCCCTTAGATTTGACAACCACTGGTTTATTTACTAATTTAGCCGACAGCAGGGACCACCCCAAAAAATAAATAATAATGAAGAGTGCACACACTCCGAGAGCCCCTCGGTCAGCTAAAAGTCTAATTCTGTGGGAAACATTGGAGACCAGCTTTACAAGCACATAAAACAAGCAAAGGGCCACCTGCGCACACACACACACACACACACACACACACACACAACTTCTCTGCCAGACAATCCTGCGTTTGTCTTTGCCACGAGCTCTCTGCGTCAACAGAGCAGATCCACTCAAATAAATGAGTGTTCTGAGTTTCAGATTTGTGATTTTGACGGTGCACAGCTCGTCATACAATCCAATTATTTGTTCAGGAAATTCAGGAACACTTAAGGTCCAATGATCTCTCCGCTAATGGAAGTACAACAGAACCAGTCATGTAAAAAAAAAATATTGGATTGTAATTGGATTCAAAAATCCATTCTTCTAAAAATTCTAAGAAGTCTAAGGACTTATTAGAATTGCTACCGGCAAGAAGCGCGGTCGGTCCGTAAATCTCACTGAGGCACTCAAACTCACACAGACGAGCATGTTTTAACATTACCCCGATGATTTAACTCGCACGGCTTTTAAGTTTAATCATTCGTGACACTTCACAACAACGGTGATTGACTTCTTTTACATTTTGCGAGCGGCTATTGAGTGTTTCAACATGCATTCTGTCAGAGAGTCACGAATCACACAAAAACAACCCTAGTCCCAGAATTAAAAAACACAGAGTGGGCGGATTCTGTCAGTCACTTAACCCAATACCTCCGCCCCCCCCTCTCCTGCTTAGACCTCCCCTCCCTGCACTTTTTCTTTCATAAATGGACTTTCCCGTGCATTCGTGCCGACGAAAGCTTGACCCCCAGATCTCAGCCCGTTTAATGCATTAAAAAAGGGCAAACGCAATTTATCCTCGTTGGAAAACACGAGCCGTCAGAGCAGCCGAGGCCCGACGCAACTGTATGGGTGGAGTGGATTTTACACGCAAACAAGCTTCTCTGAACTTCCATCCCATTTGCTCAGAGACCTCTTCTGACCCTCCCTACTATGATGAGAAGAAAAAATGAATAAAAAATCTGTTTACCGTCTCTATACACAAAGCATTGTTTCACAACAATGCACCGTGAAGTGCTCTGCCTTGCACGGTGAAATGGGGTCTGGTTGCAGGTTGAGAATTCATTTCATTTCGTTTTGATTGATTATATTAAAAAGCCCTCTTCAACTTGTGAACATCGTGTTCTTGGGAGTGGGAGTGGAATAATGCAGTTCTCTAAAAGAACAGTCCTACTCCAACGGCGCCCAGATAATTAGGACGACAGGTTTGTATCCTCGTGTTGTTTTGTGTCTTTCGCTTCAAATTTGGACTCCAAAAAGGAGCAGGAGCTGGCTCAAGACTTAGAGTCACAACAATCACCTTCGTCTGCGCGGATCCAGCGACACATGGACTAGTGCAAAGTTGCCGATTTAACCGTGAAAATAGTTTCACATAAAGTTGCCTTGTGCAGCTGACAAACACGTGAGAGAAAAGTCAGAACGCGTGGAATGCTTTGGGCTGTTTACCGAGAGAAACTCACCATATGACGCTTAACGCACCGAATTAAGTGGAGGCTGCCAGAAACAGTTTTAGCCGTGTCAGCTTATGGCTTTTATTAAGCTGTCTCTTTGTTGTTTGGCTGCGACATCTGAGTGGATTCTACCGGGCGCACACTATTTTAAGACCTCCTGCCGTAAGCCTGCCGTGTTATTGACTGGGCGCCTCCGTAGCCCGAGAGCAGTTGTCAACAATGGTGTCCTGAAATTTTAATACGCAACAAAATCAATATGTCATTCACTTCAGAGCCCATTACGGGGACACCCATCAAGGCAGGCGCTGCCCGGTATTACAGAAATGTAAACACACAGTTGGTCCTAGTCCTTCTTGTTCAAACTTTGTTGAGAAGTTAAATACGTTTGTTTTCCAATTTGAACCAGAGTTCTTTTATTGGTCCGTTCTTTATCCGACTGCTGATCACAACAGCAGAAAAAGTGATGCATCTGGATGCCGGGCGCCGCTCCACTGGGCTCTAAACCCATTACATAATAGAATGAGGACGTCCGTTTATGTTTTATTGTTGTTTTACTGCATGCCGTTATGTAATCATTCATTTATTTGATGGTTTTACTTTGCTTATTTACTTTCTTGCTGACCTCGTTTCACCTCAGACCGCCACCAGGGTTTGGACCTATTATTAAAGAACGTTTGACCCAGAGTCAGCGACCATCAGAATAATCCTATAACCAGCCATGAGGGCCATGAGGGCACTTTGTGTTTGTTTGTTTGTTTGTTTGTTTATGTTCTACTCAAACATTATAATCTCTATGTCAACATTAAACATCCAAAAGTGGTTAAAGCATGGGGCAGACACTGTAGGGGTCGTTAGGACGCCTGGGAGCATCAATCATCTGGGAAATTGTGTTATTTCACGCTGATGACTTGATGCTGAAGAACAGGGTTTTTATAAATCTGCCATGAAATAAACAACTACTTGGCACTTGTTCATCTTCTTTTTAAGAGTCTTTTTTTTTGTTGGCCTCTATACTTTCGCTTTGAGCCCAGTACGTCGGTTTCATTTATTTTTATTTTTTATTGGCCTATATCATCGGAACATTGGTTTGCCGTTATATTGGTCGGCATCTTGTTTATCTACACGGTTTTCTTTGCGTTATTCATTTTGAAACGTGTTTTCTTTGAGCAGTGCCCGTTTGGGGAGCTTTAGAGTGCAGAAATGAACTAATTAAAGAAAAAATATCAGCGTGTCTGTCAGTGTATTGCAAGCCCGATGGACCGAAATTGACTCACTGCCAGCCCAGGGATTTTTTGTTGTTGTTGTTATTATATATTTTTAAGATTGAAACTAAAAGCGTTTTATTTGACTGTCGCAAGTCTCAAGCATGAAATATATATTCACGTTCAAATGAGCATCCATAAAATCGGGACACAAATGTGTTGTCAATAACCCAACATGCAGCACAGTGTTTTGAGGATTATTTCCCTCGTTGGTTTTAATGATCTCATTTTCTGCCTGTCACACGCCATCAAAGCCTCCAAATGAAAGACTCATTCTGTGGCCCAGAGTGTCCAAGCACTCTAACATGCGGCAGGATTTGGCCAGCATGAAGGAGGAAGTAATCTGCAGAGTAATGAAAGCTCAGATTATGACGACTACGGTGTAACAACTTCGACTGAACTCTCAGTGACCTGGTGGGCAACTGCCAAAAATGTGGAGAAGCACCCCAAGTGGAGGAGTTTTCACGACAATCAACACCTATAAAAAGGAGAGAAATCTGTGAACGTACAGCTGCTGGTGTTGGCACGGACTGCAACTTTAACTGTCAAAGGCAAGCAAAGATTTAAAAAAAAATTGTTGACACGAAATGTTTCATCCGGATGACGGAGCTCTGGTTTGAACTACAGCCTGAAATTTCGTATTTTTTGGCAGGTCTGCTTGCCTCAGAGATGACTGAGGCGGTTCCAGAAGCAGACAACCGAGAAACCGCTCTGCCACCTTGTAACCTCGGTAGTTACGGAAAAAGAGCTCATGGATAATGGCAGGTAAGATAATGAAATACGTCTACGCTGAGCTGAGCTCCGACATCCTGAGAGAGAGCTCGGAGTACAGCGGCTGCTGCTCCTTCGAAAGGGGGGTGGTTTGGGCATCTGATGACAACGTCTCCTGGAGGTTGAGCACGTCCAACTGATAAGAGGTCCTGGGGTAGATTAAGAACACGCTTGGGGGGGGGAAGGGGTGGATAATATATATTTCATCAAGATGGAAAACGTTGCCGGAGAGAAGGCTGTCTGGAAAACCCTGCTTGACCTGCTGCCCCCCAGCGACGGGGCCGATGGGTAGCGACTTCTCAGAATATATGGACAAAGACCTGTGTAATTAAGTTCCATTGCCTCGGGCCTTTGTTGGACAGCCACAGTCGACAGGACTTGAGGGGCAGGAATGACATGCGGCAAAATGCCCCCCAGCCAAACGTGAGCCCGAGACGTCCCGGCTCATTTTCGGCTCCTTGACCCAACGGGGGGCGTCTACTTGAGGAGTCTCGGCAAATGTCAGGTGAGCTGCGTGACAGTCTTTCAACATTACTCAACCTATAACTGGCTTACAAAAACCTTTCACGTTTCCTGTCATAAACACTCAATCATGGGTTGGTCTGCTGCGAGGAAATTCCCTTGCAAGTGACGGCTTATTAATACGATGGACCGGCAACCATAAAAAGCCCTCGTAGAAAACTCAAGCCTGAAACTTCACAGATGAAGGGCTTTCTAAATGCAGACGTTTTGACTTCGTCATAGCGGGAAAATCATAGACGTGCAATAAATACATTCCTTATGACTCTAGCCAGTGTGTGTCATTTATACAGCCAGAGCCAAAGTCAGACAGCCAAGTTCCACACTTGAATGAATCAACATCACATTTACCTTCCAAATTTTTGTTTCAAGCGGTAAATCAGGCTGTGATGCCGGACCCCCTGGAGGGATGGGAGGCCCGGGGGGGGGGACCAGAACGGCGTGGGGAAGACTGTCAGACCCTGCAGTAAAATGAGAGGTCTCTTAAAAGGGATCTAAAACAAAAGGAAAGCTCCTCTTAGAAGCTTTCAATCACAATATTAGAGTCGAAACAGGCAAGATTATGCTACATTTTGAAGGCGTCCAAGCAAAAAACAATGAAATGAGAGTAGCTAGCAGCACCAGCTCAAAAAGTCGCTAAATCTTGAAGAAGATGTCAAAGTCAGCAACACTCCCAGCTCGTCCCTTTATCCGCTCCCCAAAATATATATTTATGAACGTTAACAATGAACATAGCTATACTCAGAGCTGTCCAGATAGCAGCTTGTGGAAAAGATACTTTAATCAGAGCATTTGATTTATTGATGGCTGCCTGGATTTATAGAGAATGTCAACAAACATAACAAAAAAGGTTTTTAAAAATGCATTTCAGAATCAGTAACTGTTTATTTGCCAGGAATGTTTACTAGGCGTTTACCTAGGAATTGTTCTAGGCGGAAGGTGCATACATTAGACACGAGACGTTAGACGAGACAAACAACAATCAACGACAACAACAGTGCAATGGGTAATAAATCAAGTATAAGATAAAGTGCTCAGACAAACAGATAACGTTAATGGAAGTGTATGTTAAAGTGACACGTGTGTTTAAGTTAAAGTGTATGTTAAGTGGCATGAGTGTTTAAATATGAAGTGTGCAGGGGAGTGACCGGTAAGAAGAAAGAGCTTCAAAACACTCTTAGAATGGTTCAAAAAGGAAAGCAAGTACAGGGCTCCAGACTGCGACCATTTTTGGAGCGCTACTAAATTTGATCACTAAGAGATCCACTGTGACTTAAAACTTATTTTATTAATATTATAATTAATAGACGCAACTTGGGGGCCCGGATGTCTTGCTCAAGGACTTTGACATGCGCAGCAAACCTTGTGATTAAACTATGGCCCCTGAGCCACAGCCAACTCTTGGAAATAGGCCCCTTCTATTTTTTATATAATCATTGGATATCATGTGAAACACTAGGAGGGAGTGATAATTGGTGTGTGTGTGTGTGAGAGAGATAGAGAAAGAGAAATTAAGCCAACGAGAGGTTGTCTCCACTAGGGCTGTGCGGTTTATACCGGTTTCAAATTTCCATACGGTATGAATTTTTCATATACCGTCATACCGGTGGTGCATAGCCGTAACAACTGTTGTCGCTCTTCGGCAGGCAGCAACATTTATTGTTCACAGCTCACCGCTGAGGGGTGTCATGGTTATAACTTTATAACAACAATTAATAACCCACAACTAACGCTCTTTAACAGGGTTAAACACCACGAAAACAGTTTGTGACAAACAATTCGTAACACTAATAATTGTACATTTATAAAATTACACCACCGAACTGCATGCTGGGTACAGCTCGCCCACTATCACAACAAGAAGAAACTTCCGGTCTGTCTCTTCCTGTTTTGTTTTTTCACCTACATTCCCCTGGGTCCTAAGTCCCTCCAGGTTTAGCTTCCTAACACCCTCTATGTACCAACATACCCAGCGAGCGGAGAACAGCTGTTCTTTTCGGCGTCAATGAATTAATGTGTGAAAACCGTGAAACCGCCAGAATCTTACAAAATACCGTGATATACATTTTCGGCCATACCGCCCAGCCCTAGTCTCCACCATAACAACGTGGGTTTGGGACAATTCTGCGGGGAATGCCATCTAACACTATTTGTTGCTATATGGACCCATGAGTCTGAAATAAAAGGAATATGCGTATGTATATATATGTATATATATATATATATATATATATATATATATATATATATATATATATATATATATATATACATACATACATACATACATACATACATACATACACACACCATTGATTCCTTAAATCAGTGAAGCCTACAAAAGTGCTATACAAGTACAGTTAATTATCTTTTCTTTTGTTTATCAATCTTTATTTCCAATGTTGAAACTCGGTTTAAAAAGATTGATAAACAACCGTTAAATTATGTTTTTAAGTAAAACAAATCCCTGTCAAGACCATTGGAGTGAACTAGTGATGTCTTTTTATTTTAACATAAGCCCCCCTCATCAGAAGAGTGAGGAAGTGGTGTTACAGAGCGGAGGTTCTGCACTCCTCCTGTGATGAAGGGCTGGATCCTGTAACGTTATTACAAACGCCAATGTCAAATGCCTCACTTTTGGAACAGGCAAGCGTTATGAGGAAGGTGTCACTTCGAGTGACATTGTTAATACTCTGACGGACGTTCACTTTGTAGATTGGAGACTAACGCAGCTATTGGAGAGGGGGGGGGTGAAGAGGAAGAGTGACACGAATGCCAGATAGTCCAGATGGGAAACAAGGCAATTAGCGGCCGAGGGGAGGCCAGGCATGAGTTCCCAGCTTAAACAGAAGCCCTCTCGTGTGTGTGTGTGTGTGTGTGTGTGTGTGTGTGTGTCACTCCCACCCTGCCCGAGAGTCAGAGCACAGCAACGGACGGGATCCAACGGAGAACAAGGGAAAGTCACACACATCAAACAAACTGTCAAGCTTTAGACAGGAGTCGATGGGGAGCCTTTCACCGCGCAATTAATCAGGACAGGAGGGGAGACGGTAATAGCCTGGTGTCGAGGCGTCCATTTAAACCCATCAGGTTCTTTTGTTTCAAGCCGGAATGGTCGAGTTAATTTATGCGACGTTTATCCAAAATGAGCATGCCTGCCTGCACTTGTGGCCGTCTCTTAATGTTACACAGTACATCGAAATAACCCATCCGATATCAAAACAAATTAGTTATATTTGTACACTTGGGGAATGGACTTCAGATGTTCATCTTTCCGAAACGCTGTGAGAAACGTGTTCATTTACCTCTTTGGGATTTCACACGTGCGTTCACGCTCGTGTCAGTTGAATTATTCATATCGCGTGCATCTAATCCATACGTCAACTTCTTTTTTGAGTTGAGTTCACTGGCGATGGCAGTGTGCTGGTGAGAGCGTGTGGATGAAGCATTAAGTTGCTTTACTAATTTACTCTGGCGCTCTGCGCCTCGCTCCATGGCTCGATTTTGTCCGTTACCTCGCCTCAGTGGGTCCGCGACTTGCCCCAAGTGGGTTCAGTTTATACGGAGGCTGGCACGCTACGCCCGTCGCATTGGCAACCGCACGTACAAAAATGGCCGCCGCTCAGACCTTTGATTTTAAAAATTGGAATGTCTATTCTATTTCTACGGTGCATGCACACTCTTGAATTGTGTACAGTTCCAAATTGACAATTTCATTAGCGATCGATGATATGGCAGTTGCATATTTTTCGGCTACCTTCAGTTGAGCCCTGCAGTTAATCTCCCATAACTGCAAAAATAATGTCGGGAGAAAACTATGGGGAATCAGCGGACTCCCCTGCTTTTTGCTAATCTTGTCTTTTCTGACTTTGCTCCCCTTTGCCACTCCAAAGTGCTCAAATGTAAAAAAAAATATACAGGGATTTCAGCTGATCTGGGACAAAATAGCATTTGAAAAACTGGGGGAAAGAGGAAAAATCCTTTTGGTGAGTCAGGGAAAATAGTCCAGGGCGAAGCATTTTGGAGTAATGTGATAATGATGAAAGAACTTGAGGAGGAAGAGCATCATTATCCCTTTTCTATCAGCCAATGTGTGACCTCCGGAGCATCTTCACTATAAACTCTGATATATGTGCATGTCTCCCACTCTCCTGCCGCACCTCCTTAACCATTTATATTCCTCTTAAATGGTTTACTGTCGTGGATTAAAAAGGAATTCCCCGAATTTTTCAACCATTCCTGAAACCCAAAACACAATTAACGGTACAATACTTTCAAATTGTTATTTAATGTCAAATCTTCAAATGAAAGGGACACTGGAGAGGCTTTGTGAGACGTTCGATGGTGGAGGACGTGGGGAAATTAAAGCTCAGCCTCAGTGTTAAGACAGGCAGCGAAACAAGCAGGCAACTGCCTCTCTTTCCGTAGAGGGTATTTTGTATGGATCGAAACACACATTTATATATAAATATGTTTTATCCGGCCCCCCCATGTTTTTTTTAAGCAGGGCGGTCTAGTGCAGGGATAGTGTGGGTGGGCAGGATCAGGATGTCTCTGATGTGGGTGACATTTTTGTTGTTTTTCGCCACAGGGAAAGAAACAAACGAGTACAGGATGCAGGTGACAGAAGACAAGAGGAGAAGGAGGCGGGGTGGGGGGGGGGATACAGACTCCTGCGACGTCACAGAGAGATGAATAAGGGATGAAGGTCTTCATCTCCCCAGTAGAGGAAGAGCTAAAGAGACCAGCAGGGTTTCCTGTCGATTAAAAAAAAAAAGAATTATAGAGTGGGTGCTTTCAATCACTCCGGGTGTTTCAACTCCAGAGCGACACACACACAGACACAGACGAGCCATGAAGCTCACCGCTTTTAATACAGTGCCACGTTCGATAGCCAATACATGGATCTTGCAATACTGCCTTCACCGCGATAAACACATGGGCAGACTCATGCACACGCCAAAACAACAACAGGCTGTTACTAGGCTACTGACTGAGTCACATCATGTTTACATTATTGGGCAGGCTACTTCTCCCAGCACATGTAGCTCTGTACCTAATTTTCATTCTCATTTGGAGCTATTATACAAGTTTTTTCTTCAATATATATCTTTTTGCTTGCCATAGATAGTTTTTCCTTACATTTCCAAGAGAGTGAAAATTGGTAGAATCCTGTTTTACCGGTATTAATTTGCCCACTGCTCCATGAAGCTTTCCACAAAAACAAAATCTGTCAACTGCACAATGCCATGTAATTTGGTACACTGATATCTTTAAATATCTAGAGCAAGACACCTTCAAAAGACACTGCTTTAAACTGCCACTGTCGTGAAAGGAGAATTAACCAAACGCAGACCCGGATTACCGTTGCTTTGTACGGATTGTCTCTGCTCTCAGACACTTACACAAACCTTATTGACAAATCCTGACAGATGGACGGATGCATTAATCTCCAGTAAGAAAGGAGAGAAAGACAAGTTTCCCAAAGAGGGAGAAGAGGTGGAAGATAAACGACACGGACACAGAGTAGATGGAACAACATTAAACAGGGGCAGAAGAAGAGACAGCAAAGCACACAGGGCGGATGGGGAAAGAGCGCTGGATGAAGATAGATGCGATCTCGTGGTGGGAGGAAACGCCAGCAAAGGGAGAGAAGGAGCCGCTTCCAGTTCAAGCAAAACCGACACACAGCCGGATCTGAGGCGGCCGAAGCGTTTAGTCGAAACGGGAGAAGTGGGGTGGAGAAATGCGAGTGGAGAGGTGTTAAAAAGGAGGTGGGGGGGGGGAAGAGAAATGGGCACATGAGGAAGCATGGTTAAAGCTGACATCTCCGATAGCTGGGGAAGGTTGAGGACGGAGTGATTTGATGAAACGATGAAAGAAGAGGAGAGGAGGAGGAGAGAGGCGCCAGGGGAAGGAAGGCATGTTATGTTGGGAGACGGAGAGAGAGAGAAATGACAGGCAGTAATACAGAATTGGGGGCGTGGAGTAAATAAGAATTCATGTAGGCAGCTGACGGACAGTTGAATGTCAGGTTTGGAAAGCATTTTGGTAAACGGCGACGCTGCATGTGCTCATCTCGGCTGGGGAACAAAACAAGCGATGGGAAGGGAAAAGAGGTGTGTGTGTGTGTGTGTGTGTGTGTGTGTGTGTGCGTGTGTGTGTGTGTGTGTGTGTGTGTGTGCGTGTGTGTGTGTGTGTGTGTGTGCGCGTGCATCTCTGACTGAATCAAATACTCAGTGACTGAGTCGGTCACATTCGAGGTCGTATAGATTAGAAATGTTACAGATCAAAAACAGCGGATTTCAAAGACCAACAGAGTGGAGAGTAAATTGATTTGTGTTTATGTTGTTAACACACACACACACCCAAGAGGTTCACAGACCGATACCTTAGCTTTTGCCCGGTTTTCTAGAAGCTAGTTTAGAACATTTTCGGACAACCCTGTCTCCCAGTTATTACTTTTATATATAACAAAAAATAAATCAAACGCTCTTCTAATAGAAAACTAAAGCGTGACGAATGGTTATGTTATGTGTTTAGGAACTCAAACTTATTTGTTTAGGGTTACAGAAAAGGTAAATGTTGAAATAATAATACAGAACCTACTTGCGATAGTAACATAACCAAACCAATTTTTAATTCTAACATTTGACCAAAGCGCTTTCGTTGCTTAAACTGCCGGTATTTTGAGTCAAAGTCCCGCCCTTTGCACAGTCTCTCGATAACATCCACACGATAGACTGTTTGCAGGGATGGCGAATTTCTGTAGGCCAGCCGTGGAAGTTAGCAAACATTTTCTCAAAACGGTTTATGATACTTCGTCGTTTTATTCAGGAAGACAACAGTCACAAATGAACACCGCTTTTATGAGTTCTGAAGTACAATTGGCAGAAGTACAACACTAACGGTGGACTAGTGCGCATAAGGACGTTTTGTAGCATCATTCAACCACTTTTCAAAACGCGTAAAAGCTTCAACGTGCATGAGAGGGGTCTCTAATGACGGAGCAAAGCGTTGAAATCTCTTAAGCTTGAGTTAACAGACCGTATTTTAGGCATCTGACCACAAAGCCATTAAAAAAAAAGAGATGAGATGAGCAAAAATGCTGACTCATTTCTGTGTTTCTGGACGCATTCCTGCATCACTCTATACCAGGGGTGCCCAATAGGTCGATCGCGATCGACCAGTAGATCGCGGTCGTAGTGCGGGTAGATCGCATGCCATTAAAAAATTTGTTTTTACTCTTTCAAAAACTTTATTGACAAAACGCAGCTCTCAGTTTTCAGCTGCTTTCAAAGTATACACAGGAAGTCACAGAAAAAATGACTTCCGTTAGTTCCGAACTTTAGGCTTCTTGTAGTTTACAGATCACATTTGGATCTATTCATAAGTGTTTGTAAATATATATTCATGTAGAAATGTGTGTGCAGCTGCATCATTTGTTGTTTTATGTCTGCCTGTGAAATACATTACTACTGGTTTTCACCCACAGGACTATTTTTATTTTTATTTTCTTTCTTCTTACCGGTCACTCCTCTGCACACTTCATATTTAAACACTCATGCTACTTAACATACACTTTTTAACTTAAACACACGTCACTTTAACTTAAACACACATGTACACTTAAATTAACGTAACTGTTGTCTGAGCACTTTATCTGATACTTATTTTAATTATCCATCGCACTGTTGTTGTTGTTGTTGATTGTTGTCTGTCTCGTCTCATATCTAATGTATGCACCTTCCACCAAGAAAAATTCCTCGCCTGTGTAAACATTCCTGGCAATAAACGGTTTCTGATTCTGATCTGATTCTATGTGTTGTATAAATACGATTTTGTATTCAACCACACAATATACGTTTTTAGATTAAACATGAGACTAATAGTCAACAATCGAGCGTTAAGAATTACAACTACACATAAAATAAGGATTTTCTACAACACGTGGTGTTTGCTGTCAAATCTAAGAGCCAATCAGCTCTCTGATGTGGCGACAGCCAGGCGTTTCCCATCATGCACTGCGTCACGCAGTCGGTGGAGAGCTACTGTGGCGCCTGGCGCTGAAATCGGGGGCCGCCTTGCTCTCGTGAGATTATCGTTGACCACGTGTGCATGACGTCAGAGCAAGTCGGGATCAAGTCAGACTAAAATCCAACCGGCATGCATTGATCCCCGCCGATCGAGTCTGCGCAGAACTGGCTCATCTCGAACGAACCTATTATTGTCAATCACCACAGACGGTGCGCCCGCAATGGTTGGCAGCTTGAATGGATTTATTGCCAAGTACAGGGAGGACGATGTTTTCCCCGACTTCCTTAATTACCACTGCATAATACACCAACAAGCATTATGCACTAAAATGCTAAAAGTGAAAGAGATCATGGATGTGGCAACGAAGGTCGCCTGTTCCGTGCGCATCTGGAGAAGGCCGACTGTATAATAATATTGTAAAAAATATTAAGTCCAAACACCGTTCCACCATGACTGATGACCATTTGGAAGTCTGCCTGAGGCTGGCTACCAGCAGCTACTGTCTGGACTATGCAACCCTGCTGGTTCCATTCAGTGAAGTCATCAGAGTAAAATGTAATGACCAAAAATTTACAGAATTGTATTGTGTCATAAGGGTTCATGCAGTTATGCAAGGTACGCCAATATTGTAAATATAAACTATATATATATATATATTTTTTTTTTTTTACCATTATTAATGTAGGTAGATCTTTTTGACTTGGTCATTTTAAAAGTAGCTCGCGAGCCAAAAAAGTGTGTGCACCCCTGCTCTATACATTAATGTCACATTTACTACACTGGATAAAAACATTGCCAGTATACAGATGCAATTTCTTAGAGACAAGAGTATGATGTTTACATGAATAAAATAGTAACCAGGTTTTTCATATCTTGGAGTTAGTTCCAAAAACAAAGAGATAAGAAAAGAAACAGGAAGCAGAAAAGGTGCGATAACACAACCTCAGAGGCGCTACATCCCACAACAAAAACACACATCCTCAATCAGTCAATTGCCAGACGAGGCACTTTAGAGTTCAGCTCAGAGGCCTGTCTCACGAAGCTGGATTAACATACCCGGGGTTTCCCTCAGTTATCCAGCTGCACTTAACCAGATGTCCGCGGTAGGGCTGCAACAACGAATCGATAAAATCGATTATCAAAAGTGTTGGCAACGAATTTCATTATCGATTCGTTGTGTCGCGCGATTATTATGCCGGGCAATAAGTCGCGGAGAAGAAAAAAAAGAGCGGAGCAGAGCAACTGACCGGCAGCGTTTCTGAGATTGGAGTGAGACACTGACACACGCCTAGAAATAGAAGATCTTTGACGTCTCGAGTCTTGGCCAATCAGCGTTAAGATGTCTCCAGCGTCTCATTTCCCTCAAACTTGTTTTTAATGGAAGCTAGTCAGCTTGCTATCGCGTTAGCTAGCGTGTTTGGGTTGTGTGTTGTCGTTAAAGTTACTTTATGTTCCGTTACAGTTCAGTCTTGCTTGTAAAAAAACGTAACGTGATGAAACATGCCGTAACCCTCCGGTCTGGTTCAGTTCACCAGTCACTCGTTAACGTTAAACCGGAACACCGGCGGATCTGGCTGCAGGTTTTTTTTTTTTAAACTCAAAGTAGAATGAATCAAATCACGTAGTTGGGCGTCGTGGTCATAAGAGGCCCAGATATTGATCAGATGATGTGAATGAAAGAGTTTAAGGAAGGTACAGGTCAAAACAGGCGTGAGACGAGCAGTGCAGCTTCCCTCTGTCCCAGTGTTTCATACATATTGATAAAGCAGGGCATGCTAAATGCAGCCTCTGCTCCAAGGAGATTAATTACAGTAAAAAGGGCTCACATTTGAGCTAACACAAAAAAATGTATGCTTTACATCTGTAAAGCATACATGTGTATGTTTTTAGTGTTAGTCCATTTGTATTAATCTTTTTTAATTAACAGCTCAGGGATGTTCAAGGAGCAACCTGTTTGTGCTTTCTGAAGAGGTTTTGCACTGTCACTTCTGTTTTTGAATAAAGGGTTGGAAATTAATGCCTTTTTTTTTTTTATCCGATTCATCGATTAATCGAAAAAATAATCAACCGATTAATCGATTATTAAAATAATCGTTAGTTGCAGCCCTAGTCCGCGGTCTCGCTTATTGGTCTCACGAAGCCGGTTATCAACTCGTTAAGTGAACCCAGGAGCGTCTCATCTAGATCTGTGCTCGTGCACATAAAAGGGGCGGAGTTAACTCCGTTACACCAATTGTGCACCATGGAGAAGCCGCCGAGAGCAACGTATTTTACAACGGAGGAGCAAACCATAATCTTAAGAATGTACGAAAAATATAGAGAAAGAATACAAGCAAAAAGCAACACTGCTGCAGCAGCCAGAAGCCGCAAGGAATCGTGGGGGAAAAAATCGCCGACTCCGCCAATGCATAAATTACTGGGATTGTAATATTAAATCACTGTCTCAAATGTATGTGCCTATTTTGATTATCTTTTCGTTTTAACAATTTAACCTCATTTCAGTTGCAACCCCAGTGGAGCTAAAAGAACATGGGCGCAAGTTAAAAGGTAACAGTAAATTCAAACTGTCATACACTTACAAGCAATCTGTTGGTGCTGATCGTGCATTAAAGAGGAAGAAATCTTTTGCCACTTCTCATGTCGGCCATGAGGAGGCAACAGATGAAGAGACGCTCTCTGGAGCGCTGCTCTTACTATCCGTGCGCCTTCCTCAACGGGATTCTGTAGAAATGGGCAGGCCGTTTTTCCAAGACAATGATTGGCCAGTAGGCGGTCTTATAGACCCGCTGAGATCTTATCCGGGAACTTAACCTGCTCCGGAGCAGGTTAGGCGTTCAGCGTAAATTACCGGGGCAACGTACCCCGCTAAGAAGTGAACCAGCTTCGTGAGACGGAAAACCCAGGGTTAATCCAGAAGTTACCTCGCTAAGAGGAAATCCAGCTTCGTGAGACAGGCCTCAGGTGTCGAAGACTAATCAGAAAGATTTGTTTTCATTTCAGCCATGAAGACCATTACGTGGCGCACAGACAAATAATCAGAGACCTGGAATATGAATTCACACGCCTAAAAATCAGCACCCAACACACATGTTGGGGCTTTTCAACAAAAAAATAAGCATATGAGGTTTTATAGACATGGAAGTCTGATCATATCTGGCCCTTGTTTGAACATACATATTCAGTGTCATTTTGATTGCCTTTAACCATACTCTTCCCACACACACACACACAAAACACACATACACACCCCTATTTATGGTGAGTTCATTTCGGAGGTCCATCTATATCCACATCAGTTCAGGTCAAAGTTGCTGAACTGCAAATGAAAGCCCATCTCTATAAACATCTTCCATCCATCTCATTTCTGCGGAGGCCCTTTCACAAGCTCAGGACCGTAGTGTGTGAAGGCCGATCAAGGCTATATTTGTCCAGGAATGTATTAAGCCTGAGGTCATAAAGCGGGGGAGCCTGCTGGGTTCACCCTTTTCCTTCTTGCTGCCAAGCACTGCACCAGGGTGGGAGGAATACGCGGGAGCGACCTTTGGCGAAGCAAAAGCACTTCACTCTCCGTCTGAGCGATTAAAGGTTTCATGTTAAGGTCAAGTGCATGAGACTCATATCTGCTGGTCCCACTGGCACAGGATGGGAGAACTGTGTGCTGCCAACTCTTAGGGAAAAGTATGATGATTTATTTTTTTCCCCTCTTATGTCGGACAAAACCCACAACATTTAGACTATTGAATAATCAAAAAATCCCTTTACTCATTTTTATACACGAAACATTTGCTGGTTTCCAGCTTCTCAAATGTAAAAACAACCTTGTCCTCTTTGTCATAAATGTAAGAGTTACAAAATTCTGTTAATAAATTTAGTTGGAAACTTTCAAATCGAGAGTAACACAAATCTAAAGGGGAATTGGTGGGAGTCAACAGAAATAAATTAATGAATTAATAAAATCTTGCGTGAAAACATGGGAGCCCTTTGGTACTGATGTCTGTACGTGTGATGGGAGAGCGCACTGTGCAGGGCGGATTCCTACTTAATGGCCAATTATGCGATGAAAAGAGTGCACTGCTGAATGCAGTACAGTGTTACGATTCAATTAAAATGGTCAGGCTTTCAACTGAAACATGCTGGGTGACCTAGTATTTCTCATGCATTTCCCAGATGAGATTATTATTAGGAAGGCATGAATTATAAATTAAAAAAATAATAATTCAAAGTTCACATTGAACAGCACATTTTAATACTACGCATTCGGCTATGGAAAATTACAGGCTTTTTTCACTATTTGCTTACAAAAGTGTTTATGAATGAGTCTTTGGAGCCTTTGAAATGTGCTTTACTAAAATCAAACATTTACGATTATGTAAAAAAATAACGCTGTAGATAGTGAACTACATAGAAAACACACAAAAAAAGGGGGAGAACTCAAAATCAGTGGCGGTGCGTCAATAGAGGGCGCTAGGGCGCCGCCCCTCTTAAAATTTTGCGATGAAAAAAAAAAAAGAACAAAAAAATATAATATATACTGTCAAAAAACATTATATACCAAATAATTTAAATAAGAAATATACCGTGTTGACACGCTAAATGTGTGTGGGAGACCGTAAGCCCCTGTCAACAACCACTTAAGATATACCAAATATAATATATCGTCATTCATCATCACTGAGAAAAGCCCCTCCCCTCTCGGGGCGCCGGCCCAATGTGAGTCTATGGAAAGCTAACAAACATTTCACCCTCGTGACGGCAAGGACAGCTTCTCATTGGCGGATGAAACGTGAATCTTCGGGCGCACGAATCTGCGCCCTAGCCAATGACATCGTTTCTTATTGCAACGTGGTTGGACTATTCGTCCAATCAGAGACCTTTATCATTCCCTCACATCCCATATAGCTCCCACGTAGCTACGCGAGCAACACAGCTAGCAGAGACTTTGATTATGTTAGTATGGCGACTGAAAACTCTGTGGTATCTCTACGCGAAACACCTTTCAATCCACGATCAGATGTTGACAAGAAGAGGCTGAAAGAGTTGGGACCCGAACGTCCGGATTTAAATATTCAGTAGCAAAGCAGTGACCGCGGGAGGACGTACACCCGGAGCTTCTCCTCAAGCTACATGCTAACCGGAGCTGTTAGCTGGATGCTCAGTGTGGAGCAAAGCAGTGGCTCTGAGCAGCCGAGGAAGCGCCGGCTGTGAAGGAAGATGAGCTTGAAGGATTGCTGCAGAGGTGAGTGTCAAAATCAGCAGATGCCTGTTAGAGTTTAATGTTTTATCTTTCCCACAGCAGAACACATGTTGGACATTGTTAGATTTGGGTGGATATCATATCAGACTATAACTTTATCTAAAATACCAATTCAACCCCCAACAAGTTAGAGAGTGTGTGTGTGTGTGTGTGTGTGTGTGTGTGTGTGTGTGTGTGTGTGTGTGTGTGTGTGTGTGTGTGTGTGTGTGTGTGTCATGGCTACAGCCATCAAGGTGGCTCCTGGCCTTTTGTCTATGTTGCTGAGCCATCAAGACACACAAAACATAGTTTTTTGTCTGTAGTATGAAGCCTGTTTGTAGTAGATATTTCCCCACAACTTATCTTACTGTCTCTGTCTCTCTCTATATATTTATCTGTAGGTTATTGACACCATACTTGGACACACCAGGGAACGCTTTGCCTTCAAAGACCACCTCACCAGTGCCACCTTACTGCAGGGCCCCCAGTTTGAATGCTACGTCAATGTATTCCCTGCAGTTGCTCTGGCCACCACATTGAATGTTTCTTAAACCATTCTGCTCTGAACCTCTCATGCCCAAAGTTACAGTTTGTTGATAGTTGTTATTGGACAGTGTTGAGCACTGTGTTTTCTTGAAATAAAGCTTTGTTTTTTTAGAATATTCTACTCCAAACCTCTTTTCTTCTCATTGTGGAGTGCTATTTAAACCGCGCCGCCCAACTGCGCCCCCCCCAAAAAAAAATTCACCAGCCGCCACTGCTCAAAATATAAAAGACCTTTGAAGGGAAATCCCACAGTGAGGATTGTAAAGCCCATCTAATCCCACAGTCTGTTTACATGCACTCAAAATAGCCGAATAACCTGAGATGCGACGCCACAGCTTTACCCGACACAGTGTGGTTTAGTTCCCCATTACATATGCCTGAAGGGGGGAAAAAACACATTGTGTGACTCCCTTCAAAGCTTCAAGATGGATCCAAGAGAGGATGAACAGTGACGGCTGCGAGTACAAAAAGGAGATGATATCGGCGGAAAAAGACAAAGTGGAAGACGAATGACTGAAATCTTTTAAAGGATTTAAAGGATAGTCCTCTGAAACGACTGACATTTCAAAAGGCCAGACTTCCTGAGAGGCATTGACTCTTCCTCCATTAGAGTAGGGCAGTCCGTGATTACACATATCAATAACATCTGAGCACACAGCCTGCGCTTTATACAATGCTATGTGTCGTATATGTTTATGTGGATTTGTGTGTGTGTCTGTGTGTGTAAAAAGAGATCGAAGGATGTCAGTGGTCTGGCTCCGGCATCTCTGCGACTCCCTGAAAGGATGTGCTGGTCGGTCAATTGGCATAACCAGATTAAGTGGGACAAAGAGGATGTGTCTTTACTGGCATCAAACTCAATATGTGTTTGCGAGTTGAGGTGCTAACTAGAAACCAACACACACACCCACGCACACACACAAACCTGCTGGAGGAGTAATCTAATTTAAAAGCCTAAACAATAATTCCAGGAACAGTGGAGAGAGCCGAGTTAAACTGATTATCATCATTTACCGATCCTTGTTTCCGCCTTCACCTCATAGACATTCTTAATTCTAAGTTAATATTAAACTGCAGTTATGGAAGCAACTACTAGCGGTGCGATGGATCATAAACCTCACGGTTCGGAAACAAAAAGGGCTTTTAGAGATCCCCCGATTCACGTTTTTTTTTTTTACACTGATACCAAGTGGCGATCACTGATGATCCTAATTGGCCGATGCAGATCGATTTGGATGATTCGCTTTGTTGAAGCTGGTGCACGTTTTACTTTGTTTTAGTCGTCTATAGTGTTTCTGCATCGAAACACGACTTAATGGTTAGCAAATAATAGATTGTATTTTCATTCATAAAACAAATTCTAGTCATCAGTAGTTTTGATGATGTATTTTTAAGCTGCTCAGAGCTGGTGTTAGGAAAGTAAACCGGTCATAATTAATCTAGAATATCTATTATATATTGCTGTGAAAACATCTTCTTCAAAGAACTGGATTTATTCAAGTTTCTCACCAAAAGCTACAATTTAAAAGATGACATTTGAACAGATCATGATAACGTTATGAATTACCTAGAGACACTGAACGCATCATAATGGAGCTGAATGGAACCGCAGTAGTTACTAGCGCTCCTCTCAATCGGTTGTTCTTCACAGTGTAGCTACATCAGAGGAGGATCTCCCAATTGCATATTTTTTGTAGATGGAGATCGGCAGCGAAACTTAATTTCACACTTTTAACAACTACAAAGAAACTAATAAAATAAAGAGTGCGATACAGGAAACATCCAGGTTTATTGTCAGTGACAAAGAAACGGTTTGGCCATTAGCGTTGTCAAACTTTAGACCTGCAATAAATGATGTTCTTTTTTCAGGCCACATGTGTGAACAGGTTGTAAACACAACACTGACATATCATCACCTTTTAAAGTTGATATGGTGAACTTGTTAGCAAACAGTTGCTCATTTACACATCCAGCAGTTACGCAGAAAGATTATCCTTCATGAGACGTCTCGTTTCTGTCCACTATTCCCTCTCTTTGAGCTCCGTCTCTAGAGAATCCCGTCTGTTAAATAGTGTTGAGCAGGTAGTGTGCAGTGGGTTTAGAGCTTTCTCCCAAAAATCAGCTGTCTGATGTGGCCAAGAACAAACCCCTTAGAGTAGGGAGAGTGAGCCAAAACATTCACCGCCAGACAGCCTAACAATAGTGATTAAAGCCACTTTAATATAACTTTGCAACAAAACTTATTTGCTTTGAGGAATTCTTCTTTTTGCAAGTTATGTGAAGAAATGTAATTCTACGCTGTCAAGTCTAAAATAGAAAAGTAAAAGGTCACCCCAACATTTGGACCGGTAAGAAAAAAATAGGTCAGTATTATGACAGATGTGACAGCCGAGAGGCTTCTCCAGACACTGTTTGATTATCAAACATAAGATGTCAAAAAACGGCACAAGTGCAATCATCTGTGAAATCCTAAAATGTCAAAACATTTAGAAAAATGTCCACCACAATTTCTTAAAGCCTGAGGTGACCTCATCCCATGTCTATTTCATTTTGTACGACCATAGAATATCTAAAGGTATTACATTTAAAATGATTTCAAAACTCTCACAGTGAGAGGCGGGAACCAGTGATCGTTTCAGCTCTTTTTTCAAAATGGGCACGGTTTTCATTTTCCTAAATAAAGAATGTGCAGTTGGCAGACAGAGAGAGGCAGCGCTTTAACAAAAAGGGAATTGTGTAACCTCTCTGTGGAATACACAACACAGACTGTGTATACATGAACATCAATAACCCTTTTATGATCGGTGTCGGTGTCTGAGCATGTAAACACCTCATCATGTTTTCAGAAAACCCGAATACACCTGAACCCGGTTGTCATCCGAAAGAAGCACGGCTGCATGTTTATACCTTTGCCCTTTTATTACCATGCACCAATGGTGATACCAGAGTGTTGTGTTTCTGTCATGTAAGGGTTGTATATACAGAATTGTTGAGATGGGGAGAGGCATTGAACTGCTGACCTGCAGAAGCCTGTGGCGTACAGTTAGTCACAGCACAGTTGGGAAAAAGACCTCTCCTACATGGTGTAACACAAAGTTCAAGGACGTGGCTCTGATCCAGGAACTTTTTTTAAATCTTGCAAGATTTTTTTGGCTGACATGCTTCGGCAGCAACAGCCGCCAGCAGGGTTTCCTAGACGAGCTCTTGCGAAATCAAAATGAATGGACGGAGCGCCGGCTAAGAGAGAGAGCTCGGAGCGAGAGCACAGGCTTCTCACTGAGGTGATCCAACAGCTCTGGAGTCAGCGGTGAGCCAGGTGATGAGTGGGCTGAGACGCTTTCACATCCCACCTCCTCTGCAGCAGGTTGTGCTAGTCCCAGTAACATCCATTATGACGTCCCTCCGTCTTTCGACAAGTTTAATATCAAGACATTTGTTCAACTTATATCAGGGTTCATACACATTTTGACCAATGGGTTTCCATGACTTTAAACCAAATTTCCATGACCAAACATTTTGTGAAATGTCGGTGTAAACATGAAAAAAGTGAGAAAATGTAGTATTTAAACTAACAATGAGAATTCCAAAGCATACAGTAAACCTTAAATGACTCAAATGAATGAGAGACAATAGTTTGATTAAAAGAATAAACATTCATATAGATGCCTGCTTATATTTTGAGCATCTTTCTTTTAAAAGCATATTAATTATTTCAAACTCAGCGTAAATGAACGTCATGAACATAACAAATTTCCATGACTTAATTTTTTTCAAAGACTTTTCCAGGACTGGAAATGACTGTAAGAACCCTGTTATATATTTATTTAAATATTGCATAATTTCAATTGGTTACAGTTTTACTAGCCGTTTCACAGATTAATTGGCAGCATCGTGGCCGTTTTTGGGGACTTTTTTATAAATATTGTTCACTGTAATTAGGAATTTTTGGACTACCAAAGACATAATAAAAACAGAAGGAAGGGAGATTGAACAAATAAACATAGCCGTCTTGGTCATCCTCGATACCCAGTAGGACGTAAGAACTAAACCCACCCTTTCCGACTCGCAAAGTCTCGGTAGCCGCCCCTAGGGGGCACAATTGGCACGTGGTTTCCATGTCCGCAGCCAATCACTCGCAGAAGCACGTAGGCCCGTAAGCATTCGTCTTTTTGGATCAGTTCCTCTTGGCTTGGGACCGTCATGCAGTAGCTCAGTGAGCAACATACCGTGACAGAACGTACAACCACTTTTCTTTTTTTTACTGCGCTTGTGTGCACCCTAAACGGGTTAGCAAGTAAGCGATATTTCCCACAATGGCCCAGTTTGTACAACTAGATGGCAACCCTCATCAATAGCAGAACTGGTGCGCATGTTGTTTTGATTTTTTTGGGGGTATATATATATATATATATATATGGCTATAGTCTCTGTGTCCCACCGTGGTTAAAAAGGACGCCCTCTGTCATGCGGAAATTCGCTCTCCAATCGTAATCAGTGCGGTCCATAATGACATCTCTGTGCCACGAGTCACGGCTGCATATCTTCCTCCACCAAAAGCTCCCTTGTCCCAAGCGGTCGCAGTGAAACTGACAGCGGCCAAAGTTGGTAGTGTAACGGACCACTGTTGATCCGTACAAAGTAAAAAGATAACATTTAGAGCCTTGTAGAGTGGCTGCTATAATCAAACAACGAAGGGATCTGTATGCCAATATAGATCATCAATGATCGGCAATTAGTATCAGCGGCAAAAAATACGGCTCAGGGATCTTTCTTTTGTGCTGATCCGATTCGTGGCAGGATCCAAACTGAGTTTTATGACCCGTTGCACCACTAGTCAGAGTAGACTCTCCTCCGGCTACAGGAACTAATAATTGCAACGCATTTAATAGAAAAGTGACACATTTGAATTACAGTCAAAGTAATTTAAAGTCAACAATCAAAATTGCAGCATTACAGCGAAATTTGTGCAAATGTAGGCCTCCAGGATGTGCTTGCAGGAAGTCATAAACAAATAAAACAGACATAAATACAACATACGCAAATCTAGCATGCATTTTAATATGCCGACATTCCTCTTTGTATTACTATCTGGTTTCCGGTTAACATTGTTGTCCATCATTACTTTAGGGAATCACGTGAAAGACACCGCTGGTCTTTAAAGAGAAATCTACTTTAAATCCAAAAGAGGATGCACATGCACATAACCGTGCAGCCCCACTGAAACACTTAATTATGTGGCAAGAGGCCAAACTTATCTGTGGCACATGACCCACAGAGCCACTAAAGTGTCTTTTAAAAAGGGGGCTTTCCAGCAATAGAGACAAAAACGGTTTTATTCACAGCCTGTTCATTCAGTGATGCATAAACCAGAGAAACGAATGGCCAGGATGCCTTGGGAGAGAGGCTGTGTGCGCCTCTTCCTCTCTTTCTCCGACTCCCTCATCCACGTGTCGTTGAGCGATCATAACCTGTATAGACCCAATTAACACGAGTTGGGCCAGAGGCGCCAGCTGGCATGGCAGAAAGGAACATAATCCCCTTCCTCCTCTCGTCGCACACCAACTTCTCTCACCCGTGACATGCGGTGCCGGCGAGTGGTAAAGTCCTGCGGCGCTTAACCTGCCCCAGTACAGGTAAGGCAAGCCAGTGTGGAACAACGTCCCATCTCGATCTCCAAACCGGTCCTCAGAACACCAACCGACGTCACAGCAGCGTGCGTGGTTTCATTATGTCCTCTGCAGCATTACAAAAAAAACAGCCATTCAAGCACCCTTGGTAACATTACAGAAAATGTAAAAGAGACAAAAGAGAGAAAACGCAGCGAGCTGAATGACAGAGTGGCAGGGAGAATAAAGGAGGCGGACGTGGCGAGGGGTTTGAGTGTAAGAAACATTAGCGTCTGGGAAGAAATTGTACTTTTCTGAACAGCGTTCGTAGAACATTGGCGTTAATGTTAATGGCGTTAATTAAGACAGATACTCAGAATGTCCCTGAAGGCTATCAATGACACAGCTGCATCCTGTATCTGTGCAGCGAGTCTTTCTCCAGAAACTTAATTCATTAAAAACCCAAAGCACATACAATTTTACCTGAAGACATAAATGGGTATTTAAACCTGACCTATTCTATTTAGTGGATTATCGGCCACTGCTGCAGACCGGGGCCGCTCCAGGCAAATCCAAAGAGTGCTGTGGGCAATTTGCACGAGGGTTTCTGTTCAAATTTTGTTTAAAAACCGGACAAGAGGCCACGGGTCACATGGATGGGATGTGACACCGGTGGCCTAATGGGAAACATGCTGCTGCCACACGGTCTTTAATTACAGCCAAAGTCCTCAGACCGGCCCTTGGGTGAGCCGGCTAATTCTCTACAGCCGGCACACATATGCACACCCTCCACGAAAGCTACACTCTGATACTACACTCAAATACTCGACTGACTGACGGACGAAGTCGATATAATTACCCGACATGATGGAGCTCCGGCGGCACGGCCGTCCGTATTAATGATAGAGGAATCTATCAAGCTCATTCCGTGTCTCTCGGCCCTCAATCATGTGCTCACTCTCGCCCGCCTTTCAAGCCTAATTTATGATTCAAGGGAAACCATTAGCACGGAGCCGCACAGAGACGGGGCACAGTCACAAGGGTGGCAGATATGCAGCGGAGCCGTGCACAGCCTTTCTGAGAATGGAAGTACACGGTGGGTGCAGCGGACGGCACCACGGGCCCGGGGGGGGGGGAGCTATGGAGTGTGTAACCTGATTGCAAACTTGCATGCGAGCACACACACACACACACGCCTTCGATAGCAAGGCGGCCCTACTGTACATGCCGGGGTAACGCCGTTGACATTTTAATAATGAATGAAGACAGTCTCTGCATTGCCCTCTGCAGCTGAAAAACTAATTTGGCGTACGCGGCCCGTGAACAACTTACTTGGGATTAGTGATGTTAGTCCATATACAGTAAGCGAGCGATAGCTTTGAATAAATCCCTTGGCTGTGCCGCTGTGGTGGATTTGGATATCAATAGTGAACGTGGAATAAACAGTGAATTAAATATATTAAGTATACTAATTGTATTTTAAAACACCTAAAAAAAACAAACTGATTATTTCTCTTTGACGGATGTTTGGTGATGAGCAGGTCGCGTAAAAAAAAAAAACGACACGTGAAGAAACGGCAGTGAAAGGTGAGCAATACACCGAAACTTGTTCCTTGAAGCGTGGGCGAGCAGCATATTCTGGTATTTTTCTCTGTTGTACACGCAGTTGTTTGATACATTCCAATTATAAAATAGACTAGAGCCACTTTAAATATCTTCAAAAGTAAAATTTCCATAAAAAAACTAACATTTGCAAGCATTTTGTTGGCAGATGTGACCCCTAAGGAGAACTCTACAGGTGATTCCTCGTCTTTTTTTACTTATTTATTTGAATTAAAAAAAGGTGGGTCAGGTATAAGAACGCACAAACAAATGTGATGTCAAAAACCTGCATTGCGTAAGTCATAAAATAATGCATGTATTTATACATATAGAAATATATCTGTGTCTTACGAGCAGCTAAAGCCTGTTCGTGAAGCTGTGAGCCTGACAGTCTGATTTTAGTTATTTTTGGGGTTACAGTCGTTGAATGTTGAGATACGACATGCATCAGCATTTAGAGAAGCTCTATTCGGTGTGACAGATATTTCTATCGCACATATCTATAGATATTTACCTTGTTGTAAACCTTCTGTATTCAGATTCATGAAGACATCTCTTGATACAGTCAACAGAAACAAGCTGAAAGTGTGTGACAACCGGCAGACGTGAGCCGTCACGTCATTTAGCGGTCGCATATTGAACAGCGTTGTGTTTTATATGTTGATTTTGATGTTTATTACGTCGCCGTCTCTTTAATGAAACACACTCGGAGAAGTTAACATTTCCGCGATACGCTCTGAACCTCTACCCCCGATCAAAACAACCCTAAGAAGGCGTGCAGAACCTCATGAGTGCATCCTGACACGATGAATTAGCGGCGGTGCTTTCAGCTCGCGCACAAAAACACCTGTGAGCGTTTGTATGAACGCACACCCATCAAATTGCAGAGTCTTTTTTTTCCCGACTTATCCTCAAATGGCAGTTTAAACCTGTACGTTGTGATGACAGAACTCGTTAAAATGTGACCTTTAATCAGGAGCAGTCAGTTGTTGAATTATCGCCGTCAGCGGATCAAAGCAGATTAAATCTGCACCGCAGTGGATAAGGAAACCACATTGTTCCAAGTCAAATTACTGGAAATGTAATGAAAGGGCCGGTTACTTTTACGACTGTTTGTTTCATATGAATGTAAATGAGGCAGGAGTGGAGTCATTTCCCAGCTCTCATATCAGCCGGATGAGGGGAACACCTGTTTCATTAGGAAATTCACAAAGAAGAAAACCTTTGGGGTTTTCAGACAAATTTCAGAACTTTGTCTTTCCCTTCCAGGTTCTCCATCACACCGCAACATATTACTCACCCGGCTCGCAATTTCCTCTCAACGGAGAAAGTTTGTCGGCTCAATCGAATCCGTGAAGAAGTGCATGCAGTCGGAAGGCAAGGGCAAGTACGACATTGGTATTCTGCGGCGAAGAGAATGCGACGTTATCCCTGTGATCACATGGCTAAAGCCTCTCAGAGGGTTGGAAATGGATCACACGACCAATTCCATTACATTGCTGACAGACCAGATTTATCTGCAGTTGCAGACTGACACACCCTCAAACTGCTATTTGATTTTTTTCTTTTTACTCTGTACACTCATTCGGATGTACGAGATGGGATCAACAGATAAGGAGGGGTGGATTAAGACCCAGAGATGCTTCAAAATATAAGAGACTCGCCACGAATGAGGGGAAGGGATGCAGTGGACGGCTAACGGGGTTGTAAGCTAAACCTAGCTTGCGTGTTGACCAACTTCGTTTCAAGGCAAAAGTATTTCTAGCCCTTTTGAACAAAAGGCGGGGCGAAGCTTGACAATCCCTTGAATGAGTGTTGTCAAAATTGTTAAATTATATTTTCGAATTCCTTCAATTCCTCATGCAATTTTAGACGGTCAACAATAAAAGAATCTAAAAAAAAGTCCTTCACACGGCCAATAACTTGTGCAGACTTTATTATTGGTCCTTAGACCATCAATGGGTGAAATTCTTACAGACAAAAAGCGCTGATGTCATATAACCTGGAAAGAAAAGAAGAAAATACCAATCTGAAGGCTCCTCCAGCACCTTTATGATCCAAGGCTTTCTGGCTTTCTGCGTAGGATGCAGATAGTGTAAATATTAACCAATCAGATACAGGGGATGCGGTTAGTTAGAGTAAATAGTCACTTTGACTTTCTGATGTTCTGTGTCGGCGTCTCTCTCTCCCTATAACGCATTCATGACCGTGTGAACATCAGGAAGGTAGTACATTTACCAGTGAAGGGAAGATTTATTGTTCCGTTCTGTTGGTGTCACTTGCAGGCTTATGGAGATGAACATTTTGCATACACACAGTTGAATGTTGTTTAGAGCACAATTTAAGCTTGGGGAAATTGCTTACAACACATTTACACTGCTATGCTAGTGCAGCTCTAAAATGTACTAAAAATACAGGGCTATATTTCCTGTCGGGCTCCCGATTGGCAGTTTTGCATAAGACGGCCATGGAAGCAATCCACACCGGAGATTTCTTAACTTCTTTACGACCACTATGCCATTTTATCTATGGTTGCGGGGCGAGACAAACATGCCTGCTGGAAGCAATATAAAAACTAAAATATAAAAACATCTTTATTCTAAAAATCGCACATGGGAGTGCGGCGTATTATGTAATAAATCTCCAGAGGGTTCCCACAGGCGAAACAAAACAAGCGGCCCTCTTCTTCTATTCATCAAGGGATGGAAAAAATAAAATACATATATTTATATATATTGCTCCCGGTTACAACAAAGTAGAGACAACATGATTGTTTGCAATATGAAAAATAATACGACTAAACAATTTTTAGAAACAACGGGCAAAAATATGGATTATTGAGGGATTTTAAATCAGTGGCAATCTTGATTTCTTACAATTGTTTTGTAAAGATTAACAAAAAAATAACTCAGCATATTTCTCTTTGTACCCAGTAATCCCCCTCTGTCCACATATCCCACGTATGACTTCATATTGTCAATATTCTCTAAAGTATGTGCCTCTCACTTTAAACCCCTAAGCTGCCAACCTCCACCGCACTGTAATTATTTTTCTTCTCGTCCAATCTCCCCATCCCTCCTCCGCCCGTCTCATACTTCTCCCTCCCCACAGGATAAGGCTACTTAACACCACCTTAACTCCAGTGATAAACAACAGACTAGTCTTTCCTCAATCAATCAGCATCCCACCATCCCTGCTCTCCGAGTCTCAGAGGCCGTGCAATTTCCCAGTCCTCTGGAGCTGATTTACTCTCCTCCCCTTGCTCGTCTGTCCCAGACTTATTCTCTCCACACCATTTCTCTTTCCGCACTAAATCTGTGCTGCGTCAGCTTCTCTTCTCTTCTCCCCTACTCTGTCTGTACGTTAATCTGAGAAACACTTCAGTTGCACATCTCCTCCCATCCCAAATCGCACACAAACAACAACCTTTTTCCTCTGCAGATAAAGCAGGAATATTCCTAAAATTCTAGTTAAATTAAACCACTAAAGCAACTGAGATTTGCTCATGCATATTTAATAGTACTTTTAATATAAATCTGGAGAAAATCTAATAAGAGAAAAGGAAAGAAACAACAGAGGGGATATCCTGTGCGTATTGTAATTAAGTTGCCCTCAAAAGACTTCATGATTGCTGCTAAATGCATATAAATAAAAACACAAACAATACCATTAGATGCTACCTTTGGCTGCTCATACTGCAGCCATACCTTCTCCATTATCTGTTAAAAAAAAAAAAAAAAACAACTGGGATGAAAAACGCCAAGAACAATCATCAATTTGTGATTTGAAAGAAAGTAGTTTTAGCCCGCAGCCTCCTTCTCAAAAGAATCGAATTAACTAAAACTTCTGATATTACATTTCTCAGCCAATTTAATCACTGCAGTACAAGGGGAAGAAGAAAGAGCGAGAAAGAAAGGACAACAGCGGGTAATTGGAAAAATACTATATCTTACTGGAGGATTTTTCTAAAGCCGGCACACTGCTTTTCCGCCTCTTCGGCACACTCGATGTATGAGGGGCGCCGTCAGAATCCTGTCCAGATCCTTCGCCGTGTTCAGCGCTCTCACTGGAGCTAAAATTCTGCCCAAACTTCGAACACGCACGCAGCGCCTCGAAATGAACACTCGCCAGTCGCCGAATGAGAGTAAATGTCATCGTTGGCGAGTAAGTTATGGAAAACAACCGCCGTTCTGGTCGCGATATTCAAAGTGATCTCATTTTGTAAGTTTTTCCTTATATTGTGCAGCCCAACACACAATGGACTTGTGTGTTGGGCAACATAAGAATAAACTCCTTTTATTTTTGTTGGTATCTATGATTTGTTTGTATTTTGTTAGTACCAGTTGATTCACCAGTGTTGTTTTGCTCTGAGAATGTTATGGAGTGGTCAAGAGAAGTCTGAAGATAAGAAAAGGAAAACAAAATCTTGTTTTCACAATCAACACATTGTGTAACACAAGGAAACATGTGATTTAAATTTGAGGAGTATAACAATTGAGAGTATGTTTTAGATTGAATTATCAAATGTAATTCATGGCCTAGAAATAATACGATTAGTGATCCAAATAAAGATTATAAATGATGAAATGATATTGCTTTTCAATGGCTCATAATGTCAGGTCCATAAGTATTAGGCAGAACTTTTCTAATTTTGCCTATTTACCAACTGCAATGGATTTGACATAAAGCAGTCAATATGTGGTTGAAGTGTAGACTTTCAGCTTTATTTCAATGGATATAACAAAAATATGGCATTAACGGTTTCGGAATTACAACCATTTTTACACAGGCTCAAATGTAATTGGATAAACATAATAGTGAATATAATGACCAGTTTTAATACTTGGAGGGAAAGTCCTTTGCAGTCAATGATAGCCTGAAGTCTTTCACCTATAGTCATCACCAAATGCTGAGTTTACTCCCTTGAGATGCTTTGCCAGGCCTTTACTGCAGCCTCCTTCAGGTGCTGCTTGTTTGTGGGTCTTTCTGCCTTCAATTTTTTCTGAAGTAAATGAAAAGCATGTTCACTCGGGTTGAGATCAGGTACCTGACTTGGCCATTGAAGAATATTCCATTGCTTTGCCTTGAGCAGCTCTTGGGCTGTTTTCACAGTATGTTTTGGGTCATTACCCATCTGTACTGAGAAGCGCCGTCCAAATCAGTTTTGCAGCAAACACTGCCTCCACCATGTTAACCAGGTGATGTGGTTTCTTCGGATCAGGAGCCGTTCCTTTCCTTCTCTACACTTTCCTCTTCCCATCATTTTGGTTCAAGTTAATAATCTTGGTTTCATCTTCCAAAGAACCTCCATCTAAAACTGATCAGGCTTATTTAGATGTTTTCTGGCCAAGTCTAATCTGGCCTTCCTGTTCTTCAGTGTTACCAGTGGTTTGCACCTTGTTGTAAACCTTCTGTATTCAGATTGATGAAGACATCTGTTGATTGCAGACTTTGACAAAGACACGCCGACCTCCTCCAGAGTATTCTTGGCCTCAGTATTCATGTTATGAAGGGGTTTTCTTCACCAAGGAAAGAATTGTGCTGCATCTACTTTACATGTCTTCCGTGGTCTTCTGGGCCTTGGCGTTGGTGAGCTTGCCAGAACATTCCTTATTTTTAGGAATTCACCAAACTGTTGTTTTGCTCAATCCTAATGTTTCCGCTATCTGCCTGATAGGTTTGGGTAGTTCGCCAACCTTTTAAATGGCCTCCTTCACTTGCATTGACACTTCTTTGGTCCTCATGCTGAGAGTTCCCTGGACCAGCTACCAAATGCAAATTCAATGTTTTGAATCATCTCCAGACCTTTTTATCTGCCTAATTTGTCATGAAATAATGAGGAGCAACCCAGACATGGCCATCAAACCATTTTGTAAGACAATTCACCAATTACTTTTGAGCCTCTGAAAATGTGGGGGACTGTAAAAATAGTTGTAATTCCTAAACGGTTAATGCGATAGTTGTGTTATATCCATTGAATTAAAGCTGAAGGTCTACACTTCAACCACATACTGACTGCTTTATTTAAAATCCATTGCAGTCGTGTAAATAGGCAAAATTAGAAACATTTTGTCATCGTCCAAATACATAGACCTTTCCTGTAACGCCAGTTCTGACACTCTGTAAAAGCACATGTTTACTTTGGTAAAGTTTATTTAACAGTAACTCGATCTCACTACTGTTGAAGTTCTTCCTCTTACAGCCTTTTTTGGTGGCAACACTCCAACTCTTGGGCATGTGCCAGAGTATTTTGCAACTGGCATGTCCTCAGCCCTTATATAGTGTTTAGGGCCCGTTATAATAAGATAGATAGATATATACTTTATTCATCCCCAGGGGGAAATTTGTTTATAAGGAACAATTGGCCAAAATGTGATCAAGTGGGATGCAGAATTCAGCACACCTGAGTAAGAGGATATCTGGAGTTGACTTCTCATGTTTTCTTCGAACAGAAAATGAAAGGAAATATCAGAGAACTTTGCTGCAAAAACCCCTTGTATTAATATAACAATATCTATGTGATTGTGTGTCCAGGAAAACAACATATTTGGTGTGGAGTTCCTCTTTAAGGTTTCGGGAAGGGGCTAGGAAATGCATAATGTCAAAAAGGATCCTTACAAGTATAAAAAGACAAGTGTGCCTTTTGTGTGAGTGAGTGAGTCTTTCTCTGGGACTAACAGAAAGCCCAATTTCCATGAAATGACATGCATGTGACAATGATGTATGACGACAGCAAGAAACACAATTTAAATTGTTCTGCTTTTTGACGCGTTGGTTTGCACTGGTGCATTGACATGACAGCGATCGTGGGTCTTCTTTTCCTGTCGTTCACTCAACTAATGTTTGGAATAGTAATCAATTTCAGAGCCTGAAAAATTAAAAAATGCCTAAACTATAACTAATTTGTGTCAAATAAAATTACAACATGTGCCACTTGTGAGCCTCTAGGCAGGTGAAGGTGTGTAAATTGCGACACAGCAGATAATTAAATGTGTTGTCAACGTTGGTGTTCATGTGATGAAAACTATTTCTGTGATTTAACAGCATTCGGATGTGCTGGGCAATTCAGAATGACGTCACCGACTTTAATTGGATCAGAATGTTTGATTACCCCGTGCTAACCCCGGGGGTTGTTTGCGACGCGTCTGCAGTCGCCACTCAAGTGCCGAACAGCGGCAAGCGAACGTCACTCGTCGAGAAGCTGACAAGCTAAGTGGGTGGAGCCACACAGTTTTATGATCATTGAAATCAGTTTTATGATCAAAGTAGGGAGGAGCTGTCGTTTTTTTTCAAATAGATAGTAAATATAATGTATTTTTGTAGACTTAATACTTACAATATGCAATACTGCTGTACTATACTGAATATTGTTTTGCTACTACTACATTTCACTTCATAATGTTACACTTATATACCATAATATGTATAATGTACCAGCCTTTTTATTTTTATTTGACCATATTAAGTCATACTGTTTTACCACTGTTACCACTTTACTTTGAGGAGACAGCACTGTTAGTCTAAGATAAACACTGGAATAATTTTTCCACCAGGTAAACCTGAACATGCACACCTCTCGAGTGCGAGAGTGATTATAACCGCATAACTATATAGATTCTAATTAACTGGAGGATACACTTTTTTCTACACGTAGATCTTAAACCCTTAAATATGAACAGGAGCCTGGCCACCATACGGAGGAAACTAATTTCGGCCACTTGCCACTAATTTCGGCCACTCTCCTTATATGTAGTTAGGTGTCGGTAGGTTTCACGAACTGCGAGTGCCAGTAGCTGTCAGAGAAGTGCCCCGACTCGTCAGATAATTGCCACGAGTAGTCAGACAGGTACCACTGAGTCACCTGGCTGACTCCTGCCACACGCTTACCAGTAATCACACTCGCTGTTTCTCCGAAAAACGTTAGCTAACGTGATAGCAAGCTGACCAACTTGCCATTAAAAAAACTGGTGGGAGGGAAATGAAGACGCTATTGACATCTTAACGCTGATTGGCCAAGACTCGTCACATCAAAGATGTTTTATTGCGAAGATCACAACATCAGCTTTTCTCCGTGTCTCACTCCAATCTCAGAAACGCTTGCCGGCCAGTTGACCCACCAAAAAACAAAAACTCTTCGGATCTACACGATTCACGTGGATGCAGGTATGCATATTGACATACAATAAGAACCCCTCTCACTCAGTTTTACTCGCATGCCTTTTCATAAACTCTCTGCGGGCTGGCAGACGGCTTAGCGTCCTGTATAGAAGTATCTGCATGTTATGTTTGTCTAGCTATTGAGAAAGACTTTCTTAAAATTTGTCACTAGTCCGGATTTGAATCCACTCCGACTAGACTGTCCTTCTATGTTGATGTGAACAGAAGACAGAGCTGCAGCAAAGAATTACTAGAAAGCACAATGATGGTGCACAGAAGCAAACAGATAAGAGAAAGCCAATTATTTCCTTGTTTGTTCTTTTTTCTTTACTCATTGAAAGAGGACAATGATAAGCATTCTGGACCTGCCAGCACTGGCTTTGGAACAAATGGACTGCCCAATCCATCCATCAAACCATTCATTTTCCCCGACCAGGGTCCTGGTCATGGTGGCAGCATGCCTTCTACCCAAACCTCCCCTCCAGCGATTCCTTTGGGAACCCGTCGTGTTTACAGGTCAGGCGTAGTATGCAATCTCTCTAGTATGTTCTGGGTTTGCTTCCAGTTGGACCTGGCCACAATAGAGTGGTGAGGGAATCTCTCCAAAAAAAAACAGATATGAGCACTTCTGGTTCCCTCGTCACAAAGTCAATGTTGTTTTTTTATGGCTTTTTGGTTCGATGCCAGACATAAGGTCTGTGGTTAACACAAGCTGAAGAGATTAACGTTTTTGTTCTACGATATTGAAAAATAAAAGGCTGAATGATGCCGAAAAAAGAGATTTCTAAACGTCATCTCTTTGACTGTCCGCTCTTTTGCCTAGTTGTGTATTCTCAGGCTAATGCAACTGTGATGTCGTTTGTTAGCTTTTTACTTCTGCCGATTGCATACACACTTCAAAAATAATAAAGTACTGTTCATGTGTGAAGGTCTTGCTGAACCAAACCAATGTAAGTATTATAAATGTTTGCTTGCCACAGAGCTTATATTAAGCAATATTACAATATCTAATAGGAAAAATCCCATTGACTTTTTGTTGATTGAACCAGTGTGATGCTAACTTCCAAGGTTGGCATTACAAACATACGCTAATGATAACTTTATTACGTCATGTGCTGTACAGAACTTGGTAAAACAGTAATGACCACGGAAGATCGTAGTTTGCATGATCCTGTTTGAATCGATCAAAAACGAGTTAATTATTTTTGCAGCAGAAAGCTACAGCTACTTCCTTGCGGGTCATGATGACGTGATGACTTATGAGTTTGAATAATTTATGGGGTGTTACGAAATATTTTGTTAAATTTCTCGATTTAGAAATATTTTAATATTTTTTAAGATTGTATTTTTTTAATTTATGACCATTTAAATACATTTATCAATAATTTTTGGTTTAATTACTTACATAACCATTTGGCTTAGGTTGTACAGATTTTAGGGATAAGAACCATTTGAAGATTCTCCCAGAAATAATCTCACAATAAGCAATAATACCAATGTAGGCACAATTTCTATTGCAGAGTTTAAAGAGTTGAAGTGAAGGTGGTTAGCCCTGAAGTCAGCGACCGCTTTGGCCCACGTTCACTTAAGGTGGACTGACCTTTAAGGTGGACCAGCTATTCTCAGTTTAGTGACAAGCCGGCTTTGACCAGCAAGCAGCTTTATTTTATTCTTGTATTTATTAAAAATAATGTACCATTTTTAATCTAAATGATTGAAGGAGCCTAGATTATTATTATTTTAAATCATGCCTTCTTTGTATTGCGAAAAATAAAACAATTTTGTTCAATGGGCATATGATATTGTCTCCTATTGATCACAGGGCCCTGAATTGAAATCATATCATGGCAGAGATTTTAATTTCAGTAAGTATTGTATGGTTGTCCAAAGAATAAATATAATAGCGTATCCTGATGAAACTTGTTATTTACCCCTCGTACTGACATTGACCTGAAGTACACTGTTTTACCCTTTATCTTTTTTTGCACTCCCCATGCTCTCTGTAATTCCTTTAAGTCTGCTTCTTTAGTGCTGGGAACTTAACCTTTGACCCTACAGTAGCGCAATTAAAGCAGAGCCAGACACTGGCCTGAAACAAAAGCAACTGTCAACTTAACGGAGACGAAAAACAGAGTTGGACATGACACTTAGCACAACGCCATTAGTGCTCTGACTCCACTCAAGCGTGCACATACAAACACAAAGCTGAGAGCCCTGTGCAGCAGCTGATTAATGTCATGGGAATAGAGAAAAGAAGCACCCACCCACCCTTGCCTCCATAACAATAACATGGCGATGCGAGGGCAACAAAATCATGTTTTGGTGGATGATTGACTGAAAGAATGTAAGAAAAATAACTGGATTATATGAGGGCAAAGAAATCTAAATTATTTTACTCAAATGTACCACCTTCTGAAGTTAAACATTTTAAAAAGGAGGCATTTGTCCTCATCGTGACCTTTAAATAGATTATATGAGAATTGCAGAGAATAAGAGCCCCTTTTTTTATTTGACATTAATGTCTTTGTCAGCAGTATTAGTACCAATACCCATATACACACAGATATGTGTGTCACACACACAAACACACACACACCAATTATTTAACTGTGAAAATGCATGTTATATCCAAACAAGAAAAAGAAGATAGCAAATTACAAGCTATCAGCCCTTGAAATTTGGGAACACTGTAATAAAAAGCCGACACATGGGAATCCTTTTTAATCATATAAAAATAATGACAAATTTGCTTCCCCGCGGTACAAATCAGACAAACCATTCCAATAGCAGGCCTGCTCTCCGGGATCAAGCCAAACAATTTATCAGGGTTATGCGTAAACATTTTAACAAATGCACTCTGGCTCCCAAGTGGTCCGGCGTAGTGTTAAAAGAGGGAGAGGTTGAGATGACTTCAACGGAAACGGAAGAACGGAGGAAGAGGGTGGAAAAAAAGGCAACGGATTAATAAAAAAGGAGAAGAGGACGGTGAAATTGAAAACAGCGAGAGACCTTACAAAAACACCACTAGAGTGTTCATTTGGTAGGAGGTATGAAGCCACTTTTAAAAAATTAAAAAAAGCAGACTCTACAGGGATATAGAAACAAATAAACACTCCACAAGCCTTTCCAGATCACACAGATGTGATGGTAGTGCGGGCACTACAACGTGAAGTGGCACAAACAAAGCACCGCCAAGGACTGCGGGACACAGAGGTCACCGGTGTGGAAGTGAATTGACGTCAGCGAGTCCTTGACGCACTATAGATCTGCATCCTCTGAAATGCACTCTCTGCAATTGAGAGCTGAGGGTCTACCTACACCAATGTCGTTCAGGGCGCAGAGGAAAAATGCTCTGCTAATGTATTGCTGCAGACTTTATGGATGAAATGAAAACTGGGACTGACATACTGTGGGGTGGCAGACCGGGGTGGTGGTTGCCATTTATTTTTCTTTTAAAAAAAAAAGTTGGACAGGAAGTAGGTCTGCACGATATGAGGAAAATCTTCAATTTGCGATAACATTGTTCAATAGCGTGATGACGATACGACTGAAATAAACAGAATATTGAGCTGTACATTTCCACTGTCAGCCTGGATGACTTCTATATTCAGAACCAGGCGAGAATTGACAATTTAAAAAAACTCAACTTGGCTAAAAGTTGTTTCTCGAGCAGCAACAGTAATGTCCCGGTTTGAACGCATCAATATATCTGTGGAAACCAATCTATCACAGACATCAGTCAGTATCCAGTCATTCATCCTGTCCTCTAGATTTAGGTCTAGGTCAGGGGTCGGCTACCTTTACTATCCAAAGAGCCATTTTACCCTATTTTACACCAAATAAAATGTGTCTGGAACAGCAAAAGCTATTTGATATCACAGCTTTTTGAAATATATATATATATATTCATATTATATATACACAACAACTATAGTTTGCTGTATTTAGGAAATGATGGGACAAGAGTTAAGACAATTCTTGACATTGTATTGCTATTTTACCTGTTATAACAAAATCCAACTTATATGAAGAGGAGAAAACAAATACACTGGCATGCGTAGGCCTCCATTGAGGTCAGTTAACCCTCTGAGGTCCGCGGAATATGATGTTCACGGGATGTTTCTATTAATAGCTCCGTGAAAAAACAGCACAGAAATATCAGATAAATATATATAACAACGATGCCGGTGCATCTGTGATGAGCTAGTAACGGCCAATATATCAGATGTATCTGCCGCTATCCATTTACAAGATCTGCTTAATTTATCAATTTAATAAAGAACATAGATGCTCAGTCTACTAAAGCATGTAACCACTGGAAACGCGTCGAAATATAATAAGAAACAGGGGTCTTCTACCATTAGCACAATTTCAGATGAATAGTTGTTTACAAGTTTTGCAAGACAGAGGGGTGGATCATGGCACATGGTGGAAGTGGCGGTTTGGGAGATAAAGAGATACTTATAGATGCATTTTTACCCTCAAGACCGTAGATGCCCACCCACTGTCTCCTGGCGAGCAAAAGTGTGACACGATGAGCGGCCCAGAGAGAGAATACCAGCTTTGTGTGAGAGCATGCGCTCGAGGAGGTAAAAAAAATAAAAAAAAGGAGGGCAAAAGTGAAAAGAGAGGAAATTAATTCAGACGGTCTCCCTCGAGCCTGTTCCTGTGGTTCTGCAGTCAGTGACACCTCAGGAAGAGGGGGAGAGAGAGAGAAAGTGTAGTGTGTCAGTTGACTGCGGTGTACAAACAGAAAGAAGTACAATCAGCTCTTTGAGTTAGCGCTCACTGAGCGACTAAAATAGGTTTAGTTGGGGCTTCAACTAGGGACTTTTTTTAAGCGGTCATTAAAACAAATGTCCTACATTCTCAGTCACAGGCTTAACGTTAGTGGATGGGTAGATGTAGTGGTCTTCAACATTGCTGATTACAATTTAGTAATAAAAAGATTTTTAATAATGTATTAGTATAATTTTTTTAGATGATATTTTTCAAATGCTCATTAAGGATATCACCGTTTGAGAGTAAAACAATACATCGACCAATATTCTTTTAAAAATAAATCATATATATATATATATATATACACACACACAGTCAGGTCCATAAATATTTGGACATTGACACATTTGTCATTATTTTACAACAATGGAGTTGAAAAAGAATCAAGATGTGCTTTAAGTGTAGACTTTCAGCTTTAATTTGAGGGTATTTACATCCAAATCAGGTGAACGGTGTAGGAACTACAACAAATTCAAATGTGGCCACCCCATTTTTAAGGGGCCAAAAGTAATTGGACAAATTAATATAATCATAAATCTAATTGTCACTTTTAATACTTTGTTGAAAATCCTTTGCAGTCACATAAATTCTCTCTGGTGGACAAACTATGTAATGGCGTTTATAAATTATGTCAATTTTCAACAACTTCTTGTCTATTGTTGGCCGACTTATGCGCCGATATCAATATTTCTATGGTGATCTTTCATCTGCCAGCAACCAATCCAAAACCTAGAAACGTAAAGCTAGTGTATGTTTTACCTACCATATCCCCTAATGGGCGATACGTCAGCGCATCACATACTGTATTTATTCCTACAGTCATTGCAACGGTTAGTCACTCCGACACAACGCAACTGCGTTCTGCGCGTTCCCTTTTGAAACCCGAGCGTCAATAATCAATAAATGTTAATAACGTTTATGCGATAGGCCCAGGACATCTCCACTGTGATATTTACCCTGTGGCCTTCGTAGTTTAATGGCAGTGCGGTTGAGGTTTTGGTAAAGCTTGCTTGAAAACAGTAATTGTTGAACGCTAACAAAATTAGAGATGAAAAGATTGGTTGATTAATTAATAAGTCAATCGATATAAATTATTCTTTTTGGTCAATTATCACACAAATATACAAATTGTCTCAATTTGCTGCCTTATTAAGGGGACATTCTATATTTTTTTAGACTTAGGTTTAGGGTGTTGGTCAGACAAACAAGCAATCTATAAACTTTTTGACAAACATTTTACACTATTTTCTTACGATGCTTTATAGACAAATATAATTAATTAATGTTAAAAAAAATCATCAGCTGCAGCTGTAAGAAAAGCCGTTATCCTTGTTCAAATTATATATTTTTTTCATCACCTGTAATTAAGTTGTTCACGGGGGCCAGTCCAAGAATTACGGAGCTCTTTTGAAAAATGCGACAGTCTACATCCGCATCCTCCACGCACAAACACAAACAAAACGTTTATGAGGCAACCTTTCCATAAACGAAAAGAAATTTAGAAACTAGACACTGCGATTGACAAGATTAATACTGAAAAGCGAGTTTTGAGAACACTAGCCGCTATAATACTCACAAACACACACTGTATCCAGATGAACATGCATGGACTAACTAACACAATTCCCTCGAGAGCACTCATGTAGAGGGAGACAGATGCAATCATCGCCCACCAGATACCATGAATTACTGCTTCAGTTCCCTTGGCACTCTCACAAGACACTCACAAGGCACAGCACATCAAAGAACACATGCAAATCGAATAGGCTATAGCCCAGTTAATTGTTTTTGATCTGAAAACTAGGGCTATATTCAAATTCCCTGTTCAGGGTGTATAGTGCAGTTGTGTTTACGATACAGTGTTTCCCCTAAGTTTACAGCTTTTGGGGGGGTGACACTGACACAAACACTTAAAGCAGTGGTTCTCAAACTTTTTGTCTCACGCCCCACTTTGGAAGAAAAATGTTCATGCCCCACCGCCACAACAAAGTTGTAACAAAATGGTCCAGGCTGAATTTGTGACTCCATCTGTGCTTTCATAAATAATAGAATAAAGAAAATTGCAATCACTTTCAAGTAAACCAGATTGCTCCATCAGTCAAAAACTAAAAAAATGTGCAATCACTTAGAACAATGAAAATAAAATTCTATCTGTGCAAACTAAATACTAAATAGCGAATTGTGAAAAACAATAAGCTATTTATTTCTTTGCAAAACAAAATTAGTGCAGATATGTGTGAGGGCGATGGCGACGGGGCGGCGATGGCACCGACACAAACACTTAAAGCAGTGGTTCTCAAACTTTTTCTGTAAATAACTTCATTTTGTGACTCCATCTGTGCTTTAATAAATAACAGAATAAAGAAAATTGCAATCACTTTCAAGTAAATCAGATTGCTCCAGACGACAATTATTTTTTTTTAAATTGCAATCACTTAGAACAATGAAAATAAAGTTATATCTGTGTAAAAAATACATAGCTCATTGTGGAAAATAAGCTTTTTATTTTTGCCAAACAAAACAGAATGAGTGCAGATATGTGAGCATCAGGTTGCATCAGTATTAGTGGAGCAGTGAGCCTCTACACATCTTTTAAAAACGAGGTTGTAGATTTGATACAAGTCATGTTCAACGTTGTGCAGAGATCTGTTTTCTGTTTTGAGACACGCAGCAGCAGGAAGGACGTCGCAGAGACTTCTGGCAAAGAGCCAAAAATCGGCGAGTCGCGCATGCGCAAGAGTAACCTGTTAACGGCGTAACGTAAACATTTACCCAAAAGTACAGGAATTTCTCCATGTATTTATTAATGACTGAGAAGCGTTAACGCGACCATGTAGAGACAGAAATGACAAGCTGTGTGTGGATAATATAAATAAAATACGGCCGTTTAGTTTGTTTAATAACAGAACAAGGTGTAGACCGGTTCTATAGGAAAGAGAAACTTAAATGACGACTTGTAATCTGGCGCTATCGAGAAAATTACAGGGGGGGCGGGGGTTTTCTTCAGGGGGGCGCCCCGCCCCCCTATTCTAACGCTGGGGGAAACACTGCACCATGTAGAGACAAAAATGACATGCCATCATGTAGATAAGATCAATAACATACGGTGTTTAGTTTGTTTAATAAAAGAACACGGTGTAGACCTGTTCTATAGGAAAGGGGACCTTTTCTCCCCCCCCCCCCCCCCCCCCAATATAATGGTTGGGGAAAGAGCCGGAATGTGCAACAAAGAACTCCGGAGTTCAGACGGCTAACGCGCCATGAAGTAGCACAACTCAAAGCGATATCATTATATTTAGATATTAAATTATATATGATCATAACTGATTTACGGTTGAATATCTCAACTATGATCCCTTTTGATTTTCACATACAGAAACTCTCAACGGGCCACACTCAAAATTAGCGGCGCTGCCATCGATAGTAGCCCTCCTCGTTTCAATTTAAACACGGATTTGTTGATTACAATGGAACATTAGCAGAGATCAGCGAACAGAAAGCGTGAACGCTCAGGTCTTTGGTCGCATATTTTACTGAATATTGGCACATTCTTCCACATACACGAGTATGTGGAAGTACCCAGTGGGCTCTTTCTGCATTTTGTTGCGCACCGTCTTGTTGGCAACAGGAAGAGGAATGTTTGTCCTACCTTATTCCGAAGCAGCAGCAGCAGGTTTTGTCTGACGAAGACGACTGGTGGCTGGACCTTCAGCACTGCGCTTAAAAGAAACAAAAAAGGACATGTTAGGAGCCTGCAAGTCGTCTCGGCGAACGATATCGGAGTATTAAAGACAAGCCAATCTGAGCGAAAGGAAGGGGATATCCCAAAAGACGTAAATCAATCGTTGTCAAAATAAGGGTGTTTGGGTACATATTGCTCTTATGGGCGTCAAGAAATCCCTTCATATTTTCCTTTACTACAAAACTCGCACAAATGTGCAAGTGAGGAAAGGTCATGACACGCATATTTACATCTGTATGAAATAAGCCCAACCACAAGATGAGTAAGAATTACGCCTTCGAGGAACGAAAGTGTGGCATCTTCAGGGTGATTAGGTATTCACAACCAGACAAGCCAAATCAGAGGTAATAGGGAAGACATCAGTGTGGCGAGCAAAGACAAATGAGAGAGGAGAGGGATGAGATGAGAGAGGGAGAGGAACCCTCTGACTCAGAGCTCATTTAATTGCGGTGAACAAACTCTTCTCCATCGACTATGACGTACTCATAGCACTCTTTCAGCAAACCGGCGCGGATGGACATTGCTTTTTACTTTAATAGAGTAAATCCATTTAACCGGCAACTGTTGCTACACACTCACCCACATATTCGGGCACTCGAAACGTGGATTAGCTCGCGTATCAACATGACACGGATACAGGCTTTCCTCCTCTCCTCGCCATCAGAGGGTGAAATGACACAATATCGCTGATCCTTTCAGAGCTTAAAAAAAACATTGCATTTAGGGTTCAGCTGTGCTTTCCATTTCTCTCATTTTCACCATTTCAACCTTTTTTCTGCCGAACCTCAACCCACACATCAGGTGGGTGTTCGGGAAAAATGTTCTTGTCAAAAAAGAAATCTTGCAAGTGGAATACAACCCGTTACTGATTCATTTTGAGTTACTGTGAGGAACTTTGAAACGAATTATGAAAAGGTCTCAATTTTCAACAGATGCCTCTATACGGCCGACATAAGTCCACGAGACCAAGAGCGATTGGCAGTTTCTATATAGTCATTCTTAGTGCTTGTGGCATTAAATATCAACATTGTTAACAACGCTACTTGCGTAAAGCCGAGAGAACGAATACAAATGCATTCAAACCAGAAGGGGAAAATGATAAGGCTACAGATGCCACCATTATTTGGGGGTTTTGTATGGAAATGAGGAGCTGTCGTATAGATAAGATAAGATATATTTCCAAAAGGTACTTTTGTAATGTTTCCGATGTCGACTATCAACGACTGAGAACATGATTGCAGACCGAAAAAAAGAAATAAAAAAAAAAGGCACTGACAATTTATTATTGTGAAATGTATTCATGAATTGTATAAAACTCCTAATCAGTCTGCTGTGGTAATCAACTCGTATCTTCCTAGGCAAGTATGTGTTTTACATTTTGAACTGGAATATAATACCAGACTAAGCTCTGAATCTCTGTCACAGCATCAGTTATCGCTCAGCTCCGTCTGCTTTTTAAGACTACAAACTGTTGTGAAGACATTCAAATTATGAATGAACCGCGATGTATTTGGACTTTTCCAGCAGAGACTCGTGCTCCTTAAAACAGGCTTGTGCTGTGTTGTGTGGGAAAACGCTAACATTTTGATTATACAATATGCGTAGATGGGCTAAACTAAGCTTGTTGTCCTGTCGTTCACACTTTAAGAAGTTGCATGGTTTATATTGAGTTAGACTCTGTATCAGTTTGTCCATGCAACTATCAATTTCACACTGACAGGTTGCCCACGGGATCTTTTTGGAGTCAATAAACTGGGACTTCTGATCATTGGATTGCTATTGACAAGCTAATTAAATGTTCTTAAAGACTACGGACTTCAGCTTCATAAATAATAAACCACACAAGCGTAATTAAAACAGAGCCGCGTAGCTGAGAAACCCCTTTCTGTTATTATTTCTTTTCTGCGAGACCAAATAATTTGACTGATTTCATAATCTATATAGTATACACCGGACGCTGTCATATGTCAACATTTCTTTTAAACAATCTCCTCAAAGCAGCGGCACAGCCCATCCAAAGAGGAAGCTTATCTCGAGGATTTATACTCACAGTAATTCTGCCCACAGGAAGTAAAAGTATATCTCCAGATTTATGGGGACAGGAGGGAAATAAAATTATAGTATCATTGCATTACAGCCCGTGCACATGGCGGCCCTGCAGGACAGTGACTTACATGAAATACATCCTCACCCCTTCAATGAATCCATTTCAATCAGAATTAACTAATTTTAATGTCTTCTACACCTGTAGTAAAAAGTTCATGCCATCAAAACAACACAATGGCAATTATCATCATAAATAACCCCGGGTAAATAACCCCGGGTAAACTGCAGTGGTCCGTTTGCAGCATTTTCAAAGCTGTCTGTCGGTGAGCTCAGTTATTTTCGCCTAATGAACATCAGCCGAGCCCTGAACGCAAGTACTGTCCCAACTTCCCGGATACCTGACTCACACGCTTCCTAGAAAGATCGATTGTTCATCTGGACACAGCAGGGGTTTGTGCCTAAATGCACCTGAACTCAGTGCAGGAGGGAATAGGGCATTTAAATAACCCTAATGTTAAAAAGAACCACAACAAAAACAAATATACATCTCTGATCAAAACTTTGCATAATATGCAATGCCATTCTGAGTTTTTCCCCCCTCGCTGCACAAGATTTATTACAGGCACGAATGTCGTCGGTGCTCTGGTAATTAAGAGCACGCCCAAAGAGACACCGTAGTGTTTGTGCATCGCCGTTATTGGATTTCATCAGCTCTGAATGCAATTTCACTTCCGTGGAATGCAATAGCGGCAGTTGCAATTTCAAGTACCAGTTGTTGTCTTTTAGGCTGGAGGATGTGTCCCGTCTATTACAAGACACCTGCTGTGATTTGACTGACCGGCACCATGGGTGTAGAGTACTCGGAGTTAGTCTAATTTCTGGTAATTATGTATTATTATTATGTATTGTCTAAACAGAGCTGAAACACTTGTGAATATCTAACTACTTGTCTGCCTTTTGCCTCGTCTCCACAAGATCCCTGACAGCAGTGTTTTTATTCCAAATGTGTGCCATTTGGTGCAGTTCTATGATTTGATTTAAGGTTTCATAATGCCATTTTCCTTATTTATGATTCTGTGGCAGCCCCATGCACACAGATGGCCCCATGCAGGAGCGATGCTGATGTCAGTGCTGATGCCACGTACCAGGGTGCCTCAAGGCCTCCGAGCAGGGTTTGCGTTAGCCGGCATATGCCGGCTTTTGGCCGGTATCATGTGTAGTTGTCGGGCAGATGGAATTATCAATGCCCAAAATGTCCATTGGTAAATATGCCAAATATTGTTATCAATGAATATGTGTGGTATGCATGACCTAGGCTTGTGCCGATTGGCGATGGGATTGTATATTGATGCTTGAAGGGATGATTAACGATTGTTTTTTCCTATTAGACGTTTTTTTCCTGCATGGAATAACACTGGAAATGATGCTTTGCAAACAGTCCACCACTTCCTGTATCCACTGTGTGGCGCTAGACAACGTATGTCAACATGCTTTATACTGCTCTACAACAAGTGTAAACAACATTTCATGTAAATCAGATGCCGTTTGTTACTTAACACTGACTTCCTGTGGCCAGTAGGTGACGCTATGACTATAAAAATTGGCTTGTCGACTCTCACTCAGGCTGTGAAATGTATTAAGCATGGCCAGTTTGGGACAGATTCGAGCATGTCCAGTGGAGTTACATGATTGTTTTGGGATATGATAAGTTTTGTGATATGATAAAAAATATCATATCCCAAAAAGCCAATTAAATTGTAGAATAATAATAAACCTAACAGTTTCAATAGGGCCTTTGCTGGCCCGACGTTGTCGGTGCTCGGGCCCATAATAATATAATCTCTTGATACAGTGCAGTTAGAGATCTTCTTCTGGAGGGGCATGTCCACCAAAAAGCCAACAGAAACATCGAACAAACATCTGAACCCATGATGTTGAATCTGCAAGAGGCCCGCAGGCAGTGAACAGCAGCAGATGGGTTGTAAAAGCACCAGGGGGAATTCTCACAAGTTAGCGAAGTCAACATCAGTTGAAATTTCCAGCAATGTCATGGACGTTTTTTTCCTCTACATAACAACAGGTGTAAAGTCTACAAAGAACACATGAAGTGAATTAGTACATCTCCTAAATAGGACCACGGAATAAACACACCCACACCATCACACTGCAGAAATTGAATAAATAAAGCTGAAGCGAACGATGCAATGATAGGGGAAACACTGGAAAAGGGCTCTATAATTCATTACTGCGGGCACACCAAAAAAAAAGGGAATAAAAGAGACTTGTTGGCAAATTATGCACATTTCGTCATGACTCTTGTGCACTGCACAAGAGTCACTTTTGGCAAGCGTCAGTTACCTCTCACCCTTCAATTAAACAGTCAGTCAGTAAGAGAAACAGATCTCATTCAGATATACAGCTGCTAGAAAAAATGTTTTTCCTGCTGGCAGGTTGTGTTGAAAAAAGAAAAAAAGCACTGCTGTTGAATCTTTTACACGAGGACCATCCTGTTGCATGCCCTGTAGCATAGAATCCATTCCTATCAGTCAGGAGTGCCATACAAAGTGATTATTTTCACCTGTAAATTGTATTTCATCTGTAGCCTCCTGGGCCCTTTTACATCAGCCCATCGCGCCTGAGCCCTGGCAAGCCTGTGCATTTAAGTGGCGGCGTGAGTAGCGCGACGATGACAATCCAGGCGGTCATACTTCCCTCAACATATTTACATATATTGTACTTTACTTTGCTATTACCTAGGGAGCAATGAGGACAACACTATGACTTCAAGGATTCCCCCTTTTTATGCGAGATGCACCACTCAATCGGCTGCTTATCGAAACATGACAGTTTTCATATATTTATCTTATGTGCTGCCACCGTCTGATAGTTTTACGTCTGCACACACAGTGGCACAGACAGCAATGTCAGAGCCACGCACACATGTGTCGGTGAAGAAAGCAAAGCTCACAATTTGTAACATCTGCAGGAAAAAATAAGCTGTGAAGGAACAACTAACTGAAATCAGACAACTTATAATTGATTCCAGTGCATGCTGCTCAGAGTAATCGCTTTGACCAGCTCGTCTGCCAAAAGCACGGGGTCTCTCCCCAGCACAGTTCTGCTTACAACGGAGCTAACAGTCACCATGACTTGCATTGTAGTGCGTCACCACGACTTACACTGTGCGTTCAATTGCAGCCTAGTAAAAATGTGTTTTGGGCAAAGGTAAATGTAACGCTATCATGATGTGTTCATTTCAAAAACATTGAGTTCTTTCCGAGCAACTTGAATAAATAGAGTTGTTTGAAGGAGATGTTTACAAGGCAATATAAAATAGAAATTAGAGAGGGAATTGTGCTTTTCAAACAAAGCAAGTATTTAAATAAAATAAAATAAAACACTCTTGATGTAAATAAAGTAAATGACAACATTTAGAATTGTTGGCATTTAACACCGACTTCGGCACCATTGTAATCGGTTCCAGCGCAGTGCGGAAAAGAAGTTGGCCAGTAAGCCAATCAAATTGTAAACAGAAAAAAATTGTCATCTGCAAGTGAGAAAAAAAACTGAACAATCACAGATGTATCTCTACCGATTACAAGACCGCGGGAACATACAGCGATCTGACAACTTTGAAAGTCAAGTGGTCTGAACTTGGCTTTACTGGGAGACTTAATGGCACGGAGCCATCATTATGTTATTAACTTCACCTGTACTTTTCCTTCTATGACAAAAAAAATCATACATCACAGAACCACATTTAGATAGAAAATGTGCATCCCAAAACACCACATTGACCTTAGCATTATCAGCATTGCGATATACATGAATCATAGCCGACTCTTTGCATTCATTATTGTGCAAAAAGGAAAGCAAAATCTCTTACCAATATTGCTTTTCTTTTTATTGCCATTTGCTATATTTTCAAACTAATTCAACCATACTGTTAAAAACAAACGAAGATTGATATCTTCTTGTATGTATCTTACACAGCATTTTAACCTAACAAAAAAGCTGCCTACATAAGAATGGACTTCTGTTCTCACTGGAGGGTGAGACAAAGATTTATAGTTCAACATTAGACAGCACTGTCAGCAGCATAAAGATGTGCATAATCGGTTTCCCCCTGCATAACCAACAAGTGTAAATACTGCAAAGCAGACAAGACTAGAAGTAAATAAATCTTCTAAAAGGGCACCAAGTTTTGAATGTATGGCCACCAAGTACCCGCACCTGACCTGTATTTGCAGGGGCAAAACACCGGCACAAAGCAGCCACTTACAAAAGATAAAACATGTATCCAAGTGGTGCAAAAAACAGCTAACACGTGGCCTTGAGAGGGCTGTGTTAGCTTTTATCCACAAGCTAACGTTAACCACACGGCCGTTACCTTGAGTTAGCTTAGCTGGTTTATACATTTAGCCGAGGTACCGTGTTTCAAGACACACAAACCGTGTGGTATGTTTAATAAAAATGCCAAAAGCACACATAACTAAATAGGCTTTGGTGTCCGCGTGTCTCACGTGAGCATAGCCAAAAGCAGGAAGCTCGTATCTAGCTAACGTTTTAGCATGCTAATTAACGTTAGCTAGCTAGCGTTAGCTATGTGTTAATGTCCCAAATGCACACATTACATTAATTATGATATAGTTTAACGTCACCCCCGGACATTTACAGAACAGGGGCAAGTTCAATAACTACTGAAATATGCCAACTGCCCTGTAGGCAAACTGCTCACCTGTCTCTTCCTGCGCTCCCGAGCTGCCTCCACTCCGCCGCACCTGCGCTGCACCAACCTGGGATAGGTTACGTCATCCGTTTCGGGAATACTTGGCACACGTTTAAACCCGCAGAAACACTCGCCACAGCTCTGCAGACGTTTCCAGTATCCGCTCGGGGTTCAATAATCCCTCCGCTGCTCTCAAAAAACGGTTCTGTTTGTCGTCGTTTCTCTAATTATGTCTGCTAATTCAAAACAAAGACCGTGACCGGAAGTGTCATCACATTGCTGATTTGTGCGACGTGAACTTTACGCGTTGTAGTATCTGATGCGTTTCCATACATTGACGATATTTTTAATTAAATGACTTTTGAATAAATATTTTACACGTTGATGTTTTCATATTTAATCTTGTACGGTATCAGCTAACAATACATTCAGCCTTGCTTAGCATGCAGCCAGGGACAAGGCCAAATGGAGGGAGCAGACCATTAATACCGGAGATGTCACTCATCCAAATACAGTGATTACCGATGAAGCTGTGGGGTTTATTATCGACCTAGAGAATAGTACTTTGACTATTAAACAATCTCAATTTAAGGTCCGCTTCCGGACCTTTCCACCTCTAAGCTTTCAGCTTTTTCAGTTGACCTTGAGTTGGATTTTTGTTTCGTTTTCAAAATAATAACCTAATTTAAAATGAATTAGCAGACAAAGGATGGTTATCAAAAGAGGATAATTATTCTGCAATCATTTAGACAGTCATAGATGATTATACTATTGTATAATTGGCATGGTTGTATAATTACTTTGATAAATCTTGCAAAACAAAAAATCCTTTTATCGTATTAATTATTTGGACACAGATACTTTTATTTCAATGGAAGTCTAATTATTGCAGATCACAACCATGTATTTGTGTATTTCCTGCAAAGAACGGATTATAATTTGGCATTTCAAAGCATTATCGTGGCTATTACATTTCATTATGTATCTGTTCCCAGTAATTTCCAGTGATTTGCTCAAAACGGTGTGAATATCTTCTGTCTGAGTGGAGATAGGTCACTACCCTCCTGCTCGAGTTCCACTGTTAACCCTTTCTGTGACCTGGCTGTGTCTGTCTCCCTGGTGTGTCTCCCTGGTGTGTCCCTGTCTTCCCCTCTCGTCCCGTGTCTTCCATGTCCCCGGTTTGCCTGTCTGTGTGCCCATCTTGCCGCTTCACCTGGACCAGCACACCTGGCTGCAATCGGCTCATGAACCCACAGCAAAACACGCCAAGAAACGCAGATAAACTGCAGCTTGTCTAAAGGAGAGTATAGAGCCAGACAGAAAAGAAAAGTTGACTGTTGACAGATCTCAAATATTGGAGTGCAGAAGCTGTAAAGCTAAAACAACGTACCAAAGAAACTGGAAGTTTAGCAATAAAAAGCAACGGCTTGACTGAATGGTAAGCCTCGAGATTCCCTGCGAGGTTGCGTCATGTCTGTCGCGCTGAGGTTTATAGCTGAGCCAGTTTTAACAGATGGCCAAATGGAGAGCTGCGTACACTCGATTGTGTACACAACTTAAAGCACTCAGTGCATCTCCGATCTCCCATCGCCCCGTTTAATGAGAAGCAAGGAGGATTTTCTCCATTGTAGGAGCATACAAGTATTGACCAGGCCTCGAGGGAGTTAACATTCATCCAGGGTAATTTCACTGATTCGTTGTCCCTCCCGGGGTCAAGGTATGTTAATCACTGAAATCACCCCGTGGTGAGCCTAAATGATCAAAAAGAAAAAAAAGCATTCCTCTTTTCTTCTGTGACGTCAAAACTGTTCACTTTGTGGCTCTGCAGCGGAAGAGAAAATGTTTCATAATGTTTTCAGACAGTGGAACAAGCTGAAAACATTGACATATTGTCAACTCATGAAGTTATGTTTGTTTGCTTACACACATAAATGATTTATATTAAACCTTTTGATTTGTATGAGAATGCAAAGGAAGACATTTTCTCCAGAGACTGACATTAACATTCATATGGAGTCGTGTGGAAACTTGACAAGTCCAAAATTCACTCTGCTTTTATGTCCGTTTTGATCTCTGTTAGGCCCCCAAGGAAAATATCTGGCCCCTCAGCTGGTTGTATGTCTGCCTGCTGATTGCTACTGGGAGAGTATAAACAGTGGGTTCAGGGGGCCAGCACCACAACACTGAGCTAAAAGAGGCAAACAAGCGCCATTAAACCGAGGCAAACTTCTCAGTGAGTCCACCAGGGACCCTTTCTACATACACACAGCATACGTGATCTGTTGTTGCAAATAATATGATCTGTTGTTGCAGCTTCAATCAATTCAACCCGAAGAGCCAATGAAAAAGGTTTGTAAGTGAAAACAGCGTACATATCCCTCATGAATATCCCACGTTAACCATCGAGCGAATACAGCAAGGCTGACGTGACGTTCACGCTTTGCGCTGGGTGTGCACGCCGGAAGCTTTAATTGGCTCCAAGGTGTAACATAAGCTTGGGTTACGACACTTACAACGGGCCCAGGTATCCACATGCCTTCCTCTGTAGCCCGTCTCCTCTCCTCCTGGCCTGTACTTTGTGGGGAAAGAAGTGTGGCACTGATGGTGAGGACAAGATGCCCTCCATCGCAGACAGCAAGACTCCAACGATGTAATTCAGATGTACTTCACATTTTCTTATTTTTATTGTAGGCCTGGAAATCTCCCAAGTTATTCAAAGCCAACCCTGTGTCTCTCAACCCTCTCTGTATTGCAGACACGACTGACTCTGACTCTCCGTATATGCTTTGAATATCTTTTAATTGCCATCCATCGCATGTGCGCGTTCATTTGCACGCTATACATTCTGTCAATAAAGTATTTAGTGTACTTTCAGCCAGGAAGAATGTTGAGCTAATTAGACATCCGCCCACATGGGAACTGAACAGAGGGCACACTTACTAATGCCAGACTTGATGAGTCCTTGGAAGACGTGTAGGATTATATATCACTGAGAAATAAATTGGCTCAAACGCCATGACGAGACTCGCATGTTTGCACAACATTCCCCTGATAGGCACCCCGCTCAGGAGTTCATTCCCACAATGCAACAGAGTGAATGTATCCGGTGATATCCTTCACAAGATATAAGCTACACATCTGGCCCCGGAGGGTGACTCTGCAGTTGCATGCTCTGTGTTTAGAGGGCTCAGCGGATTTGCTGCTGCTGAATGAGATCCTGCAGTTGCTTCAGCAGCAAGCCGTTCCTAATGTGACTGGGTTATGTGTGTGTGTGTGTGTGTGTGTGTGTGTGTGTGTGTGTGCGCGTGTGAACCACACACTCACAGGCCAGGTAGCCAGTTCCCCTGTTCAACCAGCCACGAGTACCAACACTTATCCCCGTGTCATGTTTCGTCACAGTTCACTCGCTGGCCACGGTGCTGGATAGGCAATCATGGAGCATTTCTCCGCTGTCGGTGACACCCGTCCCTATGACCCGCTGCCCACGGTGGAGGGAGGTCTGCCTTGAACATTCACAGGCTGAAACGCTGTCATGTGCCTTACTGGAACAAGAGTTTGAAATGTCTTGAAGAGGATCATACATTATAAAAGGGGAGAATTAGAGGGGAGTGGATGAATATCATTTATTGTCCCTTGTGTGTACTGGTTTAATGCTTTAATGTTGCTTAAAATTGTTTATTGTAGCAAAATCTTCTCTGGACTGCAGGGATCTGTGACGTCTCTGCTCTCTGCAGTGCGTTTTCGGAAAAATCTCATCGTCATCTCGCAAAATGTCTGTGACATTTGACATTCAGCATTACCAAATGACTGACATGGGAACACTGTATATGTGCAACATTGGAATAAGTGCATAGCCTTTGATGGAATATGGTGTACAGAGTGATATCTATACTTGGCACAGGGAGGCTTACAGGAAACATTTATCTTAAGCATCTCAGATGACTTTTCTCAGACGTCTGCCAGCATGAGTGATGGATATCAGAAATATTCAAGCATTAACGCAGAAGGCTGCTCTGTATGCCCGCAGGATTATTATATTCTTTGAGATCCCTCCATGCCACGACCCTTTTCAGGCAATGTAGAATAATTGAAAATGCAATAATATGATAACGAGTACTGTCTGCACATGGAAAAACATACAGCAATATACAGTATGTGCTGGTTGAGTGTTATATGAGCAGAGAAGACAACACTGCAGATATTTGAATCTTATAAAAGAGGTAGAAATAGATAATCCACGTTGTGTGCCAAGTTCTTTGTCTGGTGGCCTCTTTCTTGGTTTTCAAAGTGGACTATAAAAAACACATTCATATTTTTTTTAACTACAGTGAAAAGCTTTCAAACCCTAAATGAGAATATAAAAAAAACAGAAAACAAAAAACAAGGATTGAATGTTGAGATTGTGATAAGAAATAAAGACCTCTTTCTCTTAGCTATGCTGGATGCTCTCCTCCTGTTAGTCACATGGAGCACTTCATCCACACTGATGATGAGAAGCCGACCACTGAAATCAGTCACTGTTACGACTTCAAAGCAAGGGGGCAGCGCTGTGGGATGATGCCAGAAAACAAAGGTCAGCGCGGCCTCCTTTATGCAGTCAGACGTCTTCTTGTGTAACGACGCGAGCAGAAATAACAAAATCAGCTGTTACTGTATTTCTAACAAGTTGCTTATTCAAGGCAGTCTGCATTTCTAACGCAACCTAACTCGTCTTGAATGAATCTCCTTCTTTAAGTGCACGCTTATGCCGTTCCTCGCCAAGAGTTAGATGAGAGGGCTGACCCTACGACGTCATTGTGGGATAAATACGAAGCCGGAAGCCACGAGACACGCTTAGCTTAGCTTAGCTTAGCTCGGCGCGAAGACAGGAGATAAAAGGGGGCAAAGCTATGGCTTCGTCCAAAACTAAAAGAATCTGCTTCTAAAACCTCAATAATTAACACATTATATTGTGTTGCACACAAAAAAAACTCCTGGAAGTCATCAATTCCAGCCAGGAACACATGACGCCTCGTAAAAACCGCAAATTTCGTTTTGGACAGAGCCAGGCTAGCTAGTATCTCTAGTATCGTCTCATCTGACTCTTACCAAGAAAGAGAAGAAGCGGGTTTCCTATGCTCATGATAATAAATGAGTCACAAGTCTAATAAATGACTTGATTTAATCAAACAGTCAAAGTCAAAGTGAAGTCTCCATTCGGTCGGTGCAAAAGAACTTTGTCGGATAAAGTACACATGAAGTGTAATCTCACGTCACTTCAGAAATTATGCGTGCGCGTTTCGGTTCCAGGTGCTTTTTTTGGTGCGTGAATAAAACGGCAAACATCCATAGCGAGTGATTACAAAACTATACTTTAAATGTAAAATCGCAACGACACTTTCCCGCACTTCACTGAAAACTAATTGCTGCGTCAGTGCGCGTGGACGGAGTCCCAGACGTTTCACATGAGCAAACAATGATGGACATCGAAAGATGTGGGGAGTAAAACGGCCCATTACATTGAATGACATTTGTAATGGAAACTGTCAAGTCACGCCAATATTCTTTAAACAGCCCTATATTACAAATCGCTGTCTCTGTCCCTTTTGACCCCCAACTGCTCGGAAGAAAAGGGGAAAAAACTCCTCCCAATGAAATGTTTGACTGGGGGGAAGAAATGGAAGAAACCATGGGAAGAGCCACTGAGGAGGGCTTCCTCTCCCACCAGGACAATATATGCCGTAGATGGCGTGCAGCAAAATGACATAGCATGTGAAACACAATATGAAGAAGATGGATCAGGTGGGATGTCAAGAGATGTCAGTCTCCTCAGAAAGGACACGACACTTCCACATCCACCGGCACATCCTGTTCGCCTTTGTGCGCCAAAAATGACAGACGCACACACACACACACACACACACACACACACACACACACACACACACACACACACACACACACACACACACACACGTAAAAACTCATACTGTATGTCAACAAACATCCTTCCTTTTGCATATCTCATAAACTTGTTCTCTTCTCTCTTTCAGTCAATCACACACACACACACACACACCCGCACACGCACACGCACACACACATACACACACACACACACACACACACACACACATAACATTGTGTATAACATGTTTTTATTGATGTTGCACTGATTACTGTGGATCAATAAATTATACAGCAGAGAGCTGCGAATGCTTTTTAATCGTGTTTGTTATGTTGATGCCTATGATGGTGTGTGTGTGTGTGTGTGTGTGTGTGTGTGTGTGTGTGTGTGTGTGTGTGTGCCCATGTGACAGCATGTGTGGCCGCGTATGGTATGTGTTTGTGTGTGCTGACTTTAATAAGCATAATCTGTTTGTGCTGTTGAGTGTTAGTCATATGTTTCTCTATTTTGAGTTTTTGTGTGTGTGTGTGTGTGTGTGTGTGTGTGTGTGTGTGTGTGTGTGTGTGTGTGTGTGTGTGCTCTGACTTTGTTATTTGTTTGTGTTTGCCTCAGTGTGTGTACGAAGAGTACGTGCGTGCATGTATGTGTGTCAAAATGAACGTTGTGACCTTTCCATGATGGCCGGGCTAAATAAAGACACATCCCCCCCCACTCTCTTCAAATTGGGCGACCTTGCTTGTGAGTCTTACAATACTGCACATAATCTCCTTGGTTGGATGTCGATCCGTCAGCGCATCAGCTGTGGATTTTATGGCTGTTTCTCAGCCAGCATGAGCACATTTCAATCAGATGATGCAGCTCTGATTTGGATTCCCGCCAGAGTTCTGGCTAAGCTTCGCTTCTTTTTCCGAAGAAACAAAGCACTAATGGAGTTATTACAGCTGGGCCTGACGCTCCCCATGATAATAATGTGACAATTTGGCCTCGCCGTTGTCGTCCCTCACCAACACCAGGAGGCACAATAACGCATCAGTGTTTATGTCCACGGAAAAACATGAAAGTAATTGTGTCCACGGGGAAAGCAGAAATGAGCCTCATTCCCAATTCAGTGGCAAGGCGACGCAAGAACACGTGTCTGAACGTCACACCGGACTGGCTTTTATTTTGACACATCTTTTCTTCCTCAATTACTTTTATTTTGTGTTTTCTTTTGTAATCCGGTTTGTTCAAACTCACACACACACACTCACACACAAGACACGGTGTGTCTGCCCGTGTGTGTGGAGCCTGAAATACTTTACACCTTTGAGTACATTTGATGCAAAGTTCATGTTTGGAGAGATTTGCGATATTGTAACTCTGGCAGTTCAATTCAATGCAACTAGTCATCCCTGCAGGGGCTCCATTACATTAAAACAAACTTATTTGGGCATTGAAATGATGACCTGGTATATTATCAGTTAAAGCCCCCTTCCCACACACACACACACACACTGTTAGTCACAAAAGTAAAACAATCAAAGGCTAAACAACGTTATGAATAATATGAATATGAAATCATATTTACACAGGCGAGAGAGTTAACTCGCTAAGATGCAGGCAGGAAGGTTAAATATGTATGATTTACTGTAGTTTACACACCTGTGCAAATTATTATTATTATACTTGCCATGCAGGGTAACAGCTACAGATGGGCCAAATAAACAATGAATAACTTAACCCAGAACTCTTTAAACATGCATGTATTCTTTGAAGAAAACGTCCTTAAAATTAGCTTGATTTAGTCCTCCCACACACACACACACACACACACACACACACACTAGTACCACTCCGTTGAACCACACTCCTAAAGCGATTCTAATCATAACACACACACACACACACACACACACACACACCCCAAAATTGTGTTTTTATCGCGCAGAGCGCAAAGTGCATTTTATAATGCCTCCACCTTTGTGCGCGCCGCTCCCTCATTTCTCATCCTGCCTCTTGGGTGTTATTCAACAGCCAAATTACAGAGAGAAGAAATCTATCTGCCGTCATAACCTAACCAGGAGATTGGAAATTGGGAAGCGCTCCACGCCGGAACGCCCTCCAAACACATCCATATTCATACTGCAGAATGCCACATCCATCAAACATTCCAAAACGGAGCTCTACTGTGCGTCTTGTTTGTGGTTCTGCGTGTGTGTGTGTGTGTGTGTGTGTGCGCACCCATTATTTTGCGTCAGAGCTGCGTGTGTGCGGTTTCTGCCCAGAGGCTACTGTACCGCGTGGGAATAAAACGCTAATGAGTTTATGTTGCGCCTCGTGCTGACTCTCCGGAGGGTCCAGTGCCACCGGTCCGGCCTGCTTTATATTCCAGCTGAGGCTGTGGAGAAGGAGCAGCGCGTGGGGCCTCTGGGCTGTGAGCACACACACACACACACACACACACACACACACACACACACACACACACATCGCCTTGTCCATGATGAGTTATCTGTTCGCCTCCTCGCGCACCTTGAACCACCCACCTATGAAAATGGTAATGAAACTGCAGGGAAGGTGGGGCATCACTTTGCATGTGTGTGTGTGTGTGTGTGTGTGTGTGTGCGTGTGTGTAGATTCAGTGCTTAGTAACCCTAGAGTAGACTAACCATCAACATAAATCAATTACAATTCACCATAGGCCTGCTGACCTCAAATATAACAAGCTGTCACTATGTGTGTGTGTGTGTGTGTGTGTGTGTGTGTGTGTGTGTGTGTGTGTGTGTGTCTCCATATGTGTGGATTGAGTCTGTTTCATGACTTGAATACAGTATGACACTTGGTGCAGAATGAGCTAGTCAATGTGTGTGTGTGTGCGTGTGTGTGTGTGTGTGTGCATATGTGATATTTGGCAACATGCTCCAACCCCTCATGGACTTCCTCTGTGTTTGTTGGCAGGAGGCGACGTCGCTGCCGTAGCCTACTTCTCATGTGTCCCCGCTGTGGTCGGACATTTTCCAACGACATCTTGAACTGCCATCAGCGCTCGATGTCGCGGGTTTATCTTTCCGTGAAGCCGCGTTGCCGTTCGCTGGCTTGGGGTTCGTTAAGACTCTCGTGACACCCACTTTGTTTGTTAATTCTCCTCCACGGTCTCTCTCTCTCTCTCTCTCTCCCTCATCCCCGATGTCGCACCGTGCGGAAACATGTATGAAATAAACGAGCCTGGGAAAACGACTCATGCTTTTTTTTTTCAAGTTGCTTTATTTGTCTGAACTGGAGAGGGGTTTGATGTCAGAATGGGGGGGAGGGGACACTGTAAAGCTCGGACCATGCAGTGTGGTCCAAACGCAGCAGGAGAAGAGACAATACAGGCGGTTTCAGAGGACGGCGACCGAGAGGCGGATTACTGCGTCTGCCACCTGTAAGCCATAAGTCATTCTTAATATAATAAACAAAGCAGCAGTCTCAACACATAAAGCCATGGCAAGGGAGGCAAGGGGGGGTCGAGCAGCGTTGCAACTCGGATTTATTGGAAACGGCCCGTGAATCGATGGCCTCTGTAGCCGTTGAGAGAAAACAACCAGTTGTAGTCGGGGCTCTCGCTGTCAGCCATTTTGTTTCAGCCGGGTAGTTTGAGTCTCCGAGCATCTCCTGCGTGGTGGTATGGATTGTAGCCTCGATGTCCCGCAAATCATCCAACTGAAACTGGCTACGGGCCGCTGTTGGCATTGTTCCTGTTCGATTACTTCTCCAGGAAAAGTTTCCACAACAGTGCCGAGGAGAGACTTTTTCCTGCTGCGGTGTGCTCGATATAGATTGTACATCCACGAATGTGCTTGTGTCTCTGATTGAACCCTTTTTTCTCCTTTTTTTATTTAACCGCGCTACAACTAGATGAAACAAAATAGAGAAATTGTTGCATTGTAGTTTCTGCATGATGCACATAACTCAAACATTCACGTTCCTGCGGGTTCAACACAAATGCGGCTCAAATACAGCTCAACCTCTGCAAAGCAAGAGCTCCGTGGAGTCCATTTTGTTCTTCTATTCAAAGGTTGTGCAAACATCTGTACAGTGTTCTCGCTCTTTGATGTTGGTTTTTACTTCACTTTCAGAATAAAAGCACAATGTAACTGAACAATAAATAGGTAACGGACAGAAAACACACAAAATAAACCTCTTTTTTTAAAAATAAATAATACAGTGTTTTCAATCTTTGCCTCCCGCCACAGGTCACAGGTCACAGGTCAACACAAAGTGACACGAAGCAGACGCGGAGCCCCGCGTCACTGAGTCGGGCCGGTGTCCCGCGAGGCTCTTTGGTCCCTTGAGGGCGGTCGCTGAACAGACTCTTCGCCGCCGATCTGTCCGTCAAGTAGAGACATTCACCAGGAAATGACTCCATTCTTATATTGTTATATCAATATTACAGTATATGTAGCAGACAGCAGCCGGAGGAGGCAATGACACTCTCTACAGGAAACCAAAGTCAACAAGCACACACACACACACACACACACACATACACACACACACACACACACACACGCACGCACACACGCACGCACACACACTCATACAGGTCAGCAGTATTAGACATTTAGTAAATTGAAGTGTCTCTGCTGACAGCCCTTGTCCCATTGAGTCGATAAGCCTGTGTGCTGTTCACATTCACAGACACATTTTTCTTCTTCTTCAATTTTTTCGTTAGGTCGAGGAAGCCGACAGAGAGCCTCGGTCTCATGGCGAGAGAGAAAAATGAAGAAACGTACCATTCATGTACTCTCGCCCCACAGCTATAAACCCACTACGCCATGTGGAGGCCCGCTGCAGGCGGCGGTAAAGAGTGACTCAGCCAAGCGGCTCTCGCAGTAACCCCTGTGTAGGCGTAATTAGGACTAACATTACACATCCGTAATTGCATTGTTCGTCCGTCCTTCACAGGCAATGTAAATGTCCGTCAGGTTTCTGGAAATCAATCTGGAATAAGAAGAGTCATTTTTTTTTCTCCAGCAGATGCATCTCCCGTTGGATAACCATGGAGCTCTTTCAAGAAGCTCATAAACCATTTGGGATGTCTCTTAAATGTCCATTTAAGAGACATGTTCCGTCCAGTCCAGTGTGTGTGTGTGATGAGTCCGGGTGTAAGTGTCTTTCATTAAAAGGCCGAAAAGCCAAGAGTGTCATTACAAACAACCTGAGTTGACGCCGGCCAAAAGGCAACGTTGTCTGACGTGTGCCAGCCCTCCTCATGAAAGTCCCACGAGTTCAGCTGTTCACTTTTTTTTTTTTCTCTACACTGTCACATTTGTTAATCGTCAAGAAACCTTGTTTGGTTTAAAAATAGAGGGAACACATGTTTGCCACGCGGCTTTGGCAAATTAAAGAGTGCAGACGTGAGAAATCGCCGCTAACTTTGTGCTCTTGTATTGATGAATAAGGTCACTTTTCCTTCTTTGTACTTGTTTTCTTCCCGCATTGGTCCACAACTGAAAGAAAAAGCCCCCCCCCCCCCCCTCACATGTCATACATTGGACTGTATTCTAATTCAGGAGTTCATTCTCAGCAGTTTTCTGTCCTCTTTCTGCACATGCCAGCATTATCTGTGGTCAAATGTGATCAAACTTTGCAATCAAAAGTTAAGTGCTGAGCAATATCTGACTCCATGTCCTGTTGTCCCCGCACATCCTGTAAACAAGTGTGTGTGGTATGTGTGTGTGTGTGTGTGTGTGTGTGTGTGTGTGTGCTGCAAGCTGCCATTTCAGTCAAAGTTGCCTGTTTCGTACACACTGTGGCTTGTATAAAAAGAAAAAAGAAAAAAAAGAGTCTCTCAGTACAGCCCTTTGTGTTTTCCACAAAAAAAATTATGTATTTCTTACATGCCTCAAAAATTGCATTTCTTTTCCTCTGTGTGTCCGCGCGTGTCCGCGCGCGCGCTAAAAGAAAGTCCCCTTGGTGGTGCTGCACAGGATCTTTTTGAAGGCCTTTCTGAAGTCTTTGTTGAAGATGGTGTAGATCACCGGGTTGAGGCACGAGTTGCAGTAGCCGATCCAGAAGAAAAACGTGAAGAGCGCCTCGGGGATGGCGCACGTCTCCGGGCACACCGCGCGCAGCGAGTAGGAGAAGAAGAACGGGAACCAGCACACCACGAACACGCCGATGACCACCGCCAGCACGAACGTGAACCGCTTCTCCCGGTTCACCATGGCTTTGCGCCTCGCCGCCCCGGGGTTGCTGTCCGCCGGGTGGGACTTCCTCCCGGGCACCAGCCGAGACCCCTTCGAGGTGGCGATCATGTCCCGGTAGCGCTTGACCGAGGCCGGGGAGTGGACCCCGCCCGGTGACCCCGGCATGCTGCCGCTGCCTCGGCCTCCTCCCCCGTTGCTGTGCTCCATGTCGCTCTCCGTGCTCGAGCTGTCGCCGTTGTTGTTGTCCGCCTTTTTCCACTCCTTGCCCTTCTTGCCCTTCTTCCCCTTCTCGTTAGCCTTGGAGGAGGAGGGGGGCCCGCGGGGGGAGGCGTCTAGGGAGGTCGCGACAGAGGTCACGGCTAGAGAAGGAGGCTGCAGCCGGTTGTTGGAGGTGGCGCTCGGGGTGGTCTGAGCGTCTCCCAGGTGAGGGGACGGGGTGATGGCGAGGGTGGGGGGTCTGGCGTTGGAGGTCTTGTTGGATGAAGGGGGCGTGCTCTCCTCGTCCTCCTTCCCGTTGGCCTCCACGCGTCGCGGGGGCTGGTTCGGCGTGGCGCTGCCCACCCCGTCCTTGCGCGGCTCTCCCGGCGGGCAGCGCGTCCTCTGCTTGGCGATCTGGTAGATCCTCACGTAGACCAGGATCATGATGAGGCACGGCGCGAAGAAGGAGCCGATGGTGGAGTAGAGGATGTACCAGCGCTCCTCGTTCAGCTCGCACAGGGGGCCCCTGTCGCTGCCCTCCTCCATGGCCTCGCTTTTGTTCAGCGAGAGCAAGGGCGGGAAGGAGATGATGGCCGAGATGAGCCACACCACCACGATGGCCCCCTTTATGCGTTTGGGGGTCCGCTGGCGCCCGTACGTCACTCGGGAGATGGACAGGTAGCGGTCCAGCGAGATGGCGCACAGGTGCGCGATGGAGGAGGTGCAGAACAGCACGTCCAGCGCCAGGTAGATCTCGCACCACCGGGATTTGAAGTACCAGTAGCCCAGCAGCTCGTTGGCCAGGGAGAAGGGGATGATGAGCGTGGCCACCAGAATGTCCGCGGCGGCCAGAGACACCAGGAAGAGATTCTGCGGGCCCCGGAGAGCCCGGCTGGTCAGCACCGCGATGATGACCATGATGTTGCCCACGATGGTGAAGAGGATCATCAGGGTTATGGCGGTGGCGAAGGCCGCCGTGGCTTCCGGGGAGTACGGGGCGGGCTTCGGGAGGCTCTGGTTGCAGGGCACGGAGGCTCCGGCGCCGCTCGCGCTGCTGCTGTTCCAGCCGCTCAGCTCCATGGAGCAGCTGCTCTCCAGAGCCGAGGCCATGCTGCGAGGAGAGGCTTTTTTTTACAGGAGTCTTTACGGGATGAAAACAAACACACATGTTCTGTCAGAATAAAATGTGTCATTAAAATGTATTTCACCTGTTTTTTTTTGTTATTATAAGTGTGCCATGAGATTATCATACATGGATTGTGCACAATAAAACAAAGTGTTTGCATTTTTTTTTATGAATTTGAATGATTTTGTTTACCTCAGTTGCTCTGGTTTTGTCCCTGTGTCGTCTCCAAACAGAAGCTCTCTTGCATCCTCCACAGCAGCTCTTTCAAGTCCATTTTAAGCCCATGAAGCAGTCCTGGGTGATGCCTCAAGACGCGGATCACTATTTTTCCATTAAAAAAAAGAATGGCACCTCGTAGAACAGATGCCCCTCCACCCAAAACATAAGTATTGTTGTGTGTGACGCTGCCTGCTGCGGAGTAAACAAAAATAAAAAGCCCGACAAACAACTTCTTTTGCGCACGAAGTTTGGTCCTTTTTCCTTCCCTCTCAGTGGATTGACTGCTGTCCTAAAGGTGGGGGAGATTCAGCTCATAATGGTGGAAGTCAGGGCCATGTACAGCGGAGCGACAATGAATACAAGAGACCGGATGAGAGGAAATAATCTCGACCCCCGTGCGATCTCCGTGCGTCCGCGTTTGGAGACGCGCGCTTAACCCACAGTCTCATCTGAACAGCGAACGCCGGGGCGGCTCGGATGAAGTGAAATAAAGTCTCTGTGCGGTTCACTGACGAACAGGCGCTGGTGTCCGCCCCCCCTCCCCCACCCCCTCCCACACACACACACACACACACACACCCTGCGAAGGGCGGTCAGACCCAGTCCACCAAAACAAAAAGCCCGAAGTTAAAAAACCTCGAGCTCTCCGGCTCTGCGCGCGGAGACGGGAGTCCAAAACGTTTTTTTCCTCCGGCGTGGACACGAGCCTCGCGGGAGCAGCTTTCAGTCCGCGCGTCTCGGGAGCTGTCTCCGGTCTACTCAGAAGTTAGATACCCAAAAAAAAAAAAACAGCCGCTCCGTCGGCGCACAAGCCCAGGCGTCCTCTCAGAGGCGCAGCATCACCTTCACTCTGAACGGGACCTCCCCATCTGCCTCTTGCGCTTCTCTTTTAGACCCGGTGATGTCACCGTGGAGCTGTGGGCGTCATGGGATCCTTATCCTCCCCCATCTCCCCCTCCTTACGCTGACATTAAATGCATACCCAACGTTCGATTAATTAACTCCACGGGTGTCAGCTGAGTGCTGAGACAATGCCATCTGCTTTGCAGAAAACATCCCAGGGACTCCACTGCACTGGTGTAATACTGGGTCATCATCATCCCCATCATCATCATCCTCCTCTTCGATATGGGGCACAGCACACTTGGCTGATCAATGGGTTCCAATCTGTGCAGTATTCGTGCCCATGCTACAGAGTTGTAATGTTTGCTTCCAGACTATTGGACAGAAAAGATCCAACATACACATTGAAGTGTTTTTTTGTTTTACTGCTTTTTATCTTTGTGTCTGTTGAGTCCTCCAAAGTTAGCATTATATAATGCCTCATTATGCTTATTTAAACACAAACACGTGTCATAGATAACAGTAGTGATGGTATGGGGATATGTATTAGTCCCCCCCATATTCACATGTAGTCCTCAAAGTGGAGGGGATTGTACAATCAATCCAAACTCTCCACTTCAACTGTGCAGCTTCATACATACACATGATATGGCTACATATATATATATATATATATATATATATATATATATATATATATATATATATGTGTGTGTGTGTGTGTGTGTATGTGTGTGCCAAAGGTTTTTACAGACGGTGTTCAAGGTAACATTCATTGTGCAACACAACGAAAAGCATCTTATTTTACAGCAAAACACACACGAACAAAACACAATAACTCATGACCTGCTTCATAGAACATTTAATCCCCACAAACATATCAAGCAAAAACACTATTATTTATGACAGTGTTTAATTATTTATGGAAGGGAAGCAAAGAGATATCCACAGTTCCCTCGGCTAAACATTGACTCACACGTGTCAACAAAATAAAACATGAACTTTGAACCACGGCTTTATCCAACGTTCAGACTGATGCGCATCATCACTTGACTTCCATTTAACTCCCCCCCCCCCCCCAAAAAAAAGAAGCACAGGCATCCCGCTGCGATGATTATGGTCGCCTACCTGAGATCAAGTGCTCGATTGTTCAATTACCAAGAGGCAGCCTGCGTCACGCTGCTGCCTCCGTGCGCCACGAACCTCAGCGCGCAGTCAGTTTGAAAGCGGGTGGGTGGGCTCTGCGCGATGCAAACTCACAACAAACAAACACACACTCGCCAGCCTACACATGCACGCACACAATCCCATGAATGGCGTGTGGGTGGGTGGTCCTGTTTACTTGTATGTTTTTGTGCCCCCGCATCGCCGCTTTAATGAGAGGCGCCGCCCCGTGGCATTACATCTGCGTGACCCCAAGCAGCCAATAATGTTCCGCTCCACGGTACACATTCTAAATATATATATAAAAAAAGGGAGGACAAAACAAGAGAATAAAGCTTTTAGCGGGAGAGTGCACTCCAATCAAGTGTCTTTAGTGACGCGCTGCTAAATGCATTCTGGGGGAGAGGGGTGTGTCCCGGATGTCACGGTGATGGAGACCGGCGATCTGCGCTCAGCACGCCGCTCTCCCGAAGTGCTTGTTGCGTAAGAAGAAGAGAGAACACGTGGTATGCAGACGTGCACGCGCATGGATCACGCACGGTACTGCTATAGTGAACAGTTAACACCGGGTCTGCTTTGACGTGGCAGAGGCCAAGAGAAGATGAATTGTCTTTAAAACAAAAGTTTCCCAAACGGGAGGCGGATAAGTGCTGGTCAGCTCTCTGTGGTGGGAGTGTGCATTATGGTCCAGGTCCAAATCAATTATCGCACAGAACTGCCCCCGTTTAGATGCTTTCAAGTAATATATATTTATAAGTTATTGCCTCCTGTTTGTTTTCTGTGCTTGTTTTGTGGGAGTTTGGGGGAAATTCGGCTCAGCAAAGACTCGATTTCTGGGTTAAAATGTGAATAAAAGTTGAGGAAAAGTGAAGTTGCTGGTTGGGGTTCTGCATGTTTTCGTTGGGGTTGAGCACAGAGGCAGCTGCTCACAGCCCTTTGGTCCTTTTGGGCCTTCATAAAAGAATCAATACCAACCTGCAACCGTTTGTCACAAGTTGCAGTTGCAAGCGGCTCCAAACAGTGATGTTCTCTTGTCAGGTCCAGTATTTGGAGGTTAGAGAGGCCGTTACAAAGTAAAATAAAAAGTCTGTATATATATACACAGAGTAGAATATGTTTTCACTGGACTGATTGGATGCATTATATCAGTAAAGGTCCTCAGAGGTATAGCACAGCATGCGTGTGTGTGTGTGTGCGTGTGTGTGTGTGTGTGTGTAACCTGCACTGTCCTTTTCCTGACTGCTTTTGCAATGATGACAACTGCCGCTTGTGTGTGTGGTGTGCATGCAGGGCCAGCACGTGTGTGTGTGTGTGTGTGTGTGTGTCTGTGTGTTATATCACACCACATTGTAATTCCCCTGCTAACAATATCACACATATTGCTCATTTGAGCTGTTGGCAGTGTTCTGCGCCTGGGATTTCTTGTTTGAGTGACACAGTCTTCAGGTGTTAATAGCAAATCCCGTACATGTACGGTCCCTATAGACACACACACACACACACACACACACACACACACACACACAGCCTAATGTAATGTGATCGATTCTGACACCCAACGGTTCGAGTCGGTTTTCATCAGCCGGGCCGACAGAGAGGAAATTAATGCAACAAACGAGATGAGAGAGACGTTTAAATGAAAGGAAGAGTCTGCTTCCAGTGACAAATACATGAGAGAGTGATATGATGTATGTGTGTGTGTGTGTGTGTGTGTGTGTGTGTGTGTGTGTGTGTGTGTGTGTGTGTGTGTGTGTGAGAGAGAGAGAGTGTGGCTTCTCTGTGTTATCGCTGTCACAAAAGGCCTCACAGTTAACAGTCTGCTGGCGTCCTCTGCTGGATACTTTGGAATCATCTCGGTTTCTGGTCGTTCCCCAAAGTCGCCACTAGAGAGCGCTGTTTGACTACAAACCCAGGTCCAGTATGGCGTAGCAGTGTTTTTATTGAAACTACCTGCAGTGTTATAAGAAATACTCTCAGAGCCTAAATACAGTAACACGGTAAAAATACACAATAACTAGAAAAGTGCATGTATTCCCGTCAAAAACTTACTTAATGTGGAAAAACAGAGGAATTATGAGCTGAGTTAAAGTAAAATAACTCATATATGATGATATATTACTTCATTAGATTGTTAATTCTGATGCATGAATGTAGCATTTCACCGTGGGAGCTGGTTGGGTGGAGATAATTACCGTGTAAAGTCTGTACTGGGAATACATTTAGGTCCACTGGTTCCCACCAGAGGGTTCGAGCCTTTCCCAAAGGTCACAAGATAAATCTGTGTTAGAAGTTTTTTTTAAACGTGTTTCTAATCTTTTATTTTTTTTGTGAAAATATTGGAGGAATTTATTTACCACTTCTGGTCTCGAGCACTTATAATGTTGAGCCATCTGATACATTTGTTTGTCATTCATTGTATTTTAATGAAAATAAATTACATATATAAGTAGATAGATAGATAGATAGATAGATACTTTATTCATCCCCAAGGGGAAATTTGTTTGTCGTAGTAGTTTACAGACACAAAAATAAGTACAAATACCTCAAAATTGTACTGTAAAAATGTTAATTTTGTTACTTTTCACCACCCTACAGTCTGACAACATTCACTAAAACCGGCCGATAATATTATATTCTCCATTTCCTTCTTCCAATTTCATTTTTATTTCATGACTTTTATGGAAAATGAAAACGTACTGAAAGGTTTCCCTATACGAAACATATTTATAGTGGAAATGTTTGCATAGTGTGACGTACAGTAGATGGATCACAGACTAGATGGTGTGTATTTTCCTATCATTCACACTGAATATTATCCCCCTCCAACAAACCGTTATATAATTGAACAGGTTTATATATATATATATATATATATATATATATAGAAAGATTATATTCTGGGCCCCCAAACATGGAAACCCCAAGGTGCATTTCTCTGCTGTGCGACTGGAAAGCTGTGGGTAATGGAAGGAAGAAGTGGAGTGAATAGCAAATATGCTTGTGTACATTTTGGGCAATGGATACTTGCGAATAAGAGGAAGTGGATTGTTTGAGCTGGCAGCAGCGTGGGAGGCACCATTAGCATCGGGGATGAGGTATAGAGGTGGCAGCTGGTCTCTAATGCAGTGCGTCATCACTGCTTTTCATTTAACACCGCTCATCATAAAAGACAATTCAACCATACAAAATGGTGGAACTCCAGTGGAAAGAGACGTCCACTTTAATGACATGAGATTGGTGAACCGTCTCCGATGTTGGTGTTGGTTCATGGACCAACAAGAATATATCCCCTCCCAAATATGAGGAAGCAGCATGTGGTCAATGTAAAACCGCGCGAGACAAGAATGCATCGTATTCTTTGTTTGACTTTCCAAACTTCCCGATTACAAAAACGACCTTTAGGGCTTTCTGCTCTCTTGTTCAGTAAAAAAAAAAAAAAAAAACTCCTTGTAACAATTACCCAAAGTTGTTCTCGCAACTCGAGCAAGTAGATGTGAAATGTAATGCCGGTGGTTGTTGAGGTCAAAAGGACTTTCTCTGTGGATAATCTCCCCAAAAACACTCACAGCAACGCAGCACTTTAAAACCCTCCGGTTCAGCAACAGTGCACTGCAAGGTCAGTGTGTGACCTTGATCATTTGTAATGATGGGGGAGGACTACGCGTCAGCTGTGTAGAAAAGAAGGGAAATGTGTAGCACAACACGTAGGAGGGAGCACATTATACAGAGTAAACAGACCCAGTGTGTTTTCCAGCATGTTTTTATTTTGGTGGTAAAAAAAAACAAAAACAAAAAAACTAACCACAGCAGGAAATCAGCCAAACCTTAAAGTGCAGTAACAGACAGTAATAATGCTCACGATGTCATAACCGATGTTGAATTAATAAATACATTAAAAAAATATATATTTACATAATTAAAAAAAATACTTTCCAGCTTGAGTGTGATCCATCTCAGGATACAGAATGATATGACACCCGTTAGTGGGTGAGATACAACCAGTATTGCTTTAAGAGGAGAACACAGTGGGGTTTCCTCTGAGTCATGTCACAGTGGTTCGGAAATTAAAAAAGAAAAAACATTTAGAACAGCCCTTGTGAAATATCAGGCACGTAAGGCAGACAAAGTCACACACACACACACACACGGGAAAGGAGCTCATAGCTGCTCCAACTTGCTGGATTAAGAACCAATTGTATAAATCGCCAACTGTATGTCAGTTTCTCCGGGAAAAGCAGAAGCAGATCCACCGGCCATGCGATGCCAGCAGCACACGGCCGGTATTTTTTTCACGAAGAATACATTTCTGATTGTGCAAACCGTCCTTTTGAATGAGTCCCGACAGGAGGATGGATCGGGGGGGGGGGGGTCCCTCACCCCCGGCAGAGAACGTCGGTCTCGAACTGCAGCAGCTGGCCCATGAAGGCCAGGTTGGGGGAGATGACCTGCCGCCGGCGCTTCACGAAGTCGAAGGCCTCGTCCAGCTTGACGCGCTGCGTGTGCATGAGGTAGGCCAGGCAGATGGTGGCGGAGCGGGAGATACCTGCCTGGCAGTGCACCAGCACCCGACCGCCGCTCTGCTTCACCGAGTCTGTGGGCGGAGACGGAAAAGAGAGATCAGCACGCTGCGTTTTAAAAAAAAACACCACGTTCTGTGACGTCAGAGTGGGTTTTTGAGAGCAGAAATGCATGGAACGTTTTAAAATCGAGTCCAGCCAGCAATTAAAATGCAGGCATTTATTGCCATGAGTTAAGTTAGTCCTCATCAAGCAAACTTTACAAGGTAAAAGGGGTCAAAACGAGCAGCTTAATCCATTTGTTTTGTAGAAGATTACACTGTTGGAACACAAGTCCAGGCTACAGAATGGATTACGCTGCACAAGCTGCTTAGAAACAAATGTTTTGGATATTTCACCGAGTGTAAAAAGCTTAGCTGAGACTAGACTAATTGGCTGTGGGTTCACTGCCCCCCCCCCCCGGTTACTGGACTTTCACCTCACGGGGGTCGCTGCACGTTTGCGGGGAGAAGAGACTCACCGATGAAGGCGATGGCTGTGGAGAAGCAGGCTCGGATGTCAGCGGCCAGGTTGTCCTCCACGGTGAGCCGCAGGTACTGAAAGTCCCCCTCGTAGAAGTTGGGGCACGTGGAGGAGACGTTGAGCACGGCGGTGATGCCCGCCGCTGCCAGGGTCTCTCTGCGGGAGGAGTGGACGGCGCTGCCCAGAAACAGGAAGGGCAGCAGCTCCACGGGACCACCCTGGAATTTACACACAGCAAGAATAAGCACGACGCAGTTCGGCCAATATATTTGTAATCACATAAAGAGCCTTTTTTTTTTTTTATATATTCTGTATTGTTTTTTGGTATATTGCTTACCCGATCATATGCTGGTGTCATCCGACCGGTCACCACTGGCTCTGGCTCCACCGCAGAGGGGTGATTGCTGGCTGAGATGTAACAGAGCTCTGGATAGGCCTCTGTAAAGCCCTCAAATCCACCTAAATGGAGGTCACACATTAGCTGAGCCCAAAGCGTTCGCCAAAGTCCTCCTTAAAAATGCATTTTTATGAACAATAACTGCGCTAATATATCTATTCAGTCTGTATATTAATATTCTTCTCTACTGTTTTACTGCTTATATTACTTGTTTCTATTGTATTATTCACTTGTGAGCAAGGCTGCTGTAATCCTGTAATTTTCCCACTGCGGGACTAATAAAGGATTATCTTATCTCATATATATATATATATATATATATATATATATATATATATATATATATATATATATATATATATATATATATATATATATAATGAGTTCATACACATTGACAAATGGATTTCCATAACTTTTCCATGACTTTAAACCAAATTTCCATGACCAAACATTTTGTGAAATCTGGGTGTAAACATGAAAAAGTGAGTAAATGTAATATTTAAACTAATAATGAGAATACAAAGCATACAGTAAACCTTAAATGACACAAATGAACGAGACAATAGTTTGATTAAAAGAATAAACATTTATATAGATGCCTGTATGTATGCCTGCTTATATTTTGAGCATCTTTCTTTTAAAAGCATATTAATTATTTCAAACTCAGCGTAAATGAACACATGAATATAACACATTTCTATGACTTTTCCAGGTTTTCCATGACCGTAAGAATCCTGTGTGTGTATATATATATATATATATATATATATATATATATATATATATATATAAATAAATAAAACTAAAAGTCTCCTTACCTTGAAGGAAGCAGGTCTGCGTCTGCACCTCGTTCTGCAGGGCGCCGAGCAGCATTTGGCCCACGCTCTCCGCCTTCAGCTCGGCCACGGAGCGGCTGCTCTCGTCCAGCACCACCACCGGGGAGAAGTCTCCGCGCCGCAGCCGGGCCAGGAGCGCCTTGTCCGGGACGAGCCACTCCAGGGCCGCCACCGCGCCCTTGGACCTGCGACGCATCACCGAGTTCCAGTTGACGTTGAAAGACTCGCGGATGTGCGCGAAAGTAAAATCGAGGAAAGGTCTGCAGTCCAGCACCACGTGCCCGGCGGACGCGTACTGGTCCCGGGGAGTCCGGAGGATGTGGACCAGCTCGTTGCCGGCTATCTCCAAAGGCGCACTGCTTGAAGTCATGGCGGAAACAAAAATACTTAAAAGTAATAAATAATAAACGAACAGCTAAAATAAAAATAAATAGTGTTTTTTTTTCCAGTTTAGTAGGCTCCGCGTGGAGATGACTTTAATCTACTGTAGCCTGCTTGTTTAGAGTAAAAGTTTCACTTGTTCATTGATAACAGCCGTGAGAGTGGGCGTGGTCACGGCGGCCCCGCCTTCTTCTTCTTCTCTTTTTTTTTTTCTTCCACCGAAGGAACAGCGTCACGAGCGGAACGACCATATATGGCCCGGCCGTCACTCCTCATATGGACATTGACGTCAAGTCTGACTTTCCTCCCCTGCAGGCACGTGGTGGTTTGGGGGTTATCCCGTGTTTATGTGATTGGATGACGTATGTGCATCTGTAGCTTTCTTCTTCGAGACATTGTCGCCTATGTCACTCCGCCAAATCATCACATCTCTGCCGCAAAGAACACACTGTGCACTGCGCTGTGCGTCGTCTGCAGATACAGAGATGGTTTCTGCTCGTGTGATAAGGATTAAGTGTTAGTTATGGATCACATTTCATTTTGCACACGGAAGAAATGGAAAGTAATTAAAAAAAAAAGAAAAAAGTTTCCATCAATGTAACAGAAAAACATTTTTTTTTTCTATTTTCAGCTGCGGACGCTCAACATAAACCACGGTGTACTCCTTGAGCACCGCAATGTGGCTCATCGACGTAATTTGAGTAGTTTCCGGACAATAACGTGGGATTGTTTACAACAAGAGAAACATAGAATTAAAAAGGTAAAGATTACACGTCATTATTGTTTGTGAAACAATAATGAACGCAGAGATGGTTTGTTACAGCTGCCATGTTGGCTCTTTCTCTGTGACCTTAAAAAGCCCTGAACACCTGTTTCCTCTTTGTCTCTCTAAAAGGTTCTGATACAGCGCCAACAGTCATTTTTCACAAGTGATTTCTATATCATTCCTGAGTGTTAAACTCTTAATAAAGATGTGTTTAATAGTCTTGAAGTGTTAAAGCCTTTTTTTTGTGCTCGTCACTTGGAGTCATTTTCACCACCCATTGTCTCAAATCGACACGGTAACATTTAAAGTCCAGTGCTTCTATTTGATTAGGATATTGTAGACGTCTCATTGTCCTGGAACCCGCAGACACACACATTACTTCATGTGCAGTGCGGGGGAGTTTAAATCTACATGTGATCTGACGTCTTTGTCTTCATTTCCTCACGACCCCGCTGTTCAAAGTAGTCTGTCTTCCCACTCAAACCTCTGACTCCACTTTCTTCTCGTTCCCACTTCCCCTCTCTCCCCTCACCCACTTTGTCATGCTCTCCCACTGCTGAGGTGGCGTTTACACACACAAACACACACACACACACACACACACACACACACAAACACTTTGGCGAAGTGATGAGTCGAGCCAGACGACTGTGACTCTGTGTGAGGACGTCTTCTTTTTCTTCTCCCCCCTCAACCTTCGCCCCCGCCTCGGCAGCCCGGCAGGAAACGACACCGCGCACGCATCCTGTCGTCATGCATGCAGGTCTCGACGTCCATGCACACACACACACACACACACACACACACACACGCCCCCTCGCAAGCTGTGTTACGCATGCAAAGCTCACGACCCAAACTGACGCCCCCCCTCCCCGTGCCCTGAAGTACCTGAGCGATGATTAATGATTGATGAAGCCTTAGAGGCCCGGTTCCTGGAAGCGGTGACTCGTGCGTCAATCGATCGCTCGCTCTAGTTTTAGTTTTAGTTTTAGTTTGGTGCGGGTGTTTCCTCATCTGTCCTACGCTGCGCATCAGAGCGTTTTTGGGGCTTGGCCCCTGTGCGTGCCTGAAAGGTGAGAAAGAGGTGACACGTGACAGACGTGTTGATGAGGAAGGGGGCGGAGGTCACGACAGTGTGAATATAGGAGACTATTTTACATTTTTCAAATCAGCTGCGCGTCATCAAAGTGTACAGCGAGCGCGCCGTGGGGCGAATGGAAGCAGAGGTAGAAGAAGCGGGGACTTCAGGATGATGAGGTCATTATCGGCAGTGTGATGAAGAGAGTCGCCCTCGCTCTCCCTCTTTCTGAAAGAACACACAGGTGAATAAAACATGAGAAGAAACCCCGATGAGAACGTCCCTCCCCCGCTCCTCCCACACGGGGATTATCCAGGATTAATTGGATGGCTGGGGCCATTAATCTCTGAAAAAGCCTCCACTGTAATCCAAGAGATTGACCTCATCCCTGATTCCTCTCACAAACGCCCACGTGACAACGCCAACGCTCCACTCAAGGGGAACGTGACCCACGGGGTCAGATCGCTGGTGCTTAACGTTACGGAAAGTTGAGCGCTTTCTGGGGGATTTTCTGTGTGTGTGTGTGTGTGTGTGTGTGCTGTACGCTCTGCTTCCATTACACCACAAACTTTCGGTTTCATTGGTGAGATCTGGGTGTTTGATTCACATGGACGGCTCTCGGTCGGTGGTTGAGGACAAACAATGTGTATTGATCAGAAGTGTTTTCTCACTTCTGTGCATGACCTAGACTCTGTACAGTGTTCTTCATCACACCGGGTTTCCCGTGGCTCCGCCTCCTCCTCCTCCTCGGCTGCTCCTCTGACTCATCATCATTCTATGAAGATACAAAAAAATCATTTTAAGTCTGAACACAAACATATAACAGGAAAACCCCCGTCCATCACCTGTTGATTTTCGTGCTGTCACTTCCTGGAAAAAGTGACGACATTTTCAGAGAAAACAGCTCAATGAGGTGATCGGTTCAATTGTAAACAATGAATGTATTTATACATTTATTGCAGCTTCATCTGACATATATATAAACCCCATAAATCATGATTCACTCCTCTATGTGCGACTACACAACCACTTCCTTCATCTTTTGTTTCCACTGTTCCGCGTCACCTCTTCCTGCTGTCTCTCTTACCTCAGGACGACCGCGAGGCCTATGCTCGCTGTCAGACTCAAAGCCGTAACCAGGGCGACGACCGGCAGCAGCAGGCCGTCGGCGGGTCGAAGAGGCGAGTAGTCGCCTCCGTGAGGCAGGGAGGGCGGAGCGACGACGGGCGGGCGAGTCTGGTCAGGCGAAAGGGCGACTGTGAAGGAAACAGCAGCGAGAGATGAGCTCATGGAGTTGATGTTGCCAGGCCATTCTTTTTTAGTTTAAAAGTTAATAGTTTAAAAAGCATATGTTAACCCCTGTGACCTTTGTATCAAAAGCCATACAGCAACAAGTAACATGTACGGAAGAATAAGCTTCAGGAAATAAAATAAAAGCCCACACAGCGACATAATAGAGAGAAAAGAAAACCCCCACTTATTAAAGAAATTTGACACACCCTACATCCGCCCTCACAGACGCAAACCACAAACACACACACACACACACACATATATATATATATATATATATATATATATATATATATATATATGCAGGAACTAATTATAAGCCTTTGGTTTACCTTTTGAACATGCGTTCATTGATCTACTTTCACAACCCCATGGCCCCCGAGGAGAACGATTTAAGTAGCGCTTGTATTACAAAACCAAAAACCAGAGACGTTTGATCGTCAAGTGTTTCATTTACTGAGTTGACATCATGTTTATGGGGGTGTTTGTGGCAACCGTTAAAAAGTGCCGAATTAACTCGGATGCGGCGTCGCCTTTTTTTTTTTTTTATCCCCCCGCCGTGCGAGTTAAATGATCTGACAGTTGTTCTTCTTCTTCTGTGATGTCACGTCTCAGGGCGGTACTCTACCAGCGAGAGGGAAAGTGACCCGGTAGAAGACGGTTCCGTCGCGGCCCCGCAGAGAGCAGCGGTACGTCCCTTGTTCGTCCGGGCGCAGCTGATTTAGGACCACGGATGAGTCGTCTGTCACCACCAAGGCTTTGAAATCACTCTCGTTGAGCTACGCACACACACACACACACACACACGCACGCACACACAAAGGACGTGATGGTGAGCTTGTCAAGATTCACGATGACACTGTGCAGCTAAATAAAGGGACGGAATCGAACACGTGGGAATCACGGTGAAGTATGCAAAGTGGTTTTAAAGTGCTTGAGCTATGACTTCGGTTCCCGTTTTGAGCGCACGTCTGAGGTCGAGACCTTTTCGGCGCCCGGCGCGCCGCGGGCCCAGGAGTAGTGGTACTCTGGTGCTCCCGACAGAAGACGATGCCACGGGAGGAAACAGTTCAGCACGGCCTGGCCTCCCTCCTCGGCCTGCAGCGGGAGCTCTGGAGAAAGAAAAAAGAAGAGAAATGCATCATTCATTTGCGTCCGGATTACTTGAATAATCTTTTAATCAGAATCAGAATCAGAAACCGTTTATTTGCCAGGAATGTTTTCACACAAACGAGGAATTTTTTGAGGCGGAAGGTGCATACATTGGACATGGACATGGGACGTAAGACGAGACAAACAACAATCAACAATCAACGAAAACAACAGTGCAATTGGTATTAAAATATGTGTAAGATAAGCAAGTGCTCAGTCAACAGATACGTTAATGTGAATGTACGTTAAAGTGACATGTGTATTTAAGTTAAAGTGTATGTTAAAGTGACGAGTGTTTAAGTATGCGGTGTGCAGAGGACATGGACGTGCGGCAGTGCCTGGCTTTAGGCACACATTCGCACACACTCGTGACCGTACGTGGTCCGTGTAATCTGAAGAATGGTGTGCTCCCAGTTCACCAGCAACACACACACAAACGAGTAAATATTAATATACCACCGCAGTCCTGCTGGCCAGAGGGAGAGGGACAGATGTATATCTTGTAACGGCAGGAGAAGCAATCCATCACTCTTCGCTTCAAAAGCCCTGCACACACACACACACACACACACACACACACACACACACACACACACACACACACACACACACACACACACACACACGTGCAGTGAATACATAGCAGGTACACATTGTGCCTCTACGAGGATTCACACAGCGACAGAGGGAAGGATCAGACGGAACAGACTTACCACACTTGTTGGGGCACAATCCTGAGGGAGAGAATAAGAAGTCATCTGTAACTAATGCCTCTTTTACGCGGCGGGGACCGACACAAAGTGCCCCCAGCCTCACACTGTGCAGACCACTCGCTGGTATTCATGCCAATTACCGTCACGGATAAACGCGTCCAAGTGTTTTTCTAAGATCTTCCTGCCCTTCTCCATGATCTGAATGGCCTCAAATGTTACAGATCCTGAACGAAAAACAAACAAAACAAAAAAAAGCAGGATTTGCCTTAAAATCCGGCGGACGTAGAGTTTGTTCAGATAACAGAGTCAAGTCTAAATGTATTCAGTGATGATGCAAGGGAACACGTTTTGTTTCTCACCAGTGTGTTCGGTTTTAAAGAAGCGGTCCAACTCACTCTGGTACTCAGTTCTGACTCTGTACAGAGTGGTAGGATCTGAGCAGTGGGGAAACACACAATATTTGGGAAAAAACGAAATGAAAACAAGAGGCCGTATTGTTTTTCGTGCCAAAACCGGGTCTCGAGCTCACCGATGACTCCCTTTCGCTCCCGGCTGGTGTCCTTGTAGGTCACATAGGCATGGTCGCAGATCTTTTTCAATTCGATCTGGTCGTCCACGGTGGGAGCGGACAGGGAGAAGTCCTCGAGCAGCAGCCGGATCTTTCGGTCACACTGCAGACAGGCTTTGGCTGCAGGGACACAGCAGAGCAGGGACAGCAGCATCAGCAGCTTCCTGCCCATCGGGACGAGTCACTTTGGCTCCTGGGATTCTGAAACACAGTCGGCAAACATTGTTGCTCCTACTAACATTACTTTTCTTCTTTTTTACTGCAAGTCTTATCATCCATCGCTCCTCCAGCTGCTCTTCCGGGAACTGGTACCTCTACTGTTACTGCCACAAGTACTGGTGTTACTCCCATCACTCACGTTTTTAACTACTGTAAAAAATGCAGTTGGGGTTCATGCAAGCCTCATGTCTTCTGGGGCAAGGTTACAGTATAGCATACGGTATAAAGTATAGTGTTTTCTGTCAATTTGGTTTTGGTCATTTGATTTAACAGGAATTTATGTTTAGTCCTGAAACTAACATTTACAGTTGTTATTGATTAGTCTGCCATTTATTCTGCAGATCAATCAGTTAATTCAGAAAATAATTTTCATATTTGAACGTAATTTGTTCTTCTTAATTCATGCTTTTATTTTTAATTTTCTCTTCAAATATTGCAATGCGCCAAAACACAGAGGCAAATTCCTTGTCGGTGAAAACCTGCTTATCAATAAAGCCTGTTTCTGATTTCTGAATATTGAATTTCCCAAAGCCCAAGGTGACATCATCCAAAAACCGGTTCTGTCCGGTTTAACAGGGAGAAACCCAAACACACATAAGACAACTGAGAGACTGGAAGTAGTAAATGATGGTAATTTTGCAAGAAAAAAAATCAAACAATTAATTTTAGAAATTGTTAATCGTAAAAAAAAAATATTAATTAATAAAAACAATTGCCAATTATGATACTGTGTATCATCTACTCGATTAACAGGCTTATTTATATATATTTAACGAGCTCTAACCATGTAACTTAAGCCTGATATAAACAAGACCAATGAAGAGAAATACATTTTGATCCAGGCCTCCTCCTAGAGGCCTAAAGATTAAAGAAACAACATTGAAATGACCAAAACCAACTGACCTGATTTTTCTCAGCTGGAAACCAGCCGTAGTTTCCTCTTCTACTTATCTTGATGTACTATTGCTAATACACAAATACTTGTGTTTACAGTAATTAGGTTAGCCGCTATAAAAACAATGTCCCTGCTTCTGCTTTGCTGTGAGTGCTAACTTACTAGCATACTGTCACTGCTAAAAAATACTGCTAGTTGCGTTAGCGTTAGCTAGCCAGTTTATCGTTAGCTTCATTCAGGAGTTGGCGCCACAACCACCACGAATGTCGCCATTTAAATAAAGATACATAGGTCTACTAGATAAATTACTCTACCATCTACACAAGTTACTCGCCAACAGATATCAAATGGAACAACGATTATGACAATATTCACATGGAAAGAAGGTAACCAAGGACACACCAGAGCTTAGTTTCCAGTGGTCTGCCTCCTGTTTGTAGCTCGTTGCTGCCACCCAGTGGTGACCGAGGTGACATGACACTGTCGCAGCACAGGGCTGTGTGCTCGGGACGAGGAGTCTCGTGCCAGCTGATATTTTTCAACGGTCAGCTTCTTCAGGTCATTGAGTAACTTTATCTATAATTATATTAACGTGACATACAACTGCAACGATCTACTGGTCTGTTCGCCCTTCATCAAGGACAAATAGTGAGTAAAAAAAAAAAAAAAAGCGCGGTTAAATTACACAGCTATATTCATAGTATCTATACAAGCCAATGGAAGATAAAATACGTTTGAAAATACTGCTCAATACTATTAATACTTAATCCATTTTATCTAACCTTCGTCTCTTTTGGAAAAAAAAGTTCTGAAGACTACATTTCCCAGAAGCGCATTGGGCGATGAGTGACAGATAAACGGACGAATCGTTCGTCGCTGGGCGGTAACCGTTGGAGTTCAAACCGCTCTGCGGCTGCGCAGTGGGCTACTGCGCTCACAGCTGTACACATGACCCGCGAGAGTCCGATGCGAAGGTAAGAGAACTCTGTTTTACGACCACAGCGCACACGACGACAGTTTTAATGTATTCTCAAACTCATGTATGCGTTATTGACATGGCCAGCATAGCTTTTCACTTCGTACGGGACCGTTCGTGGGAACCGGTACAGCCGGTTACTGAATGTCCCGATCGGTCCCATAGCAGCCAGTCAATAGTTCATGTCGACGCGTGCGTGTTGTGGGTTATCGATCGGGCTGTGACGTGTCGGAAACACTCTTATCGGTTAGTTTAATGTCACCTCGGCTCTCTCGTGCTCTCGGGGTCAGACGACAGCGTCTATTTTAGTGTAGTAGTTCGGGCATTAAGCTTCACAACTAATGTGAACACACAACAACGTGCAGTGACTGTGGAGTAAACTCGTTTAATGCAGTTTATTGCACTGCACGGACCAGAATAGACAGTTGAACTGCTGTACAGCACTTTGCATTGAACATATTTGTTCCCCCCCCCATAAGCAGCAACAATAATGAGCCTATTGTCCTAAACGGCTCCTAACAGAATGGCTTTTTCTTCATGCACAATAAAACATTGTGTGTGTGCAGCAATGCTTGTAAAACCACTTAATTAATGATGGTGTCCTTCCTCACAAGGCAGTTGGTGCTGCTGCTCCTTGAGAAGGTAAAGGATTAGACAAGATGTCTTTAAAGAGGAAAACGAGTCACGCAGCAGTGTAGGTGACCCACTTCTTTATTTTTTTTATTTTTTTTTGCAGGGAGTGCATTTGCAGGCTTTTCCTTCCCCTCCTGCTGCATTGCCACAAAACCCTTCATCAGAACAAGACGAGAGCGTAATGATAACCTGCTGGGAGGTTAAATATGGTTCTGATGTGGATGATTGGCCCGTGCTCTGCTCTGTCTGAAAACTCTAGGCTTGCTGCAGTGCCGTTATTTGAGGGCTTCTGACCTTAAATGTTATTTACTCGTGGCCGAGGTGCTTCCGAACGTAATTGAACCCGCGCTGACACGGCGTCTGTACTTTCTCTGATCATAGCCTGTGTTTTCATGGTGTCATTGGTTCTGTTGTACCGTTGGTGCCGATGTGTGGCGACAACAAGATCTACCCACCATTTACCAGATTAAAGCTCTCGCACACCAAAACACAGAGCGTTATTTTATAGCTACAGATACTGGAGAGTGTCGGGATAATAACTAGAACTGGATTGTCAAACAAACCCACTCTGTGATGGGCGTTTTTATAAGAGCACATTACTGGATTTGTATGTCCCACACCGAATACTTGGAACTTTACTCGTCTGTCTGGTCGATTTTATATCCACAATGCCGTCATGTATTCTCCCATCCTGTCTGATGTTAAGGTTGATTAGTGTTTGACGTGATGATATCTAATGGTGAACTGAATGATGATCCCTTGTCTCGCAGATTTGGACAAATCGGCGCCCCCCCCCCCGAATTCAGAAATGGAGTCTCTGCTGAAAGTCGCCCGGTAGACATCAGGCTTCCCTTCGTCTCCGACATCATCTTCCGTTTTCAATGACGCCGACGGCGAGTGAAAGCTGAAGCCGTCCACTCGTCCCACCTATCTGCATCCCTACGCGCCTCGCTCTGTCCGGAGGTCTTCAAGATGTATCAGATCGTCCCCGTGGCTCCCGGGGAGCATCAGACGTCCGCGGGAGCCGGCGGCGGCGGCGGCTCTCCGCTGAAGAAGAATCGGGCTCGCGAAGGCCGGCCCATGGTGCTGGCAGGCTTGCTGGGCTGTGTGCTGGTGCTGGCTGCCGTGGTCGCCTGGTGCTACTACTCGGCGTCCCTCCGCAGAGCCCAGCTGCTGAAGGCTGAGCAGCTGGACCTCGACAAAGACGGTTTTGTTATTCATAACCCGGCGGGGGCTGTCATCTTCAGCATGACCTTCAGGTGGGTTCGCTGTCGGGATGTTTTTTTTTTTTTTCATCGTAGATCAATCGGTTTATTATTGTTTTGGAATCATCGTTTTGTCAATAAAATGTCAAACAAATGATGACGAATAGCCATCACCATTTTCCAGTCATCAAGGTGACATGGATTCAAACACCTGAAGATATTTAGATTATTATTATTATTACATTTTTTAAGAAGCTTGTACCAGAGAATATTTGACATTTACTGCTTGGAAAGTGATTCAAATGTTTAATAAATTATTTAAATCATGGCGTACAAAAATATTAATAATTAAATAATAACAACACTATCACCTTTTTTGGGCCTCCGCACAGTTCCACTTTGCATGCTGAGCCGTAGTGAAACACTGCCTCTCTGTGGATGGATAATGCACAGACACATTTAGTCCTGTCATTTATCAGCAGGACTCCCATCGACAGTACGATCTTCGCTTTTGCAGAGAAATAGAGTAATGCACTGGAGCACACAGTTCTGTATTATGATTGCGTTTTCTCCTCTGTTGTGGTACTCTTGCAGTCTAATAATCATTCTATGCTCGTAATGCTTAGTTGGTGCCATGCCTGACCAGTTCATTTCTATCTTTTTGACCCTCCCAAGTTCCGGCACTCTGGATCTGGACTCCTGCTCAAAGGAAAAGAACATTCTGAGCTGCACCCGGTCCAATTCTGGCAAGCTCAACTTCTTCATCCAGACGGTTCAACTGAAGGACACGGTGATGTGCTACCGCGTCCGCTGGGAGGAGCTGCAAAGCAAGCGCTCGGTGGAGCACGCCATGGCCTACAACGACTCTCATTGGTACGGAGGAGCGGAGACGGCCACCCAGCACTGGCCTATCAGGATGCAGGGCGAGGAGGAGCCGCAGCCTTTCATCACCAGCGACGTCTACGCCAATCGGAACGCCTTCGGGGGGATCCTGGAGCGCTATTGGCTGTCCTCGAATGCGACCGCCATCAAGATTAATGACTCGGTGCCGTTTCATTTGGGCTGGTCGGAAAAGGACAAGACACTCAGGTTCCAGGCCCGATACCAGGACTCTCCCTTCAGACCACCAGTGGGCCAGCAGGCCTTACCTGAACTCAGCTATAGAGTGTGTGTGGGGTCGGATGTTACCTCGATTCACAAATACATGGTGAGTATAGACGTACTGTGTGACTTTGTTTTGATGGAAAGCGCAACAAATGCTACAACAGCATGTAGTATTCGTTTAGGTGTAGTTAAGTTTTTAAGTGTGAATTGTTTATACGCACCAAATAACTGCACAAGAACTCTTGAAAGCTCAGGCGTTGGTTCTCTGCCAGGCAAAGTGTTGTGCACTTAAAAGATTGAGGCCAAAGATAAAGCGTAATGTAGCATAACATGGTTTTAACTTTAGTAGAAAGTTGGAGTGAAGATGACAGGAAATACCTGCGCCAAGTTTCCTGCCAAGTCTTGGCTGGATGGTCATCTGATTTCATAATGTTTTTCTAAAGACTAAATTAATCCAAAACGGTTCTGCCAGCTGTAAGTAATTTATCAGCCATCCGGAGTTCCATTGTGAAAACTATACCCATGAAAATGTAACCTTGCCCGATAAAGAAAAAAGACTAGTATAAATGATTTGAATCGGATTAGTTTAGATTCCACACCACTACGACGTCTCGGTAAAGTAGTATTTGAAGCAATAGTTTGATATTTTTTTGGGGAAATATGCTCGATTGTTTTCTTGCCAAGACTGAGAGGAGAAGATCTAGATCACACTCATAAATCTGCATTATATGGCCGCTTAGCTTAGCTTAGCTTAGCACGACGACTGAAAGCAAAGGGAAACAACTAGCCTGGCTCCTTTTTTATATCTCCTTGTTATTAAGTGAAAATAACAAATTGCGGGTTAATGAGCGGTGGGACTATTTCTTGGTTGCCCCCTCCTCCTTATTTCCAGTCATTATGCTAAGCTAAGCTAACTGTCTGGCCCGTAGCTTAATATTTAGGACACGTACGAGAGTTGTTCCTGCCTTTTATCGTTTCACGCTTGGCTAGAAGGCGAATAAAAGGAACAAACGTTTTCTTGGTTGACGCTGTTCTTAATGCATGTGTTGTGCTCAGGTGCGTCGGTATTTCCCAAAGCCCATCAAGGTGCCGTCTCCCGAAGTCTTCAAACAGCCACTGTGGTCCACGTGGGCGCTCCACAAGACGGCGGTGACTCAGGAGAAACTGCTGCGCTACGCCGCCGACATCACCAAGTACGGCTTCACGTGCTCCCACCTGGAGCTGGACGACCGCTACACCGCCGACTACGGAGAGTTTGACTTTGACCCGCAGAAGTTCCCCAACGCCAGCGGCATGTTCGACAAGCTCCGAGAGGACGGGTTTCAAGTGTCGCTCTGGACGCACCCTTTCATCAACTACGACTCCATAAATTTCGGCGTCGCCGTGGAGAAGCGACTGTTCGTCCGGGAGCCGAGCGGCGAGCTGCCCGCCCTGGTGCGCTGGTGGAACGGCATCGGGGGGATCCTGGACTTCACCAACCCGGACGCCCGCGAGTGGTACTCCTCGCACCTGCGGATGATCAAAACCCGCTACCACGTGACGTCCTTCAAGTTCGACGCGGGAGAGACGAGCTACCTCCCACGCCAGTTCAGCACCCTGGTCCCGCTGTCGGACCCCTCCACCTTCACCCGCCGCTACACGGAGATGGCCATCCCGTTCAGCGAGCGCGCGGAGCTCAGGGTGGGGTACCATAGTCAGGACATCTCCTGCTTCTTCAGGATCATTGACCGAGACTCCGTGTGGGGTTATGAGCTCGGCCTCAAGTCCATCATCCCGACTGTTCTCACCATCAGCATTCTGGGCTACCAGTTTGTCTTGCCTGATATGATAGGAGGGAATGCATACCCCAACCGCACCGCAGGTAGGGTACTCCAGAACACATGGCTTAGAGTTGGCTCTCTCAAAGACGCATGCTGATGTGGTTTTGGTCTACAGTCTGACATCTGCGTTGTATGTTCAGCTGGTTTAGATGGCAAGAACGTTCTGCCGGACAGGGAGCTGTACATCCGATGGTTGGAGCTGTCTGCGTTCATGCCGGCCATGCAGTTCTCCATACCGCCGTGGGCCTACGACAATGAGGTGAGCAAAGTCCTCCATTTCATCCTCGCTGAACGCCAGAGACGGTGCCTTCACACTGCTTCATCGGAGAACCACGGTTACATCCGTAACTCTCGTTTGCATTAGTAGCAAGAAATGCGTGTTTTATGCCCTGTTCTGTTAGTTCCTGTGGGGATGAAGAATTAATATGAATGTAAATAAATGGAGACTACTAATAATGATTTATATTACTTGTATAGACTTCATTGCCCCACTCTGTGGCGCTAACACTGTACCTTTTTTGCGCATTAACCTCCAGGTGGTGCAGATAGCGCAGAAGTTCACGAGGCTCCACGAGACCCTGGTGGCCCCGAGGGTTCTCGAACTGGCAAGCAAGGTGCTCGACACCGGGGACCCGATCATCCGGCCCCTCTGGTGGATCGCCAACAACGACGAGGCGGCGTACAAGATCGACTCCCAGTTCCTGATCGGCGACAGCCTGATGGTGGCGCCGGTGTTGGAGCCGGGGAAGCAGGAGAGGGACATCTACCTTCCCGCAGGGCGCTGGAAAAGCTACAAGGGGGAACATTTTGACAAGGGGCCCATGTACCTCACGGACTACCCCGTGGACCTGGACGACATAGCTTACTTCACGTGGGTCCACTGAAGGCCATTAACGGCACATAACCTTAACTCGGACACACACACACACACACGCACACACACATACTGTCTGTACAGTCTAGTGAGCACACGCACAAGCCAAGAAATAGCAGGAGTTTTTCAAAGGGAAATGACCACTAAAAGGGATCTGCTGCCACAGCAGAGTATGATTTTTATTTTATTTTGTATTTATAAATGTTTCGGTAAAGATTAAACTCACGTCTCCTCTGACCTGCTCTTTCTTTGGACTTCTGCCGATTACAGTCCGCCCAAAGAATTAGAATGAAAACCTTGTGTTCCCTTCTGATTCTCTCGCTCCATGCTTAAGCCGATCCTCATCCTCATGTGCCTTCCACAGCCGATAGTTAGACCGATCTCCGATTGTAGCGTCACCGCAGTCTTCCACCTTATGGCCATCTGGAGTGCTCCACGGCCCACAGCTCCAGTGGTTTTGCTTCTTTTTTTTTTTTAATGCTGATGAAGGGGTAGATGAAATACCTGTGCGACTATGCGTTTCTGTGATATTTTTTTTAATGTGGGCTGACTGGGTTGGGCACTGAACCGGCAATACATTTGCACATATGCACTCGGAGGGCGTACTTGTCATGATCCGGCAGAGTGCAAATATTTGTACGTCTACAATCCTGTGACCTTTTCCTGGTCGTGCCATGCTGCCATTTCAGTGCCAAAATGTACTTCATTCATTTCTGTCTTCCATCCATCCGCTCAGGGGTAATTTTAAAAGAAAAATAAGTTTGAATACTTATTTCCACGGCACGAAATGGATGTATTGCACCGATGCTCCTGGTTTGCCTTGTTAAACGGGTATTGTTCTCAAAGATGCCGTGTTCTAACGTCCCGTCCGTGTCTGCCTTGTGACTTAATTTGCCTTATCAGCTGAACTAAGCTATGCCGTCCTGAAACACACTGACGTATGCTTGATGCTTTGCACCTTTTACGTTTCTCAGCATTCAGATTGCAAAGTAATCTGAATACATGTCTGTCTGCTCTTACACAGTGATTTCTGGTCGAAATGCTTTGATTGAAAAATAATAATACAATATAAGCTAGAGTGAGCACTGCTATTTTGAAATGCTCAAGTCACTATATATAGAACTGTTATGGGATTAGAGTATCTTTCAAATTGTTTTACGATGATTTTTGTTTGTTGAAAAATGAAATGGTTGTGAGTTGAAAGTCTTTGTTGTTTTATTGCATTCATGATCCTATACCACCAGGTGGCGTCTGTGTCACAAATGTTCCAATCGTCAATGCAGTTGCTTTGACTTGTAAACTAGTATGCAACATTTCTTAAATGATAACTGCATGCTTTGTGATCATTTTATGCGTATGCTTTTGTGGCAGACATGAAGAAGAACTAGATCAGTTACTGTGACAAAGAACTGTCGGATGTATTTTAAGGGATTCATTTTAAAACATAAAAAAGAAAAAAAAAAATTGCCCAGTATTTCACTGTGGCAGTTATTTGGTGAAATCAGTCTGTGTCACAGTGGAAATACAGAGTTTTGAAACGCTAACGGTAGCCGGCCTTCTTATACTTCCTTTATTGGGAACTGACAATGAAGCTAAAATGGATGTGAAAAGCTTGATATTAATATTTGTACATGACAAAAACAATATTATCCTGTCTACACACATTTGTCTTTATATAATAAACTAAACAAACTAAACTTAAAGATTTGACCAACTATGTGCTCTCCACTTTTACATAATCTGATGGTCTTCTTGTTCAAAGAAAGTGTAGCCACATTCTGTCTTAGATGATGGAATATTTATGCAAGAAAAAAATTTATTAACAGCTGCTATACTTCAGCATTTCTTTTGGTGATACGCTTAAAAAGGAAGTGCTGAATCTTAAGGTGTGCTGATCTGCCTCAGTAATCCTCAGGATCAACATCTAACCATGTCATGTATTCATTTGCTCATAGTTTATGTCCTATTTTGTCACTGAAGTTTCTAATTATTCAAATGATTCATAACAAAGCTATTTGTTTTGCTGTAACCTACATAGTGATGTGAAATGCAAAAGAATTAAACGATTCAATATATTGTGTTTTTATTGTTATCTTGTCAGCGCAAGTTTGCCCTGCACATGTGTAGCATCTCGGTCCACCTGCTGTCCAGAAATACAGAATATAATACACACACACACACACACACACACACTTTAAACATACTCCAAAGATAATGCTAATTGTTTTGTGCATTTAAAAAAAAAAAAAAACAGGAACATTATAAAATTAGTTTTTACACTACATGTTGCAACTGCAGTTTGCAATTCAGGGTTTCGCAGTCTTTTCTTCTTTTTTTTTTGGTGTCACTGGGTTTAAAGTCTTACATCCTGTTCCTGAAGTTAGATGGATTTATTAATGGTGCATGTTAATGAAGTACTAATGGTGCACCTTGCCTGTAATTTCAGTAATGGAGTGATGTGATGCCGTGGTGATCCGTCTCGTGTAAAACTCTCGCGCGTGTTCGAGATGACGAGTTTACATTTGGAAGGCAGAATTGCGGCCCGAGGGTCTCTCTCATTTTCCGATTTTGTGCCTCCTCGATTCCTCGCTCCTCCGGTTTGTGACCCAGAAATCTATCTCAGAGCTCCATCTTGAAGGACATCCCAATGTCTACAATGCCGCTCGAGGATTGAGGGGGCACAACATTGGGAAATGGGAAAGACCCTCATTAATCTTGTATCTCTACACTTTACCCGCATTCCAGAAAGTGGTTCAGTAACTACAAACTAATGTTGCTTCTAGTTTAGCCGTCCGCTAACTGTGGCGGCAAACTCACAGAGAAGGCCAAACTAAGTGAGAGTTTCTAATTTAGGCTTCCACCATCTGAAGAGACGTGCATTTGCATTTGTGGAACAGCCAATAGGAACGCCCTCTCTTTGCAATAAACTGTGTCCAAAGTCCCCCCCTCCACCCCACATGTTGTACAAGCACACTGCTAGTATTCCACAATAGCAACAGGACACAACGTTGAACTGTCGCCATTCTGTCCAATGTGTTGCCCCACTTTACCCGTAATCTGAAATGTCATGTTTTCTCAAATGTCTTTGACTTTTTTTAAATGTTGTTGTGTTGTACTTTTTACATTTGTGCATTAGCTAGGCTATCGGTTACACTAACAAAGTACACACACATCCACGCACAAACAATCGGGGGGGAGTAAACATGAAGTGCGCCTTAGGGTGCCCCTCCAGATGAGAAAACATGAGGAAGCTCCTCCTAGGATACCCTTCCAGTTGAGAAAGCATGACTTATATCCTCTAGGATACCCTTCCATTGGAGAAAACATGACTTAGTGTCCTCTAGGACAGTGTTTTTCAACCTTTTTTGAGTCGCGGCACATTTTCTACAATAAAAAAATCCCGCGGCACACCAACAACCTAAAAAGTTATAAAATGTCACATTGTAGCATAATACAGCATCATTATTGCACTACCTACTGGCATGGAAGAGTATTCAGTGTTTCAAGTAAACCAGATTGCTCCATCAGACAAAAAAAAAAAGTGTTATCACTTTGTTAGAAAAATGAAAATAAAGTTATGCAAAAAAGAACTAATATTTAGTTACTACTAAATAGCTTATTGTGGAAAACAATAAGCTATTGCAAAACAAAATGGAATGAGTGAGATGTGTGAGCATCACGTTGTATCAGTTTTAGAGCTGCTTTCCTCTACACATCTTTTTAAAACGGGGTTGTAGATTTGATACGGCTCTCAAGTCATGCTCAATGATGAGAGACACAACAGCAGAAAGCCGACCTCACGGAGATCTCATAAAGATCGGCTTTTGGCGAAATGCCAAGAATCGGCGCATGCGCATGCGTAACCTGTTAACGGCGGACGGTGAGCATTTCCTCTTGCGCCCCACCTGTAATAAATACCGCCCCAGTTTGATAAATACTGACTTAAAGGAAACATGGTGTTCATTTATTTTAATGACGACCACAAAGTGAGCAGGCTTTATCACTGCAGGGTGTTTTTCAGGCTTTTGGAAGAATATTTCCAGAGCCTCTCTGAGTCAGAAACGTCATTGATGAACTCCAGGCTGTTTGTCTTGACCTGTTGAACTGTTGAACTGTTGGGCTTTAACAGTGAGAGCTCATATCTTAAAATACTGATAGCTTCAGCAGCAAATCCCATTGTGAAAAGCACGCGACATATTTTTCGCCGCTCTCTCTCTCGCTCTCTCTCTCCGCTGTGTCTCACCTGTGCAGCGCATCGGGCGGAACTCCGCGTGCGCGACACAGAGCAGAGCAGAGTTGTAGACGCGACCCAGAAATGACATGCTGTGTAGACACGATCAATAACATACGGCCGTTTAGTTTGTTTAATAGCAGAACAAGGTGCAGACCTGTTCTATATTACTTTGCCAGCCACTATATTGCAGCTCAGACGCTCAACAATGGAAAATCATTTGCGGCAACTAAGTGGACCAATTAAGTGAAATTGGACATTTTCCCACGGCACACCTGACGATCTCTCACGGCACACTGGTGTGCCGCGGCACAGTGGTTGACAATCACTGCTCTAGGATACCCTTCCATTGGAGAAAACATACTTAGTTTCCTCTAGAATACCCTTTCATTGGAGAAAACATGACTTAGTTTCCTCTAGGATACCCTTCATTGGAGAAAACATGACTTAGTTTCCTCTAGAATACCCTTTAATTGGAGAATGTATGACTTAGTTTCCTCTAGGATACAGTTCCATTGGAGAATGCATTCCTTAGTTTCCTAGGATACCCTTTCATTGGCGAACACATGACTTAGTTTCCTCTAGGATACCCTTCCATTGGCGAACACATGACTTAGTTTCCTCTAGGATACCCTTCCATTGGCGAACATATGACTTAGTTTCCTCCAGGATACCTGTAGGATCCATTGGTTGTGTCTGTATTTTATTGTGGTAGTGTGCACTTTATTGTGGTAGTATATATATGGGGCACAGGTGTAACAGCCAGGTGGGTGGTGACGGGGAGATCTCACGTTTTTTACCGCAAACGCAACACTTCAGGAGACCAGGAATGTACAAGTTGTATAATCATGAACTTAATCATGAATTAAATGGGAACCTCACCCAACGATATACAAACGGCCTGGACTTTTATCTGAAAAAGCGAGTAAGAAACAGGAACTTCTCCCGCGCCCAGCCGAGTGACTGGACGGAGATCAGTCACTACAATACCCTTTCATTGGAGAAAGCATGACTTAGTTTCCTCTAGGATTTCTCTAGGATACCCTTTAATCCTATTTGTGCCCGCCCCCCAGCTCATCAAACAGCTTATTGAATTCCCCCTATATGTATGTGTGTGTGAATTGTGTCTATCTTCACAAGTTTAAGTTATATATATATTCCTTAGAAGAGGTAATTTAGATGTATTTAAATGATAGAGACAGAATTCAAAGGACTTCTGCCTCGTTTTGATCAACATTTTGTGTCAACAGAGGTTAATATGAGAAGAATATTGCATTATTCCTTTGCCTTAAAAACATCCAACCCTTTTTTCTCATTTGATTTAATCGAAAGCAGGGTTTTAAAGTGGTGTTTGGCTTCATTTGCCTTATCAGCTGAACTATGCTGTCTTTTTAGCGCAGTGAACTGTAGAGTGATGAAACACATCTGTCTGCTCTTGCAGAGGGATTTTTGGGGCACACCACTAGTTAAGTCATCTAAATGCCTTGCTTGAAAATAGTAATAGTATATAAGCTAGAGTGAGCACTGTTGTTTTAATATATTAAAGTCACTATATATAAAATTGTAAAGGGATAATAGTATATTTCATGTTCGGCTGTATTTGTTTCTGTGAACTGGAGCTGCATACTCACTGTCAGACGAAGGAAGCAGTCATAAACATTCAAATCTTATTTGACTTGTAAATTAAACAGCAACATTTCGAAAACAATAAATATTAATATTTATTAAAGATCTTGCAGACAAACTAAACTAAAATATTTGACCAAATATGAACCTTTCACTTGTAAACGTTTTTTTTTTCTACCTCTCAAAGAAAGCAGAGGCTCATTTGGTCTTTGACTAATGATACAAGAATATTTTGGCAGGTGGAAGTGCATGACATAACAATTTATTTAACAGATTCATGCAGCTTGATATCCGACACAGAGCACATCAAACATTCTACATTTTATTTGTGCCTGAAGTGAGATAGTTTGTTGACCTTTGAATGGTCTGCACTTTAGTGGTAAGTGTAAACAGTAACCACTGGACTCAAAGCAGGAAGTGCTGAATCTTAAGGTGTGCTGATCTGCATCACTAATCCTCAGGATCAACATCAAACCATGTCATGGATCCTTTTGGTCCTGATGGTTCACAGTTTGTCGTATTTTAGCTCTCATTTTTTATTACTATGCATATTATGATAAATAACAAAGCTATTTGTTTTGCTGTAGTTTACATAGTGATGTGAAATGCAGAAGAATTACACAATTCAATGGTCAATCATATATTGTGTTTTTATTGCAGTCAGCTTTTACATCTTGAGACTTTGTTTACTCTTCTTGAGTTGTACAAATTGTGTATGAATGAAGATGCATGTTGTTAAGCTGTAGCTGCTCCAGCGGCTCACAGGAAGAGAGTGATGATGGCTGAGGATGCCAGCAGGAGGAGGACACTGGAACCAGTGGGCATGGCGCCGTTACACAAGTCCGTGGAACAGCACTTTATGGGATCAGCACAAAGTTTACTGTTCATGCAGGACCTGGTCATGACATCTGATGGAAAGAAAATCAGTTTCAACACCAATGAAAGCCACCAGGCGTTGAGCGCAGCAACATACCGGCTCAGATAATCTATTTAAAATGTTTGTTTCCTGGAAGAACCACTCACTGTTCACTGTGACGGAGGCACAACGGTCAAAGCCGGCGGGACAAGTAAACTGGTCAGCGCAGGTTTGGCCTTGACATGCGTAGCATCTGATTCCACATGCTGTACAGAAATACAGAATATAACACACACACACACACACACACACACACACACACACACACACACACACACACACACACACACACACACACACACACACACACACACACACACACACACACAAACAGAAACACACACACACACGCACATGTTTTAGACATACTCCAAATCTAACGCTCATTGTTTTGTGCATAAAAAAAACTAACAAATGATATTACAAGGCGAGGCACATGACTAGACTGATAACTGTTCTTACCTGCAGACACAGTCACAAGCAGGACCAGAGCTCCATACAAATGCATCTTGAACAGACAGAAAGAAACTGATGTTTAATCAACTGGTACTGGAGAAGATGTCCCCTCTGCCAGAGCGTGACCTTTATAGTCCACCCCACCCAGCAGTATCAAAACCAGGTTGCATTTCTTTAGAAAGTCTCCTCCCATCACCTGAGCAAATGATCTTATGAAACAGCTGTAAAAAAAGAAGAAGAACCACAACTGAAAGTGACATGAAAATTGTATGTACATAAACATTGTGTCAGTCTTTCTTTTTTTTATAACCCCTCTCTCTACTTTATTGTTGTATTTTGCACTTGAAAACATGTTGAATGAACATGTTTGGACACAGGAACTGAAATATGTGTCAACCCGCTGTACTTTTCCAGCACCTTGCAGCAGGATATTTATTGGGTTGATTAGACATTTAAAAAATGAGGCTAACAAAGTGTCAATGAATACTATTGAATATATTTAAAGTCCTGTAATAACCATTTAAACTTGAATTTAAAATAATGAAGTTAGGTACAGATAAGTAAGATTAGCACTGTAAATGTAAGTTATTCCAAATCATTTTAACCGGATATTTAGTAAGATTTTATCAATTTCACCCCAATAATCAATACATATAAATACATTTCACCCAGATATTCAGTCAATACAAATCAAATTTCCTCAGATAATTAGTAAATATAAATCAATTCAAACCAGATATTGACCAAATGTAAATCAGTTTTGCTTGAGAAATGAATTTGGATTTACTTATTTTTTGTTAAAAGTTTGTGAATCAATCAATACAGTTGAGCCAAATGTTTCAGAGACAAGTGCACGATGTTTTGATAAAAGGTGTGGTTAAGATATAACGAGCGGTTTAGAACTGCAATCTGAGTGTAAGTAAAGTTGCTTTCACAGCTCAACTTCTTTGTCTTCTTCCTTCAAAAGTGAGAACATTATCGGAGACCGTTATGAACTCAGCTGCAAATAGAGGAGCAAAAAGTGACATGACTCATCTGCAGTAGCAGATAGTATCATCGTATCTGACATTTATTTAGCAAACTACACAAATCCTCACTTTGGCGCCATCTTGTTGGACTTTGAAACGCTCAAGTGGAAGTGTTGAAGTAAAGGAAGTGCTGAATCTTAACCACACCTTTTATCAAAACACCATGCACTTGTCTCTGGAACATTTGGCTCAACTGTATTGATTGTATTGATTCTTATGTGTCGTGTTTGTTCAATACGTTACTTCACTCTAACGCCCTAAACGATTAATAAAGTATCTATCTATCAACCTATCTAGAGAATGTGACCAGTGGTCACTTCAAAAATGTTTACTAACAATGTGACATAGAATATAATTGAATAGAAGTTCTACAAATTTGATTACAAAATATTGAATAAATTCACTAAATGTTCTCAAGCAAAACTGATTTACATTTGCTCAATAACTTTTACTATTGAAGGGTTTTAATAAGTTAGTTTGTCACAATTGGACTTGTACAGTGTAAGAAATTGTTTGTGTACATTACAATGCATGAGATATGTCCTGACCAGTGGCGTCCCTAGGCAAAAATGAATTAGCCCCGAAAGAAATAAAAAAATCTTTATTTTTATTTTGGTGATGTCATTAGATTAAACAATTGTTTCTCACATGGACAAATTATTTATAACTCTAACATGCTACATATGTGCGTGTGTTCTGGTTTGTATGTTTTCTCCCCTTAAAATTACAATCCAATAGCCTATCATCATACTTACCCTTAGGGCACTAGGACCTTGGGGAGGCTGCTGAGCCGTCTTTCCTTTACAAGCAGGAAAAGTATTTCTCTCTCGTTATTTGAGAAAAGTTCATATTTGTGTTCACTATGACCCTGAAATTCTGTCTCTTCTATTATCATATACTGAATGAATGCAAGCAAAACTACAGAGCAAAATCACACTCTTTCTGATTGAACCAATCTATGAACTGTCTGAAACAATGGATATCCGGGGCCAAAAAGAATTGCCCACATGCCGGTTCTCTAGGGGCTAAACCCCCCCTTTCCTTGAATCCTAGAAACGCTCCTGGTCCTGACCTTGAGCAATGGTGTAAAACAGTACAAGCCATATAACCCCAGGGATGTTAAGTATATTATTGACATGCTGCCTCCTCTGAAAAAAGGAGGAGCCCCTTGGATTAAGGCATTGAACACAGCCACCACTGGAACCCTCTTAGCAATGGGAGATCTGAGAGCCATCCTGGTACAGTGCTCTAGCCTGACTGAACTGGAGGAGCTGGAGAGGACGACAGGCTGTCAAATCATCGAAAATAGCCGAGAGATATCCACAATCGGTACCGCACTGTTCGATGCAATCAGAGCACACTGGCCCTATATCCCCAACCTGGCCAATCTGGACAGCATCAAGCTAAAATGAGGTAGAAGAGAATGCAGGCGACCAGAAGATGTCAAGGCGACTGCTGGAAATGCAAATAGCAGAGAATGAGACAGCAGCTGCAAAGAAGGAGGGACCTGAGGCGTGCTGCTGATTCCTGGGAACTATCTACGGGCTCAAGACATGACAAAGACAAGACTTTTGAGACTATGGATGAATGCTGTTGTGCAAGGTCTTCCGCCCTCATTAATCACAGAAACAGATGGCTGCTATGAGTGACCTGGCCATCCAGATGCAGGAAGTAGTGACCAGAGCTCTGAAGGAACGGGGAGACCAACCTCGTTTGCAGAAGGCACAAGGGAACAAGAAGTATGACAGCCGTTTTAACTGTGGGAAAAGTGGACATTGGGCTAAAGATTGCTGGAGCCGACCTGGAGGAAGAGGAGGCCCACCTCGGGAAGGGGGGCACATAGACATCCCCCATGCCCATCCTCTGCCAGCCAGATCCTGGGAGCGATGAGACCAGAGCTCTCCACCTATCAACCAAGCCCTTCCACCGGGATGGTTTCTGAATCAAATGGGATAAGATCCACAGTATTGTTTCAGAAAAGAGAGGGAGAAAAGAGACCCCAATGAATTCAAAGCTTAACTTAACCACAGCAAAAAGGCAGATTATTCCAATTTAAGTTAAAGTCATGAAATATTCAAACGGTGATTAACACTGTTAGTTATCCCCTGTAAGAAAGAAGACAGTCTGTCGTCAAGTGGCTGATACTGAGACACAGGTTTCCAGGAAGGATCGGGTCTGACAATGGCGCACACATTTTGCATTCAAACACGTACAAGAGAGGGACATATTTAGAAATTACACATTCACACGGAGCAGACTATGACCCAACATTTCAGGGTAGTCGAGAGAGCTAATCAGACGATGAAGTCTGAATTAGCTAAAATATCGAGCGTGATCAAACTCTGAGGAGATTTTTGGAATACACTATGTATGTGATTAAAATCAGAGAGCTGGAGAGAGGAAACACTTTTTACAACATGTAATGAAGAGAAACCATAATCATATTGTGGGTTATTTTATAATGATGTCACAATCAGAATTTCAAAACATCCCAACGTAAATAATTAATAAATAAGACGCATTCCGCCGGTAGAAATGGATCCTGCGCGTATAAGCAGGACACAGAACACAGTATAAATACCACACACTGTGTATAAATACCACACACTGTGTATAAATACTCAAAGCAGTTTGTTGAACAGGTAACAGACTACAGAGAAAACATCTCCACTCTGACAGTGATGATAACTGTGTCTTTATTAATATAAGTAGTAGTTTAACACCATTAAATCAACTGAAAACATACGATCATTTTCATCAATATTTTAAGTGTCTCATGTCTCTTAAAACATATTTCCTCGCGTCTTCTCTCCTCGCATGGTTTCCTTGCGTCTCTCATGCATCCCTGGTGGGAGGGACTAAGACGCAAGGAAAGGACGCAAGTGAGGGAACGGGGATGCAATTAAGAGACTTGGGCTGCACCCTATAAAGGCCACGCTTTCACAGAGGGGACATCTTCTCCAGTACCAGTTGATTAAACATCAGTTTATTTCTGTCTGTTCAAGATGCATTTGTATGGAGCTCTGGTCCTGCTTGTGACTGTGTCTGCAGGTAAGAGCAGTTATCAGTCTAGTCATGTGTCTCACCTTGTAATGTAATTTGTTTGTTTTTTTGTCAGGTGTGGTTCTTTTTCTCTCTCCCTTTTTGAGTGATTTAAGGTATATCATCATATTTCATAGTTGGCGTTTCCTCACAAGTTGCTTTGCTCGTTTTCCTGCTGGAATTGTTTCCAGTAAGATTTCTTTATTTATTCTTTATGCACAAAACATGTTAGATTTGGTGTGTGTGTGTATTTCTGTACAGCATGTGGACTGGTATGCTACTCATGTTTAGGCCAAACCTGCTCTGACAAGATCATTTGTCCCGCCGGCGCTGACCGTTGTTCCTCCGTCACAGTGGGCGGTGAGTGGTTCTTCCAGAAAATAAACATTTTAAATAAATTATCTGAGCTGGTATGTTGCTGTGCTCAACGCCTGGTGGCTTTCATTGGTGTTGAAACTGATTTTCTTTCCATCAGATCTCACCACCAAGTCCTGCATGGACAATGAATTATGTATTGATGCCATGAAGTGCTGTTCCACGAACTTGTGTAACGCCGCCATACCCACTGGTTCCAGTGTCCTCCTCCTGCTGGCATCCTCAGCCATCATCACTCTCTTCCTGTGAGCCACTGGAGCAGCTACAGCTTAACAACATGCATCTTCATTCATACTCAATTTGTACAACTCAAGAAGAGTAAACAAAGTCTCAAGATGTAAAAGATGACTTTTTTGTTTCATTCTTTTGCATTTCACATCACTATGTAGACTACAGCAAAACAAATGGCGTTGTTATGAATCATAATAATAAAAAATGAGAACTAAAATACGACAAACTACGAACAGTCGTGAGCAAATCAATACATGACATGGTTTGATGTTGATCCTGAGGATTAGTGACGCAGATCAGCACACCTAATCAGCCCTAGGTGTTCTGCAGCTCATATGACCATGATATGAATACCAGACCCTATTGTCCTTGATCTCTAAAGAATCTGCAACTCATTGGCTTTAAAAAACAAACAAAAAAAAAACGTGTCTACGGTGTATGAATGTTACATAGTCCTGATGTGGCACCTTGCATGGTAGCTCCTCATCAGTGTGTGAATGATTCCTATGTAAAGCGTCTTTGATTATTCAGAAAAGCGCAATATAAAATCAAATGTATTATCATATTTTAATTTGTACTTTATTTAAATGTGTGGCAGTGGGGCGGGGTTTGCGCTCAGCTGCAGAGGGAGCGGTTCAGGGAACAGGTGTGAGCATGAGGTGTAATTGGCCTCAGCCGGGGGCAATCTGTGTTTGTCTCTCCCGGTCCGTGTACGTTTTGTTCGTTTGATTTATGGTTCATATGGAAATACCATGGATTCTTCGTATTCTGTTTCAAACCAAAAACGGGAAAACCACTTCCGTTTTTGGCGTCTGAATCCAAAAATGAAAATACGAGAAAACCAAACTCGTAATACGAGCCGATTCTTTTCATGTCAAAATAAAAGCCTGCACAAAATATTCTTATTTACAGTCTTCTATGATGCAAACACATAGAGTAATGTTAGAAGAACGTTAATGTTAGAAGAACATTAATTAATATAATTAAATAAACCTGGATATGTTAGCAACAGTCGTGACTACAGGCAGTTTAATGTGCATGTATATATTATGTACACAGCACGATTCAACTTTTCAATTACTCGTTGCATTGTTTAATGCAACACAGTTCGTCATATAGTTTAATTAAAGTCATTTGTGTGTGTAGAGTTGTTGCTGTTAGCATCATATTTATATTTCCATCTCATTGTGCTGTTTCTTGAGTGAACACAGAGCAGAGTCTCTGAGGAGACCAGAGTGCAGGTTTACCTTTCTACCAGCAGGTGGCAGTATACGTGTATGTAAACCATACGTTTAGTTACATTTACCTGTGTCTTTGTTAATTAACTAGGTTATTGATACAGATGTATTTAATGACGTTTATTTCCTCTGATATTTAATGTGCATGGTTAATTTGCAGCATAGTTGTATACAGCATGTATTTACTTGTTATATTTGTGTCATTTTAGAACCAAACATTCCTACATGGAAGAGTGAGCATGTGTTGATCACGAGGCAATAAATAATGACAATTGAAAAATAAAGAGACAGTTGGTTTATTCTTATTAAACGGACCCTGTTGCCGGAGACAAGAAGTAACATGCAAACAGGATGCAAGACTAAGATGACTGTAACACCTCGGAAAACAAAACGGCGGTGAGCTTGTCTGTGGGGGAGGGGTGGAAGTGAGCAGATCATTGAGAAACATGATGACAATTCAAATAAATGTTTTAGTTTTTACAGTGTTTTAAGCCTTTATAACATCTAATAATGACATTTCTCCTGGAAAAAGAAGCAAAATAATTTTGCCAAAAGTAAATTTTTTGACATATTTGTTGATAAATAAGACAAAACCTCAAGAGACCTCTCTTGCGCCACCTGTGCTTCACATTTTACCTTCATTACTACATCATCACTGTTACTGTCATCATCATCATCATCATCATCTAACCTGTTCTGTCCTGACTCTGCTGTCAGTGTCTTAGCCCCTCTGACTAAATCACATCATGATGTAGCACTTTGGTCTCAAGAAGGATTTAGCTCTGTGTTGTGTGTGTGGACACTGTTTGAGGAGTTGACTATATGAGTTATTGTATCAGACTGAAACATGGAGAGCACAGCTACTCTCACATTTCTAAGATGTCTCACATAGTTTATAGTAGTCAAATGATTGTTAGGCATTGTTGCCTGTTTTTAGCCGTATGTCTATATCTCTGCATGTACATTCAGATAAGTCATATTAATTGTATGTGTACACACTTAAAGCTGATTCTGATTATATAAATAACAATATATTAATTGAGGTAGTTTGCTGTTCCTGTAAAACTGAGCAACAGGGCCATTGGGTTCCCCAGGTTACATGTCGTCACTAACACATGTACATCAGCAGGTCATGACCTTGTTTAGCTCAGAGCAGCAGCTCACATGTACTTCTATCTGATCCAGTGACATCTGCACACTTCTAGATTAGCAAAGAAAGACAATTTTTGGTATTTTCTAATTCTGTATGTCAAGCACAAGTTAAATACTCCCCTAAAAGCGTAGAAACCTTCAGAATGAGTGGTGGCATTGCGATTACGTTCCTGTATTTGACTTGTATTGCTGTATCTCAATTCTTCTGATTTGTCTGTCTGCAGTTACATCATCAAAGTTTTGATTTACAAGAGCTGTTCCAAATCACAGCACTCGTCTGTCCACAAATGATTGTCATCAGTGAAGTGTCCATGGTCGGAGAGAGGACTGACTCCATTCTCAGTTTGAGTAGATTTATTTTTCTTCAATAAACTGTCACACGTCATAAAAACTATTGTTGAGGTATTCGCCTTAGAAGGCAGATTTGAAAGTCTTTTGGGGGATATTAACTTTTGACATTTTGTCTTTTCTTTGACTTATTTTGACTTTATCCATTTCTATAAACCTTTGTTCTTCTTATTGCAAAACAATAAATAAAACTGGTCTGTGTTTTGTACATTCCGACCAAAGTCCAGTCTCAAATCTCAAACACATCTCAAAGTCAACCTTGGTTGAGAAATGTAACGGGGAAAACCGTCGACTAAAACTCTTCTAAACTGTAGATTGGTTGTTTTAACACGTAAAAGCTTTTGTGAGGCTGTTAGAATTATGTTTAAGAAATGTTATAAAAATGAAAGCTTTATTATATGGTTTTATGAAGTTCTCAGTATCTCACATTTTGCATCGGCACAGCCACACTACCTCATCTCATCTGTCTCTAATTATATTATTCACCTTTTTTTTTTTAAAGTATCCAATTCAGTCATGTGTCTCTATTTTTTGGAGCGTTTACAATGTTCTTGTCCATATTGAAAATGTATGAACCCCTTGTAATTATCTCTAATTTGTCAGAGTACAACCACACCTCCTGTCAGTGTCTGTCAGATTGCCTCCACTTGTATGGGAACAATGTTTAGGAAAACCGTGCAGAGATTTCAGTTTAAATCATTTGAGTCTTTTGTCCTGGTCATGTTTTTTCTATATATATTTTTCTATTTGGGTGTGTTGAGATGTACTTGTAGCGAATGTTTCAGTCTGTGTATATTTTCTTCAAATAAATGTTATATCTTTTGAACAGAATTAAGAATTATTAGTCATTTCTTTTTTATAAAGCAAGCACACTTTCAATTATCAGTCAAAATAACGTTTATATGGAAGTTGAAACAAATTTGGAATGTAAGTCCTCTTAACTTGAAATGGCAAGTTGTATACACATGGTAAAGTTATTTTAACTTAATCTTCTCATCTTGGCCTTTTGACCTCTTCTGTACATTCAATGCAGGATTTAAGTGTGACAAATTAATCAACGAGGTAGGTCAATTATATGCGTGTTTAATAAGAATAAACCAACTGTCCAAGTAAATACATGATGTATACAACTATGCTGCAAAGTAACCATGCACATTAAATATCAGAGGAAATAAACGTCATTAAATACATCTGTATCAATAACCTAGTTAATTAACAAAGACACAGCAGCTCTCAGTAAACCACTAACACTTAATCACTTTTGGACACCTGGACACTTTATTCACTGTGGACACCTTAATTGCACTCACCTGGTGCAATTAAATACATTTAAGTACTTTTATATACTCTTATTCCGTCTGTATATTTAATTTAAAATTGCTACTGTATTATTCTCTTACTGTTTTTACTACTGTTTATTGTTATTTTATTTATATTACTTGATTGTTTTTACTATGTGTGTCTATTGTGTGCAAGGCTGCTGTAATCCTGCAATTTCCCCACTGTGGGACGAATAAAGAATTATTTTATCTTATCTCTTATCTTAAATGTAACTAAATGTATGGTTTACATACATGTATACTGCCACCTGCTGGTAGAAAGGTAAACCTGCACTCTACGCCTCCTCATACAGACTCTGTGTTCACTCAAGAAACGGCACAACGAGATGGAAATATAGATATGATGCTAACAGCAACATATCTACACACACAAATGACTTTGATTAAACCATATGACGAACTGTGTTGCATTAAACAATGCAACGAGTAATTGAAAAGTTAATTCGTGCTGTGTACATAATATATACATGCGCATTAAACTGCCTGTAGTCACGCCTGTTGCTAACATATCCAGGTTTATTTATTTATATTAATTAATTAATGTTCTTCTAACATTAACGTTCTTCTAACATTAACCTTATATGTGTATTGCATCATAGAAGACTGTAAATAAGATTTTTTTGAGGTTTATTAACATTTTGGATTGACCGAGAGCACTGTAGTTGTTCAATAATACAATTAATCCTAAAAAAAAAAACGACTTTCCTAATAATTGTGCAGTGTATTTATTTTATTACCACATATTATTGATCAAATTTCAATTTTTTCTTCTCTTTTTGAGTCTCCCTTGTTTTTGTTGAAAAATCGAATTATTAGTTATTTTTGTGTTAATACGCCTGACTTGAGCCTTTAAATGAGTTCTTGTATTAGCTTGATTTGTTCCATGACTTGTTGTCTGAGCAGGTTTACATACACATGATCAATAAATGTCTTTGTGATGATCACATTGCATCATGTCATTTATTTGACAAGGTTTTTGCTTGTTAAACTGTAGGTAGATGTGATTCAGTTATTGAATACAAGTCAAACCAAGAATGTGATCAATTAGTTAATAAACCAATACAGTGTTAATATTTGAAAGGGTCAAAAAGGTTAAGAGCCCCTGCAGTAGAGGACTACTGTCGCACCTGTATTGAATGCAAAAGACGAGCCCCAAGCCCCAATGTGAACTGGAGGTCGTTGAGTTTCTGTTTTGCATACTTACTGTCAGACGAAGGAAGAAGTCATACACATTCAAATCTTATTAAACGGCAACATTTTGAAAACAATAAATATAAATATTTATTTAAGATCTCACAGACAAACTAAACCAAAATATTTGACCACCTATGAACCTTTCACTTGTAAACATTGGCCTTTTACGTAATCTGTAGAATTATCTTCAGTTTATTCACCTACAGAGACTGTTATATTATCAGTGTGCCGTATACAAGCCACATTTCTTGATTCCTTGTTGTTTTTTCTACCTCTCAAAGAAAGCAGAGGCTCATTTGGTCTTTGACTTATGATACAAGAATATTTTAGCAGGTGGAAGTGCATGACATAACAATTTATTTAACAGATTCATGCAGCTTGATATCTGACACAGAGCACACCAAACATTCTACATTTTATTTGTGCCTGAAGTGAGATAGTTTGTTGACCTTTGAATGGTCTGCACTTTAGTGATAAGTGTAAAAAGTAACCACTGGACTCAAAGCAGGAAGTGCTAAATCTTGAGGTGTGCTGATCTGCGTCACTAATCCTCAGGATCAACATCAAACCATGTCATGTATTCTTTTGGTCCTGATGGTTCATAGTTTGTCGTATTTTAGCTCTCATTTTTTATAACTATGCATATTATGATTCATAACAAAGCTATTTGTTTTGCTGTAGTCTACATAGTGATGTGAAATGCAGAAGAATTACACAATTCAATGGTCAATCATATATTGTGTTTTTATTGCAGGCAGCTTTTACATCTTGAGACTTTGTTTACTCTTCTTGAGTTGTACAAATTATGTATGAATGAAGATGAATGTTGTTAAGCTGTAGCTGCTCCAGTGGCTCACAGGAAGAGAGTGATGATGGCTGAGGATGCCAGCAGGAGGAGGACACTGGAACCAGTGGGTGTGGCGCCGTTAGGAGTGGGTAAGGCACCGGTACGAATGGGTAAGGCACCGGTATCAGTGGGTATGGTGACGGCACCAGTGGGTATGGCGCCGGCACCAGTGGGTATGGCGCCGGCACCAGTGGGTATGGCGCCGGCACCAGTTGGTATGGCGCTGTTACCAGTGGGTATGGCGCTGTTACCAGTGGGTATGGCGCCGTTACACAAGTCCGTGGAACAGCACTTTATGGGATCAGCACAAAGTTCACTGTTCGTGCAGGACCTGGTCATGACATCTGATGGAAAGAAAATCAGTTTCAACACCAATGAATGCCACCAGGCGTTGAGCACAGCAACATACCGGCTCAGATAATGTATTTAAAATGTTTGTTTTCTGGAAGAACCACTCACTGTTCACTGTGATGGAGGCACAACGGTCCAAGCCGACAGGACAAGTTGACTTGTCAGTGCAGGTTTGGCCTTGACATGCGTAGCAGCTGAGTCCAGATGCTGTACAGAAATACAGAACACAACACACACACACACACACACACACACACACACACACACACACACACACACACACACACACGTTTTAAACATACTCCAAATCTCCAAAACCACACCCGACAAAAAAACTAACAAATCCCATTACAAGGCGAGACACATGACTAGACTGATAACTGCTCTTACCTGCAGACACAGTCACAAGCAGGACCAGAGCTCCATACAAATGCATCTTGAACAGACAGAAAGAAACTGATGTTTAATCAACTGCGTACTGAAGAAGATGTCCCCTCTGCCAGAGCGTGCCCTTTATAGTCCACCCCACCCAGCAGTATCAAAACCAGGTTGCATTTCTGTAGAAAGTCTCCTCCCACCCACCTGAGCAAATTATCTCATGAAACAGCTGTAAAAGAAGAAGAACCACAACTGAAAGTGACTTGAAAATTGTATGTACATAAACATTGTGTCAGTCTTTCTTTTTTTTATAACCCCTCGCTCTACTTTATTGTTGTATTTTGCACTTGAAAACATGTTGAATGAACATGTTTGAACACAGGAGCTGAAATATGTGTCAACCCGCTGTACTTTTCCAGCACCTTGCGGCAGGATATTTATTGGGTTGATTATTGAATTGAATTTTTATTTCTCTCAAACAAGCACAAAACAGACAGCACACCAAGTAATACAAAATGAAAGAAATGTTGTGCAAGTTCAAGAAGGGGCTGAAAGAAGCGAGGCTTATCAAGTTCAGCCCCCCTTAACTTATCATATAATAACACACAAAAAATTAGAAAGAGAGAAAAAAAAAAAAAAAAGAAGTAATAATAATAATAAATCTTACCATTTAAAACATTTAATCTTTAATATGAAATAAAATAAAATAGAGCCCTACTTAAAAAACATACAATGCCAAGAATAAAAATTAAAAAATTACCAGTCCAGTTCCCGATATCCGACCAAGAGAGACTGCCTGAACTTATAATTAGACATTTAAAAAATTACGCTAACAAAGTGTCAATGAATACTATTGAATATATTTAAAGTCCTGTAATACCCATTTAAACGTGAATTTAAAATAATGAAGTTAGGTACAGATAAGTAACATTAGCACTCTAAATGTAAGTTATTCCAAATAATTTTAACCAGATATTTAGTAAGCTTTTATCAATTTCACCCCAATAATCAATACATATAAATACATTTCACACAGATATTCAGTCAATACAAATCAAATTTCCTCAGATAATTAGTAAATATAAATCAATTCAAACCAAATATTGACCAAATGTAAATCAGTTTTGCTTGAAAAATGGATTTGGATTTACTTATTATTTTTGTTAAAAGTTTGTGTATAAAATATTCATTCAATATTTTGGAATCAAATTTGTAGAACTTAATATCTATTCAATTATATGGCATGTTAGTCAACATTTTTTAAGTCACCATTGGTCACATTCTCTAGATAGGTTGATAGATAGATACTTTATTAATCGTTTAGGGCGTTAGAGTGAAGTAACCAGTGTTGGGGGTAACGAGTTACAAAGTAACGGATTACAGTAACGATATTACTATTATAGGTAACGAAGTAAAGTAACGCATTACACTCAAAATATTGGTAACTACACCACTTTACTAGACCTCAGGAACGCGCTTTCCTGCGTTACCCAAGCCATTTTTACCAGTCCGAAAAGTTCTCTTTTAGTGGCGCGCGAGTCACACGGCACTTCCTGCATGAACAATCTACCGTAAACGTCGGGTTACAAGCCGCTCCTATGGCCGGTCAGTGTCCCCGCTGTAGCAAGCTAGCTGCTAGCTGCTGCTGCTACCGGCCGCTGCTGCTGCTACTGCCCGCGTCCCCTCTGCCCAAGTCGGATGTCGAGCCTGGTCCCGCTACCTTCGGTGGTTTTCGGGGAACTAGCGGAAGTTAACGGAGAGCTAGCAGAAGTTAGCGGGGAAGTAACGGAGCGCTAGCAGGAGCCCCAGCTGGCTACAGCGGGGAGCTAACGGGGACTCTGACCGAAGGTAGTAGCGCCTCGTAACCTGACGTTTTACAATTACAATACACTATGTGGAAAGGCTAAGAGACGCCCTTTATTGAAAATTGAAAATAAAGTGATGAAAGGGCCATGATGTTTATCTTTGCGGTTAATTTGGACATTTACTTAAAAAAATGGAAAGTAAAGTAACAAGTAGTGAAGTTACTTTTCAAATGCAGTAACTAGTAAAGTAATCTAGTTACAATTTTCAGAAGTAACTAGTAACTACCCCAACACTGAAAGTAACGTATTGAACAAACATGACACATAAGAATCAATACAATAAATACAGTTGAGCCAAATGTTTCAGAGACAAGTGCACGGTGTTTTGATAAAAGGTGTGGTTAAGATATAACGAGTGGTTTAGAACTGCAATCTGAGTGTAAGTAAAGTTGCTTTCACAGCTCAACTTCTTTGTCTTCTTCCTTCAAAAGTGAGAACATTATCCGAGACCGTTATGAACTCAGCTGCAAATAGAGGAGCAAAAAGTGACATGACTCATCTGCAGTAGCAGATAGTATCATCGTATCTGACATTTATTTAGCAAACTACACAAATCCTCACTTTGGCGCCATCTTGTTGGACTTTGAAACGCTCAAGTGGAAGTGTTGAAGTAAAGGAAGTGCTGAATCTTAACCACACATTTTATTTGGCTCAACTGTATTGATTGTATTGATTCTTATGTGTCGTGTTTGTTCAATACGTTACTTCACTCTAACGCCCTAAACGATTAATAAAGTATCTATCTATCAACCTATCTAGAGAATGTGAAAATGTTTACTAACAATGTGACATGTAATATAATTGAATAGAAGTTCAACAAATTTGATTACAAAATATTGAATAAATTCACTAAATGTTCTCAAGCAAAACTGATTTACATTTGCTCAATAACTTTTACTATGTATGTGATTAAAATCAGAGAGCTGGAGAGAGGAAACACTTTTTACAGCATGTAATGAAGAGAAACCATAATCATATTGTGGGTTATTTTATAATGATGTCACAATCAGAATTTCAAAACATCCCAACGTAAATAATTAATAAATAAGACGCATTCCGCCGGTAGAAATCGATCCTGCGCGTATAAGCAGGACACAGAACACAGTATAAATACCACACACTGTAAGTGTCTCATGTCTCTTAAAACATATTTCCTCGCGTCTTCTCTCCTCGCATGGTTTCCTTGCGTCTCTCATGCATCCCTGGTGGGAGGGACTAAGACGCAAGAAAAGGACGCAAGTGAGGGAACGGAGATGCAATTAAGAGACTTGGGCTGCACCCTATAAAGGCCACGCTTTCACAGAGGGGACATCTTCTCCAGTACCAGTTGATTAAACATCAGTTTCTTTCTGTCTGTTCAAGATGCATTTGTATGGAGCTCTGATCCTGCTTGTGACTGTGTCTGCATGTAAGAACAGGTTTCCGTCTAGTCATGTGCCTCACCTTGTAATGTAATTTGTTTGTTTTTTTGTCTGGTGTGTTTTTTTTCTTCTTCTTTTTGAGTGATTTAGGGTATGTCATCATATTTCATAGTTGGCGTTTCCTCACAAGTTTCTTTGCTTGTTTTCCTGCTGGAATTGTTTCCAGTAAGAGTGTGTGTGTGTGTGTGTGTGTGTGTGTGTGTGTGTGTGTGTGTGTGTGTGTGTGTGTGTGTGTGTGTGTGTGTGTGTGTGTGTGTGTGTGGGCATGTGTGTGTGTGTGTGTGTTGGCATGCTACTCGTGTGAAGGCAAAACCTGCACTGACAAGATAACTTGTCCCACCAGCTATGACCGTTGTTCCTCCGTCACAGCGAGTGGTTCTTCCAGAAAACAAACATTTTAAATAGATTATCTGAGCCGGTATGTTGCTGTGCTCAACGCCTGGTGGCATTCATTGGTGTTGAAACTGATTTTCTCAATATGTAAAAGCTGACTTTTTTTGTTTCATTCGTCTGCATTTCACATCACTATGTAGACTACAGCAAAACAAATAGCGTTGTTATGAATCATAATATGCATAGTAATACAAAATCTGCGCTAAAATAGGACAAACTATGACCCGTCGTGAGCAAATGGATACATGACATGGTTTGATGTTGATCCTGAGGATTAGTGACACAGACACCTTAACCCTCTGGGTGTATTAGGTCTTCTCGATTTTACATAATTTCTTAAATTCAGGCACTTGCATATGAGATATATACCCATGTGTTACGTCTAAATTTGCACAACAATCTCATCTCTCAATATAATAAGGCACCATTGTCTTAAGGAACAAGTACAAAGAGATAATATGGCCCTAAAGCTGAACAATTTAAGTTCGATTTTGGGAAGATCTTCATATCTCTTGTGAAAACATAGCTTTACTCATGTGGACGAACTGTTTTGGTGCTTGAAATTGGTTTACCAAAGGTCTTAGGTTCACAAAAAGCATTGAAATATATGAATAAAATGGTAGATACATGTAAATAAATGTCTAAAACCACATTTCTTATTGTTTTGAGTAGAAATGTTGTCCCTCACACCTTTCACCAAAATGATAAAAATGGGACTGAGAAATGACTTCATACTGCAGATCAAGCTTCATGGGGTTTGTGCAAATGAAAAATGACCATTAAAAAAAAAAAAAGGTTTCCAAACCAAATATAGTATTATACATAAAAACACATATTTACACAATATACATGTTCAGAAGTAGAAAACAGAAACTGAAAAAAACTGTTCACGCATTCAGACTATTTACAATATGGTTTGCTTCACTGGCATGCCATCATGTCATGAAACAGTTTCTGTCCGGCTGCAGGCAGAGACGGACTGGGAGGCTGCTGCAGCGATGCTGCATGTTGTCCACTGGACCCTGACAGCTGTGAATCCTCTCTGTAAAATGAATGACTACTAGTCAGTACCAAGTTCACTGAAAGAAAGTTGACTGTGATACGATAGTTACGATGGTTAACGATTACGGACGTGCGTAACCGTGAGCTAAATGTGCTAACTGTCGGAGAAAAATGAATTCTATGCATTATGTGTGGTATATTTTCTAGATGTGCAACTGAAAGCTTGTGTGTTCTAAACCTCCATTGATTACATTATCTCACAAGAGTCTGAACAGGGTATCATATATACCAGAGAGGGCCGGAGGGACAAAGTGTGTTATATAAACATGACCTTTTCTGGTGTTAGTTACACATAGACCCTTCTCCAGGTCTCCATGCCATGTATGTCTCTACACCCCTGCTTATTACACATCTGTAACACAGCACAGGGAGCAGGGGGAGAGGGGGTTGCTGAGAGTATACTAAAGCTTCAGCTTGCTGTTAAACTTGGTCAGAACTTCTACCTCCTCACTGTAGGTGGTTGGAACCTTCTGAACCATTCAGCTGAATGTTACCTGATTCCTGTCTGTCCTATGGCTCATGTGTGATGACTTGTAACCTTGTTATATTCTTTTAATATCTTAGCTTGTAATAAATAGTTCGAAGACTAACTTGCTCAAAGTACTGTTGATTTCTCACAAGGAAACTATTAGTTTCCACCACACTAACTTTGCTAGCGTAAATATGCTATTGCAAAACAAAGTTTAGTAAATACACTTAACCATCTTCAAATGGATCCCTTTTGTTGCCATATTCCTCTTCGTCGGAGGAATCAAATCCTTCAGGCTCTGAAGCTCCTCTGTCGTCCTCGTTGCTACTTTCCCAAATCGCCAAAAGTGCTTCCTCACCATGATCTCTCTCTTCTCTCTGACTGAACACTGCAGTGTGTTTATAAAGCTCAGGTGTGTAGATCCTTTGTGATTTCCTGAGTGTTCATTGGTTAATCTTTTTCACAAAATGTCGACAGACGCACAAATCGACGAGTGACATATCCATGCTCATATTCCACTGGGACTAGAAGGACACCTGAACTGGAGGCTCCAAGACGAGGGCGACCTCCTTCAACAAGTGATCTAAGGCGATACTTTCAATGAAGAGAGCCAGGCCACCTATCCTGGGACGGTCCGGGGAATGGTGAACTGTTTGGAAGCAGATTCCACTGGCCAGGAGTGGTAAGAGCAGTAGAGGACTACTGTCGCACCTGTATTGAATGCAAAAGACGAGCCCCAAGCCCCAATGTGAACTGGAGGTCGTTGAGTTTCTGTTTTGCATACTTACTGTCAGACGAAGGAAGAAGTCATACACATTCAAATCTTATTAAACGGCAACATTTTGAAAACTATAAATATAAATATGTATTTAAGATCTCACAGACAAACTAAACTAAAATATTTGACCACCTATGAACCTTTCACTTGTAAACATTGTCCTTTTATGTAATCTGTAGATTATCTTCAGTTTATTCACCTACAGAGACTGTTATATTATCAGTGTGCCGTATACAAGCCACATTTCTTGATTCCCTGTTTTTTGCGTCTACCTCTCAAAGAAAGCAGAGGCTCATTTGGTCTTTGGCGACGTTACACAAGTCCGTGGAACAGCACTTTATGGGGCCAGCACGACTTTTACTGTTCGTGCAGGACCTGGTCATGAGATCTGATGGAAAGAAAATCAGTTTCAACACCAATGAAAGCCACCAGGCGTTGAGCACAGCAACATACCGGCTCAGATAATGTATTTAAAATGTTTGTTTTCTGGAAGAACCACTCACTGTTCACTGTGACGGAGGCACAACGGTCGAAGCCGGCGGGACAAGTTACCTTGTCAGTGCAGGTTTGGCCTTGACATGCATAGCAGCTGAGTCCACATTCTCTACAGAAATACAGAACATAACACACACACACACACACACACACACACACACACACACACACACACACACACACACACACACACACACACACACACACACACACACACACGTTTTAAACATACTCAAAATCTAACGCTCATTGTTTTACGCATAAAAAAAATACAAAATCTTACTGGAAACAATTCCAGCAGGAAAACGAGCAAAGAAACTTGGGAGGAAATGCCAGCTATGAAATATGATGATATACCCTAAATCACTCAAAAAGAAAAAAAGTGGGGAAAAAAAAACACACCCGACAAAAACACTAACAAATCCCATTACAAGCCGAGGCACATGATTAGACTGATAACTGTTCTTACCTGCAGACACAGTCACAAGCAGGACCAGAGCTCCATACAATGCATCTTGAACAGACAGAAAGAAACTGATGTTTAATAAACTGGTACTGGAGAAGATGTCCCCTCTGCCAGAGCGTGACCTTTATAGTCCACCCCACCCAGCAGTATCAAAACCAGGTTGCATTTCTTTAGAAAGTCTCCGCCCACCCACCTGAGCAAATTATCTTATGAAACAGCTGTAAAAAAAAGAAGAAGAACCACAACTGAAAGTGACATGAACATTTTCTTTGGACAACATCTCTTTTGAGTTTTACAAATCAGGTGGCAAACGCTGCAGTAGTTCACTGCAGCGTTTGCATCTGTAACATATTACAACTGACATTTTGAACAGCCTGTCAGAAAGCAGTGCGATCCTACATCCAAGAATTAACTTAAGTTTAAGTAAAAAAAAAACATATTATGAGAAAGTAATTTACATAAACATTGTGTTTACATAAACATTTTTTTTATAACCCCCCTCTCTCTACTTTATTGTTGTATTTTGTCATTTTGCACTTCAACAATGTTGAATGAACATGTTTGGACAAAGGAACTGAAATATGTGTCAACCCGCTGTACTTTTCCAGCACCTTGCGGCAGAATATTTATTTATTAGACATTTAAAAAATAACAGTGTCAATCAATATTATTAAATATATTTAAAGTCTGATAACCATTTGAACTTGAATTTAAAATAATGAAGTTAGGTACAGATAAATAACATTAGCATTCTAAATGTAAGTTATTCCAAATCATCATAACCGGGTATTTAGTAAGCTTTTATCAATTTCACCCCAATAATCAATACATATAAATACATTTCACCCAGATATTCAGTCAATACAAATCAAATTTCCTCAGATAATTAGTAAATATAAATCAATTCAAACCAAATAATGACCAAATGTAAATCAGTTTTGCTTGAGAAATGGATTTAGATTTATATGAAGGTAGATTTGTGTCTTTATTCCGCGAGCAAATTTCTGGTTTGTAACTAGAATTTCTGCTCTCAAAATAAAAAAATGTGCTCTCAAAATAAAAAAAAACTTGTGCGCTCAAAAAAAAAACTTGTGCGCTCAAAAAAAAAACCTGTGCGCTCAAAAAAAAAACCTGCTCGCTCAAAAAAAAAATCTGCTCGGTCGAAAAAAAAACCTGCGCGCTCAAAAAAAAAACATGCTCGCTCGAAAAAAAAACGTGCGCGCTCAATCCCAAAAGTTACGAGTTGAGTTTTGGACGTAGTGGGCGGGGCATACGCTGCTGAATGAGCGAGGAGTTTCTATTGGTGGGCTCGACTGGGCTCTTGGCACACACACACACACTAACAGGAGGTTACGTGAGGAGGACACAGAGGTAAGTTGACATTATATTGCTCTGTTCGTCAACATTATTTTAAATGTAGCAGCACTTCTCTTTGTTTTCATGTTGTTAATGTCGTGGAGTCTCTTTCTTTAAAGAACGACATGGAGGCTGCTGTGTTGACATGCAGCCCCACGTTCTGCCTGCATGTAACGTTAGCCCCCAGTGAGCTAACGTTACATGCACCTGATGCATGACTACGTTAGCTAAGGTTAGCTACGCACGTATGATACAATTTAAAATAAACCCTATGAGTTTGGTTTTCTCTGACCGGGGAAGGTACGGTTGATGAGGTTACAACCATGTTACTGTCTTGTATTAAACTGGATGAAGATAAGCTGAAGTTGAATGAGCCATTACATCCTTAAAACTCGTTAGCTAAAGAAAGCAGCAGCATTTAACATCACATTTTTTAAGTAACTACATAGACATCTTATGTTAGCTTAGTTAGTGATATCATGTAGTGAAGGTGAGGCACAAGTTATTCATAATTTTCTTGGTGTTTTTGATGAAATAATTACACAAACAGTACATTGATACTGTCATAGTAATACTTACTTTTTTATGTCAGAATGGAAACCAACAACAAACACCTCAGGTAATTGCTTAATTAATTCTGCAGGAGGTAGTGTGTATTATAGAACAAAGACATGCAATTTAAAGTATGGTATTCATTAATGTGTTATATCAGTCTGACCTAAATTAACAAATATTAACATTAGATCGGCTACACTAGTATGTGAACAAAACGAGGCAATGGCTATAATTGTAATTAATGTATGTGTTTGGTCCATCTCAGATCCTGCAAGCAGAACACTTGCAAGAAGAGGAACCTGATGGTGCTGATCCAGAGCATGGGGTCATGGGGTCACTGTATGCCCCATGTCAGCTGAAGGTCTTGTTGTAGTGCAGCAAGTAAACCCCACCGTCGATTCCTCTTCTTTTGGACGGGACGTCTATATGCATGTCCTTCAACAGACCTCATTTTTTGGATGAAGTTTCCCATTGATAAACTTGATGCAAATCTAATGTCCTTATTCTAAAACAAGTATGCACTTTTAAATAATTACAAATAAAGCACAGTAAATAAATACGTATGTGTGTTTATTTTGCTCACTAACATTATAACAAGATGGCATAAATAGCTGCAGTATAAAATTATTCTGGAACATTGTGTTTGTTTTGTTTGCCGATCTTCCATCAGCAGATGTCTGTGAGCTTGACCATCATCCACTGCATGATGAGGATGCAGTCAAAGCCTCCTGCCGTGTTGCCATCAGGTTGTGCATCTTGAAGAGAAATACAAAGTGTAGACCAGAATAAATCTCCAGTCATTTTATATGCAAACAGTTAAATATAATGCTCATTAAGATTAATTAAGATCATTTGTTGACAGCTTTTTAAGATGATATATTAAACATAAAAGGTTACTTTTTCCTAAAATTACAATTTGCTCTTATTTTGATCATCCTTAACCCCAAACTGTAAAGTAATTCACCTGTTTCAGGGCATGAGTGAAGACCAGCATTTGCAGAGGCATCTCTGTTTTGCAGCTGGCTTTCGGCATCAGTGCAAACTCTGGTTCTCTTGCAGGAAGAGGTGTTAGCTCTAGTTCATCTTGGAGAGGAACAATATAGAGCATGGTTTTTCCTGCACTTGAGGAACCTCTCAGTATGGACCCAGTGTAGCCATCAGCCTCCAGAGGAACAGCATAGTTTTCTCCTTCCACCTGTGAAAACACAAGAAAATTAAAACAGATTTTGGGGATGACCTCAAATCATGATGTATTCCTCCTCTTTTGATTGTATTAGCAGGTACAATAAACATAAAATATATTTCAATTTAAGTACAGTAATTATGAACCTGCTGCTTTTTCAAAGTTGGCTTTTCGTAGACTGGAGAATTAGATTAAAATTGGCCTTAACCAGATAACTTTCTAAAAAGCTTAAATAAAGGCATGATTAATGTTATATGACAGTTGCGTAATTGTACTGCTGCCATCATGGTAAAAACCAGATTAATGACACATTTGACTCATTGACAGTGCATGCCTGTCTACCTGGCAATTTTAGTTTGCACAGAAGATATCTCCATAACCTGCCTTCGTCCCTGGGGTTTCTCAGGTATGGCACTTGAAATCAGGGACAGGAGTTGTCGTGCAGCCGCCGTGGCTTCATGTGCATCATACTGGAAAAGGGATTTTAGATGTATGAACACGCTAAAAGGACGTTACAGTGTAATGCATTACTGTCACACAGGCTGTATCGAAACAAATTAAGCAATTACCTGAGGGGTTTGTTGTTGGTTTCCATTCTGACATTAAAAGAAAAAAAGTACGTATTACCATGACAGTATCAATGTACTGTTTGTGTAATTATTTCATCAAAAACACCAAGCAAATTATGAATAACTTGTGCCTCACCTTCACTACATGATATCACTAACTAAGCTAACATAAGTTGTCTATGTAGTTACTTAAAAAATGTGATGTTAAATGCTGCTGCTTTCTTTAGCTAACGAGTTTTAACATCTCTTTTGAGTTTTACAAATCAGGTGGCAAACGCTGCAGTAGTTCACTGCAGCGTTTGCATCTGTAACATATTACAACTGACATTTTGAACAGCCTGTCAGAAAGCAGTGCGATCCTACATCCAAGAATTAACTTAAGTTTAAGTAAAAAAAAAACATATTATGAGAAAGTAATTTACATAAACATTGTGTTTACATAAACATTTTTTTATAACCCCCCTCTCTCTACTTTATTGTTGTGTTTTGTCATTTTGCACTTGAACAATGTTGAATGAACATGTTTGGACAAAGGAATTGAAATATGTGTCAACCCGCTGTACTTTTCCAGCACCTTGCGGCAGAATATTTATTTATTAGACATTTAAAAAATGACGCTAACAAAGTGTCAATCAATATTATTAAATATATTTAAAGTCTGATAACCATTTGAACTTGAATTTAAAATAATGAAGTTAGGTACAGATAAATAACATTAGCATTCTAAATGTAAGTTATTCCAAATCATCATAACCGGATATTTAGTAAGCTTTTATCAATTTCACCCCAATAATCAATACATATAAATACATTTCACCCAGATATTCAGTAAATACAAATCAAATTTCCTCAGATAATTAGTAAATATAAATCAATTCAAACCAAATATTGACCAAATGTAAATCAGTTTTGCTTGAGAAATGGATTTAGATTTACTTATTATTTTTGTTAAAAGTTTGTGAATTTATTCTATATTTTAGAATCAAATTTGGAGAACTTAAAATATATTCAATTATATTACATGTCACATTGTTAGTCAACATGTTTTAAGTAACAATTGGTCACATTCTCTAGATGCAAATAGAGGAGCTCAAAGTGACATGAATCATCTGCAGTAGCAGATAGTATTATCGTATAAGTCCTCACTTTGGCGCCATCTGGTGGACATCGGGTGGCAGTGGGACTTTGAAACGCTCAAGTGGAAGTGTTGAAGCGTCTCACTTCACACAGGGAACACCTGTACAGGCCATCTCCATGTTAGAACCTACCTGCAATGTTGATCATGGTCCACCACTTCTGGTACAGACTGAAATATCACATCAACTATTGGATGACCGTATCATTTTGCTCAGACATTCATGTTCCCCAGATGATGTCTCCCAACGACTCTGATCAACCTCTGGCTCTTCCTCTGGTCCCGTCATGACTTTTTGATTTGAGTCAAATATTTCGCCAACTGTGTAATGGATTGCCATGAATGTTTGCAAATGCTGAGCATGGTCCCCAGAGGATGAATCAAAGGGAATATGGTGATTCTATGACTTCTCCTCTAGCGTCACCAGCTGGTCAAGGGTTTAACTAACTGGTGAGATAACGCTAGTGGAGTGACGGTGTCCAGGGCAGCTGTTTTGAAAATAAAAATGTAAATTTAAGTTTAAAATGAGGCTGAATGACGGTACCCAGTGAATATTGGAGCGGTGAAATACTGTATGCTTGATGCTTTGCACCTTTATTGTTTTAAGCACTGACATAATCTTCCATCTGAATTCGTGTCTGTCTGCTCTTACAGAGGGATTTCTGGAATGAAAGTAAAGAACACCACTAGTTAAGTCATCTAAATGCCTTGTTTGAAATTAGTAATAGTATATAAACTAGAGTGAGCACTGTTTTTATAAATTTATTTTGTATGTATAAATCCAAAGGGATTATAATATATTTATTGTTATTCTGCTGTATCTGTTGCTTTGAACTGGAGGTTTTTTGAGTTTCTGTTTTGCATAATTGAAAACAATAAATATAAATATTTATTTAAGATCTTGCAGACAAATATGAACCTTTCACTTGTAAACATTGGCCTTTTATCTAATCTGTAGATTGTCTTCAGTTTATTCACCTACAGAGACTGTTATATTATCAGTGTGCCGTATACAAGCCACATTTCTTGATTCCCTGTTTTTTTTTCTTCTACCTCTCAAAAGAAAGCAGAGGCTCATTTGGTCTTTGACTAATGATACAAGAATATTTTAGCAGGTGGAAGTGCATGACATAACAATTTATTTAACAGATTCATGCCGCTTGATATCTGACACAGAGCACATCAAACATTCTACATTTTATTTGTGCCTGAAGTGAGATAGTTTGTTAACCTTTGAATGGTTCGGACTTTATTTATTTATTTTACTTTAGTGGTAAGTGTAAAAAGTAACCACGGGACTCAAAGCAGGAAGTGCTAAATCTTAAGGTGTGTTTTTATTGCAGTCAGCTTTTACATATTGAGACTTTGTTTACTCTTCTTGAGTTGTACAAATTGTGTATGAATGAAGACGCATGTTGTTAAGCTGTAGCTGCTCCAGTGGCTCACAGGAAGAGAGTGATGATGGCTGAGGATGCCAGCAGGAGGAGGACACTGGAACCAGTGGGTAAGGCGCCGTTACACAAGTCCGTGGAACAGCACTTTATTGGGCCAACACATGATGCACTGTCTATGCAGGACTTGATGGTGAGATCTGATGGAAAGAAAATCAGTTTCAACAACAATGAAAGCCACCAGGCGTTGAGCGCAGCAACATACCGGCTCAGATAATCTATTTAAAATGTTTGTTTTTTGGAAGAACCACTCACTGTTCACCGTGATGGAGGTACAACGGTCATAGCCGGCGGGACAAGTAAACTGGTCAGTGCAGGTTTGGCCTTGACATTGGTAGCATCTCAGTCCACATGCTGTACAGAAATACAGAACATAACACACACACATACACACACATGTTTTAAACATACTCCAAATCCAATAAAAAAATTTAAAATCTTACTGGAAACAATTCCAGCAGGAAAACGAGCAAAGAAACTTGGGAGGAAACGCCAACTATGAAATATGATGACATACCTTAAATCACTCAAAAAGAAGAAAAAATAACCACACCCAACAAAAGAAATAACAAATGATATTACAAGCCGAGGCACATGACTAGACTGATAACTGTTCTTACCTGCAGACACAGTCACAAGCAGGACCAGAGCTCCATACAAATGCATCTTGAACAGACAGAAAGAAACTGATGTTTCATCAACTGGTACTGGAGAAGATGTCCCCTCTGGCAGAGCGTGACCTTTATAGTCCACCCCACCCACCAGTATCAAAACCAGGTTGCATTTCTTTAGAAAGTCTCCTCCCATCCACTTGAGCAAATGATTCTATGAAACAGCTGTAAAAAAAGAAGAAGAACCACGACTGAAAGTGACTTGAAAATTGTCTTTGGACAACATCTCTTTTGGGTTTTACAAATCAGGTGGCAAACGCTGCAGTAGTTCACTGCAACGTATTACTGTGATTGTTGCAACAACAACAACAACAACAACAACTGACATTTTTAACATTGATTTTGCAGCCTTTTTTTTTTTATAACCCCGTCTCTCTACTTTATTGTTGTATTTTGTCATTTTGCACTTGAACAATGTTGAATGAACATGTTTGGACACAGGAACTGAAATATGTGTCAACCCGCTGTACTTTTCCAGCACCTTGCGGCAGGATATTTATTTATTAGACATTTAAAAAATGACGCTAACAAAGTGTCAATCAATATTATTGAATATATTTAAAGTCCTGATAACAATTTAAACTTGAATTTAAAATAATTAAGTTAGGTACAGATAAATAACATTAGCATTCTAAATGTGTTGAATAAAGACAAAATGCCCTACAATTTTAGTCACTGTAATTTATTTTATTAAGTTATTCCAAATCATTTTAATCAGATATTCTATAAGATTTTATCAATTTAACCCCAATAATCAATACATATAAATACATTTTACCCAGATAGTCAGTAAATACAAATTATTACAGTTATATTATCAGTGTGCCGTATACAAGCCACATTTCTTTATTCCCTGTTTGTTTTTTCTACCTCTCAAAAGAAAGCAGAGGCTCATTTGGTCTTTGACTAATGATACAAGAATATTTTGGCAGGTGGAAGTGCATGATGAAACCATTTATTTAACAGATTCATGTCGCTTGATATCTGACACAGAGCACACCAAACATTCTACATTTTATTTGTGCCTGAAGTGAGATAGTTTGTTGACCTTTGAATGGTCTGCACTTTAGTGGTAAGTGTAAAAAGTAACCACGGGACTCAAAGCAGGAAGTGCTGAATCTTAACCACACCTTTTATCAAAACACCTTGCATCTACATCTAACATTTGGCTCAACTGTATTGATTGTATTGATTCTTATGTGTCGTGTTTGTTCAATACGTTACTTCACTCTAACGCCCTAAACGATTAATAAAGTATCTATCTATCAACCTATCTAAAGAATGTGAAAATGTTTACTAACAATGTGACATGTAATGTAATTGAATAGAAGTTCTACAAATTTGCTTACCAAATATTGAATGAATTCACTACATTTTAATAATAAATAAATCCAAATCCATTTCTCAAGCAAAACTGATTTACATTTGCTCAATAACTTTTACTATGTATGTGATTAAAATCAGAGAGAGCTGGAGAGAGGAAACACTTTTGACAACATGTAATGATGAGAAACCATAATCATATTGTGGGTTATTTTGTAATGATTTCAAAACATACAGACATAAATAATTAATAAATAAGACGCATTCCGCCGGTAGAAATTGATCCTGCGCGTATAAGCAGGACACAGAACACAGTATAAATACCACACACTGTGTATAAATACTCAATGCAGTTTGTTGAACAGGTAACAGACTTCAGAGAAAACATCTCCACTCTGACAGTGATGATAACTGTGTCTTTATTAATATAAGTAGTAGTTTAACACCATTAAATCAACTGAAAACATACGATCATTTTCATCAATATTTTAAGTGTCTTGTGTCTCTTAAAACATACACTCACCTAAAGGATTATTAGGAACACCTGTTCAATTTCTCATTAATGCAATTATCTAATCAACCAATCACATGGCAGTTGCTTCAATGCATTTAGGGGTGTGGTCCTGGTCAAGACAATCTCCTGAACTCCAAACTGAATGTCAGAATGGGAAAGAAAGGTGATTTAAGCAATTTTGAGCGTGGCATGGTTGTTGGTGCCAGACGGGCCGGTCTGAGTATTTCACAATCTGCTCAGTTACTGGGATTTTCACGCACAACCATTTCTAGGGTTTACAAAGAATGGTGTGAAAAGGGAAAAACATCCAGTATGCGGCAGTCCTGTGGGCAAAAATGCCTTGTTGATGCTAGAGGTCAGAGGAGAATGGGCCGACTGATTCAAGCTGATAGAAGAGCAACTTTGACTGAAATAACCACTCGTTACAACCGAGGTATGCAGCAAAGCATTTGTGAAGCCACAACACGCACAACCTTGAGGCGGATGGGCTACAACAGCAGAAGACCCCACCGGGTACCACTCATCTCCACTACAAATAGGAAAAAGAGGCTACAATTTGCAAGAGCTCACCAAAATTGGACAGTTGAAGACTGGAAAAATGTTGCCTGGTCTGATGAGTCTCGATTTCTGTTGAGACATTCAGATGGTAGAGTCAGAATTTGGCGTAAACAGAATGAGGACATGGATCCATCATGCCTTGTTACCACTGTGCAGGCTGGTGGTGGTGGTGTAATGGTGTGGGGGATGTTTTCTTGGCACACTTTAGGCCCCTTAGTGCCAATTGGGCATCGTTTAAATGCCACGGCCTACCTGAGCATTGTTTCTGACCATGTCCATCCCTTTATGGCCAGCATGTACCCATCCTCCGATGGCTACTTCCAGCAGGATAATGCACCATGTCACAAAGCTCGAATCATTTCAAATTGGTTTCTTGAACATGACAATGAGTTCACTGTACTAAAATGGCCCCCACAGTCACCAGATCTCAACCCAATAGAGCATCTTTGGGATGTGGTGGAACGGGAGCTTCGTGCCCTGGATGTGCATCCCACAAATCTCCATCAACTGCAAGATGCTATCCTATCAATATGGGCCAACATTTCTAAAGAATGCTTTCAGCACCTTGTTGAATCAATGCCACGTAGAATTAAGGCAGTTCTGAAGGCGAAAGGGGGTCAAACACAGTATTAGTATGGTGTTCCTAATAATCCTTTAGGTGAGTGTATTTCCTCGTGTCCTCTGTCCTTGCTTGGTTTCCTTGCATTTCTCCATGCATCCCTGGTGGGAGGGACTAAGACGCAAGGAAAGGACGCAAGTGAGGGAATGTGGATGCAATTAAGAGACTTGGGCTGCACCCTATAAAGGTCACGCTCTGGCAGAGGGGACATCTTCTCCAGTACGCAGTTGATTAAACATCAGTTTATTTCTGTCTGTTCATGATGCATTTTTATGGAGCCTGATCCTGTTTGTGACTGTGTCTGCAGGTAAGAACAGTTATCAGTCTAGTCATGTGTCTCGCCTTGTAATATAATTTGTTAGTTTTTTTGTCATACTCTGCCGGGTAACTCACCGCATGCCTCCTGTACAGCTAACCCTTCCCAGACCACCACACAGATACTATTTGTTTTCACTTGTTCCAGTCCCTGCAACACCCCCTTATTTTGGGCCACCCCTGGCTGACCCTGCACAACCCCCACATGGACTGGGCTTCGGGAATGGTGATTGCATGGACGAAGGAGTGTTCTGGGAGATGTTTCCCCACAAGAACATCCCTGACCTTACCTCCACCTACGCCTCAGTCGGCGCTTCCGTTGGATTCCGTTGGATTCCGTTGGATTCCGTTGGCATGTTACCACGATCTTAAGGAGGCATTTAATAAGGCCCGAGCCACCTCTCTGCCTCCACACCGGGAGTATGATTGCTCCATTGATCTGCTTCCGGGATCTTCTCCTCCCAGGGGAAGGCTCTATTCCCTGTCTGCACCGGAGACACAGGCTATGAAGGAGTATGTGACCTCCGCGTTGGCTGCAGGCCTGATCAGACCTTCATCGTCTCCAGCGGGACCGGGTATTTTTTTCGTCAGCAAGGAGGACAAGACCCTCCGCCCCTGTATCGATTACAGGGGTCTGAATGACATCACCATCAAGAACAGGTACCCCCTCCCTCTTATTTCGTCGGCATTTGATTGTTCCAGGATGCTAAGATCTTTACCAAGCTTGACTTAATAAATGCCTATCATCTGGTCAGAATTAGGGAGGGGGACGAGTGGAAGACTGCTTTCAATACCCCTAGTGGGCATTATGAATATCTCATAACTCCAGCTGTTTTCCAGGCCATGGTGAACAATGTCCTCCGGGAACTGCTCATCTCGGTTTTCGTGTATTTGGACGATATCCTAATCTTCTTCCCCGACGAGGAGACTGACCGAGGTCACGTCAGACAGGTCCTCCGGCGCCTTTTTGACCAACAGCTGTTTGTAAAGGCCGAGAAATGTGAGTTCCATGTCTCCACTGTTTCATTCTTGGGGTTTATTGTGTCTGAGGGCAATGTGAGGATGGAGCCGGAGAAGGTCGAAGCAGTCACGGGTTGGCCCACTCCTAGCAACCACAAGGAGGTCCAGCATTTTTGGGGGTTTGACAATTTTTATAGGAGATTTATTAGGAACTTCAGCTCTGTAGCAGCCCCCCTGCATGCACTAACCTCCTTTACCGTTAGGTTCCAGTGGAACCTCGCCGCCAATGCTGCCTTTCAGCGGCTCAAGGGAGCGCTCACCACTGCTCCGGTGCTTCACTCCTGAGGAGAGCCCTTTGGTCCCTGCCACCAGACCTCCACCACCACCCCGAATCATTGATGTCGGGCCGACCTACGCTGTCAAGCGTCTCTTGGCGGTTCGGTGCTGCGGTCGACAGTACCTCGTCGATTGGGAGGCAGCCAGCATGTCCATGGATTGTCACTTCCGACGGTAAGCGTATTGCGTCACTTCCGGTTCCACCGTGTGTGTTGATAACGTACTTGTCTCAGCTCCAGCTAAACCGAGCTAATTGTGTGATATTCTCCAGTACAAGCGCCTGATCACCTGTTGTACATCTTTCACATCTAAACACTCAACTCTCTTCTTCTTTTAGCGGCTCACCGCCTGCATCTAACTGTCCTGTTTTCACTTTGCTTGTTCTGATAATCGTTAGCTACCTCACTTAGCCTAGCATCTAGCGATGTCTTCCTCCTCTCCCTCTTCTGCTCTCTCCTGCTCAGCGTGTCACATGTTTAGCTATTCCCCTGCCTTCTTTAATGATAATGATACATGTAAGAAGTGTAGTTTATTTGCTAGGTTGGAGGCAGGTCTCAGTGGGTTAGATGCACGGCTCCGCACCATTGAAGCTCAGACGTTAGCTACGATAGCCATCCCAACTCCCATAGTCGGTGCGGACCAACTAGCTTTAGCTTCTGATAACGTTAACTGTTCCCCGGCAGCCCCCGAGCAGTCGAGGGACTGGGTGACTGTACGAGGGAGGCAGAAGCCGGGATCTAAGCAGTCCTCTGGACACCGCCACCCTCTTCCCGTTTCTAGCCTCTCGCCACTCAGCGGCACTGAGAAACCAACCTTGGTTGTCGGGAGCTCAATTGTTAGAAACGTGAAGATTGCGAAACCAGGGACCACAGTCAAATGTATTTCTGGGGCCAGGGCGGGCGACGTTGAGTCCTATTTAAAACTGTTGGCTAAAGACAAACGTAAATACAGTGAGATTGTAATACACGTCGGCTTTAATGACTCCCGGCTTCGCCACTCGGAAGTCACTAAAATCGGCGTGGAGTCGGTGTGTGCTTACGCCAAAACAATGGCGGACTCGGTAGTCTTCTCTGGCCCGCTCCCAAACACGGTGACTGATGAGATGTATAGCCGCATGTCAACTTTCCACCGTTGGTTGTCACGGTGGTGTCCAGCAAACAATGTGGGCTTCGTAGATAACTGGCGGTCTTTCCGGGGAAACCCGGGTCTGATTAGGGGTGACGGCATCCATCCCACTTCGGATGGAGCGGATCTCCTTTCTGCAAATATGACCAAGCTTATTGGTCGACCTCGTGCATGACAGACCAGGAAGCAGAAGCAGAGTTGTAGTCTTACACCCTTCTCTGCACTTCCTGCATTTTCTTTAGGGCAGCTGCCCATCTTTAACTCTATAGAGACTGTGTCTGTCCCACGGCCACTTAAATTAATTAAATCAAAAGTAACCAAAAGAGGAGTTATAGAAAACAACCTCATAAAGGTTAACACCACTACTGCAATAGTGCAACACGATAGGATAATTAAATGTGGACTCCTAAATATTAGATCTTTGTCTTCTAAAGCTGTATTAGTAAATGAATTAATATCTGACAACCATATTGATGTATTTTGTCTTACTGAAACCTGGCTGAAACATGAGGAATATGTCAGCCTAAATGAATCTACTCCTCCAAGTCATGTTAATATGCACATTCCTCGAGACACCGGCCGAGGAGGTGGAGTAGCTGCCATCTTTGACTCGGGTCTGCTGATGGGTCCTAAACCTGGATTGAGCTGCAACTCATTTGAAAGCCTCGTTCTTAGTATTTCACATCCAACCTGGAAAACAGTACAGCCGATTCTGTTTGTCGTGGTATACCGAGCACCAGGTTTGTACTCCGAATTTATATCTGAATTTTCTGAGTTTTTGTCAAGTTTGGTCCTTAAGACTGATAAGGTTATTATTGTAGGTGATTTTAATATTCATGTGGATGTTAGCAATGATAGCCTTAGTGTTGCATTTAGCTTATTGTTAGATTCGATTGGCTTCTGTCAGAGAGTACAGGAACCGACTCACTGCTTTAACCACACCCTCGACCTTGTTCTTACATATGGCATTGACGTGGAGCATTTAGTAGTGTTTCCACAGAACCCTCTTTTATCAGACCATTGCCTTATAACTTTTGAGTTTATGCTACCAGATTGTACAGCGTTAGGCAAGAGTTTTTACACCAGATGTCTAACTGACGGTGCTGTTGCTAGATTTAAGGAAGCGATTCCTTCTGTATTTAATTCATTACCATGTCTCAATATAACAGATGACTCCTGTGCTAACTTTACTCCCTCCCAGATTGATCAGCTCGTCGATAGTGCTACTGGCTCACTGAGAGTGACGCTGGACTCGATAGCCCCTCTAAAAAAGAGGATCATTAAGCAAAGGAGGCTCGCTCCATGGTACAACCCTCAGACCCGCATATTGAAGCAAGCATCACGGAAGCTTGAGGGCATATGGCGCTCCAACGGTCTGGAGGAGTCCCGGTTGGTTTGGCGGGATAGTCTGAGAACATATAAGAAGGCCCTCCGTAATGCCAGAGGAGCCTACTACTCATCACTAATAGAGAAAAACAAGAGCAACCCTAGGTTTCTCTTTAGCACTGTGGCCAGGCTGGCTGAGAGTCATAGCTCGGTGGATCCGTGTATTCCTATAGACCTCAGTAGTAATGACTTTATGAACTTCTTCAATGATAAGATTATGGCCATTAGAGACAGGATCGGTGATCTCCTGCCCTCGACTACTGCCGGTCCATCCTCAGGTGGGATGGCCATGGAGGAGGCTGTGGGCCCTGCTGTGCGTCTGGATGGATTTTTTACCATCAACCTCGACCAACTGTCTTCAATGGTTTCTACTTCTAAATCTTCTACCTGTCTCCTAGACCCTGTTCCGACAAAGCTGTTTAAAGAAGTTTTACCCTTAATTTGTGCCTCTGTATTAGATATTATCAATGGGTCTTTACTAATGGGTCATGTACCACAGTCTTTTAAAGTAGCTGTAATTAAACCTCTTCTTAAAAAGCCCACCCTGGATCCAGAGGTGTTGGCTAACTACAGACCTATCTCTAACCTTCCCTTCCTCTCTAAGATACTGGAGAAGGTAGTCGCAAATCAGTTGTGCGACTTTTTACATAACAATAGTTTATTTGAGGAATTTCAGTCAGGATTTAGAAAGCATCATAGCACAGAGACAGCACTAGTGACAATTACTAATGACCTTCTAGTTGCATCAGATAGGGGACTTGTCTCTGTACTTGTCCTGTTAGACCTTAGTGCAGCATTTGACACCATTGACCATGACATCTTATTACAGAGACTAGACCAGTCAATTGGTATTAAAGGTACAGCATTAAGCTGGTTTAAGTCGTATTTATCAGATAGATCTCAGTTTGTATTTGTAAACGATGAGGCCTCGACGACCACCGCCGTTCGTCATGGAGTTCCACAAGGTTCTGTGCTTGGACCAATTTTATTCACCTTGTATATGCTTCCTTTAGGCAATATTATCAGAAAACACTCCATAAACTTTCACTGTTATGCCGATGATACTCAACTATATCTGTCAATCAAGCCAGATGAAATCCACCAGGTCACTAAACTTCAAGCGTGTCTTAAAGACATCAAAACCTGGATGACCTGCAACTTCCTGTTGCTGAACTCTGACAAGACTGAAGTTATTCTACTCGGCCCAGAACACCTCAGAAATCAACTATCTGACGATATGGTTTCCCTGGATGGCATCGCTCTGGCATCCACCACCACCGTAAGGAATCTCGGAGTTATTTTTGACCAGGACCTATCCTTTGGCTCCCACGTGAAACAGATCTCAAGGACTGCCTTTTTTCACCTACGGAACATCTCAAAGATCCGGCACATCCTGTCTCAAAGCGATGCAGAAACATTGATCCACGCATTTGTTACTTCAAGACTGGATTACTGTAACTCCGTATTATCAGGCTGCTCCGGAAAGTCCCTTGGGTCTCTCCAGCTGATCCAGAATGCTGCAGCTCGTGTACTAACAAGGACTCGGAAGAGAGATCACATTACTCCTGTATTAGCTGCTCTCCACTGGCTTCCTGTAAGATCGAGAATCATATTTAAAATCCTCCTCCTCACCTATAAAGCCTTAGCTGGTGATGCACCATCATATCTTAAAGAGCTTATAGTGCCATATTACCCCACCAGAGCGTTACGCTCACTGAATGCAGGGTTACTTGTGGTTCCCAGAGTCTTAAAAAGTAGGTTGGGGGCTAGAGCTTTCAGTTATCGTGCTCCTCTTCTGTGGAATCAGCTTCCACTTTCAGTCCGGGGGGCAGACACAGTCACCTCATTTAAGAGTAGACTTAAGACTTTCCTCTTTGATAGCGCTTATACTTAGGGCTGTTTCAGGCTTATAGTTAGGGCTGGCTCAGGTTTGCCCTGGTCCAGCCCCTAGATATGCTGCTATAGGCCTAGACTGCTGGGGGACATCTTAGGATACACTGAGCTCCTCTTCTCTTCCTCTTTCACTCCTCCTCTCCTCTTCTTTCTCTCCATCTGGATAAACTATTGTCTCTTCAATGCACATTACTAACTCTACTTTCTTTTTCCATGGATTCATGGCTGCCTGGAACCGGTCCTGCCCCGGGTCCTACCCCGGGTCCTGCCCCGGGTCCTGCCGCCCCCCCCACCCACCCCTCCTGCCATGGATCCATGGCTGCCTGGAACCGGTCCTGCCTGCTGCCATGGCCCTGCTGATGGAACCGGCCTGGAACCGGTCCTGCCTGCTGCCATGGCCCTTCTGATGCCCCCCTCCTCTCTACCGCCTTCTGCTTCATGGATTATCAGGATCATGGACCATGCCTAATACTCATTATATGAATAATTTCTGTCATATTCATTGAATGTGCTGTAACTACGCTATTCATTCTGGCCACATGACATCTATTGCTTCTGTCCATCCGGGGAGAGGGATCCTCCTCTGTTGCTCTCCCTCAGGTTTCTTCCCTTTTTTCCCTGTGAAAGGGTTTTTACTATCTTTCTAGTGGAGTTTTTCCTGATCCGATGTGAGGTCCCGGGACAGGGATGTTATGTGTACAGATTGTAAAGCCCTCCGAGGCAAACTTGTATTTGTGATGTTGGGCTATATAAAATAAACTGAATTGAATTGAATATGGTCCTGAGGAGAGGTCTTGTGAGAGAGCCAGCAACATTCTGGGGCCAGACCTCATCAGGGACTTCCACCGGAAGTTCCCTGATGAACCTGGGCCGTCAGGTGCCGGCCTTAGAGGGGGGTTGCTGTTACACCCAGACCTTCTGGGTAGTTCTGTGTTCACTGTCTGTCTGTTGTGTTGTCTGTCACTCACCTTGTCTTTCGTTCCAGACTCCTACCTCCTCGTGTGCTGCCCTCCTGTGTGATTGCAAGCCCCGCCGTCATTGTTTCCACCTGTGTCTCGTTCCCCTGTGTATTTAGTCTGTGTCAACTCCCTGTCCTGTGCGTGTTTGTCTTTTGACGTCCTTATGTGTTTTGCCTAGTAAACCTTGTTCTGTTGACTTGTGGGTCCTGTCCACCGTGGTCCTGTCCCCAACATTTCTGGGCGTTCAGCAAATCAGTCAACACTAGGGAAACACACAGAAAAGCCCCCTCCTTTTTTCATCCACAACTACCTTTACACACACCTATCTGGGCGTCTGGCCAATACTATGGCTTAATTGCTTTAAGCCATACAACTACACAACCAATTGTGACACTACTTTTAAACTTTAAGTGACAAATTTAACTACAATATTTGTAAGCTCTCAGTTTGTGTACTACTGACGATTCTCTTTGTACTACAGCAAACCACTAAAATCACTATAAAACTCTTAAGCCTAATTTATGGTTCTCCGTCTCTGATGCCGTCGTTGAGCATTCAAAGTTCTGCGTCGAGGGTCCGCGTTGCTCTGCAATTAACCGCCATGTCGCCAGGGGGGTGTGCCTGTGTGGCTGTGTTTTGCGCGATTTCTCGCCATGAGTTTAATGTCATTTTGCAGTCTTTGTAGTCCCTCGAAGAAAAGTTATATAGGTGGTCGTATTTCCTGACCTCCTCGATGATTCGTTCTTCTGTTTGGTCCATTGTTACTACCGGTCTACAAGAACTTTAAAAATGGCGGTGTAGGAAGACAAACCGGAAAGAGCAACCGCCGGAAATTACGTTCTGAGCGGACCAATCACAGCGTTGCGGTCCGCGTCAACGCGACGCGTAGTTAGGATTTTTTGGAGGTGCACGTCAGGCTACGGCGTAGGGGTCTGCGTCGCCGTCGACCTGACGGAGAACCATAAATAAGCCTTTACAACCACGGATTTCACAGAGGCTTGATTGAACATTTGCAAAAGCGTTATTACTGGGAAAAATCACATTTGGGGAACATGCAAAACAAAGCCAATAGCTCATGCAAAGTCACCCGGGTGTATTGGTCATCAATAGTCAGCTGTCAGTCAGTTTTTATTCAAGTCTTTGTCAGTATTCAAGTCTTTGTTAAAGAGAGATTCTTATGTGTAACAAGCAGCCCAAACAGGGCTGCTTGTTACACATTTACAAATGTGCTCTGTATTTCATCAGAGGCTCATACATTTTTACAACTGGTTTTTACTTTATTTTAAGAGGGAGTTATGCCTCTCCCTTTTTATCATCTATAAATCTCTCCTTGGTAGTATTACTTTATCGGTAATGTTTGTTCAGTTGCAGTCGTGCATACACTTTTCAAACTGTATTTAGTTACTTTATTGTCTATTAGTTAGATATTGCTTTTCCTGCTCATTAGATTTCTGCACAAAAATGCTGAGTCTCTTGTCAGCGTAGCTCCCTGTTTTAGACAGAACCCACTCTTAACAGATTCCCTATTATTCTAGTTATGTATATGTAAATCCATGTCAGTACTCGAAGGCCTCCTTTGAGTTTATTAGGACGTACTTATCACACTCCCTTTGGAGTTTTTTACCCTTTTTTACAGAAATTGCGTTATCATCAGCACATGGGCATCACCATATGTCTCTTGCGCTTGAGAGAGTCACGGACCGGTCCGAGTTTTCGCTTTTACACACACAAAACCAGGCGTCCGGCCAACACAGTGCCGCACCCGCCTTTTCTACACAGAGAGCTCTCTTTTTACAGCTGGAAGTCAAATTGAATTATCACACATTTTATTTTTTTACCTTCTAACACCAATCTGCCTCTCTCCTCCTCCCTCAACAGGCGGGAATTCTGTTGAGGGGACCCCAGACACTCCCAGTCTATCATACAAGCGAGAACCACGCTATACAGAAATAAAACTATGGTGAGATATGAAAATCTCCTACCTGATATGGCGCCTCTAGCGTGATTGTCGGTTGGATGACGTAGCGGCGATGCCTCGGCCTCGACTCGAACCCACGTTGGGCTCCAATTATGTTGTGGCAAAATGACGAGGAGAGACGTTGATTTGGAGTTGCAACCCAGCAAGACCAGAGTTCAGACCTTTCAGCATACGCTGTATAGTGTAATTCAGCCTCCCAGATCACTTTCCATCAATCAGACCAATCGGTTGAAACACAAACAAAGCCCGTCCGGCTTTCCAAATATGGTACGTTCTATGCTCTATTGGTGTGACCTTCGGTTGGGTCTAGATAACCTTTTGTAAAGCACACAATTCATGTGTTTAAATGTGTTTACTTGACACAGAAAGTGTCATTGCACTTCATAATCTCTAGAGACTATTTGTTATAAAATTAAAGTTACATATTACGTTTTCCTTATGATCCCAATTGTAAGGTGTTCAAACTATGTTATATAATGATTTTCTCCAACACTATCAAAGAGGAAAGTCTTAAGTCTACTCTTAAATGAGGTGACCGTGCCTGCCTCCCGGACTGAAAGTGGAAGCTGATTCCACAGAAGAGGAGCCCGATAACTGAAAGCTCTAGCCCCCAACCTACTTTTTAAAACTCTGGAAACCACAAGTAACCCCACATTCAGTGAGCGCAATGCTCTAGTGGGGTAATATGGCACTATAAGCTCCTTAAGATATGATGGTGCATCACCAGTTAAGAATGTGTAGGTAAGGAGAAGGATTTAAAATATGATTCTTGATCTTACAGGAAGCCAGTGGAGAGCAGCTAGTACAGGAGTAATGTGATCTCTCTTCCGCATCCTCGTTAGTACACGAGCTGCAGCATTCTGGATCAACTGGAGAGACCCAAGGGACTTACCGGAGCAGCCTGATAATAAGGAGTTACAGTAATCCAGTCTTGAAGTAACAAATGCGTGGATCAATGTTTCTGCATCGCTTTGAGACAGGAACAAAAATATCTGACCACCTATGAACCTTTCACTTGTAAACGTTGACCTTTTACGTAATCTGTAGATTGCCTTCAGTTTATTCACCTACAGAGACTGTTATATTATCAGTGTGCCGTATACAAGCCACATTTCTTGATTCCGTTTTTTGCTTCTTCTACCTCTCAAAGAAAGCAGAGGCTCATTTGGTCTTTGACTAATGATACAAGAATATTTTGGCAGGTGGAAGTGTATTATGAAACCATTTATTTATTTGTATTCATGCAGCTTGATATCTGACACAGAGCACATCAAACATTCTACATTTTATTTGTGCCTGAAGTGAGATAGTTTGTTGACCTTTGAATGGTTCGCACTTTAGTGATAAGTGTAAAAAGTAACCACGGGACTCAAAGCAGGAAGTGGTAAATTTTAAGGTGTGTTTTTATTGCAGGCAGCTTTTACATATTGAGACTTTGTTTACTCTTCTTGAGTTGTACAAATTGAGTATGAATGAAGATGAATGTTGTTAAGCTGTAGCTGCTCCAGTGGCTCACAGGAAGAGAGTGATGATGGCTGAGGATGCCAGCAGGAGGAGGACACTGGAACCAGTGGGTGTGGCGCCGTTACACAAGTCCGTGGAACAGCACTTCATGGAGCAGGATCAGAGCAGGATCAGAGCTCCATACAAATGCATCTTGAACAGACAGAAAGAAACTGATGTTTAATCAACTGGTACTGGAGAAGATGTCCCCTCTGCCAGAGCGTGACCTTTATAGTCCACCCCACCCAGCAGTATCAAAACCAGGTTGCATTTCTTTAGAAAGTCTCCTCCCATCCACCTGAGCAAATGATCTTATGAAACAGCTGTAAAAAAAAGAAGAAGAACCTCAACTGAAAGTGACATGAAAATTGTCTTTGGACAACATCTCTTTTGGGTTTTACAAATCAGGTGGCAAACGCTGCAGTAGTTCACTGCAACGTATTACTGTGATTGTTGCAACAACAATAACAACAACAACAACAACAACTGACATTTTTAACATTGATTTTGCAGCCTTTGATTTTAAGCCTGTCAGAAAGCAGTGTGATCCTACATCCAAGAATTAACTTAAGTTTAAATTAAAAAAAAACGCATTATGAGAAAGTAATGTACATAAACATTGTGTCAGTCTTTTTTTTTTATAACCCCGTCTCTCTACTTTATTGTTGTATTTTGCACTTGAAAAATGTTGAATGAACATGTTTGGACAAAGGAACTAAAATATGTGTCAACCCGCTGTACTTTTCCAGCACCTTGGCAGGATATTTATTGGGTTGATTAGACATTTAAAAAATGACATTTAAATTTTAAGTCCTGTAATAACCATTTAAACTTGAATTTAAAATAATTAAGTTAGGTACAGATAAGTAACGTTAGCACTCTAAATGTGTTGAATAAAGCATTTTAGTCACTGTAATTTATTTTATGAAGTTATTCCAAATCATTTAAACCAGATATTTTGTAAGGTTTTATCAATTTCACCCCAATAATCAATACATATAAATCAATTTCACCCAGATATTCAGTAAATACAAATCAAATTTCCTCAGATAATTAGTAATTATAAATCAATTTAAACCAGATATTGACCAAATGTAAATCAGTTTTGCTTGAGAAATGGATTTGGATTTACTTTGTTAAAAGTTTGTGAATTTATTCAATATTTTGGAATCAAATTTGTAGAACGTAAAATCTATTTAATTATTGATGATAATTATATTGAATATGGTGCCGTGCCAGCGGCTGCCTGTCGCAGTAGCTGCCTGTATGTTTCCTCTTTTACTGTATTTTTTCCACCTTTTCTCTCTTCTTCTTTTTCTTTTATTTCATGTTTGGTTCAAATTACGCGTCGACAACGGACCGTAACTTTTCCGCAACTTTCTCGTGGCTTTTTTGATTACTTTTCCGTTTGTGACGGAGAGCCACAAACAAAACAATGACTGGGACCATTGTTTTTTCACGCACTCAGCTGATCGCGCTGTGCAAACCGCAGCCTGGAGCCGGGCCTGTGATCCCTTTGGAGCTACGGAGAAGGGCTCGGGGCTGCAGGTCGGGTGCTAAGAGGAGGGCTAAAACGAGGAAATACAAACCCTCGGTACCGGCGATTATAACGGGGAACGTGAGGTCGTTGGCAAATAAGACGGACGAGCTCGGCGCGCTGGTAATGACTGAGAGGATCTTCCGTGAGTGCAGCATCTTGTGTTTCACAGAGACATGGCTGCATGCGGATTTTCCGGACCACAGCGCGTCGCTGCCCGGCTTCAGGACTGTACGGGCGGACAGAGACACTAAACTGAGCGGTAAAAAGAGAGGGGGAGGGATTGCAGTGTATGTGAACGAGAGGTGGTGAAATCCCGACCATGTGTGTGTGAAGGAGCGTTTCTGCAGCCCGAACATTGAACTGTTAGCCGTGGGGATGCGCCCATATTATTTGCTGAGAGAGTTCACGTCGGCCATTGTTGTCGCCGTTTACGTGCCACCATCAGCTGATGCTGAGGAAGCAATGGACACCATCCACTCCACTGTGTCTGGACTGCTGAGTCAACAGCCTGGTGCTTTTATGACAATAACTGGTGACTTTAATCACACCACACTGGACAAAGCTTTACCTACTTTTCTACAGTATGTAGACTGCCCTACAAGGAACAATAAAACTTTGGACCTCCTGTATGCCAATACTAAGGATGCATACAGGGCCACTGCCCTTCCCCCCCTCGGCAGGTCTGATCATGACCTGGTCCTGCTGACACCCAGGTATGTTCCTCTGGTGCAGAGGCTGCCTGTGACCTCCAGGACTGTTAGGCGGTGGTCTCAGGAGGCTAATGATGCCCTGCAGGACTGCTTTGAGTCGACGGACTGGGATGTGCTGTGTGGACCACATGGGGAGGACATCAACAGCATGACTGACTGCATCACAGAATACATCAAGTTCTGTGAACACACCATCATTCCATCCCGGACTGTGCGCTGCTTCCCCAACAACAAGCCCTGGATCACCAGGGACCTGAAGGCTCTTCTTAACAAGAAGAAAGCTGCTTTCAGGTCTGGGGACAGGGATGAGCTCAGGAGAGTCCAGCGCAACCTGAAGGTGAAGCTCAGGGAGGGCAAGGACTCATACAGGAGGAAGCTGGAGGCCAAACTCCAGAAGAACAACACAAGGGAGGTGTGGACTGGAATGAAGCAGATTACTGGCTTCAAGGTGGGAGGGAGACAACAAGGGGGCTCCCTGGAGAGGGCCAACGAGCTGAACTGTTTCTTCAACAAGTTTAGTTCACAGCCCTCATCCGTCTCCTCCACACAACTCACCTCCCAAACTCCTCCATCTCTGCCCCCCCTGTTGAGCTGCACAATCACTGAGCCCTCAACATCCAATGGCTCTCCCACTGAGCCCTCAACAACAACAATGGGCTCCTCCACCCTCCCCCCTCTCTCTGTGACGACTGACCAGGTGAGAAGACAGCTGAAGAAACTCCACCAACGCAGAGCTGAAGGACCTGATGGCATCAGCCCCAGGGTCCTAAAGATCTGCGCCACCCAGCTGACTGGTGTCCTGCAGCAACTCTACAACCTGAGCCTGAGGCAGGAGGAGGTCCCGGTGCTGTGGAAGACGTCATGCCTGGTCCCTGTCCCCAAGAAGTCATCTCCATCTGGCCTCAATGACTACCGACCGGTTGCCCTCACCTCCCATGTGATGAAGGTGCTGGAGAGGCTGGTCTTGGCCCACCTCCGAATGCAGGTGAAATCGTCGCTGGACCCTCTGCAATTCGCTTACCAGCCTCATGTGGGAGTGGACGACGCCATCATCTACCTGCTGCAACGAGCTCAGTCGCACCTGGATGGAACCGGTGTCTCTGTGAGAGTCACTTTCTTTGACTTCTCCAGTGCATTTAACACCATCCAACCACTGCTACTGAGTGAGAAGCTGCGGGTGGTGGGGGTAGACTCGTCCACCATCTCCTGGATCACTGACTACCTCACAGGTAGACCACAGTTTGTCAGAATGGGCCGTGTGCTGTCTGAAACGGTGGTCAGTGATGTTGGAGCCCCACAGGGAACTGTTCTGTCACCCTTCCTGTTCACCCTGTACACCACTGACTTCCAGTACAACACAGAGTCATGCCATCTGCAGAAGTACTCTGATGACTCTGCGGTGGTCGGGTGTATTAGGGATGGACGGGAGGAGGAGTACAGGGCAGTGGTGAGTGACTTTGTGGAGTGGGCCGGCGAGAATCACCTGCTGCTGAACGTGACCAAGACCAGAGAGATGGTGGTGGACTTCAGGAGGAAGGCGACTGCTCCTACACCTCTGAGTGTTCTGGGAGAGGACGTGGACATGGTGGAGGAGTACAGGTACCTGGGTGTTTCCATCGACAGCCGACTGAACTGGAAGAACAACATCAACGCTGTGTACAAGAAGGGGATGAGTCGACTCTTTTTCCTGAGGAAGCTTTGATCCTTCAATGTGTGCAGCAAGATGCTGGAGATGTTCTACCAGTTGGTTGTGGCCAGCGCCCTGTACTTCGCCATAGTCTGCTGGGGGAGCAGCATTGGAGCCGGTGACACCAACAAGCTAGTTAAGAAAGCCGGCTCCATCATCGGCTGCAAACAGGAGTTTATGGAACAGGTGGTGGAGAGGAGGACACTGAAGAAACTTTTGTCCATATTGGACAACCCGGACCACCCTCTCCACCACCTACTGCAGGGTCAGCGGAGCACTTTCTCTAAGAGATTCCTCACGCTCCGCTGCAACAAGGACCGTTACAGGAGAACATTCCTACCTACGGCGTTACGTCTCTATAATAAGACACCGCTTGCCTGATCCTAGATATTTTAATTTTATTATTGTTATTTTTTAAATATTTTAATTTTAATTATTGTATATATCTTTATCTTTCATCTTTCATCCTGCTGTTTTTATATATTTATTTTTGTTGTAAATTGCTGCTACCCCGACACCAAATTTCCCCTCGGGGATTAATAAAGTATATATTCATTCATTCATTCATTCAGTTCATTCATTCATTCATTCATGACATGTCACATTGTTAGTAAACATGTTTTAAGTAACAATTGGTCACATTCTCAAGATGCAAATAGAGGAGCTAAAAGTGACATGTGAATCATCTGCAGTAGCAGATAGTATTATCGTTTCTGACATTTATTTGGCAACCTGTACAAGTCCTCACTTTGGCGCCATCGGGTGGACACCGGGTGTCAGTGGGACTTTTGAAGGGGAGTGTTGAATCATTTTATTGTTAACTCCACGACGAACAAACACACAACTAGTCACAAGTTCTTGGCCTCCTGGTGCTGCAGAATTTGGATGTGTTCTTTTTACAACCTGGGCACACATCCCTGATGGAACATCTCATTAACACAGAACCAGGCCAGAACTTAAAACTTCACATTTTGTGTCAACAGAGGTTAATATAGGAAGAATATTGCATTATTCCTTTGCCTGAAAACTTCCAACCCTTTTTGCTCATTTGATTTAACCCTTGTGTTGTCCTGGATCATCATACACCCTGTCATACACCCTGTGTCCTGCTGGGTCAAATTGACTTTGCTAAGAAGCCTTCAATTAGCGCGAGCAAACCGACAAGGCTGTTTACGGAGATTATGCAGATGTGAACAGCACTAAACTCAAAAACATAAACGTTTCCCTGTTTGTGTATAATACAGTGTACGTGCTTTCTTCTTTGTCTCTTTAGTCACACATAACAATGTGTGACATAAGAATGTGTGACATAAGAATGTGTGACAGCTCATTTCAATTTGAATCAATTCAGTTTATTTTGTACAGCCCAGAATAAATAGAAAACATTTGCCACCGAGGGCTTTACAATCTGTCGCACCGACACTACTAGACAGCACTGACCACGACACGCGTTACAGAGAGCTGAAGAGGTCTGACGGTGGCATAGGTGGACCCGAGCCATTTCGATGCATAACGTTCAACGTTTAAAAGTTTTCTTTTGTGGACCCTGACTGATTTTCAGTAATATTTAATTTCCGCCTTTTCCAAGTTTGACCTCTCGGTCCCGAAACAAGATCAGCAGTCCCGTGTAGGCGCGCAGGTCGGTCTCGTCCATCCCTTTCCAGTCGTCGCCGTATTTCTGCGAGCCCTCCAGATTGGTCGCGTCCAGGACGATTCTTTCTACGGCCGTGACAAACATGCGGAACGTCGAGGCTATGTCACGGGCGTGGGACCTCGCGTACGCCGTGGGCCCAGAGGTCGGCGGCGTAGTGTTTCGCACCGCGCATCCCTCTCGGTCGTACGCCGTCGAGGACCATGATATTTCCTCGTCTTTTGACGGGAAGATTTGTCTTTCGCCTCGAGAGGCGCCGTCTCTGTCTGCGGCAGCGTCTGCTTCTGCTTCTTCTTCTTCTTCTTCTGAAGACGTATCGTGCACTTGACCGCATTCCTCCCCGTCGTCCCCGTCGTCCACTTCCTCCTCGTCATCATCGCCTTCATCGTCAACTTCCTCGTCTTCATCGTCTTCTTGTTCTTCTTGTTCTTCGTGTTCTTCTTGCTCTTGTTCTTCTTGTTCTACTTGTTCTCGTTCTGGGTTTACCAGCATTCTGACAACCTGAATTCTGGCGAAACGAAGTGCAGCCCTGTCGGCTTTGGTAGAGCGGTGGAGAGGACCACCGCGACCACGTTCTTCTTCTTCTTCTTCTTCTTCTTCTTCTTCTGCTTCTTCTTCTTCTTCTTCTTCTTCTTCTGCTTCTTCTGCTTCTTCTTCTGCTTCTTCTGCTTCTTCTTCTTCTTCTTCTGCTTCTTCTTCGCCTGACGGTGATCCGTCGCGCACCGGATTGACAACTTGACTTCTGGTGCAACGACGCGCTGTCGCGATGACTTTGGGAGAGCGGTGGAGAGGACCGCCGCGACCTCGGCCGCGACCTCGACCGCGACCGAGACCAAGACCACCTTCTTCTTCTTCCTCTAATGACGGTGACACATCGCGCACTGGGTCGACCAACATTTCGACAAGCTGACTTCTGGTGAATCGATGCGCTGTCATGATGACTTGAGAGTGGTGGAGAGGCCACCGCTACCACATGACTGGAGACCGGGTACGGAAAATATCTAAACACTGGGCACTGAAGACAGTTAGTAGTTAGTATGTATTATCTACGCGCGCAGGCAGGCAGGCAGGCAGACAGGCAGGCAGGCAGGCACGCACACTCATCGCTGTCCTTGGTCCTGAAGTCTCTTAATTGCTGTCCTTGGTCCTGAAGTCTCTGCATTGACTCATCCATCAATTTATTGACGTTGTCTGACGCATTCACTATTACCAGCGCGCGCACACGCACACACGCACACGCGCACACGCACACACACACACACACACACACACAGGGTCTTGTTTTTTTCGTGCAAAGCTTTCATATCTCGATACGTGTCGGTCGGCGGGAGAGTCTCGTGCCTTTCCGTGACAGCCCAGTCAACCGGAGTGTTTGCGGAAAGGCGCCAGAGGCTTCCTGTGACTAGGTGTGATGTGAAACTCTCAGAAAATAAAGAATGAATAAAATCGTTGAAACAAACTGTCACTGTTACATCATATTTTATTTTGTTTCTTACTGTTGTACAAAACACATCAATACATCTTATTGAAGCGGTAATACATCTATGCCTCCTCCCAGAGTTGTTCAACAATTTTCAGGCCGTTGTATTTATCAGGGTTATCGCTGATCATGCTATGATAGAGGTCTTTGATGTCAGAAGCATCAATATCTCTCAGGTTACACATGAACATTTCTGCAGCTCCTCGGATGCGATCATGGGTGGCGTAGACCGCATTACACCTCAGATAGAGACGGATGGCGGGCACGAAACCAGCGGTCCACACACGTTGCCTCAGTTGTTTAAAGTGCTCCCTGTAGAAACCATCCTCCACAGGCCACAAACACGGATGCTGCTTCTGACTGCCGTGAGCAGTCAGACACCCATTGCAGACCTCTTTACTGTAACTAGTCATGACCTTGTCCAGGAAATGTAGCACGCTGAATTGAAGGCCCACTCGGAATGCTGACGAAAAGACTGCTGGTGTTGTGTAGTCGTCAACATTGTCCTCGTCGCTCTGCAGTGGAGCCTGCAGACTGAATGGAGATGCGGTCGAGGCTGTGCTCTGCAGAGACGAGGCCTGCGGTGAGCGGCAGCTCTGCTGTGATGGAGATGTGGTCGAGGCTGTGCTCTGCAGAGACGAGGCCTGCGGTGAGCGGCAGCTCTGCTGTGATGGAGATGCGGTCGAAGCTGTGCTCTGCAGAGACGAGGCCTGCGGTGAGGGGCAGCTCTGCTGTGATGGAGATGCGGTCGAAGCTGTGCTCTGCAGAGACGAGGCCTGCGGTGAGGGGCAGCTCTGCTGTGACGGCTGTGCAGTCCCGTCCTCCTGAGCCTCCTTGGCCACGTGCGCTTCCACATCGGTGTCGTCGGGTCTACGGCCTGCAGACAGACCCCAACGGGCAGACATGGGGGTCTTTTCCAGATAACCGGGAGACGACATCCCACGGAACTCCAACAAATGCAAACAGCAGCAGCAGCAGCAGCAGTCAGAAGGTCCTGAAATGAATGAAGTAACATGGATCACGGACCCCTATATATATACAAATATTTAAACACACACACACACACACACACACACACACACACACACACACACACACACACGCACACACACAAATGTTATGACACATCTCTAAAAATACATACAGTTACAAACCGCTTTTCGAGTACACGGGTCTTTTTGACCCAGAGGACTGTGGGAGGATGTGCAAATGCAGACAGGAGTTAGGGTCGGGGAGATGTTGGATCGCACGTGGGTCAATCTGACCCCAGGACAACGGTCTGCACGTCTACGTACATACATGTAAACTCGCACACGGGTCATTTGGACCCAGAGGACAGCGGGAGGATGTGAAAATATACTCACGGTCATTTGGACCCCCGGGGGGACAGGAGTAAGGGTCGGGGAGACGATGTGAAAATACACTCACGGTCATTTGGATCCCCGGCGGACAGGAGTAAGGGTCGGGGAGACGTTGGCTTGCACGTGGGTCAATCTGACCCCAGGACAACGGGAGGGATATTGACACGTACACATACACTTGTAGGCGGGTCATTTTGGCGCTGAGGACAACGGGAGGGTTAATCACCCTAAAGATACTTAAAGAAGCTTTGTCTGTTCGAAGATTCATAACTATGATTGTAAAGGAAATAAAAGTGGTGACAAGGAGCTTTTTATGAGAACCAAACACAGGAAGCAACTTTTTGTTCTCACACAGAAGGGGAACGTAAATTGCTTTCCACGCAATCATCACACCGAAGTTCAACATGCAGCAATGCAGAAGGTCAAAATCTGACAAGCCAGGCTGACCCAGTCCAAAATGCCAATGAAGTCGATGAACTGAAGTCGAACCTTCGTGACAAAGATGAGACCATCCGCAGACTAACTGAAGAACTTAATGACCTCAGATCGAAGCAGAGTCCTGTTGAGTGCCAGCATGGCCAGCCTACGATTTACAGAAATCCCTCTAAATCTTCACAAGGGGTCTCAAAACCCATTAACTTCCCCCCAGAACAGTTGCACCAAGACATCAATCCAAAACCAGCAGCCTCAGCCGACAGCAACCGTCCCAAATCTGGCAGCTTCTCCCAGAACAAAGATTCAAAACCCAACGTCTCGATAGAAAGTCCAGTGCCCGCCCCAAGATTCAAAGAAGCAGCCACAACAACGACACGCATGATGTTTTGACGAATAGTGGTGCTGGAAAGCATGCTGGCCGTTTGAGGAGCGTGTCCGTCTTTCTGCCCCATTCAAACAGCGCCAAGGCCCAACGTAGATACAGCATCTCAGCCCGGACAAGTAACCGCTTCAGTGTTCTGGAAAATTTAGCCGAAGATGCTTCGGATCCGTCGCTGGAAAAGAGAACGAAGTAGACATTTGTGATCAGTTTGGGTGGCTTTAAAACCAATAAGTGCCTACTGATGTTTACAAAACGTTCGGTACCTACGAGCCTTTGCCTACAGATGTTTATCAAATGTTCCGTAACTACGAGCCTTTGCCTACAGATGTTTATCAAATGTTCGGTACCTACAAGCCTTTGCCTACAGATGTTTATCAAATCTTTGGTACCTACCATCTGATTTCCATTGCCTTTCCTTTTATGCTGTTTTTAGATGTGTATTGTAAATCTAAGTCTTTCCCGCTCTTACGCCACTTCGATTATATTCAAAAACTTCTCTTTTGTCATTATATTAATTTATTTGGTTGTTCGAATCTCACTGAATTTCGTAAAGTTCATTTTAAATGACCTTTTATTTGTGTTGCAAATGTATTTAACCTTATCAACAAACTATTTATTTATTTCAAACCTTCCTTTTTGCATATTTGAAAACCAAGTCGAACTTGCTTTGTATGCTTAATTTTGTGACTTAGTGCCATTAAGGTGATTCTTAACATGATTGACTTAAACAGGGTTTTCTGAATAATTAACGAATTGATTGAAGTGTGACCTAAAAAGTAGAAATGTTACACACACAGGGGAAGCAATATGATGGATGTTTGACACCAAATGCGAGTAGAGGATGGACGGACTCGCAGGGCCTCAAGCTCAGAGCCTCAAGGGTTCGGATGTTTTTAACCACAAGGTCAGCGAACGGTCACCTGCGAACGGTGTTGGGTGAGCCACCTGTCAATCAAACTCTTACCGAAACCAGTCGGGAGAAGAGCGAAGACATCTTCTTCCATCGAGGAAAACCTGCAGTGTCGTTCTTTGCTCTTCTTTCAAAGACAAAATACTCTCCAGTTCCGATGCTGTGCATCTATGCTAACGTCTTTATAGGAGCCGCCATTGTTGTTTTGCACAACACATCACCTGCAACCTGACAAGATGGATATGTGTGTGATATCGACCCCAAGTGACTGATGTCGTTGTTCTTTCTGCATGTGGACACAAATGTTTGCTCACAAGCTGTAATAGCAGAAACTAAGTGATGTGTGATTGCCAGCTTGTTTTGTGGTTTTAGTTAGTCATTAATGCAGATTTGAATTAAAGGATTTGGGATATTTTCTATGATAGTTTGTGGTTCATTGTAGTTAGGTCGTTTTCTTTTTTTATCCAGGCTGTTTCATTTCCTGTTTGCTTGTCTACCCGGCATGAGGCTGATGACAGGTGTGAAGTTGTGTGGGTGAGAATGAGCTGAACGGTCCTGGTTTCATGTTTACATGTGCATGTTGAAGCGTGTGGAGGTGAGAAGTATTTTAGAAAGACATATTTGGATGCATATAGTAGAGCATCATCAGCAAACTTACACATGTCTGATTAAATCAAAAGCCGCTGCTGAAACACAATAACATAAGTTTCTAAAGGATTGTTTTGTAATTTGTTTCTGTAAGTTTCAACATTTACAGTCCGTGAATGTGAATTAATGTAATAGAACATTTTACCCTAACAGTAATATCTCTTGTCTCTTTAAAATCTGCTGCAGTATAAAATATTGATCTTTCAATAAAACTTGATATATTCCTGATGTTGCAGATTATGAACTAAATTGTGTGGGAAAATTCTCCCTCCATCTTCTTCACTTCGTCTCACACAATTGAGGTAACTACATTGCAGCTGTATTTAAAAATAGTCTCAGCCCTGACGAGACTCTTTCCTCTTTTGATATGTGTTGTAAAAGTGTTGCACAAAATAACAAACCATAACAACCAAAAATATAAACATTAGCTGAGTTGCAAGTGTTGTTCTGACAACATTATTATTCTTATTTAATTTGCATGTCTGACTGTTCAGTTGTGATAACACAGACATCCCAAAAGGCCTGACGTCCTCCTGCAGTTGCTGTTGTGTAACATGTTGCTGTTTGAGTTAAATATAGGGCTCTGATGCTTGCACACATATGATGCTCATCATTCAGAAACTGAAATGGGTTACATATTACGATTAACTTGAACTAAAATATTATTTATTTATTTTGGTGGGTTGCACCAAACGTAATGCTTCTGCTTCTGTAATTCACTTGTGTTTCTCATAGAGTCATTCTGAAAAGCTAGAACACCTTCCTGGTCTTACAGCATAGTAACATTTTAATAATTCATCTTTACCAAGACAAAACACACTTCTTTTATTTTTTATTTTTAGCTACACTGGAACACTGCAAACATATTCAATACTAAAACTATGATGATATATAACTCAACTATAATTTTATTCTAAAAACCAGTGGTGTATAGTAACGAAGTAGAAATACTTCGTTACTGTACTTAAGTAGTTTTTGGGGATATCTGTACTCTACTTTACTATTTATATTTCTGTTTACTTTTACTTTTACTTCACTACATTTTGCAAAGAAAAATGATACTTTTACTCCGATACATTTCTCCTGAAACCTTCGTTACTCGCTACAAAATCAAATCTATCTTTAGAAAAAGAAGAAAAAAAACATCGGGGACTGTGGTGGAACACAGACTCCACCAAGCAGGTTTTGCGAATTACAATGTTTTGCATTTTCCCTCTACATCCTCTAGTCCAGCGCTCCCAAACCTTTATGCGCCACAGACCGGTTACGTGAAGACAATATTTTCACAGACCGGGTCCGACCTCGGAAAGACGGGAGACAACGACACCCGACGTGTGTTCGTTATGTCCAGTCTACTCCTAACTAAACCTTTAGTCCAGTCTACTGCTTAACTTATAACGCGCTGCACAAAGACAGGATGTTGAAATGGAAGCAGGTTTTCATGCTTTTTTGGCGATCTCAGGATACTCTGCCTTGGTTTCCAGATCACCGACAGAGTTGTAACAGACTTACGTTTCATTTTTAGAGTAACGTAACATCTTGACATGTGTCAAGAGATTCCGTCTGAGGTTACCACAGACGGATGTATGCGGTCATTTTTCACAATAAAACATCTTTCCGGCCTTGATTTTTTTTTTATTTAATTGAAATGTTTCATTCATTCTTTCTGTGGCCCGGTACCAAGAGACCCACAGACCGGTACCAAGAGACCCACGGCGGGCGGAATGAGCATACTTATAAGTTATAACCACATTGTTACAAGTCCTTCATAGTGTCATATTGCTTTTTGGAGAATTATGATGATAAGTTCATAGTAGATGCAAAAGTATACTTAGGTACAATATATTATGTTGAACATAATATATATGGATGGATCCCAGCCAACCCAGTTATTGTATCAACACAACTCCTGGTCCTTGGTCACGGTGGCCACAGCACTTAAAAGAATAAACTTCATAATTCTCAAAATTCTGACCCTTTTCTTTTTTATTAAAAGCATGTACTTGTACTTTTACTTTCAATACTTAAGTACATTTTATATCAGAAAAATACTTTTGATACTTAAGTACAGAAAATATCAGATACTTTAAGACTTTTACTCAAGTAGTATTTTAATAGGTGACTTTTACTTTTACTGGAGTAATTTTCCAGGAAGGTATCTTTACTTTTACTCAAGTACGGCTTTTGGGTACTTTATACACCACTGCTAAAAACCCATGAAGTCACAACTAACACTATTAGCAGGTCTATAGCTGAGAGAAGGCTCTGGCTCTCTTCACGTCCACTTCCCTTAATCACACTATTTTCTTTGCTCGAGCTCAGTCACTTCCTGTGGGTGAAGTCGTGACAACGTGAGACCAGAAGTTCACCATAAAATAAAGACATGTACACATTCTGTGATGCGATAGGTCGACGATTTTGTAATTCAAGCTCATATATTGTCCGGGTTTGGTGAGAAAGACCATGACGAGACTCTTTCCTCTTTTGATATGTGTTGTAAAAGTGTTGCACAAAATAACAAACCATAACAACCAAAAATACAAACATTAGCTGAGTTGCAAGTGTTGTTCTGACAACATTATTATTCTTATTTAATTTGCATGTCTGACTGTTCAGTTGTGATAAAACAGACATCCCAAAAGGCCCGACGTCCTCCTGCAGTTGCTGTTGTGTAACATGTTGCTGTTTGAGTTAAATATAGGGCTCTGATGCTTGCACAAGTTAGATGCTTATTACTCAGAAAATGAAATGGGTTACATATTACGATTAAGTTGAACTAAAATATACACAGCTGAGCCACATTGGCCCTGATCCAGGTCACAGTGAAACCCTGATCCAGGTCACAGTGAAACCCTGATCCAGGTCACAGTGAAACCCTGAGTACAGCTCCACGATAGGCATCACTAAGCCTGGACCTGTACTTGCATTTATTAAAGTTCATAGTCGAGAAAGGTTTCTCACAGATATATGCTTCCAAAAAGGCACATTACCCGACTGATCACTTTTGTCTGCTCAGGGAAGGATGGAGGCAATTCTCTCATAAATGGTCCGGTCATGTCTGGTTTTCCTCTCTGAATTTATCTTTTAGATCCCTGTTGCAAGTCAATAAGTTCTATTTGCAACAGACTCAGGACTGAGAAATGACTTCATACTACAGATCAAGCTTCATGGGGTGTGTGCACATGAAACATTAATATTACAACAGTTGTTGTTTTCAAACAAAATATTTACTATATATTTGAGTCAAAATATGTTCTTTAGAAAAACCAATTATTTACAATGTTTACACAATGTGCATGCTTCAGTTTTGTTTTTTCCAGAACAGTTTTCAGAACAAGAACAACATATGTACCCTGTATCTGTGTGTGTACTATGTACTCTGTATCTGTGTGTGTACTATGTACTCTGTATCTGTGTGTACTATGTACTCTGTATCTATGTGTGTACTGTGTACTCTGTATGTATGTATGTGTGTACTATGTACTCTGTATCTGTGTGTGTACTATGTACTCTGTATCTGTGTGTACTATGTACTCTGTATCTATGTGTGTACTGTGTACTCTGTATGTATGTATGTGTGTACTATGTACTCTGTATCTGTGTGTGTACTATGTACTCTGTATGTATGTGTGTGTGTACTGTGTACTCTTTACCAGCACATGGTTGTGTTTTCAGTAAAACTGAACAGCTGAGCGGAACAGAGCTGCCGTCTCTCTGTGTCCAGTGTTGATTTTTTTAGTGCACTGCAAGGTTTTCTTTTCTCAGGTGGTAGTGTGTTGTCTGTCTGAATACAAACCAGTGTATCTTTGCAGCGTATGTGGGTGGGTTGGTCCTCAGGGATTTCCTGAGTGTTCATTGGGTAGTTTCACACAAAATGTCGACTGACACCTGAATCAACAAATCACGGTGAAAGGTGGAGCTCGACACGGACGCCTCAGGCGTGTGCTCCTATGAGAGGCGCGTATGATCACTAAGGGGCCGTTCACACCGGACGCGACTTTTAAAAGCGCAGCCGCTTCAAAAACGCCTTGGCAAAAACGCGCCAGGGAAAAAAAATAAAAACAGCCCGCTGCGCCTGTGGAGCAGGCCTGCGTGCGCACCCGGGCGATAAAACTTCAAAATGGATTCAAGCAGACGTCGCGCTCTTGCCCTTGCTGTGTTGTGGGATGAGGAGGAGGAAAAAGCCCCAAAAAAGCGGAGATTTTGGGTTCACGATATAAAAAAAAAAAGGAAAGAGTACGGCGAATACCACCATCTATTCCAAGAATTGTGTCTCGATGACGAGCGCCGTATGCTATTGCAGTAGTTTTTCGATCTTGAAATATAAAGTTCTCCGTAGTTGAAGACCGCTAATATGAATCCTTCGTCGGCGGTTGCCATTTTCTTTTGAAATTCCCGCTGTTCATACCACACGGAAACAGGAAAGAAGTGGTAAAGTAATGAAGCCCGCCTTTTGCTTGATCCGATTGGCTGCCTTGGCCGAGTGTGACATTGATGAGCTGTGCGACTCCGCGCAAGGCGTTTAAAAGTTGAGAATATTTCAACTTTTAAGCGCGCCGAAAAAACGCTAGAAAAACGCGTCGCGCGGCATTTAAAAAGCGCGCATGAAAGGCGCGCCGTACCATAGGAAAACAATGTTTTTTCTAGCGACGCGGTTTTGAAAGTCGCGTCCGGTGTGAACGGCCCCTTAGAGGAGTGGGGCGGAACCTCCAGACTTTGCCGCATCTAGCAGCATCTGAAAAAATTTTCTACTCCGTTTTTTCACGGAGCTATTTATAGAAACGTCCAGTAAACGTTATCTTACGGGGCCGCGCGCCGCACTAAGGGCCCGTTCACACCAGACGCGACTTTTAAAAGCGCAGTCGCCTCTAAAACGCCTTGGCAAAAACTCGCCGGGCAAAACAGCCCGGTGCGCCTGTGGAGCGGGGCTGCGTGCGCAACCAGGCGATACACACTGACATTGATGAGCTGTGCGACTCCACGCAAGGCGCTTAAAAGTTGAGAATATTTCAACTTTTAGGCGCGCCGAAAAAACGCTAGAAAAACGCGACGCGCGGCATTTAAAAGGCGCGCCTGAAAGACGCGCCGTACCATAGGAAAACAATGGTTTTGGTAGCGACGCGTTTTTGAGAGTCGCGTCTGGTGTGAACGGCCCCTAACACTAAACTTTGATGTCAAGTAGGGGGCCACAAAACATCGGCTCGCCGTCCGGAATTGGCCCGCGGGCCGCGAGTTTGAGACCCCTGCTTTACAGTAACATCAATAATGACTGACCCTTTACTGATATCATTTATGTTGAAAGAAGATTTAAATATATTTCCATTATCAGGCGATTTAAATTGAGTGGTCTTCTGCCTTATGAGCATTAACACATGTTGTGTTCCAACAGTCTGGTTGTTTGTGTTTGTGTAAAAGGGAAGGAAGCAGACGCTGTGAACTCAGAAGCAGAAGTTAAAACTTCAGATCCAATTTATTTATGAAATTCGTCTTATTTTCACTGCATTTCCTGATTTCTCACATTTGCTTCATACGTTTCTCCTTTTCTCGTCACACAAAGTAAAATCATTTCTCAGAAGCAGAGTGACAGAGTGAGTGTGGATGTGAAGATGGGACTCACTTCAGTTTGTGTGCTGTGGCTTTTCTGTGAGTACTTTCTAGTTTAAATCATAGTTTTTATAGATACAACTTGTTAAGTACCTGAAGTTAATAGTTTCTGTCAGTTTCATGAAGTTTCTAACTTTATTTCAGTGATGAATATACTCCTCTACTGTGGACACGTTCAAGGTTTTTATACAACTTTCTTTCTTTTTATAAATTCACTCAAGACAATTCTCCACTTATTGTCACTCTTTAACACGTTATATTTATGTGTCCTGTTTAGTTCATTTATGATGAATACAAAAAAGAAAGTGAAGAGTGACTTTGACATTATTTCTTTGTGAAACTATTTCTTTGTGTTCTGATACCTGATGATTAATGTGTATTTGTGTGTATATTCTGAAGATGCTGCAGCAAGCTCTCCATTTCCCGTGCTGTTGGTTGTTGGTCTGGTTTGTGGAGTTTCACTGATTATTCTCCTGCTGCTGTTTCTGTGTTGCTACAGAAAGTCAAAAGGTGAGATCTTTTCCTTCTGATATTATTGATTACACTCTAATAAGTCAGACTCACAGATATAATGACATGTTCTGCTGTAACAATAGAACAATATGCAATATAAAGCCATGTAACAGCAAAACCCTTTTTCTTCCAGAGTCCCGCCTCATGAGGTTGGTACAACACTCTCTTCTCTCATTCTGAACATAACAGCAGTACTTTACACGTTCCTCATTAAATACACTGTATTTACTTCATGTTCTGGCTCCACCAGGTCTCAGAGCACCAATCAGAGCCCAGCTACAGACCACATGACCAACCAGGTTGAAACTCAGGACAATACGTATGCTGCTCTTCTCCATGGTCAGCTTTTATCCTGATTCATTTAATAATGTATAATTAACTTTAACCCTGACATTTCCATTTCTGGTTATATGTTCAAGAAGATTACATAATTCATAATGTGGTTGAAATGACTGATATGACCGTGTCTTGATTTTCACGGCTCTGTAGGTGATTCTTGTGTCTATGAAACAATGAGAGTCTCTGAAGAAGCTGAACATGGTACAGTATATACTGTGTGTTTATCACAGAGCTGATAGAAATACTAGAATAAGATTGTTAGCGTGTGCAATTATTGGATGTCTGGTGTAGCGTCCGGAAGAACTCAGTTCAACAACTTCTCTCATTCTCTGAATTTATTTTCCTTGATCACAAGTAGAGTAACAAGCGCTGCAATCGCGATAGCAGGGAGTCGTCCAGTCAACACGCAGGTTGACCGTCCAAAAAACACACCGAACAGCCGGAGGTTCGGCTCTTTAATACACGGTTTTCCGTCATGAACATCTAACATTTCTATTGGCTCTAACCTTTCTAAGAGGAGGAGAATCGCGTCCTCATCTTTTCTCACAGGGCTGGAACGTGCAACGACCAGTCTGCTTCCAGAATGTCAATATACTGATAAACAGGTGTGAGTGTTGTGGTGCAGAGCGTGGAACCTTGAGGAACAGACAACCGGACTGTTCTCACAGAAACTTCTCACAGAAAGTATTTGTTAAACTGACCTCGCACAACCTGAACTCTAATAGGCAGAAGAATAATGAAATGAAGAATATCTACAGAATATAACGATTTATATTATCAATCCCCCTTTTTACATAATTTATTATGTAAACTAAACAATAATATAAAGCTACAACAATGGACTATATCAGTTCATAACTATGTGTATTAATTATTTAACAGAGTGGAAATCTCTAACAGACATGGGCTATATCAGTTCATAACTCTATGTGTGTGTTACTTAACAGAGTGGAAATCTCTAAACAGACACAACAGCACACCTATGTTATAAATGTTTTTATAAGAAGCTAACATAAAAAAGTTATCAAAAGCTAACATTAAAACCACCTATATCCAGGAGCTTATATATCCCTCGTACTGGAGAACCGTTGTCTCCAGGTATTTGTAACCCTCACACTCTACTGGATACTCCTCTAAGCACATAATATGGCACAATCAAAAACAGTATAAAATCTCCCTCTCACACGCTTTCTACGTGTGTGTGTGTGTGTGTGTGTGTGCGTCTATATGGGATATGGTCAAACATTAGCAAGTTATGTGTACAGAAACAGTTGGTCTAAGTGGGTCTCTTCTTCGGATCCATCGATGTGGAGTCTCACCTCCTCACCATTCTCCTCATCACCTGTACCTGTTCTGCTAACTAACAAAGCCTAACAATCAATTTAAACTAATCTATTCAATCACATAGTTATGTTATCAACAATCACCAGGAACCAATGGTTGATTTAATTGATCCTTCAACCTGTAAACATTGATTAGATTATTTATTCTTTATTACACCACATATATTAAAAAACCTGTAATAACCTGGATTATAAGCATTATTACACAGAAGAATCACTTTATTATCCCTCCCCTTCATCCATGGGAGGAAAGCCAGTCAGCATAGTGTTGCTGCAGGATCACTCAAACTATGAATATTTAGTTCCTCCTTTTACATTCCCTAAATTAATAACTAATTTCAATACTTTGATATTCATCTTATTTAATTTTCCCTCAAAATTTGAAATCCTATAAAGAGTTATAAAATGTTCTAAAACGTTTTTATTATCAGTATCTAAATGTTGCTTTTATTTGCTTTGATATTTGATATTTATTTGCTAAATCTTAATGACCAGTTGAACAAAAATAATTATAATCTGCATTGAACAGTTACTCACGTATTTAGATTTAATCTCTCTCTTATCACTGCACTTTTTGCTGTCTTTTTTTGAGTGCCGTTTACTAAAAGAACTATACAAAATGTGGATCTATCTCTATAATAACCTACATATACCTATTCTTACAATGCCGTACATATACATATTCCCCCTTTTGCTAAATTACCTCTGTAATTTAGCAACTTACTCTGCAATTGTCTGGTCCTTCCATTCATCATTATTAAAACCGCACCAGAAGAGGCTCATCCCTTAACTCTCTGGAAATACGTCACATCCTCCTCTGTAGGCCAGAAAACAGAGTCAGCGTGTGCAGCCAGCCAGTCATGTCCTTTCACTCCATCCCTAGGCCTCATACCAAGGAAACATGCAGGAACTCCCCTCCAACAACTCAGATTGTCTGGAAGACAGAGAGACAGAAACAGCGGCAGTATTCTTGGTCCAACATTATTATCTATCACGGTCATTTTCTAAAACCTTAATTTGTATTCAAATCTATCTTATATGTGGGTGTATAGCGGGTTTGCCTAATTTCTAATGTGTGTATCGTATGCACATGTTTGTCATAATCCAAATCAGAATTTGCTCACCTTCTGTGCTGAGGTGTCCGTCACATGGTCCTTCTCTAGGGTCCGCCCCGTCGCCCCACTCCTCTCAGCCGGATCCTCCCACCAGCGTTGTCTTTAGTCCATGAGGCCAGCGGGCAGTCCCTTCTCCATTGCCCGGCTCTGCCGCACACGTAGCACAAAAAGTCTTCGGTTCGTGAGTCAAAGTCTCTTCCCCTCTGTCTTCCTCTTTGGGCCTTGTTTTCTCTCTGGCCGCCTCTGTCCTCACGCCTGCCCTCTCTCTGTCCATGTTTTGGGTTGCCTTGTTCTCTATCACCTTCTCCATCGGATGCCATGTCCCAATACATTGTCAGCTGGGCATCCTCGAGGAGTTTGCGATGACGAGACTTGGTTTTTTCCTCCTTCCCCGGCTGGTGGTTGGATGGACGGTTTCGAGGAGCGTAGGACAGCGTCGCGGAGTCCAGATCAGGATCCACATGACCATGCACCTCGGACAAAGAATGATACAGTTTAGCAGTGCATTATTTTCCCTTTCTTTTATCCATTCCTATTGTGTTTATTCTATTATCACACTCATTCTTTAATATTTTTCTCTCCCTACGTTCTGCTTCCTCTCTCCACATACTATACGCCCTCCAGTACACTCTAAACGGTTCACAGCTCTTTCTTTCTTTCTTAGACTTCCTCTCATGTTCTACCGCTTCGTCTTTCTCTCTCTGATCCAAACACGCTCGGAGTTGCTCCAACTTCTCCAGGCTGAAACTGCCCTGCTCCGGGAACCCCATTTTCACCCATTCACTCAATTGGTCCACAGTTTGTCTGTCCTTCTCCCACATGTGTTGTATCACTGGAGATAAGACTTTGTAAACATGCACACTCCCAGGCTGGGAAAGCTGCACAGGCTTGCTCTGACTTTTACCCATACTCTTATTTTTGTGAGTAGTTTTCTCTTATTTTTTTATAAAGACTCACTTTATCCTTATTTACCTGGAGTCTCAGATTAAAAGGGATATGTCAATCATACGTATGTGAGTGTGTTGTAAATCCACTGAATTATCTATTCACTGCAGCACAAAAACTACTATTTGTTGTGTTCTAGGTCACTCAAATTACTCATCTTGCTTCTGGAATTCTCAATTCACAGCAGCACACGAACCTGGCACATTTTAAAAACAATCCCGACACTTCAATCTTATTTTAGTATGAACTTGCCCAATCCCCATTAAATTCCCTGTATATGATCAATAATTCCATCAATTCCTTTTTCCCCGAATATAACTTTGCTTTACTTATAGTTATTTAATTCCAGACCAAAGACAAAGAAAATGATAACGGGAGCGGGATTAATCTCAGACTAGGCTCTCCTCGTCTCCGCTCTTTTTATCTTGTTTTTTTATCAGGCAAGAAGCGCATGTACCCGTAAACTTTTCCACACAACACAGCCCCGCTTGACCTCCGGTCAGATTCTCACACAAATTCACAGCTGGTCAACAATCACAAGATGAGTTTCGCTCAGCTTTTAATATAATCACTTCTTCCTTCCGTTCATTATTTTATAACTATTTAATCTTTATTATATGTATTGGATAACGTACAAACCAGTGCTTCTCAGCAAAATGATTCACAAAATACGTGTTGATATATATTTACATATCTATATTTAATGCTATTTAACAAGTTTCCAGCAAAAACTCTTATTCTCTTTTTTCCGACCTTCTCAGCTCAAGATTTATATATAATCCTATGTATTTATATTTATTTATTAGTATAAGTATTATTATTATTCCCCATCTGTGCTGTTTCTTCTTTTGGGTGCAATATCCACTCCGACCATTAATGTCTCCCTTCCATTTATCCTGTGTTTTGAGATGCTCTTGATTCCTTCTCTTTTTTAATTCTGTTTCCGGTCTCGCTTTTCCTGTTATGCTAGGAGGGTTAGCTGATATGCTAGTCTAAGCCTCGTGGCTTACTGCTCTCTTTTTCCCTGTACCTCTGCCAAGGTTTCCACTCTGCAGCCTCTAACAAGCGTTTTGCAAAAACCCTGTTACGCTAGCTCTGTACTCCCTATCTTATCAATCCTAACCGGCCACAAATCAGACCGCCAGAGGACACAAATCAGACCGCCAACTCCCACAGCACCAGAAAAACTCTTTTCCTGTTCTCTCTTATTCAGCACGCACAGCGACTCCCCGGTCGTGTTCTCTGTACGTTAGACCCTCTACGTTAGGTATTTCAACAGCACACGCCTTCGCGTCACCAGCCGGACTCTCTGTGAGACCATACACGACGGTCACTTTCCACAAAGTTTATTTTATTTATTTACACGTATCCTTCGAAGCCAGGAGAAAAGGATGCATTACCCAATACTGTGAATCCAATCGAGAAGCTTCTACTGTATCAGAGAGATACAGCGCTCGATTGCTGAGGACTTATAACGCCAATTCAACAACATTGTTTTATTTCTCCCTGCTCCGTAGTACCCTTAGACTATGATTTTCCCTTTTATTCCCCTTCAATGCCCCACAGATATGTAGTCTGGTCGAACACCATTCATCCGAGGAATTTTCAGTTTCCTGATACACACGGATTTCAGGTCTCGTTAAAAACACCAAGATCCACAACAAGCCTCCCACACATTTGCCCACACAGCATATGAAAAACAACAAATCTGTCCCTGTGTCCTTTCCTCGCCTTATAGCGGCATCGCTCCCTGCGGTAAACTGACCGTACACGTGGACCCAGTCTCTGCGTGCTTTGAATATAGTGGCTCAGTTGCCAGAGGTATCTACGTACCCACGGATTTCAACTTGATTTCACAGAGGTATCTACATAGCATACGGATTTCAACTTGGACTTTTATCAGAGGTGTCAACATAGCATACGGATTTCAACTTGGTTTATCAGAGGTATCTACGCACCTATGGACTTCAACTTGAACCCTATCGACTAAGAGTCAACCTCCGGTAGCCCTCACGAGCGTACCTTATGTCCTAATCAGACTCCTCATATATTTTTTCTTTACCTAGATCCCTACCAGCGGACACTTATTGTCTTTCCCTATAAAAAAAACCCATGGAAATATGTGCTTTGTACTTTACGTGTGATCAGGGACAATTTTTTAACTATTTCTAAACTATGGGTAGAGGCTTTTCTGCTGTTGACAACTAAATTTAGTTTAGCCAATCACAGACATTTTATTCATCTGAACAAAAGGTTGTCTGCTCACCTGTTCTCTATGAGGTACCTCTCGTTGTCAACCGCCAAACAGCCGCCGGCCCTCGGCAGGGGGCCCGGGAAACGGACGTCACCGCTCTTTGTCTTTATCTTTGTCCAGATCAACCAACCGACGTCGGGGTCACCACTGTTAGCGTGTGCAATTATTGGATGTCTGGTGTAGCGTCCGGAAGAACTCAGTTCAACAACTTCTCTCATTCTCTGAATTTATTTTCCTTGATCACAAGTAGAGTAACAAGCGCTGCAATCGCGATAGCAGGGAGTCGTCCAGTCAACACGCAGGTTGACCGTCCAAAAAACACACCGAACAGCCGGAAGTTCGGCTCTTTAATACACGGTTTTCCGTCATGAACATCTAACATTTCTATTGGCTCTAACCTTTCTAAGAGGAGGAGAATCGCGTCCTCATCTTTTCTCACAGGGCTGGAACGTGCAACGACCAGTCTGCTTCCAGAATGTCAATATACTGATAAACAGGTGTGAGTGTTGTGGTGCAGAGCGTGGAACCTTGAGGAACAGACAACCGGACTGTTCTCACAGAAACTTCTCACAGAAAGTATTTGTTAAACTGACCTCGCACAACCTGAACTCTAATAGACAGAAGAATAATATATGAAGAATATCTACAGAATATAACGATTTATATTATCAAGATGATGAAGTGACTGATTGACAATTCCTTAAATTAAAAAAAAAGTATTCTGTACATCTAGGATGTCACAGATTCTGTGGTTGAGTTTAAATATGTTGATTGCCAGAGTGAGTACTTGTATTTTATGTTATGAGAATAACATGCAATAGTTAAGATGCTTTTGTCCACCAGCAGTGTTTAAATAAAGGAGAGAAAATGTTCTTTTCATGCATTCATCTGCTGCTTCTAACAGGAAAGAATAATGAACCAGAGGAGAGCGTTTACTCCAATGTGACGATGGGAACAGCTGCAGGTACAGACAAGTACAACAGACTTTGTTCTACGACTTTGAGTGTATTTCTTTATTACTTCCACCAGGAGACACCAATGGTCAAATACAACACTGTCAGTAAATAAGAGCTTTTCAATATTTTGTTTTCTTCCAGGTCAATAAAACATCTGCATGGACAGAACCAGTGGAATGGATGACAGCATGAAAAACCACGTCCTTGTCTTTTTGTGTCATTATTGTTTGCTTGTAAAGTATTTGACCTGGTCATGTTCTAATATAATTAAACAGGAATAGAACACAGCAATGTAAATATGATATTATTGGGAACATCGATTAAACTGCAGCTTGTTCCCAAATCCACATCCTGGACTTTTAAGTGTGCTGTTGATGCAATGCACAAATAAAAAGGAGGAGCTGTCTCATTGTGGAGGACAAGTTCATTCATTTCATATTCCAGAGACCCAGAATCACAAGAGTTTTGCAATCTGTGCAACATACAAAACTATTTGTCCTTAGACCCTCAAACTGAATTAGGAAAACTCCCACAAAAAAAATTCAAACAGGTAATTTTTTTTTTAATCACACATGTACAATTGAATATGTGAAACTGATATGCATTGGTCTCTTCATTAAGTGTAACTAGCATTTGCTTTTAAAAGTTTGATTAACATCTGGTGGCGTAAGGATTCCTTAATTTCCTGATGTGGGTTGATATCCTAACTGCTGTACTATAAATAATATATGCATACTGTTTATCATTACCTGAGTGTCTGTATGTTTTTAACCACGAGTGACTTTTTTAAACTGCAATGATTCTACCCGTGTCCTCGTATTGTATTGTATTTTATATATTGTTGTTGTATTTGTGTTTTTTGCTATATGAACCTATGATTCTGAAATAAAAGGAATATATATTAGTACATAGGATTCAGGATTCAACTTTGTACAAGTACAACCAATGTTATATTTGGACACTGAAGGAAGCAAACATTCTTGCAAAGATTTAACAATTACATTTTTTCTCACACATGTTCTGGTTTAACCTCTTCACTGTGAGGCACAAAGCGGTGTGGAGTAATTACATGAAAATGACATAAAAGCAATTAAAAACAAAATGTGTGGCTTGCTGCAAAAAATTAAAGTAAATTGCTCTAGAAAATGGTCAAAGAGACAGATTTTCAAAGCACAAAACAAACAAAAAAAAAATAATTACAAACAGTATCAATATATGTTAAAAAGGAGAAACAAAGACAGTGGAAAGTTCATTATATATGAAAAGTAATACACTTCTCTTCTTGGACCTGGAGAGAGAAAAAACAAGCAGAGATAAAAGTATGCTTAAGATGTAGCTGCTTATAATAAAAAGACATAATTGTCAACGTGCACACTACATGGCAGCATTATTACCAAGAGCTGTTCCTACTTTGACTTCAGAATAAACCGTTTCTTCCATTTCAGCAGGAGAGGATTTTCCTGTGAATGGAGAGAAGATGATCACATTAAATATGTTACTGACACACATCATGTAGGTGAAGGACAAACAACCACACAGCAGAGGCTTTACATAAGTAGTTGATATATGAACACTGTTTTCTTCAGTAATGCATTTACAGTAGACAGTAGTGTACAAATACATAAAACAAGACAGTGTAGTGTTTTTTAAGCTTAGTTTGGTTAGGAACCTTCCTAACTGAGTGAAATGACCCAGAAGTGCCTAAGTGGCCGCCATGATAAGTGCCGGTCGAATTGTCCAAACGCAAAGGAAAGGAGCTTCAATGCTTCCTAACTTAGCTCCTTTAGCATAGGAAACACTGGACCTTCCTTTACGAAAGGAAAGGACATAATGCCGACCCACAATTCCTTGCGGCGGCAACTTTTAAAGTGACGTATCATTCGGCCGTTCACGAGAACAAACGATCATGACCGACACACGCAGATCATGTAAATAACCGTTGCTAGGAATACTTTCAATAATCTGTTAAACCGGCTGGCAAAGTACAAACGTTACGTTGCTGAAAGCTGCTGTAAAGTGATGAAACTAATGTAAAGTGATCAAACTGCTGTAAAGTGATCAAACTGCTGTAAAGTGATCAAACTGACGTATTTCATATTCTCTCTGGTGTTGAACTGCAGCTTCAGCCCTCACTCTTTTATTTTATTTCAGTTACAGAAGCTTTAATGAAAGAGTTAAACTGGACATATATATATATATATATATATATATATATATATATATATATATATATGTATATATATATATATATATATATATATATATATATATATATATATGCATAAAGCAAATAAGGCTTTATGGGGGGGTCACTGGTTTTGAGTAATATTTGTATTAAATTATTAATTAAATATTTGCATGTGTTTGTATGTGTGTGTTTGCTTGCTTTGCCAACACATTTGATTCAGTGTGTGTGTGTATGTGTGTGTGTGTGTGTGTGTGTGTCTGAATGGAACCAGCAGGGTTGCATAGTCCGGGCAGTAGCTGCTGGTAGCCACATGTTATGTGTCGTTGTAATACTGAACGCTGGATTGTTGACTATTCGTCTGGATTCCAGGCGAGAAGCAGCTCTAACGAACGAGCCTAATAATCATCAAGCTTCCGGCCTTCCTCCTGACGGAGCGAGCAGCAGGAGCAACTGTTTTAAATGATGAGTTCCTGTTTACGACAATAAAGGATGATGAACTAAACGGGCCTCTCTTACTTCCACGTGCAGCTTTAAAATCATGACATCACTCTTGAATTAGTGTTTGGATAATTGAACGTTATGAGGGGAGAGATAATATAATGTGTGTGCAATCCCATGAAAATATATTTTACTTTCAAACAAATGTTGAGGTAGTTTTTAATTTGATTTGTTTGCAGCATTTACATTTTTTTTTACCTTTACATTAATGACGTGTCCACTGAGTGTCTCTGATGTGAAGGTCTCTGCGTTTTTAAAGCTTCAGTCTCTAAAAACGCATAAAATCAGGTGAACTTTATTTGGGTAGTTTATTTTGTATGGAAGACTACAATATCTGTCAGCCTTTAATATGGGAAATACGTTTAAAACAATGTAGGAAGAGTTAAAGTGTCTCGTTAAAGATGCGCCGCATTATGTTATGTTGAATGATGATGTCTCAATGCAAGACAACAACACAACAACACAACAACACAACACAAAGCAGCGGCTCATCACGTTTTAATCCCAGAAATGAATAAAAAAGTCTCCACACTGCAGGAGGTTTGACCCTGAAGAGTTCATTATGTTGCAGCTTCATTTCTTCACTAGAGGACTTGTTTCCTGTTGTCCTCCACATTCATATTAGCTATAAGGACAACATTATTATACTAACGTCACTATTTTAATATAATTCACAGATTCAGTTACAAATAAAGAATTCTTATCAACATTACAAAGACATTGGAAGCCTCATACAACCCATCACATCTTAACATATGCATACTGTGTGTAATGTGTGCGTAACGACCTATAGAATACAAACAGGTAGAACTGTAACGTCATAGCGAGATGCTGCTCTCACCTGAACAGGTATGCAAATCGCTCAGAGAGCCGCTGCAGGAGCAGAGATCTGATTGGCTGCTGAACTTGAGGTAAGCAGGACTGAAACCTTCCCATTGGTTCTTTTGTTCTTTTCTCCTGACTCAGCGTTTAGTCTTTGCGCTCGTCGTCTTGTTTCTCTCACGCTACGAGCCTTTGAGGTCCAACGATGATTAAAGGTGGAGGGGGCGGGGTCACTGGTTTTGACTTATATGTTTTATTAAATCATTAATAAAACATATTTGCACTACACTAACCTGTGTGTTTGCCTGCTTTGCCAATACATTTCATTCAAATCTTTAAAAACTTTATCATCCTTTGGTCATGTGTGTGTGTGTGTGTGTGTGTGCGTGCGTGTGTGTGTGTGTGTTTGTGTGTGTGTGTGTTTAAAAGGGGTATATAAATAACCAAAGTTTAATTCATCAACAACAGATCAGATCTCTTTGATAAAGCTGCTTTAAAGGCTTTCCTCGAGGTCGCGTTCAGGTTCCTCGTTCATGCGGCCTTTTTTTTTTTTAAATGTTTTAGGGCTGCACGTTGTGCCGGTGTGTGGATGTGAGTGTGAATGTTTTGTCTGTCTCTATATGAGCCCTGATAGACTGGCGAGTACCGATCCGAGACCATGTGATTAATAAATGAGCTCTACCATCAGGCTTTATTCAGACATTTATTTAAAACAATGTTTGTAAATCAGATTTTTAACAAATTAATACTCCGATATTAATTGTATTGTTGATTGTTATTCAAATAATACATCTTCAAAATTCATCCCTGTTTATGGCTGTTTACAAGTCACATGGCGGGTTGATTTGACTGAAGGGAAATAAGACAGATCCTGCGGCTCTGCAGTTGTTTCTGTCACCTTTTAAAACAACAGATCACATCCCTTTGTTAAAGCTGCTTTAATGTTTTTAAATGAATGCTCTTAATTGTTTTACAATCTTGTTTTCTTCTGCATTATGTTTTGATGCGTTTAATGGTTTTATGTGAAGCACTTTGAATCGCCTTGTTGTTAAAATGTGCTATACAAATACACTTGCCTTGCCTTGCTCATTTGCATTACAGCACAATCAAATCAAAGGCAAATCAAAGTCAAATGTAACACTGAGTCAGTGAACATATGGTCCCTATCTACAGAGTGTTAAAGTTACACTGAACATAGTGTTAACATTTCAGAGTCAATTCAACTCTGGTAAGAGTTCATATTGTTATTTACATTTGACTCTAACAAGAGCTTGAGGGACTGTCACACAGAGTCTGTTGTTTCCATCCACATTTTATTTATTGGTCTTCTTTATTCGACCTTAAAACACACTTTTAATGTTTTCTTGGCGGATTTATGGCCGTTTTGTCCCAGCAGGTAGAGGGGGTTGACCGCCCTGTGCTCTACATCAGCCGGAAGCTGTCCGAGAGAGAGGCCAGGTACAGCACGGTGGAGAAGGAGTGCCTGGCCATCCGGTGGGCGGTCGACTCCCTGCGCTACTACCTCCTGGGACGCTCTTTCACCCTCTGGTCGGACCACGGCCCCCTCCAGTGGCTACACCGCATGAAAGATACTAACGCCCGGATTACTCGGTGGTATCTAGCTTTACAGCCTTTTAATTTCAAGGTGATCCATAGGCCGGGGACACAGATGGTTGTGGCCGACTTCCTCTCCTGCTCTCATGGGGAGTAGGTTAGGCCGGATGGGGCCCCGGCCTAAGACGGGCGGTGGAGGTATGTGGTGGCGGGGGCGTGGTTATGCTCAGCTGCAGAGGGGTGTGGTTGTGGGTGGCTCGGGGGACGGTACCTGGAAGAGGTCTGATTGGCCTCAGCTGTACCAATTGTTTGTTTGTCCCTACATAAGCAGGAGACTGACAACCAAAATAAAGCTGTTACGAACCTGGAACCCTGGTGTGCTGTGTCATTGGGCTAAGGGGAAACTCACTGGGGTAACGGGAGCTCGTTACACCCCCCTACCTGCTGGGACAAAACGGCCCCCAGCCCTCTGTTCGATGCATCAGTCTGCAGAGTAAAGGGAAGAGAGAAGTTAGGCGTGTGAAGGAGTGGTTCCCCACAGAGAGCCTGTTTTACCTCCTCAAACGCCAACTGGCACCGCTCCGTCCACTGGACCGGATCTGAGGGACCTTTCCGGGTCAGGTCAGTCAAGGGGCTGGTCAGATCTGCGAAGTTCAGGATGAAGCGCCTGTAATAACCCGCCAGCCCCAGAAACTGCCTCACTTCTTTTTTTGTCTTGGGCCGCGGTCAGGCTGCGATAGAGGCGGTCTTGTCCACCTGAGGGCGCATATGCCCGCCGCCCAAGTGGTACCCCAGATACCGTACCTCCCTCCATCCAACTGCACACTTCCACGGGTTGGCGGTGAGCCCAGCCTGTCTCAGGGACTCCAGCACCGCGCCCACCTGCTGCACATGCTCCGCCCAGGTGGTGCTGTGGATGATTACATCATCCAAGTAGGCGGCAGCATATGCAGCGTGCGGACGCAGCACCCGGTCCATGAGGCGTTGTTCGGTGGCTGGGGCACCGAACAACCCGAAGGGAAGCGTGGTGAATTGGTATAAACCCAACCATCTGGTCGCTGCGTCCCTCAGTTGCTGTGCATGCGTGAAGGGCCGGTCATCGGGTCCCAGCGTAGCCTCACGGAACCTCCGCCGGTGGGCCTCCGGGGCCAGACCCAGCCGATCCATGACGGCTTTACGCACCTCCGCGTAGTGTTGCCGGTGGCTGTCCCATGGCCACTGTCTGCGCCAGTGGCCTCTGCATAAAAGTGAAAATTTGCATTTGGCACATTTTGACCGATACTGTTTATATAAATTGTGTATAAAAGTGGTCCTTGGACCGAACCCTGGGGCACACCCTTTATTACTTTAATAGAGCTAGAGGTGATGCCTTCCGCCTGGACACACTGTAAACTGTTTGATCAATAATTTCCAAACCAACAGACAGTTTGTTCTGACAGTCCAATAGTAAGAAGTCTATGTTTCATTATTGCATGATTGACAGTGTCAAAAGCCTTTGACAAGTCAATAAAAAGAGCTGCACAGTGGTGCTTGTTGTCCAAAGATTCAATAAAACTGTTTACTGCCTTTAATGCTGCTGTGATTGTACTATGTTTTTTTCTGAAACCTGATTGATAATCAGATAAAATATTGTTTGAGATTAAAACCTCCTTAAATTGCTCACTCACGAGGGATTCTAGTGTCTTAGCTAAAACAGACAGTTTGGAGATAGGCCTGTAATTGTTTAAAAGTGTGGGGTCTCCTCCTTTTAACAGGGGAAGAATAAAGGCAGACTTCCATATAAGGGGAATTTCATTTGAGACTAAAGAGAGATTAAAAAAATATGCTAAAGGGGTGCGATAAAATCAGTAGCTAACTTTAAAAAATATGGTTCTAGGTTGTCCGGACCTGCCGGTTTTCCTGTGTCTAAAAGTGTGAGGGCTTTGTGCACCTCGGTGACATTAACGGGCTTAAAACTGAAGGACTGTCTAACAGTTTCCTGACGACCAAAACAAACAGGGGATTTCTCATGTAGATGGTTTAGAGTGTTAAACAGGGAACCAGAGGCAATGAAGTGCTCATTAAAACAGTCGAGCATTATGGCTTTGTCAGAGATGTCATTTGAGTCCTTCACAATGCAAGGGGGAAGCTTGAAGGATATCTTGTGAATCTGCAGGTTGTCTTCTTTATAGAAATCTATTCTGTTCGTCTCTAGCATGAAGTTAACAACAACACGAGCCACAAAGTTGTGTTTGGAGCATGTACTTGCATATTATTGTAGCCCAGGCTCTGCTGTTTAATTTGGTGTGCAACATTATTATATTCGTTCATTATATTCATACGTGATAAGTCCATTGTTTCACACAAGGATTTAGGTTCGAGGTTTTTTATTTGCCATTTGTGCATAGACCAACATTCCAGACACATTGGAAGTCTTGTGCAGGGCTCTCAGAGTCAACAGTTTAGGAAAGAAAAACACATTATAATAAGAAAGAAAAAAACACAAGATATAAAAACACTATACATAAGGTGGTAATATGTACATTTTTAGATACAGTTTTAAAATCAAGTTCTCGATAAAGGAGAGGGCAAATGTTAAATAACAGTAATAAATAGGCTCGTCCTGAGTGCTGTTCCTGGATTGTGAAAAGAGCGGAAAGGGGAGAGTTATATGAGAATATTGCACATTTTGTGAGGTGGAAGAAAGTTATGTGGGGATATTGCACAGTTAAAATATTGCACCTTTATCAGAATGTATATGACACATGATCCTGTTTCACAGATAATAATATATAACATATCGCACATGATAATTGAAGTGAGGTAATGTTGGCTTATTGTTACACATATTTCAATAGTTTTGTTTTGCCATCAGTCTGACTGGCAGGGAAGAAGCTGTTGAAGAAACGTGTTCTATGAGTGATGATGCTGTCCGCTCTGCTGTGTCTCAGGTTGTTATCTTATTGTTGTGCTGCAGGTTGAACTTGTGTTCCTCAGCATCCTGCTGCCCACTGCTGCCATCTGCTGTCCACCCCATGATGTAAAACACATTGTTGATACACTTAAAAGTGATATTTTATCCCAAAGAGAGCTTTGTTTACAATTGCATAGGTTTTTAGATCAAAGCAATTTACCTGATGGTTCAAAGTTAAACGTTTCTTCATTATTTCTGTCCCCAAAAGCATGACTCAACTCAACTCGAGTCGGGGTCCGAGCAAAGTCAGGAAGTGATCACTGTCTACAGCGTTTTATCAACCGTGACTTCCTCTCTGGACAAGAGCGGCGGCGGCGTAGATACAGAACGACACGAGACGACACAAGAGACATCGACTTCACAGTATGTCACCCTGGAGGAGGAGGAGGACATCAACACTCTGTACAGTGTGTTCTGTACAGTGTGCTGCAAATGCCAAAAAAGTCACAACACCACCAATAGTCGAAGAGATGGACACAAGTGAAAGAAGCCTGAATGATGATATGGACATTCCTTCCTTTATGGATTAGGCAATTGTTTTGTACAGTGTTTTGGTTTTGTGGTTTTTGTTTTCTTTCAGTAGAGGAATGACCTGTGTGACCCCAGCCACTGTGCAGTTAAATGAGAAATGTCCTCAGAGGACCACTAGGGGGTGTCACACTACCCCAATTCAACCTGAACAAGGCAAGTGCTCCTTTTTAAGTCTGGAGCTCAGGCTGCTGGGCCCTATTTTTCGTAACCTGGCTTACTGAGTTAGCGGGCTAATTGTCAGGATAAGATGACGTAGGTCAGGCTTATTCAGTTTCTCGAAGCAAGCTTAGATAAATCACCATAGCAACACAGCCAAAAATGTAAACCTGCTCCCGGGCAGGCTAACTGAAATTCACTGGATAAGCTGGCCACTCCCACCGGACAAAAAAAGGCAGCTCACTTCCTCATTGATGAAGGAGCGATATTAGTTATATTAGTTTTATTGGGAGAGAGTTCTTTGAGATCACCAAGATCCGTTCTCACATCATCATGACTTCCTGTACGCGGCGCTATAGATTCTGCCTTCAAGGAATCATTTATTTACGAGACCTTCTCGAGCCGCGGACACTGATCACCACAGGCGCAGCCGATCGCCCGTCTCACAGACAGAGACTCTCACCCGCTGCATGCCGCGCTGTTCTTAAGTTTATTTAGCGCTTGAGAAACTTATGGATGTGTTGAAAGCTCTCATAATTATATGACAGTGTTATTAGTACACCATACATATCATTATTGTAGAACGTGATTAAGGTGGACTCATGATAAGAATACAGAGAATCACACACAATTTCTTTTCACTGCTTCAATTGATTGAATTTCTGATTATGAATAATACATATATACTGATCCACCCATACACATATTCAAACTCCTAGTTATATAGAAATATACACATACATGTATATACATATAGTACATGATTCATACGCGCATACAGTACATATATCCTCATAAGTATATATTTATTCGTAAATATAATCTGATTGATCTGGGTGATGAAGCACTTAAAATTTGCGGATACATTTTCCCAACACTGACACATTTAACTTGTCTGATATATTTGCGGCGCTTATGTCTCGCAGCGGGGGCGGAGTTAAGCTGCGTTCAGGGCAACAATGTTACAAAAACGTTGCGAATAGTCACAACGCGTTTGCTGTGAATGATTAAGGTATTGACTTCCTCATATGTCTTCATGATCATCTCCTGCTTCTCATCGGAGGAATAAAAAGAGGTTCCTCTGAGTTTATTTGGCATTGTACTGTTAGAACATCGTGGTGTCAGTGCTCGATTATTATCCCTTCTGAAGAGGAGCGGGCACGCGCATTTATCCAGAGGATTGACGTCTGGCTAGAATTAACGAGACCGTTTCAGCGCGGATCAGCCGTGAAGAAACCAGGTTAGCCTGATGTCAATCATCTCGCTAATTTAAGATGGAGATTAGGACATTTGCTTGACTTTGTTTAGCCAGGTACGAGAAACAGGGCCCTGATGTTTAATCAACTGGTACTGGAGAAGATGTCCCCTCTGCCAGAGCGTGACCTTTATAAACCAGGTTGCATTTCTTTAGAAAGTCTCCTCCCATCACCTGAGCAAATGATCTTATGAAACAGCTGTAAAAAAAGAAGAAGAACCACAACTGAAAGTGACATGAAAATTGTCTTCGGACAACATCTCTTTTGGGTTTCACAAATCAGGTGGCAAATGCTGCAGTAGTTCACTGCAACGTATTATTGTGATTGTTGCAACAACAACAACAACAACAACAACAACAACAACAACAACAACAACTGACATTTTTAACGTTGATTTTGCAGCCTTTGATTTTAAGCCTGTCAGAAAGCAGCGTGATCCTACAGCCAAGAATTAACTTAAGTTTAAATACAAACAAAATGCATTATGAGAAAGTAATGTACATAAACATTGTGTCAGTTTTTTTATAACCCCTCTCTCTACTTTATTGTTGTATTTTGGCATTTTGCACTTGAACAATGTTGAATGAACATGTTTGGACACAGGAACTGAAATATGTGTCAACCCGCTGTACTTTTCCAGCACCTTGCGGCAGAATATTTATTGGGTTGATTAGACATTTAAAAAATGACATTTAAAGTCCTGTAATAACCATTTAAACTTGAATTTAAAATAACTAAGTTATGTACAGATAAGTAACGTTAGCACTCTAAATGTGTTGAATAAAGCAAAAAATGCCCTACAATTTTAGTCACTGTAATTTATTTTATGAAGTTATTCCAAATCATTTTAACCAGATTTTTGTGAGCTTTTATCAATTTCACCCCAATAATCAATACATATAAATACAATTCACCCAGATATTCAGTAAATACAAATCAAATGTCCCCAGATAATTAGTAAATATAAATCAATTCAAACCAAATATTGACCAAATGTAAATCAGTTTTGCTTGAGAAATGGATTTGGATTTACTTCTTATTTGTGTTAAAAGTTTGTGAATTTATTCAATATTTTGGAATCAAATTTGTAGAACGTAAAATCTATTTAATATATGACATGTCACATTGTTAGTAAACATGTTTTAAGTAACAATTGGTCACATTCTCAAGATGCAAATAGAGGAGCTAAAAGTGACACATGAATCATCTGCAGTAGCAGATAGTATTATCGTTTCTGACATTTATTTGGCAACCTGTACAAGTCCTCACTTTGGCGCCATCTGGTGGACACCGGGTGTCAGTGGGACTTTGAAACACTCAAGTGGAAGTGTTGAATCATTTTATTGTTAACTCCACGACGAACAAACACACAACTAGTCACAAGTTCTTGGCCTCCCGGTTCTGCAGAATTTGGATGTGTTCTTTTTACAACCTGGGCACACATCCCTGATGGAACATCTCATTAACACAGAACCAGGCCAGAACTTAAAACCTCACATTGTGTGTCAACAGAGGTTAATATAGGAATAATATTGCATTATTCCTTTGCCTTAAAACTTCCAACCCTTTTTGCTCATTTGATTTAATCGAAGCAGGGTTTTAAAGTGGTGTTTGTCTTCATTTGCCTTATCAGCTGAACTATGCTGTCTTTTTAGCGCAGTGAACTGTAGAGCGATGAAACGTGTCGTGAAATACTGTATGCTTGATGCTTTGCACCTTTATTGTTTTAAGCACTGACATAATCTTCCATCTGAATTCGTGTCTGTCTGCTCTTACAGAGGGATTTCTGGAATGAAAGTAAAGAACACCACTAGTTAAGTCATCTAAATGCCTCGCTTGAAAATATTAATAGTATATAAGCTACAGTGAGCACTGTTTTTTAAATTTATTTTGTATGTAAAAGTCGAAAGGGATTATAATATATGTATTGTTATTCTGCTGTATCTGTTGCTTTGAACTGGAATTTTTTTGAGTTTCAGTTTTGCATACTATACTATCATTCAAATCATATTTGAAAACAATAAATATAAATATTTATTTAAGATCTCACAGACAAACTAAACAAAAATATTTGACCACCTATGAACCTTTCACTTGTAAACATTGGCCTTTTACGTAATCTGTAGATTGTCTTCAGTTTATTCACCTACAGAGACTGTTATATTATCAGTGTGCCGTATACAAGCCACATTTCTTGATTCCCTGTTTCTCTTTTCTACCTCTTAAAAGAAAGCAGAGGCTCATTTGGTCACCAAACATTCTACATTTTATTTGTGCCTGAAGTGAGATAGTTTGTTGATCTTTGAATGGTTCGCACTTCAGTGGTAAGTGTAAAAAGTAACCACGAGACTCAAAGCAGGAAGTGCTAAATCTTAAGGTGTGTTTTTATTGCAGTCAGCTTTTACATATTGAGACTTTGTTTACTCTTCTTGAGTTGTACAAATTGTGTATGAATGAAGACGCATGTTGTTAAGCTGTAGCTGCTCCAGTGGCTCACAGGAAGAGAGTGATGATGGCTGAGGATGCCAGCAGGAGGAGGACACTGGAACCAGTGGGTGTGGCGCCGTTACACAAGTCCGTGGAACAGCACTTCATGGGGTAAATACATAATGTACTGTTCATGCAGGACTTAATGGTGAAATCTGATGGAAAGAAAATCAGTTTCAACACCAATGAAAGCCACCAGGCGTTGAGCACAGCAACATACCGGCTCAGATAATCTATTTAAAATGTTTGTTTTTTGGAAGAACCACTCACCGTTCACCGTGATGGAGGTACAACGGTCAAAGCCGGCGGGACAAGTAAACTGGTCAGTGCAGGTTTGGCCTTGACATTGGTAGCATCTCAGTCCACATGCTGTACAGAAATACAGAACATAACACACACACATACACACACATGTTTTAAACATACTCCAAATCCAATACAAAATTTTAAAATCTTACTGGAAACAATTCCAGCAGGAAAACGAGCAAAGAAACTTGGGAGGAAACGCCAACTATGAAATATGATGACATACCTTAAATCACTCAAAAAGAAGAAAAAATAACCACACCCAACAAAAGAAATAACAAATGATATTACAAGCCGAGACACATGCCTAGACTGATAACTGTTCTTACCTGCAGACACAGTCACAAGCAGGACCAGAGCTCCATACAAATGCATCTTGAACAGACAGAAAGAAACTGATGTTTCATCAACTGGTACTGGAGAAGATGTCCCCTCTGGCAGAGCGTGACCTTTATAGTCCACCCCACCCACCAGTATCAAAACCAGGTTGCATTTCTGTAGAAAGTCTCCTCCCACCCACTTGAGCAAATGATTCTATGAAACAGCTGTAAAAAAAGAAGAAGAACCACGACTGAAAGTGACTTGAAAATTGTCTTTGGACAACATCTCTTTTGGGTTTTACAAATCAGGTGGCAAACGCTGCAGTAGTTCACTGCAACGTATTACTGTGATTGTTGCAACAACAACAACAACAACTGACATTTTTAACATTGATTTTGCAGCCTTTTTTTTTTATAACCCCGTCTCTCTACTTTATTGTTGTATTTTGTCATTTTGCACTTGAACAATGTTGAATGAACATGTTTGGACACAGGAACTGAAATATGTGTCAACCCGCTGTACTTTTCCAGCACCTTGCGGCAGGATATTTATTTATTAGACATTTAAAAAATGACGCTAACAAAGTGTCAATCAATATTATTGAATATATTTAAAGTCCTGATAACAATTTAAACTTGAATTTAAAATAATTAAGTTAGGTACAGATAAATAACATTAGCATTCTAAATGTGTTGAATAAAGACAAAATGCCCTACAATTTTAGTCACTGTAATTTATTTTATTAAGTTATTCCAAATCATTTTAATCAGATATTCTATAAGATTTTATCAATTTAACCCCAATAATCAATACATATAAATACATTTTACCCAGATAGTCAGTAAATACAAATTATTACAGTTATATTATCAGTGTGCCGTATACAAGCCACATTTCTTTATTCCCTGTTTGTTTTTTCTACCTCTCAAAAGAAAGCAGAGGCTCATTTGGTCTTTGACTAATGATACAAGAATATTTTGGCAGGTGGAAGTGCATGATGAAACCATTTATTTAACAGATTCATGTCGCTTGATATCTCACACAGAGCACATCAAACATTCTACATTTTATTTGTGCCTGAAGTGAGATAGTTTGTTGACCTTTGAATGGTCTGCACTTTAGTGGTAAGTGTAAAAAGTAACCACGGGACTCAAAGCAGGAAGTGCTGAATCTTAAGCACACCTTTTATCAAAACACCTTGCACTTGTCTCTAACATTTGGCTCAACTGTATTGATTGTATTGATTCTTATGTGTCGTGTTTGTTCAATACGTTACTTCACTCTAACGCCCTAAACGATTAATAAAGTATCTATCTATCAACCTATCTAAAGAATGTGAAAATGTTTACTAACAATGTGACATGTAATGTAATTGAATAGAAGTTCCACAAATTTGTACAAATAAATAAATCCAAATCCATTTCTCAAGCAAAACTGATTTACATTTGCTCAATAACTTTTACTATGTATGTGATTAAAATCAGAGAGAGCTGGAGAGAGGAAACACTTTTGACAACATGTAATGATGAGAAACCATAATCATATTGTGGGTTATTTTGTAATGATTTCAAAACATACAGACGTAAATAATTAATAAATAAGACGCATTCCGCCGGTAGAAATCGATCCTGCGCGTATAAGCAGGACACAGAACACAGTATAAATACCACACACTGTGTATAAATACTCAATGCAGTTTGTTGAACAGGTAACAGACTTCAGAGAAAACATCTCCACTCTGACAGTGATGATAACTGTGTCTTTATTAATATAAGTAGTAGTTTAACACCATTAAATCAACTGAAAACATACGATAATTTTCATCAATATTTTAAGTGTCTTGTGTCTCTTAAAACATATTTCCTCGTGTCCTCTCTCCTCGCTTGGTTTCCTTGCATTTCTCCATGCATCCCTGGTGGGAGGGACTAAGACGCAAGGAAAGGACGCAAGTGAGGGAATGGGGATGCAATTAAGAGACTTGGGCTGCACCCTATAAAGGTCACGCTCTGGCAGAGGGGACATCTTCTCCAGTACGCAGTTGATTAAACATCAGTTTATTTCTGTCTGTTCATGATGCATTTTTATGGAGCCTGATCCTGCTTGTGACTGTGTCTGCAGGTAAGAACAGTTATCAGTCTAGTCATGTGTCTCGCCTTGTAATATAATTTGTTAGTTTTTTTGTCATACTCTGCCGGGTAACTCACCGCATGCCTCCTGTACAGCTAACCCTTCCCAGACCACCACACAGATACTATTTGTTTTCACTTGTTCCAGTCCCTGCAACACCCCCTTATTTTGGGCCACCCCTGGCTGACCCTGCACAACCCCCACATGGACTGGGCTTCGGGAATGGTGATTGCATGGACGAAGGAGTGTTCTGGGAGATGTTTCCCCACAAGAACATCCCTGACCTTACCTCCACATACGCCTCAGTCGGCGCTTCCGTTGGAATCCGTTGGATTCCGTTGGATTCCGTTGGCATGTTACCACGACCTTAAGGAGGCATTTAATAAGGCCCGAGCCACCTCTCTGCCTCCACACCGGGAGTATGATTGCTCCATTGATCTGCTTCCGGGATCTTCTCCTCCCAGGGGAAGGCTCTATTTCCTTTCTGCACCGGAGACACAGGCTATGAAGGAGTATGTGACCTCCGCGTTGGCTGCAGGCCTGATCAGACCTTCATCGTCTCCAGCGGGAGCGGGTATTTTTTTTCGTCAGCAAGGAGGACAAGACCCTCCGCCCCTGTATCGATTACAGGGGTCTGAATGACATCACCATCAAGAACAGGTACCCCCTCCCTCTTATTTCGTCGGCATTTGATTGTTCCAGGATGCTAAGATCTTTACCAAGCTTGACTTAATAAATGCCTATCATCTGGTCAGAATTAGGGAGGGGGACGAGTGGAAGACTGCTTTCAATACCCCTAGTGGGCATTATGAATATCTCATAACTCCAGCTGTTTTCCAGGCCATGGTGAACAATGTCCTCCGGGAACTGCTCATCTCGGTTTTCGTGTATTTGGACGATATCCTAATCTTCTTCCCCGACGAGGAGACTGACCGAGGTCACGTCAGACAGGTCCTCCGGCGCCTTTTTGACCAACAGCTGTTTGTAAAGGCCGAGAAATGTGAGTTCCATGTCTCCACTGGTTCATTCTTGGGGTTTATTGTGTCTGAGGGCAATGTGAGGATGGAGCCGGAGAAGGTCGAAGCAGTCACGGGTTGGCCCACTCCTAGCAACCACAAGGAGGTCCAGCATTTTTGGGGGTTTGACAATTTTTATAGGAGATTTATTAGGAACTTCAGCTCTGTAGCAGCCCCCCTGCATGCACTAACCTCCTTTACCGTTAGGCAGTGGTGTATAAAGTACCCAAAAGCTGTACTTGAGTAAAAGTAAAGATACCTTACTGGAAAATTACTCGAGTAAAAGTAAAAGTCACCTATTAAAATACTACTTGAGTAAAAGTCTTAAAGTATCTAATATTTTCTGTACTTCAGTATCAAAAGTATTTTTCTGATATAAAATGTACTTAAGTATTGAAAGTAAAAGTACAAGTACATGCTTTTAATAAAAAAGCAAAGGGTCAGAATTTTGAGAATTATAAAGTGTATTCTTTTAAGTGCTGTGATCACTGTGACCAAGGACAAGGAGTTGTGTTGATACAATAACTGGGTTGTCTGTGATCCATCCATATATATTATGTTCAACATAATATAATATTGTACCTAGGTATACTCTTGCATCTACTATGCACTTATCATCATAATTCTCCAAAAAGCAATATGATCATAGTGTCATATTGCTTTTTGGAGAATTATGAGTTGTAACAGTGTGGTTATAAGTATGCTCATTCCGCACAGAAAGAACGAATGAAAAAAAAATAAAAAATCAAGGCCGGAAAGATGTTTTATTGTGAAAAATGACTGGATACATCCGTCTGTGGTAACCTCAGACGGAACCTCTTGACACATGTCAATATGTTACGTTACCCTAAAAATGTTCAACTCTGCCAGTGTTCTGGATTAAAACCAAGGCAAAGTATCCTGAGATCGCCAAAAAGCATGAAAACCTGCCTGCATTTCAACATCCTGTCTTTGTGAAGCGGGTTATAAGTTAAGCAGTAGACTGGACATAACGGTTTAGTTAGGAGTAGACTGGACATAACGAACACACGTCGGGTGTCGTTGTCTTCCGCATCCCCGAGGTCGGACCCGATCCGTAAAAATATGGTCTTCACGTAACCGGTCCGTGGCGCATAAAGGTTTGGGACCGCTGGACTAGAGGATGCAGAGGGAAAATGCAGAATATTGTGATTCTCCAAACCTGCTTGGTGGAGTCTGTGTTCCACCACAGTCCCGGATGTGTTTTTTTTTTTTCTAAAGATAGATCCGATTTTGTAGCGAGTAACGAAGGTTTCAGGGGAAATGTATTGGAGTAAAAGTACCAGATTTCTTTGCAAAATGTAGTGAAGTAAAAGTAAAAGTAAACAGAAATATAAATAGTAAAGTAGAGTACAGATATCCCAAAAAACTACTTAAGTACAGTAACGAAGTATTTCTACTTACTATACACCACTGCCGTTAGGTTCCAGTGGAACCTCGCCGCCAATGCTGCCTTTCAGCGGCTCAAGGGAGCGCTAACCACTGCTCCGGTGCTTACCCTCCCGAGGGTAACACCACCGTTCTCACAGTGGTGGACCGGTTCTCCAAGATGGTCCATTTCCTTCCCCTGCCTAAGTTGCCTTTCGGCAAGGAGACAGCGGAGGCTGTTCTAGCTCATGTTTTCCATCTCCATGGTTTCCCTGCAGATGTGTTGTCGGACTGGGGCCCCCAGTTCATTTCTAAGTTCTGGAAGGAGTTCTGCAGTCTCCTAGGGGCCACGGTCAGTCTGTCTTCTGGATACCACCCCCAATCCAATGGTCAGACGGAGCGACTGAACCAGGAGCTGGAGACCGGCCTTCGCTGTCTGGTGTCCCAGAACCCCACTTCCTGGTGCAGACACCTCATTTGGGTTGAGTATGCGCACAACACTCTCCCCTCCTCATCTACTGATCTCTCCCCTTTCCAGTGTACATATGGCTACCAGCCACCCCTGTTTCCTGTCTAGGGTAACCTTTGCTCTGGCCATGGTCCGCCGTTGCCGGCGCACCTGGGACCGAGCCCGCCGGACTCTACTCAAGAACTCTGGCTGTTACAAGAGGACAGCGGATCAACGGCGGACCCCGGCTCCTAACTATCGGGTCGGCGAGAGGGTGTGGCTATCTACACGTGACCTCCCCCTTCACATGGAGTCCTGCAAGCTGGCTCCTGGTTTGTGGGACCCTTCCCAATTTCTAAAGTGATTAACCCTGTGGCCATGAGACTCAAACTTCCTAGACCCATGAAGGTTCACCCCACATTTCATGTGGCCCGACTGAAGCCAACCAAGGAGAGCCCTTTGGTCCCTGCCACCAGACCTCCACCACCACCCCGAATCATTGATGTCGGGCCGACCTACGCTGTCAAGCGTCTCTTGGCGGTTCGGTGCTGCGGTCGACAGTACCTCGTGGATTGGGAGGGATATGGTCCTGAGGAGAGGTCTTGGGAGAGAGCCAGCAACATTCTGGGGCCAGACCTCATCAGGGACTTCCACCGGAAGTTCCCTGATGAACCTGGGCCGTCAGGTGCCGGCCTTAGAGGGGGGTTACTGTTACACCCAGACCTTCTGGGTAGTTCTGTGTTCACTGTCTGTCTGTTGTGTTGTCTGTCACTCACCTTGTCTTTCGTTCCAGACTCCTACCTCCTCGTGTGCTGCCCTCCTGTGTGATTGCAAGCCCCGCCGTCATTGTTTCCACCTGTGTCTCGTTCCCCTGTGTATTTAGTCTGTGTCAACTCCCTGTCCTGTGCGTGTTTGTCTTTTGACGTCCTTATGTGTTTTGCCTAGTAAACCTTGTTCTGTTGACTTGTGGGTCCTGTCCACCGTGGTCCTGTCCCCAACATTTCTGGGCGTTAAGCCAATCAGTTAACACGAGGGAAACACACAGAAAAGCCCCCTCATTTTTTCATCCACAACTACCTTTACACACACCTATCTGGGCGTCTGGCCAATACTATGGCTTAATTGCTTTAAGCCATACAACTACACAACCAATTGTGACACTACTTTTAAACTTTAAGTGACAAATTTAACTACAATATTTGTAAGCTCTCAGTTTGTGTACTACTGACGATTCTCAAATCACTCAAATCACTATAAAACTCTTAAGCCTAATTTATGGTTCTCCGTCTCTGATGCCGTCGTTGAGCATTCAAAGTTCTGCGTCGAGGGTCCGCGTTGCTCTGCAATTAACCGCCATGTCGCCAGAGGGGTGTGCCTGTGTGGCTGTGTTTTGCGCGATTTCTCGCCATGAGTTTAATGTCATTTTGCAGTCTTTGTAGTCCCTCGAAGAAAAGTTATATAGGTGGTCGTATTTCCTGACCTCCTCGATGATTCGTTCTTCTGTTTGGTCCATTGTTACTACCGGTCTACAAGAACTTTAAAAATGGCGGTGTAGGAAGACAAACCGGAAAGAGCAACCGCCGGAAATTACGTTCTGAGCGGACCAATCACAGCGTTGCGGTCCGCGTCAACGCGACGCGTAGTTAGGATTTTTTGGAGGTGCACGTCAGGCTACGGCGTAGGGGTCTGCGTCGCCGTCGACCTGACGGAGAACCATAAATAAGCCTTTACAACCACGGATTTCACAGAGGCTTGATTGAACATTTGCAAAAGCGTTATTACTGGGAAAAATCACATTTGGGGAACATGCAAAACAAAGCCAATAGCTCATGCAAAGTCACCCGGGTGTTTTGGTCATCAATAGTCAGCTGTCAGTCAGTTTTTATTCAAGTCTTTGTCAGTATTCAAGTCTTTGTTAAAGAGAGATTCTTATGTGTAACAAGCAGCCCAAACAGGGCTGCTTGTTACACATTTACAAATGTGCTCTGTATTTCATCAGAGGCTCATACATTTTTACAACTGGTTTTTACTTTATTTTAAGAGGGAGTTATGCCTCTCCCTTTTTATCATCTATAAATCTCTCCTTGGTAGTATTACTTTATCGGTAATGTTTGTTCAGTTGCAGTCGTGTATACACTTTTCAAACTGTATTTAGTTACTTTATTGTCTATTAGTTAGATATTGCTTTTCCTGCTCATTAGATTTCTGCACAAAAATGCTGAGTCTCTTGTCAGCTTAGCTCCCTGTTTTAGACAGAACCCACTCTTAACAGATTCCCTATTATTCTAGTTATGTATATGTAAATCCATGTCAGTACTCGAAGGCCTCCTTTGAGTTTATTAGGACGTACTTATCAGCACATGGGCATCACCATATGTCTCTTGCGCTTGAGAGAGTCACGGACCGGTCCGAGTTTTCGCTTTTACACACACAAAACCAGGCGTCCGGCCAACACAGTGCCGCACCCGCCTTTTCTACACAGAGAGCTCTCTTTTTACAGCTGGAAGTCAAATTGAATTATCTCACATTTAAAATTTTATTTTTTTACCTTCTAACACCAATCTGCCTCTCTCCTCCTCCCTCAACAGGCGTGAATTCTGTTGAGGGGACCCCAGACACTCCCAGTCTATCATACAAGCGAGAACCACGCTATACAGAAATAAAACTATGGTGGGATATGAAAATCTCCTACCTGATATGGCGCCTCTAGCGTGATTGTCGGTTGGATGACGTAGCGGCGATGCCTCGGCCTCGACTCGAACCCACGTTGGGCTCCGATTATGTTGTGGCAAAATGACGAGGAGAGACGTTGATTTGGAGTTGCAACCCAGCAAGACCAGAGTTCAGACCTTTCAGCATACGCTGTATAGTGTAATTCAGCCTCCCAGATCACTTTCCATCAATCAGACCAATCGGTTGAAACACAAACAAAGCCCGTCCGGCTTTCCAAATATGGTACGTTCTATGCTCTATTGGTGTGACCTTCGGTTGGGTCTAGATAACCTTTTGTAAAGCACACAATTCATGTGTTTAAATGTGTTTACTTGACACAGAAAGTGTCATTGCACTTCATAATCTCTAGAGACTATTTGTTATAAAATTAAAGTTACATATTACGTTTTCCTTATGATCCCAATTGTAAGGTGTTCAAACTATGTTATATAATGATTTTCTCCAACACTATCAAAGAGGAAAGTCTTAAGTCTACTCTTAAATGAGGTGACCGTGCCTGCCTCCCGGACTGAAAGTGGAAGCTGATTCCACAGAAGAGGAGCCCGATAACTGAAAGCTCTAGCCCCCAACCTACTTTTTAAAACTCTGGAAACCACAAGTAACCCCACATTCAGTGAGCGCAATGCTCTAGTGGGGTAATATGGCACTATAAGCTCCTTAAGATATGATGGTGCATCACCAGTTAAGAATGTGTAGGTAAGGAGAAGGATTTAAAATATGATTCTTGATCTTACAGGAAGCCAGTGGAGAGCAGCTAGTACAGGAGTAATGTGATCTCTCTTCCGCATCCTCGTTAGTACACGAGCTGCAGCATTCTGGATCAACTGGAGAGACCCAAGGGACTTACCGGAGCAGCCTGATAATAAGGAGTTACAGTAATCCAGTCTTGAAGTAACAAATGCGTGGATCAATGTTTCTGCATCGCTTTGAGACAGGAACAAAAATATCTGACCACCTATGAACCTTTCACTTGTAAACGTTGACCTTTTACGTAATCTGTAGATTGCCTTCAGTTTATTCACCTACAGAGACTGTTATATTATCAGTGTGCCGTATACAAGCCACATTTCTTGATTCCGTTTTTTGCTTCTTCTACCTCTCAAAGAAAGCAGAGGCTCATTTGGTCTTTGACTAATGATACAAGAATAATTTGGCAGGTGGAAGTGTATTATGAAACCATTTATTTATTTGTATTCATGCAGCTTGATATCTGACACAGAGCACATCAAACATTCTACATTTTATTTGTGCCTGAAGTGAGATAGTTTGTTGACCTTTGAATGGTTCGCACTTTAGTGGTAAGTGTAAAAAGTAACCACGGGACTCAAAGCAGGAAGTGGTAAATTTTAAGGTGTGTTTTTATTGCAGGCAGCTTTTACATATTGAGACTTTGTTTACTCTTCTTGAGTTGTACAAATTGAGTATGAATGAAGATGAATGTTAAGCTGTAGCTGCTCCAGTGGCTCACAGGAAGAGAGTGATGATGGCTGAGGATGCCAGCAAGAGGAGGACACTGGAACCAGTGGGTGTGGCGCCGTTACACAAGTCCGTGGAACAGCACTTCATGGAGCAGGATCAGAGCAGGATCAGAGCTCCATACAAATGCATCTTGAACAGACAGAAAGAAACTGATGTTTCATCAACTGGTACTGAAGAAGATGTCCCCTCTGCCAGAGCGTGACCTTTATAGTCCACCCCACCCAGCAGTATCAAAACCAGGTTGCATTTCTATAGAAAGTCTCCTCCCATCCACCTGAGCAAATGATCTTATGAAACAGCTGTAAAAAAAAGAAGAAGAACCTCAACTGAAAGTGACATGAAAATTGTCTTTGGACAACATCTCTTTTGGGTTTTACAAATCAGGTGGCAAACGCTGCAGTAGTTCACTGCAACGTATTACTGTGATTGTTGCAACAACAATAACAACAACTGACATTTTTAACATTGATTTTGCAGCCTTTGATTTTAAGCCTGTCAGAAAGCAGTGTGATCCTAAATCCAAGAATTAACTTAAGTTTAAATAAAAAAAAAACGCATTATGAGAAAGTAATGTACATAAACATTGTGTCAGTCTTTTTTTTTTTATAACCCCGTCTCTCTACTTTATTGTTGTATTTTGCACTTGAAAAAATGTTGAATGAACATGTTTGGACACAGGAACTGAAATATGTGTCAACCCGCTGTACTTTTCCAGCACCTTGCGGCAGGATATTTATTGGGTTGATTAGACATTTAAAAAATGACATTTAAATTTTAAGTCCTGTAATAACCATTTAAACTTGAATTTAAAATAATTAAGTTAGGTACAGATAAGTAACGTTAGCACTCTAAATGTGTTGAATAAAGCATTTTAGTCACTGTAATTTATTTTATGAAGTTATTCCAAATCATTTAAACCAGATATTTTGTAAGGTTTTATCAATTTCACCCCAATAATCAATACATATAAATACATTTCACCCAGATATTCAGTAAATACAAATCAAATTTCCTCAGATAATTAGTAATTATAAATCAATTTAAACCAGATATTGACCAAATGTAAATCAGTTTTGCTTGAGAAATGGATTTGGATTTACTTTGTTAAAAGTTTGTGAATTTATTCAATATTTTGGAATCAAATTTGTAGAACGTAAAATCTATTTAATTATTGATGATAATTATATTGAATATGGTGCCGTGCCAGCGGCTGCCTGTCGCAGTAGCTGCCTGTATGTTTCCTCTTTTACTGTATTTTTTCCACCTTTCCTCTCTTCTTCTTTTTCTTTTATTTCATGTTTGGTTTAAATTACGCGTCGACAACGGACCGTAACTTTTCCGCAACTTTCTCGTGGCTTTTTTGATTACTTTTCCGTTTGTGACGGAGAGCCACAAACAAAACAATGACTGGGACCATTGTTTTTTCACGCACTCAGCTGATCGCGCTGTGCAAACCGCAGCCTGGAGCCGGGCCTGTAATCCCTTTGGAGCTACGGAGAAGGGCTCGGGGCTGCAGGTCGGGTGCTAAGAGGAGGGCTAAAACGAGGAAATACAAACCCTCGGTACCGGCGATTATAACGGGGAACGTGAGGTCGTTGGCGAATAAGACGGACGAGCTCGGCGCGCTGGTAATGACTGAGAGGATCTTCCGTGAGTGCAGCATCTTGTGTTTCACAGAGACATGGCTGCATGCGGATTTTCCGGACCACAGCGCGTCGCTGCCCGGCTTCAGGACTGTGCGGGCGGACAGAGACGCTAAACTGAGCGGTAAAAAGAGAGGGGGAGGGATTGCAGTGTATGTGAACGAGAGGTGGTGAAATCCCGACCATGTGTGTGTGAAGGAGCGTTTCTGCAGCCCGAACATTGAACTGTTAGCCGTGGGGATGCGCCCATATTATTTGCTGAGAGAGTTCACGTCGGCCATTGTTGTCGCCGTTTACGTGCCACCATCAGCTGATGCTGAGGAAGCAATGGACACCATCCACTCCACTGTGTCTGGACTGCTGAGTCAACAGCCTGGTGCTTTTATGACAATAACTGGTGACTTTAATCACACCACACTGGACAAAGCTTTACCTACTTTTCTACAGTACGTAGACTGCCCTACAAGGAACAATAAAACTTTGGACCTCCTGTATGCCAATACTAAGGATGCATACAGGGCCACTGCCCTTCCCCCCCTCGGCATGACTGATCATGACCTGGTCCTGCTGACACCCAGGTATGTTCCTCTGGTGCAGAGGCTGCCTGTGACCTCCAGGACTGTTAGGCGGTGGTCTCAGGAGGCTAATGATGCCCTGCAGGACTGCTTTGAGTCGACGGACTGGGATGTGCTGTGTGGACCACATGGGGAGGACATCAACAGCATGACTGACTGCATCACAGAATACATCAAGTTCTGTGAACACACCATCATTCCATCCCGGACTGTGCGCTGCTTCCCCAACAACAAGCCCTGGATCACCAGGGACCTGAAGGCTCTTCTTAACAAGAAGAAAGCTGCTTTCAGGTCTGGGGACAGGGATGAGCTCAGGAGAGTCCAGCGCAACCTGAAGGTGAAGCTCAGGGAGGGCAAGGACTCATACAGGAGGAAGCTGGAGGCCAAACTCCAGAAGAACAACACAAGGGAGGTGTGGACCGGAATGAAGCAGATTACTGGCTTCAAGGTGGGAGGGAGACAACCAGGGGGCTCCCTGGAGAGGGCCAACGAGCTGAACTGTTTCTTCAACAAGTTTAGTTCACAGCCCTCATCCGTCTCCTCCACACAACTCACCTCCCAAACTCCTCCATCTCTGCCCCCCCTGTTGAGCTGCACAATCACTGAGCCCTCAACATCCAATGGCTCTCCCACTGAGCCCTCAACAACAACAATGGGCTCCTCCACCCTCCCCCTCTCTCTGTGACGACTGACCAGGTGAGAAGACAGCTGAAGAAACTCCACCAACGCAAAGCTTAAGGACCTGATGGCATCAGCCCCAGGGTCCTAAAGATCTGCGCCACCCAGCTGACTGGTGTCCTGCAGCACCTCTACAACCTGAGCCTGAGGCAGGAGGAGGTCCCGGTGCTGTGGAAGACGTCGTGCCTGGTCCCTGTCCCCAAGAAGTCATCTCCATCGGGCCTCAATGACTACCGACCGGTTGCCCTCACCTCCCATGTGATGAAGGTGCTGGAGAGGCTGGTCTTGGCCCACCTCCGACCGCAGGTGAAATCGTCGCTGGACCCTCTGCAATTCGCTTACCAGCCTCATGTGGGAGTGGACGACGGCATCATCTACCTGCTGCAACGAGCTCAGTCGCACCTGGATGGAACCGGTGTCTCTGTGAGAGTCACTTTCTTTGACTTCTCCAGTGCATTTAACACCATCCAACCACTGCTACTGTGTGAGAAGCTGCGGGTGGTGGGGGTAGACTCGTCCACCATCTCCTGGATCACTGACTACCTCACAGGTAGACCACAGTTTGTCAGAATGGGCCGTGTGCTGTCTGAAACGGTGGTCAGTGATGTTGGAGCCCCACAGGGAACTGTTCTGTCTCCCTTCCTGTTCACCCTGTACACCACTGACTTCCAGTACAACACAGAGTCATGCCATCTGCAGAAGTACTCTGATGACTCTGCGGTGGTCGGGTGTATTAGGGATGGACGGGAGGAGGAGTACAGGGCAGTGGTGAGTGACTTTGTGGAGTGGGCCGGCGAGAATCACCTGCTGCTGAACGTGACCAAGACCAGAGAGATGGTGGTGGACTTCAGGAGGAAGGCGACTGCTCCTAGACCTCTGAGTGTTCTGGGAGAGGACGTGGACATGGTGGAGGAGTACAGATACCTGGGTGTTTCCATCGACAGCCGACTGAACTGGAAGAACAACATCAACGCTGTGTACAAGAAGGGGATGAGTCGACTCTTTTTCCTGAGGAAGCTTTGATCCTTCAATGTGTGCAGCAAGATGCTGGAGATGTTCTACCAGTTGGTTGTGGCCAGCGCCCTGTACTTCTCCATCGTCTGCTGGGGGAGCAGCATTGGAGCCGGTGACACCAACAAGCTAGTTAAGAAAGCCGGCTCCATCATCGGCTGCAAACAGGAGTTTATGGAACAGGTGGTGGAGAGGAGGACACTGAAGAAACTTTTGTCCATATTGGACAACCCGGACCACCCTCTCCACCACCTACTGCAGGGTCAGCGGAGCACTTTCTCTAAGAGATTCCTCACGCTCCGCTGCAACAAGGACCGTTACAGGAGAACATTCCTACCTACGGCGTTACGTCTCTATAATAAGACACCGCTTGCCTGATCCTAGATATTTTAATTTTATTATTGTTATTTTTTTAATATTTTAATTTTAATTTTAATTTTAATTATTGTATATATCTTTATCTTTCATCTTTCATCCTGCTGTTGTTATATATTTATTTTTGTTGTAAGTTGCTGCTACCCCAACACCAAATTTCCGCTCGGGGATTAATAAAGTATATATTCATTCATTCATTCATTCAGTTCATTCATTCATTCATTCATGACATGTCACATTGTTAGTAAACATGTTTTAAGTAACAATTGGTCACATTCTCAAGATGCAAATAGAGGAGCTAAAAGTGACATGTGAATCATCTGCAGTAGCAGATAGTATAATCGTTTCTGACATTTATTTGGCAACCTGTACAAGTCCTCACTTTGGCGCCATCGGGTGGACACCGGGTGTCGGTGGGACTTTTGAAGGGGAGTGTTGAATCATTTTATTGTTAACTCCACGACGAACAAACACACAACTAGTCACAAGTTCTTGGCCTCCCGGTTCTGCAGAATTTGGATGTGTTCTTTTTACAACCTGGGCACACATCCCTGATGGAACATCTCATTAACACAGAACCAGGCCAGAACTTAAAACTTCACATTTTGTGTCAACAGAGGTTAATATAGGAAGAATATTGCATTATTCCTTTGCCTGAAAACTTCCAACCCTTTTTGCTCATTTGATTTAACCCTTGTGTTGTCCTGGATCATCATACACCCTGTCATACACCCTGTGTCCTGCTGGGTCAAATTGACTTTGCTAAGAAGCCTTCAATTAGCGCGAGCAAACCGACAAGGCTGTTTACGGAGATTATGCAGATGTGAACAGCACTAAACTCAAAAACATAAACGTTTCCCTGTTTGTGTATAATACAGTGTACGTGCTTTCTTCTTTGTCTCTTTAGTCACACATAACAATGTGTGACATAAGAATGTGTGACATAAGAATGTGTGACAGCTCATTTCAATTTGAATCAATTCAGTTTATTTTGTACAGCCCAGAATAACAAATAGAAAACATTTGCCACGAGGGCTTTACAATCTGTCGCACCGACACTACTAGACAGCACTGACCACGACACGCGTTACAGAGAGCTGAAGAGGTCTGACGGTGGCATAGGTGGACCTGAGCCATTTCGATGCATAACGTTCAACGTTTAAAAGTTTTCTTTTGTGGACCCTGACTGATTTTCAGTAAAATTTCATTTCCGCCTTTTCCAAGTTTGACCTCTCGGTCCCGAAACTCTAACTAACACTCTTACAGGCGATGGGATAGCACATCAGAGTCAAAGCACATGTGTGAAAGTAAGCCAATCGTCAACGTAACCTCCAGACCGACGTGGCGTGTACCAAGCACGCTGGTCGTTTACGGAGACGCGACGGTCGTCAACGGACAACGGTGGGCTCGCAACTCCGCTGAGACGGAGAAGGCGATGGGACGGGAGCCGAGTTTGTGTTTTCGCCGTCTAAAATGTCCACCTCTAAGACGGGGCTCTTCCCGGCCGTAGGACCCTCCTCCGTCTGCCGTACCTCGGGTCGGGGCGCGTCCTCGGATGTATCGTTGGTTGCGCGGCCCGCCGACGTAGCTAGAGCGCGTCCGGTCGCCGCGGTCTCTTCCCACCAGCGCGGAGACGTCATCTCGCTTTGAATCCACGTGGACGCCAACAGCAACGACATAAACGACAGTACCAGTGACAGCAGCACCGACAGTACCAGAAACAGCATCAGCAGCAGCATCAGCAGCAGCAGGACAAGGAGGGAGCACATGTCAACGAAGAAGGTCCGGAGGTGGAAGAAATAACAGTGCCTAAGAGACCTATATATATATATACATACATATATTTTAACACACTCCCTTTATGCAAATTACACACACAAGTCGAGAGTTTTGACCGGAGGCCCTGAGCCTCGCCCGCTCACAACGCACACGCCGGGCAGTATGCCAGCGCGCAGCCCTTGCATATGTACTTGTCGCAGCCGGTGCACACGGTGTGCGTTTTACAGTCCTTCTTCGGTGGGCAGATCTGATACCTCTTCCGCTTGCTCGCAGGCCCGCACGGCACGGTCGGGGCGGCCGGATCCTGGGGGCGCGCTCTGGCCGGCGGACGCTTCCGTGCGGGGCAGACGTCCCGTTCTCTCCACGAAGGGAGCCACGAGAGCCTTTCCCAGCCGCTCGAGGAACACCCTCCTCTTGTTCCGCTTGCCGGGCATCCAGTCGGGGTTGAGCTCTCTCCATATCACGAAGGCGTTGTAGGCGGACACGTCGAGGACGTTGTGGAAAATTACCAGCGGCCAGCGCGCGGTCATCCTTCGGCAGCTGTACGTGCCGGTGACCTTGTCGAGGTTGTCCACGCCGCCTTTGTTGCGGTTGTAGTCCAGGATGATGACGGGCTTGGCGTCCGGGCGATCGCTGACGTCGCCCTCTGCGTGCCTGGTGCTCAGGAGCACCACGTTCTTGCCCTTCTTCGGGAGGTAGGACACGAGCGTGGCGGTGGGCGTGAAGGCAAGAAGACGTCTCTCTGCTTGGACGCGAGCAGCGCGGCCGGGAGCTCTTGCCTGTTCTTTCGAACCGTGCCGACCACTGTGTTGTTCCTGAGCAGGAGCCGGCGTGCGAGTTCGTAGGTGGTGAAGAAATTGTCGCACGTGACGTTGCGCCCCGCGAGTCCCTCCGTCACCTCGAGCACGACCCGCAACCCCAGGTTCTTCTCTGGGCGTCCGCCGCTCGGCTTTCCGGTGTAGACTTGCATCTTCCAAGCGTAGCTGGATTTGGCATCGCACGCGACCCACGACTTGATCCCGTATTTCGCCGGCTTGCTGGGCATGTACTGACGGAAAGGACAGTGGCCTGTTTGCGGAGAGGTGAGGAGAGGAGAGGAGAGGAGAGGAGAGGTGAGGAGAGGAGAGGAGAGGTGAGGAGAGGAGAGGAGAGGAGAGGAGAGGAGACAAGAGGAGAGGAGAGGAGAAGAGAGGAGAGGAGAGGAGAGGAGAGGTGACGAGAGGAGAGGAGAGGTGACGAGAAGAGAGGAGAGGAGAGGAGAGGAGAGGTGACGAGAGGAGAGGAGAGGAGAGGAGAGGAGAGGTGACGAGAGGAGAGGAGAGGTGACGAGAAGAGAGGAGACGAGAGGAGAGGAGAGGAGAGAATATGAGAGGGCCGAGCGGTGACGAGAGCAGAGGAGGGAAGGCAGAGAGCGTTATCATACATTATCATCACCGTCGTTATTACTATTATTATTATTATTATTATTATTATTATTATTATCATTATTACGAATATTACGCAGCCGCTCCGTCCAGGCGTCCCAGAGCTCTCTCACGGCCGCCAGTTTGTCCGACTAGCGTCTCGCGTCTCTCGTCTCGCGGTCGTCGAAGCGCAGCAGTCTGGAGTACGTGTGAAAGCGTTTGAGTGACATCGTGGCACGGAATATGGCCCCTGCCGCTCTCGGCGTCCCACAGACTGGCCGCGGCCTCGCCCCGGGACCTGTACACGCCCGCCAAGATCAGCAGTCCCGTGTAGGCGCGCAGGTCGGTCTCGTCCATCCCTTTCCAGTCGTCGCCGTATTTCCACGAGCCCTCCAGATTGGTCGCGTCCAGGACGATTCTTTCTACGGCCGGCGTGACAAACATGCGGAACGTCGAGGCTATGTCACGGGCGTGGGACCTCGCGTACGCCGTGGGCCCAGAGGTCGGCGGCGTAGTGTTTCGCACCGCGCATCCCTCTCGGTCGTACGCCGTCGAGGACCATGATATTTCCCCGTCTTTTGACGGGAAGATTTGTCTTTCGCCTCGAGAGGCGCCGTCTCTGTCTGCGGCAGCGTCTGCTTCTGCTTCTTCTTCTTCTTCTTCTTCTGAAGACGTATCGTGCACTTGACCGCATTCCTCCCCGTCGTCCCCGTCGTCCACTTCCTCCTCGTCATCATCGCCTTCATCGTCAACTTCCTCGTCTTCATCGTCTTCTTGTTCTTCTTGTTCTTCGTGTTCTTCTTGCTCTTGTTCTTCTTGTTCTACTTGTTCTCGTTCTGGGTTTACCAGCATTCTGACAACCTGAATTCTGGCGAAACGAAGTGCAGCCCTGTCGGCTTTGGTAGAGCGGTGGAGAGGACCACGGCGACCACGTTCTTCTTCTTCTTCTTCTTCTTCTTCTGCTTCTTCTGCTTCTTCTGCTTCTTCTGCTTCTTCTTCTGCTTCTTCTGCTTCTGCTTCTTCTTCTTCTGCTTCTGCTTCTTCTTCGCCTGACGGTGATCCGTCGCGCACCGGATTGACAACTTGACTTCTGGTGCAACGACGCGCTGTCGCGATGACTTTGGGAGAGCGGTGGAGAGGACCGCCGCGACCTCGGCCGCGACCTCGACCGCGACCGAGACCAAGACCACCTTTCCGTGACAGCCCAGTCAACCTGAGTGTTTGCGGAGGCTTCCTGTGACTAGGTGTGGTGTGAAACTCTCAGAATGTAAAGAATGAATAAAATCGTTGAAACAAATGGGCTGCTGAGACGTACGTTTTGGAAGAGGACATGTTTTTATTTCACTGAGCAGTACAACAGTCCATACAGACAGACAGACAGACAGGCAGGCGCACGCACGCAGGCACATCGCTGTCCTTGGTCCTGAAGTCCCTTTGTCGCTGTCCTTGGTCCTGAAGTCTCTGCATTGACTCATCCATCAATTTATTGACGTTGTCTGACGCATTCACTATTACCAGCGCGCGCACACGCGACACGCACACACGCACACACACACACACACACACACACACACACACACACACACACACACACACACACACACACACACACACACACACACACAGGGTCTTTTTTTTTCGTGCAAAGCTTTCATATCTCGATACGTGTCGGTCGGCGGGAGAGTCTCGTGCCTTTCCGTTACAGCCCAGTCAACCGGAGTGATTGCGGAAAGGCGCCAGAGGCTTCCTGTGACTAGATGTGATGTGAAACTCTCAGAAAATAAAGAATGAATAAAATCGTTGAAACAAACTGTCACTGTTACATCATATTTTATTTTGTTTCTTACTGTTGTACAAAACACATCAATACATCTTACTGAAGCGGTAATACATCTATGCCTCCTCCCAGAGTTGTTCAACAATTTTCAGGCCGTTGTATTTATCAGGGTTATCGCTGATCATGCTATGATAGAGGTCTTTGATGTCAGAAGCATCAATATCTCTCAGGTTACACATGAACATTTCTGCAGCTCCTCGGATGCGATCATGGGTGGCGTAGACCTCATTACACCTCAGATAGAGACGGATGGCGGGCACGAAACCAGCGGTCCACACACGTTGCCTCAGTTGTTTAAAGTGCTCCCTGTAGAAACCATCCTCCACAGGCCACAAACACGGATGCTGCTTCTGACTGCCGTGAGCAGTCAGACACCCATTGCAGACCTCTTTACTGTAACTAGTCATGACCTTGTCCAGGAAATGTAGCACGCTGAATTGAAGGCCCACTCGGAATGCTGACGAAAAGACTGCTGGTGTTGTGTAGTCGTCAACATTGTCCTCGTCGCTCTGCAGTGGAGCCTGCAGACTGAATGGAGATGCGGTCGAGGCTGTGCTCTGCAGAGACGAGGCCGGCGGTGAGGGGCAGCTCTGCTGTGACGGCTGTGCAGTCCCGTCCTCCTGAGCCTCCTTGGCCACGTGCGCTTCCACATCGGTGTCGTCGGGTCTACGGCCTGCAGACAGACCCCAACGGGCAGACATGGGGGTCTTTTCCAGATAACCGGGAGACGACATCCCACGGAACTCCAACAAATGCAAACAGCAATAGCAGCAGCAGCAGCAGCAGCAGTCAGAAGGTCCTGAAATGAATGAAGTAACATGGATCACAGACCCCTATATATATACAAATATTTAAACACACACACACACACACACACACACACACACACACACACACACACACACACACACACACACACAAATGTTATGACACATCTCTAAAAATACATACAGTTACAAACCGCTTTTCGAGTACACGGGTCTTTTTGACCCAGAGGACTGTGGGAGGATGTGCAAATGCAGACAGGAGTTAGGGTCGGGGAGATGTTGGATCGCACGTGGGTCAATCTGACCCCAGGACAACGGTCTGCACGTCTACGTACATACATGTAAACTCGCACACGGGTCATTTGGACCCAGAGGACAGCGGGAGGATGTGAAAATACACTCACGGTCATTTGGACCCCCGGTGGACAGGAGTAAGGGTCGGGGAGACGTTGGCTTGCACGTGGGTCAATCTGACCCCAGGACAACGGGAGGGATATTGACACGTACACATACACTTGTAGGCGGGTCATTTTGGCGCTGAGGACAACGGGAGGGTTAATCACCCTAAAGATACTTAAAGAAGCTTTGTCTGTTCGAAGATTCATAACTATGATTGTAAAGGAAATAAAAGTGGTGACAAGGAGCTTTTTATGAGAACCAAACACAGGAAGCATCAAGTTTAACAGCAGCAACGGTGGATTAGAGTTTATCAGGAGACACTATGTTATTCTGTTTCTATTCTGTTTTCTAGTCACGGTAACCAAAATGTCAATAATGAAGTGCTAAAATAACTTTTTGTTCTCACACAGAAGGGGAACGTAAATTGCTTTCCACGCAATCATCACACCGAAGTTCAACATGCAGCAATGCAGAAGGTCAAAATCTGACAAGCCAGGCTGACCCAGTCCAAAATGCCAATGAAGTCGATGAACTGAAGTCGAACCTTCGTGACAAAGATGAGACCATCCGCAGACTAACTGAAGAACTTAATGACCTCAGATCGAAGCAGAGTCCTGTTGAGTGCCAGCATGGCCAGCCTACGATTTACAGAAATCCCTCTAAATCTTCACAAGGGGTCTCAAAACCCATTAACTTCCCCCCAGAACAGTTGCACCAAGACATCAATCCAAAACCAGCAGCCTCAGCCGACAGCAACCGTCCCAAATCTGGCAGCTTCTCCCAGAACAAAGATTCAAAACCCAACGTCTCGATAGAAAGTCCAGTGCCCGCCCCAAGATTCAAAGAAGCAGCCACAACAACGACACGCATGATGTTTTGACGAATAGTGGTGCCGGAAAGCATGCTGGCCGTTTGAGGAGCGTGTCCGTCTCTCTGCCCCATTCAAACAGCGCCAAGGCCCAACGTAGATACAGCATCTCAGCCCGGACAAGTAACCGCTTCAGTGTTCTGGAAAATTTAGCCGAAGATGCTTCGGATCCGTCGCTGGAAAAGAGAACGAAGTAGACATTTGTGATCAGTTTGGGTGGCTTTAAAACCAATAAGTGCCTACTGATGTTTACAAAACGTTCGGTACCTACGAGCCTTTGCCTACAGATGTTTATCAAATGTTCCGTAACTACGAGCCTTTGCCTACAGATGTTTATCAAATGTTCGGTACCTACCATCTGATTTCCATTGCCTTTCCTTTTATGCTGTTTTTAGATGTGTATTGTAAATCTAAGTCTTTCCCGCTCTTACGCCACTTCGATTATATTCAAAAACTTCTCTTTTGTCATTATATTAATTTATTTGGTTGTTCGAATCTCACTGAATTTCGTAAAGTTCATTTTAAATGACCTTTTATTTGTGTTGCAAATGTATTTAACCTTATCAACAAACTATTTATTTATTTCAAACCTTCCTTTTTGCATATTTGAAAACCAAGTCGAACTTGCTTTGTATGCTTAATTTTGTGAATTAGTGCCATTAAGGTGATTCTTAACATGATTGACTTAAACAGGGTTTTCTGAATAATTAACGAATTGATTGAAGTGTGACCTAAAAAGTAGAAATGTTCCACACACAGGGGAAGCAATATGATGGATGTTTGACACCAAATGCGAGCAGAGGATGGACGGACTCGCAGGGCCTCAAGCTCAGAGCCTCAAGGGTTCGGATGTTTTTAACCACAAGGTCAGCGAACGGTCACCTGCGAACGGTGTTGGGTGAGCCACCTGTCAATCAAACTCTTACCGAAACCAGTCGGGAGAAGAGCGAAGACATCTTCTTCCATCGAGGAAAACCTGCAGTGTCGTTCTTTGCTCTTCTTTCAAAGACAAAATACTCTCCAGTTCCGATGCTGTGCATCTATGCTAACGTCTTTATAGGAGCCGCCATTGTTGTTTTGCACAACACATCACCTGCAACCTGACAAGATGGATATGTGTGTGATATCGACCCCAAGTGACTGATGTCGTTGTTCTTTCTGCATGTGGACACAAATGTTTGCTCACAAGCTGTAATAGCAGAAACTAAGTGATGTGTGATTGCCAGCTTGTTTTGTGGTTTTAGTTAGTCATTAATGCAGATTTGAATTAAAGGATTTGGGATATTTTCTATGATAGTTTGTGGTTCATTGTAGTTAGGTCGTTTTCTTTTTTTATCCAGGCTGTTTCATTTCCTGTTTGCTTGTCTACCCGGCATGAGGTTGATGACAGGTGTGAAGTTGTGTGGGTGAGAATGAGCTGAACGGTCCTGGTTTCATGTTTACATGTGCATGTTGAAGCGTGTGGAGGTGAGAAGTATTTTAGAAAGACATATTTGGATGCATATAGTAGAGCATCATCAGCAAACTTACACATGTCTGATTAAATCAAAAGCCGCTGCTGAAACACAATAACATAAGTTTCTAAAGGATTGTTTTGTAATTTGTTTCTGTAAGTTTCAACATTTACAGTCCGTGAATGTGAATTATGTAATAGAACATTTTACCCTAACAGTAATATCTCTTGTCTCTTTAAAATCTGCTGCAGTATAAAATATTGATCTTTCAATAAAACTTGATATATTCCTGATGTTGCAGATTATGAACTAAATTGTGTGGGAAAATTCTCCCTCCATCTTCTTCACTTCGTCTCACACAATTGAGGTAACTACATTGCAGCTGTATTTAAAAATAGTCTCAGCCCTGACGAGACTCTTTCCTCTTTTGATATGTGTTGTAAAAGTGTTGCACAAAATAACAAACCATAACAACCAAAAATATAAACATTAGCTGAGTTGCAAGTGTTGTTCTGACAACATTATTATTCTTATTTAATTTGCATGTCTGACTGTTCAGTTGTGATAAAACAGACATCCCAAAAGGCCCGACGTCCTCCTGCAGTTGCTGTTGTGTAACATGTTGCTGTTTGAGTTAAATATAGGGCTCTGATGCTTGCACACATATGATGCTTATCATTCAGAAACTGAAATGGGTTACATATTACGATTAACTTGAACTAAAATATTATTTATTTATTTTGGTGGGTTGCACCAAACGTAATGCTTCTGCTTCTGTAATTCACTTGTGTTTCTCATAGAGTCATTCTGAAAAGCTAGAACACCTTCCTGGTCTTACAGCATAGTAACATTTTAATAATTCATCTTTACCAAGACAAAACACACTTCTTTTATTTTTTATTTTTAGCTACACTGGAACACTGCAAACATATTCAATACTAAAACTATGATGATATATAACTCAACTATAATTTTATTCTAAAAACCCATGAAGTCACAACTAACACTATTAGCAGGTCTATAGCTGAGAGAAGGCTCTGGCTCTCTTCACGTCCACTTCCCTTAATCACACTATCTTTGCTCGAGCTCAGTCACTTCCTGTGGGTGAAGTCGTGACAACGTGAGACCAGAAGTTCACCATAAAATAAAGACATGTATACACATTCTGTGATGCGATAGGTCGACGATTTTGTAATTCAAGGTCATATATTGTCCGGGTTTGGTGAGAAAGACCATGACGAGACTCTTTCCTCTTTTGATATGTGTTGTAAAAGTGTTGCACAAAATAACAAACCATAACAACCAAAAATATAAACATTAGCTGAGTTGCAAGTGTTGTTCTGACAACATTATTATTCTTATTTAATTTGCATGTCTGACTGTTCAGTTGTGATAACACAGACATCCCAAAAGGCCTGACGTCCTCCTGCAGTTGCTGTTGTGTAACATGTTGCTGTTTGAGTTAAAATATAGGGCTCTGATGCTTGCACAAGTTAGATGCTTATTACTCAGAAAATGAAATGGGTTACATATTACGATTAAGTTGAACTAAAATATACACAGCTGAGCCACATTGGCCCTGATCCAGGTCACAGTGAAACCCTGATCCAGGTCACAGTGAAACCCTGATCCAGGTCACAGTGAAACCCTGATCCAGGTCACAGTGAAACCCTGAGTACAGCTCCACGATAGGCATCACTAAGCCTGGACCTGTACTTGCATTTATTAAAGTTCATAGTCGAGAAAGGTTTCTCACAGATATATGCTTCCAAAAAGGCACATTACCCGACTGATCACTTTTGTCTGCTCAGGGAAGGATGGAGGCAATTCTCTCATAAATGGTCCGGTCATGTCTGGTTTTCCTCTCTGAATTTATCTTTTAGATCCCTGTTGCAAGTCAATAAGTTCTATTTGCAACAGACTCAGGACTGAGAAATGACTTCATACTACAGATCAAGCTTCATGGGGTGTGTGCACATGAAACATTAATATTACAACAGTTGTTGTTTTCAAACAAAATATTTACTATATATTTGAGTCAAAATATGTTCTTTAGAAAAACCAATTATTTACAATGTTTACACAATGTGCATGCTTCAGTTTTGTTTTTTCCAGAACAGTTTTCAGAACAAGAACAACATATGTACCCTGTATCTGTGTGTGTACTATGTACTCTGTATCTGTGTGTGTACTATGTACTCTGTATCTGTGTGTACTATGTACTCTGTATCTATGTGTGTACTGTGTACTCTGTATGTATGTATGTGTGTACTATGTACTCTGTATCTGTGTGTGTACTATGTACTCTGTATCTGTGTGTACTATGTACTCTGTATCTATGTGTGTACTGTGTACTCTGTATGTATGTATGTGTGTACTATGCACTCTGTATCTGTGTGTGTACTATGTACTCTGTATGTATGTGTGTGTGTACTGTGTACTCTTTACCAGCACATGGTTGTGTTTTCAGTAAAACTGAACAGCTGAGCGGAGCAGAGCTGCCGTCTCTCTGTGGCCAGTGTTGATTTTTTTAGTACACTGCAAGGTTTTCTTTTCTCAGGTGGTAGTGTGTTGTCTGTCTGAATAAAAACCAGTGTATCTTTGCAGCGTATGTGGGTGGGTTGGTCCTCAGGGATTTCCTGAGTGTTCATTGGGTAGTTTCACACAAAATGTCGACTGACACCTGAATCAACAAATCACGGTGAAAGGTGGAGCTCGACGCGGACGCCTCAGGCTGTGTGCTCCTATGAGAGGCGCGTATGATCACTAAGGGGCCGTTCACACCGGACGCGACTTTTAAAAGCGCAGCCGCTTCAAAAACGCCTTGGCAAAAACGCGCCAGGGAAAAAAAATTAAAACAGCCCGCTGCGCCTGTGGAGCGGGCCTGCGTGCGCACCCGGGCGATAAAACTTCAAAATGGATTCAAGCAGACGTCGCGCTCTTGCCCTTGCTGTGTTGTGGGATGAGGAGGAGGAAAAAGCCCCAAAAAAGCGGAGATTTTGGGTTCACGATATAAAAAAAAAAAAGGAAAGAGTACGGCGAATACCACCATCTATTCCAAGAATTGTGTCTCGATGACGAGCGCCGTATGCTATTGCAGTAGTTTTTCGATCTTGAAATATAAAGTTCTTCGTAGTTGAAGACCGCTAATATGAATCCTTCGTCGGCAGTTGCCATTTTCTTTTGAAATTCCCGCTGTTCATACCACACGGAAACAGGAAAGAAGTGGTAAAGTAATGAAGCCCGCCTCTTGCTTGATCCGATTGGCTGCCTTGGCCGAGTGTGACATTGATGAGCTGTGCGACTCCGCGCAAGGCGCTTAAAAGTTGAGAATATTTCAACTTTTAGGCGCGCTGAAAAAACGCTAGAAAAACGCGACGCGCGGCATTTAAAAGGCGCGCCTGAAAGACGCGCCGTACCATAGGAAAACAATGGTTTTGGTAGCGACGCGTTTTTGAGAGTCGCGTCTGGTGTGAACGGCCCCTAACACTAAACTTTGATGTCAAGTAGGGGGCCACAAAACATCGGCTCGCCGTCCGCAATTGGCCCGCGGGCCGCGAGTTTGAGACCCCTGCTTTACAGTAACATCAATAATGACTGACCCTTTACTGATATCATTTATGTTGAAAGAAGATTTAAATATATTTCTGCCTTATGAGCATTAACACATGTTGTGTTCCAACAGTCTGGTTGTTTGTGTTTGTGTAAAAGGGAAGGAAGCAGACGCTGTGAACTCAGAAGCAGAAGTTAAAACTTCAGATCCAATTTATTTATGAAATTCGTCTTATTTTCACTGCATTTCCTAATTTCTCACATTTGCTTCATACGTTTCTCCTTTTCTCGTCACACAAAGTAAAATCATTTCTCAGAAGCAGAGTGACAGAGTGAGTGTGGATGTGAAGATGGGACTCACTTCAGTTTGTGTGCTGTGGCTTTTCTGTGAGTACTTTCTAGTTTAAATCATAGTTTTTATAGATACAACTTGTTAAGTACCTGAAGTTAATAGTTTCTGTCAGTTTCATGAAGTTTCTAACTTTATTTCAGTGATGAATATACTCCTCTACTGTGGACACGTTCAAGGTTTTTATACAACTTTCTTTCTTTTTATAAATTCACTCAAGACAATTCTCCACTTATTGTCACTCTTTAACACGTTATATTTATGTGTCCTGTTTAGTTCATTTATGATGAATACAAAAAAGAAAGTGAAGAGTGACTTTGACATTATTTCTTTGTGAAACTATTTCTTTGTGTTCTGATACCTGATGATTAATGTGTATTTGTGTGTATATTCTGAAAATGCTGCAGCAAGCTCTCCATTTCCCGTGCTGTTGGTTGTTGGTCTGGTTTGTGGAGTTTCACTGATTATTCTCCTGCTGCTGTTTCTGTGTTGCTACAGAAAGTCAAAAGGTGAGATCTTTTCCTTCTGATATTATTGATTACACTCTAATAAGTCAGACTCACAGATATAATGACATGTTCTGCTGTAACAATAGAACAATATGCAATATAAAGCCATGTAACAGCAAAAGCCTTTTTCTTCCAGAGTCCCGCCTCATGAGGTTGGTACAACACTCTCTTCTCTCATTCTGAACATAACAGCAGTACTTTACACGTTCCTCATTAAATACACTGTATTTACTTCATGTTCTGGCTCCACCAGGTCTCAGAGCACCAATCAGAGCCCAGCTACAGACCACATGACCAACCAGGTTGAAACTCAGGACAATACGTATGCTGCTCTTCTCCATGGTCAGCTTTTATCCTGATTCATTTAATAATGTATAATTAACTTTAACCCTGACATTTCCATTTCTGGTTATATGTTCAAGAAGATTACATAATTCATAATGTGGTTGAAATGACTGATATGACCGTGTCTTGATTTTCACGGCTCTGTAGGTGATTCTTGTGTCTATGAAACAATGAGAGTCTCTGAAGAAGCTGAACATGGTACAGTATATACTGTGTGTTTATCACAGAGCTGATAGAAATACTAGAATAAGATGATGAAGTGACTGATTGACAATTCCTTAAATTAAAAAAAAAGTATTCTGTACATCTAGGATGTCACAGATTCTGTGGTTGAGTTTAAATATATTGATTGCCAGAGTGAGTACTTGTATTTTATGTTATGAGAATAACATGCAATAGTTAAGATGCTTTTGTCCACCAGCAGTGTTTAAATAAAGGAGAGAAAATGGTATTTTCATGCATTCATCTGCTGCTTCTAACAGGAAAGAATAATGAACCAGAGTAGAGCGTTTACTCCAATGTGACGATGGGAACAGCTGCAGGTACAGACAAGTACAACAGACTTTGTTCTACGACTTTGAGTGTATTTCTTTATTACTTCCACCAGGAGACACCAATGGTCAAATACAACACTGTCAGTAAATAAGAGCTTTTCAATATTTTGTTTTCTTCCAGGTCAATAAAACATCTGCATGGACAGAACCAGTGGAATGGATGACAGCATGAAAAACCACGTCCTTGTCTTTTTGTGTCATTATTGTTTGCTTGTAAAGTATTTGACCTGGTCATGTTCTAATATAATTAAACAGGAATAGAACACAGCAATGTAAATATGATATTATTGGGAACATCGATTAAACTGCAGCTTGTTCCCAAATCCACATCCTGGACTTTTAAGTGTGCTGTTGATGCAATGCACAAATAAAAAGGAGGAGCTGTCTCATTGTGGAGGACAAGTTCATTCATTTCATATTCCAGAGACCCAGAATCACAAGAGTTTTGCAATCTGTGCAACATACAAAACTATTTGTCCTTAGACCCTCAAACTGAATTAGGAAAACTCCCACAAAAAAAATTCAAACAGGTAATTTTGTTTTTAATCACACATGTACAATTGAATATGTGAAACTGATATGCATTGGTCTCTTCATTAAGTGTAACTAGCATTTGCTTTTAAAAGTTTGATTAACATCTGGTGGCGTAAGGATTCCTTAATTTCCTGATGTGGGTTGATATCCTAACTGCTGTACTATAAATAATATATGCATACTGTTTATCATTACCTGAGTGTCTGTATGTTTTGTTGTTGTATTTGTGTTTTTTGCTATATGAACCTATGATTCTGAAATAAAAGGAATATATATTAGTACATAGGATTCAGGATTCAACTTTGTACAAGTACAACCAATGTTATATTTGGACACTGAAGGAAGCAAACATTCTTGCAAAGATTTAACAATTACATTTTTTCTCACACATGTTCTGGTTTAACCTCTTCACTGTGAGGCACAAAGCGGTGTGGAGTAATTACATGAAAATGACATAAAAGCAATTAAAAACAAAATGTGTGGCTTGCTGCAAAAAATTAAAGTAAATTGCTCTAGAAAATGGTCAAAGAGACAGATTTTCAAAGCACAAAACAAACAAAAAAAAATAATTACAAACAGTATCAATATATGTTAAAAAGGAGAAACAAAGACAGTGGAAAGTTCATTATATATGAAAAGTAATACACTTCTCTTCATGGACCTGGAGAGAGAAAAAACAAGCAGAGATAAAAGTATGCTTAAGATGTAGCTGCTTATAATAAAAAGACATAATTGTCAACGTGCACACTACATGGCAGCGTTATTACCAAGAGCTGTTCCTACTTTGACTTCAGAATAAACCGTTTCTTCCATTTCAGCAGGAGAGGATTTTCCTGTGAATGGAGAGAAGATGATCACATTAAATATGATACTGACACACATCATGTAGGTGAAGGACAAACAACCACACAGCAGAGTCTTTACATAAGTAGTTGATATATGAACAGTTTTCTTCAGTAATGCATTTACAGTAGACAGTAGTGTACAAATACATAAAACAAGACAGTGTAGTGTTTTTTAAGCTTAGTTTGGTTAGGAACCTTCCTAACTGAGTGAAATGACCCAGAAGTACCTCAGTGGCCGCCATGATAAGTGCCGGTCGAATTGTCCAAACGCAAAGGAAAGGAGCTTCAATGCTTCCTAACTTAGCTCCTTTAGCATAGGAAACACTGGACCTTCCTTTACGAAAGGAAAGGACATAATGCCGACCCACAATTCCTTGCGGCGGCAACTTTTAAAGTGACGTATCATTCGGCCGTTCACGAGAACAAACGATCATGACCGACAAACGCAGATCATGTAAATAACCGGTGCTAGGAATACTTTCAATAATCTGTTAAACCGGCTGGCAAAGTACAAACGTTACGTTGCTGAAAGCTGCTGTAAAGTGATGAAACTAATGTAAAGTGATGAAACTGCTGTAAAGTGATCAAACTGCTGTAAAGTGATCAAACTGACGTATTTGATATTCTCTCTGGTGTTGAACTGCAGCTTCAGCCCTCACTCTTTTATTTTATTTCAGTTACAGAAGCTTTAATGAAAGAGTTAAACTGGACGAGCTCTTCAGTCTGAGTCATGTTTCTGATTATCATCTTTTTAATCAACTATTTTGTCACATTACAATAAAACATATCAAGTCAACACGAGTTGTGTGGTGTTTCATAAACTGTTGTCTGCATATTTTTATGATCAGATTATAATCTGCATGTAAATAAACCATAACAACACAAAGGGATCTGAGACACACATATACACACATCGTTTGTGGGATAACGTATTTATTTCAGCGTGTGTCAATTATTGGATGCCTGGAAGAACTCAGTTCGACAACTTCTCTCGTTCTCTAAATTTATTTACTAAATGATCACAAGTAAAGTAGCAAGCGCTGCAATTGCAAAAGCAGTGAGTGGTACAGCCAACATGCAGGTTGGGCAAAGAACAACTGCCCCACCACGGAAGTGGGGCCTTTCATACACAGTTTATCATCACAGGTTCGTCTCCCCTCGTCCTAACATCTGATTCGCTCTGTCCTGTCAAGAGGAGGAGAATCCCGTGTTCTCATCTTTTCTCACAAGACTGGAACACAACGACCAGTCTGCTTCCAAAATGTCAATATACTGATAAACAGTTGTGGGTGTTGAAGTGCGCAGGCGTGTGACTAACTTCCCTTGGGAACTGGACATTTCATAGACACAACAGCTGCATAGCTGTGTTATACTGACCTCGCTAGCCTGAACTTTAATAGACATGAAGAGTAATACAATGAAGAATATCTACAGAATATAAGGATTTATATTATCAACATTGTAGTTTCACCGCTGTCTGCAGACTGACGTCACTAACGTCGCCTGCCGTCTCTCTCTCTCCAGCGACGCGAGTGAAACGGAGCTTGAAATGTGACCAAATGTTTGTTGGTTTTCTGTCCCTGAGAAATATCGGTCATCTTGATGAACATTGTTCTATTCATTCTCACTTAAAGAAGATGTCTCTGTTCTCTCTCTTACTGGAAACTAGTTTTGATTAGAAAGGCACGCGACTCTGCTGGGACCTGTTAGCAGCTCACCTCTGGACTTTCATTGAATATCTTTGTCCAACATTACATGTTGAAGCATGAAGCGGTTCAGATGAACCAGAAGGCCTTTCAGTACCACTCTCTACCACAAGGGGGAGCTCTTTATTACCTGTTGTGTGAGTAAGCAGGTTGTGACATCAAGTGCTCTGTACTTTAGCTATATGTAAGACAACATTAATAATACACAATAACTGGCATGATTCACACAATAATGTAAAATAAAGTATTTATTCTTTCTCAACATTTCAAAGAATTTTGAATTATAAAGGAACCTCATACATCACATCTTAAGGATGAATATTGTGTGCACGGATTATTTAAATAAAACGTAATGCACTCGACAAACAGAATATATAGAAATAGAGATGTAGGCTATAGGTCACAATTTAAACATTACGTACATTGAACCTTTTCTGGGAGGATATTTTAGCAAACCTCTTGGATTCATTGAATACCCCTGTATATATATATACATATATATATGCATAAAGCAAACAAGGCTTTATGGGGGGGTCACTGGTTTTGAGTAATATTTTTATTAAATTATTAATTAAATATTTGCATGTGTTTGTATGTGTGTGTTTGCTTGCTTTGCCAACACATTTGATTCAGTGTGTGTGTGTGTGTGTGTGTGTGTGTGTGTGTGTGTGTGTGTGTGTGTGTGTGTGTGTGTGTGTCTGAATGGAACCAGCAGGGTTGCATAGTCCGGGCAGTAGCTGCTGGTAGCCACATGTTATGTGTCGTTGTAATACTTAACGCTGGATTGTTGACTATTCGTCTGGATTCCAGGCGAGAAGCAGCTCTAACGAACGAGCCTAATAATCATCAAGCTTCCGGCCTTCCTCCTGACGGAGCGAGCAGCAGGAGCAACTGTTTTAAATGATGAGTTCCTGTTTACGACAATAAAGGATGATGAACTAAACGGGCCTCTCTTACTTCCACGTGCAGCTTTAAAATCATGACATCACTCTTGAATTAGTGTTTGGATAATTGAACGTTATGAGGGGAAAGATAATATAATGTGTGTGCAATCCCATGAAAATATATTTTACTTTCAAACAAATGTTGAGGTAGTTTTTAATTTGATTTGTTTGCAGCATTTACATTTTTTTTTACCTTTACATTAATGACGTGTCCACTGAGTGTCTCTGATGTGAAGGTCTCTGCGTTTTTAAAGCTTCAGTCTCTAAAAACGCATAAAATCAGGTGAACTTTATTTGGGTAGTTTATTTTGTATGGAAGACTACAATATCTGTCAGCCTTTAATATGGGAAATACGTTTAAAACAATGTAGGAAGAGTTAAAGTGTCTCGTTAAAGATGCGCCGCATTATGTTATGTTGAATGATGATGTCTCAATGCAAGACAACAACACAACAACACAACAACACAACACAAAGCAGCGGCTCATCACGTTTTAATCCCAGAAATGAATAAAAAAGTCTCCACACTGCAGGAGGTTTGACCCTGAAGAGTTCATTATGTTGCAGCTTCATTTCTTCACTAGAGGACTTGTTTCCTGTTGTCCTCCACATTCATATTAGCTATAAGGACAACATTATTATACTAACGTCACTATTTTAATATAATTCACAGATTCAGTTACAAATAAAGAATTCTTATCAACATTACAAAGACATTGGAAGCCTCATACAACCCATCACATCTTAACATATGCATACTGTGTGTAATGTGTGCGTAACGACCTATAGAATACAAACAGGTAGAACTGTAACGTCATAGCGAGATGCTGCTCTCACCTGAACAGGTATGCAAATCGCTCAGAGAGCCGCTGCAGGAGCAGAGATCTGATTGGCTGCTGAACTTGAGGTAAGCAGGACTGAAACCTTCCCATTGGTTCTTTTGTTCTTTTCTCCTGACTCAGCGTTTAGTCTTTGCGCTCGTCGTCTTGTTTCTCTCACGCTACGAGCCTTTGAGGTCCAACGATGATTAAAGGTGGAGGGGGGCGGGGTCACTGGTTTTGACTTATATGTTTTATTAAATCATTAATAAAACATATTTGCACTACACTAACCTGTGTGTTTGCCTGCTTTGCCAATACATTTCATTCAAATCTTTAAAAACTTTATCATCCTTTGGTCATGTGTGTGTGTGTGTGTGCGTGTGTGTGTGTGTGTGTGTGTGTGTGTGTGTGTTTGTGTGTGTGTGTGTTTAAAAGGGGTATATAAATAACCAAAGTTTAATTCATCAACAACAGATCAGATCTCTTTGATAAAGCTGCTTTAAAGGCTTTCCTCGAGGTCGCGTTCAGGTTCCTCGTTCATGCAGCCTTTTTTTTTTTTTTTTTTTTTTTTTTAGGGCTGCACGTTGTGCCGGTGTGTGGATGTGAGTGTGAATGTTTTGTCTGTCTCTATATGAGCCCTGATAGACTGGCGAGTACCGATCCGAGACCATGTGATTAATAAATGAGCTCTACCATCAGGCTTTATTCAGACATTTATTTAAAACAATGTTTGTAAATCAGATTTTTAACAAATTAATACTCCGATATTAATTGTATTGTTGATTGTTATTCAAATAATACATCTTCAAAATTCATCCCTGTTTATGGCTGTTTACAAGTCACATGGCGGGTTGATTTGACTGAAGGGAAATAAGACAGATCCTGCGGCTCTGCAGTTGTTTCTGTCACCTTTTAAAACAACAGATCACATCCCTTTGTTAAAGCTGCTTTAATGTTTTTAAATGAATGCTCTTAATTGTTTTACAATCTTGTTTTCTTCTGCATTATGTTTTGATGCGTTTAATGGTTTTATGTGAAGCACTTTGAATCGCCTTGTTGTTAAAATGTGCTATACAAATACACTTGCCTTGCCTTGCTCATTTGCATTACAGCACAATCAAATCAAAGGCAAATCAAAGTCAAATGTAACACTGAGTCAGTGAACATATGGTCCCTATCTACAGAGTGTTAAAGTTACACTGAACATAGTGTTAACATTTCAGAGTCAATTCAACTCTGGTAAGAGTTCATATTGTTATTTACATTTGACTCTAACAAGAGCTTGAGGGACTGTCACACAGAGTCTGTTGTTTCCATCCACATTTTATTTATTGGTCTTCTTTATTCGACCTTAAAACACACTTTTAATGTTTTCTTGGCGGATTTATGGCCGTTTTGTCCCAGCAGGTAGAGGGGGTTGACCGCCCTGTGCTCTACATCAGCCGGAAGCTGTCCGAGAGAGAGGCCAGGTACAGCACGGTGGAGAAGGAGTGCCTGGCCATCCGGTGGGCGGTCGACTCCCTGCGCTACTACCTCCTGGGACGCTCTTTCACCCTCTGGTCGGACCACGGCCCCCTCCAGTGGCTACACCGCATGAAAGATACTAACGCCCGGATTACTCGGTGGTATCTAGCTTTACAGCCTTTTAATTTCAAGGTGATCCATAGGCCGGGGACACAGATGGTTGTGGCCGACTTCCTCTCCTGCTCTCATGGGGAGTAGGTTAGGCCGGATGGGGCCCCGGCCTAAGACGGGCGGTGGAGGTATGTGGTGGCGGGGGCGTGGTTATGCTCAGCTGCAGAGGGGTGTGGTTGTGGGTGGCTCGGGGGACGGTACCTGGAAGAGGTCTGATTGGCCTCAGCTGTACCAATTGTTTGTTTGTCCCTACATAAGCAGGAGACTGACAACCAAAATAAAGCTGTTACGAACCTGGAACCCTGGTGTGCTGTGTCATTGGGCTAAGGGGAAACTCACTGGGGTAACGGGAGCTCGTTACACCCCCCTACCTGCTGGGACAAAACGGCCCCCAGCCCTCTGTTTGATGCATCAGTCTGCAGAGTAAAGGGAAGAGAGAAGTTAGGCGTGTGAAGGAGTGGTTCCCCACAGAGAGCCTGTTTTACCTCCTCAAACGCCAACTGGCACCGCTCCGTCCACTGGACCGGATCTGAGGGACCTTTCCGGGTCAGGTCAGTCAAGGGGCTGGTCAGATCTGCGAAGTTCAGGATGAAGCGCCTGTAATAACCCGCCAGCCCCAGAAACTGCCTCACTTCTTTTTTTGTCTTGGGCCGCGGGCAGGCTGCGATAGAGGCGGTCTTGTCCACCTGAGGGCGCATATGCCCGCCGCCCAAGTGGTACCCCAGATACCGTACCTCCCTCCATCCAACTGCACACTTCCACGGGTTGGCGGTGAGCCCAGCCTGTCTCAGGGACTCCAGCACCGCGCCCACCTGCTGCACATGCTCTGCCCAGGTGGTGCTGTGGATGATTACATCATCCAAGTAGGCGGCAGCATATGCAGCGTGCGGACGCAGCACCCGGTCCATGAGGCGTTGAAAGGTGGCTGGGGCACCGAACAACCCGAAGGGAAGCGTGGTGAATTGGTATAAACCCAACCATCTGGTCGCTGCGTCCCTCAGTTGCTGTGCATGCGTGAAGGGCCGGTCATCGGGTCCCAGCGTAGCCTCACGGAACCTCCGCCGGTGGGCCTCCGGGGCCAGACCCAGCCGATCCATGACGGCTTTACGCACCTCCGCGTAGTGTTGCCGGTGGCTGTCCCATGGCCACTGTCTGCGCCAGTGGCCTCTGCATAAAAGTGAAAATTTGCATTTGGCACATTTTGACCGATACTGTTTATATAAATTGTGTATAAAAGTGGTCCTTGGACCGAACCCTGGGGCACACCCTTTATTACTTTAATAGAGCTAGAGGTGATGCCTTCCGCCTGGACACACTGTAAACTGTTTGATCAATAATTTCCAAACCAACAGACAGTTTGTTCTGACAGTCCAATAGTAAGAAGTCTATGTTTCATTATTGCATGATTGACAGTGTCAAAAGCCTTTGACAAGTCAATAAAAAGGGCTGCACAGTGGTGCTTGTTGTCCAAAGATTCAATAAAACTGTTTACTGCCTTTAATGCTGCTGTGATTGTACTATGTTTTTTTCTGAAACCTGATTGATAATCAGATAAAATATTGTTTGAGATTAAAACCTCCTTAAATTGCTCACTCACGAGGGATTCTAGTGTCTTAGCTAAAACAGACAGTTTGGAGATAGGCCTGTAATTGTTTAAAAGTGTGGGGTCTCCTCCTTTTAACAGGGGAAGAATAAAGGCAGACTTCCATATAAGGGGAATTTCATTTGAGACTAAAGAGAGATTAAAAAAATATGCTAAAGGGGTGCGATAAAATCAGTAGCTAACTTTAAAAAATATGTTTCTAGGTTGTCCGGACCTGCCGGTTTTCATGTGTCTAAAAGTGTGAGGGCTTTGTGCACCTCGGTGACATTAACGGGCTTAAAACTGAAGGACTGTCTAACAGTTTCCTGACGACCAAAACAAACAGGGGATTTCTCATGTAGATGGTTTAGAGTGCTCATTAAAACAGTCGAGCATTATGGCTTTGTCAGAGATGTCATTTGAGTCCTTCACAATGCAAGGGGGAAGCTTGAAGGATATCTTGTGAATCTGCAGGTTGTCTTCTTTATAGAAATCTATTCTGTTCGTCTCTAGCATGAAGTTAACAACAACACGAGCCACAAAGTTGTGTTTGGAGCATGTACTTGCATATTATTGTAGCCCAGGCTCTGCTGTTTAATTTGGTGTGCAACATTATTATATTCGTTCATTATATTCATACGTGATAAGTCCATTGTTTCACACAAGGATTTAGGTTCGAGGTTTTTTATTTGCCATTTGTGCATAGACCAACATTCCAGACACATTGGAAGTCTTGTGCAGGGCTCTCAGAGTCAACAGTTTAGGAAAGAAAAACACATTATAATAAGAAAGAAAAAAACACAAGATATAAAAACACTATACATAAGGTGGTAATATGTACATTTTTAGATACAGTTTTAAAATCAAGTTCTCGATAAAGGAGAGGGCAAATGTTAAATAACAGTAATAAATAGGCTCGTCCTGAGTGCTGTTCCTGGATTGTGAAAAGAGCGGAAAGGGGAGAGTTATAAGAGAATATTGCACATTTTGAGAGGTGGAAGAAAGTTATGTGGGGATATTGCACAGTTAAAATATTGCACCTTTATCAGAATGTATATGACACATGATCCTGTTTCACAGATAATAATATATAACATATCGCACATGGTAATTGAAGTGAGGTAATGTTGGCTTATTGTTACACATATTTCAATAGTTTTGTTTTGCCATCAGTCTGACTGGCAGGGAAGAAGCTGTTGAAGAAACGTGTTCTATGAGTGATGATGCTGTCCGCTCTGCTGTGTCTCAGGTTGTTATCTTATTGTTGTGCTGCAGGTTGAACTTGTGTTCCTCAGCATCCTGCTGCCCACTGCTGCCATCTGCTGTCCACCCCATGATGTAAAACACATTGTTGATACACTTAAAAGTGATATTTTATCCCAAAGAGAGCTTTGTTTACAATTGCATAGGTTTTTAGATCAAAGCAATTTACCTGATGGTTCAAAGTTAAACGTTTCTTCATTATTTCTGTCCCCAAAAGCATGACTCAACTCAACTCGAGTCGGGGTCCGAGCAAAGTCAGGAAGTGATCACTGTCTACAGCGTTTTATCAACCGTGACTTCCTCTCTGGACAAGAGCGGCGGCGGCGTAGATACAGAACTACACGAGACGACACAAGAGACATCGACTTCACAGTATGTCACCCTGGAGGAGGAGGAGGACATCAACACTTTGTACAGTGTGTTCTGTACAGTGTGCTGCAAATGCCAAAAAAGTCACAACACCACCAATAGTCGAAGAGATGGACACAAGTGAAAGAAACCTGAATGATGATATGGACATTCCTTCCTTTATGGATTAGGCAATTGTTTTGTACAGTGTTTTGGTTTTGTGGTTTTTGTTTTCTTTCAGTAGAGGAATGACCTGTGTGACCCCAGCCACTGTGCAGTTAAATGAGAAATGTCCTCAGAGGACCACTAGGGGGTGTCACACTACCCCAATTCAACCTGAACAAGGCAAGTGCTCCTTTTTAAGTCTGGAGCTCAGGCTGCTGGGCCCTATTTTTCGTAACCTGGCTTACTGAGTTAGCGGGCTAATTGTCAGGATAAGATGACGTAGGTCAGGCTTATTCAGTTTCTCGAAGCAAGCTTAGATAAATCACCATAGCAACACAGCCAAAAATGTAAACCTGCTCCCGGGCAGGCTAACTGAAATTCACTGGATAAGCTGGCCACTCCCACCGGACAAAAAAAGGCAGCTCACTTCCTCATTGATGAAGGAGCGATATTAGTTATATTAGTTTTATTGGGAGAGAGTTCTTTGAGATCACCAAGATCCGTTCTCACATCATCATGACTTCCTGTACGCGGCGCTATAGATTCTGCCTTCAAGGAATCATTTATTTACGAGACCTTCTCGAGCCGCGGACACTGATCACCACAGGCGCAGCCGATCGCCCGTCTCACAGACAGAGACTCTCACCCGCTGCATGCCGCGCTGTTCTTAAGTTTATTTAGCGCTTGAGAAACTTATGGATGTGTTGAAAGCTCTCATAATTATATGACAGTGTTATTAGTACACCATACATATCATTATTGTAGAACGTGATTAAGGTGGACTCATGATAAGAATACAGAGAATCACACACAATTTCTTTTCACTGCTTCAATTGATTGAATTTCTGATTATGAATAATACATATATACTGATCCACCCATACACATATTCAAACTCCTAGTTATATAGAAATATACACATACATGTATATACATATAGTACATGATTCATACGCGCATACAGTACATATATCCTCATAAGTATATATTTATTCGTAAATATAATCTGATTGATCTGGGTGATGAAGCACTTAAAATTTGCGGATACATTTTCCCAACACTGACACATTTAACTTGTCTGATATATTTGCGGCGCTTATGTCTCGCAGCGGGGGCGGAGTTAAGCTGCGTTCAGGGCAACAATGTTACAAAAACGTTGCGAATAGTCACAACGCGTTTGCTGTGAATGATTAAGGTATTGACTTCCTCATATGTCTTCATGATCATCTCCTGCTTCTCATCGGAGGAATAAAAAGAGGTTCCTCTGAGTTTATTTGGCATTGTACTGTTAGAACATCGTGGTGTCAGTGCTCGATTATTATCCCTTCTGAAGAGGAGCGGGCACGCGCATTTATCCAGAGGATTGACGTCTGGCTAGAATTAACGAGACCGTTTCAGCGCGGATCAGCCGTGAAGAAACCAGGTTAGCCTGATGTCAATCATCTCGCTAATTTAAGATGGAGATTAGGACATTTGCTTGACTTTGTTTAGCCAGGTACGAGAAACAGGGCCCTGATGTTTAATCAACTGGTACTGGAGAAGATGTCCCCTCTGCCAGAGCGTGACCTTTATAAACCAGGTTGCATTTCTTTAGAAAGTCTCCTCCCATCACCTGAGCAAATGATCTTATGAAACAGCTGTAAAAAAAGAAGAAGAACCACAACTGAAAGTGACATGAAAATTGTCTTCGGACAACATCTCTTTTGGGTTTCACAAATCAGGTGGCAAATGCTGCAGTAGTTCACTGCAACGTATTATTGTGATTGTTGCAACAACAACAACAACAACAACAACAACAACAACAACAACAACTGACATTTTTAACGTTGATTTTGCAGCCTTTGATTTTAAGCCTGTCAGAAAGCAGCGTGATCCTACAGCCAAGAATTAACTTAAGTTTAAATACAAACAAAATGCATTATGAGAAAGTAATGTACATAAACATTGTGTCAGTTTTTTTATAACCCCTCTCTCTACTTTATTGTTGTATTTTGGCATTTTGCACTTGAACAATGTTGAATGAACATGTTTGGACACAGAACTGAAATATGTGTCAACCCGCTGTACTTTTCCAGCACCTTGCGGCAGGATATTTATTGGGTTGATTAGACATTTAAAAAATGACATTTAAAGTCCTGTAATAACCATTTAAACTTGAATTTAAAATAACTAAGTTATGTACAGATAAGTAACGTTAGCACTCTAAATGTGTTGAATAAAGCAAAAAATGCCCTACAATTTTAGTCACTGTAATTTATTTTATGAAGTTATTCCAAATCATTTTAACCAGATATTTTGTGAGCTTTTATCAATTTCACCCCAATAATCAATACATATAAATACAATTCACCCAGATATTCAGTAAATACAAATCAAATGTCCCCAGATAATTAGTAAATATAAATCAATTCAAACCAAATATTGACCAAATGTAAATCAGTTTTGCTTGAGAAATGGATTTGGATTTACTTCTTATTTGTGTTAAAAGTTTGTGAATTTATTCAATATTTTGGAATCAAATTTGTAGAACGTAAAATGTATTTAATATATGACATGTCACATTGTTAGTAAACATGTTTTAAGTAACAATTGGTCACATTCTCAAGATGCAAATAGAGGAGCTAAAAGTGACACATGAATCATCTGCAGTAGCAGATAGTATAATCGTTTCTGACATTTATTTGGCAACCTGTACAAGTCCTCACTTTGGCGCCATCTGGTGGACACCGGGTGTCGGTGGGATTTTGAAACACTCAAGTGGAAGTGTTGAATCATTTTATTGTTAACTCCACGACGAACAAACACACAACTAGTCACAAGTTCTTGGCCTCCTGGTTCTGCAGACTTTGGATGTGTTCTTTTTACAACCTGGGCACACATCCCTGATGGAACATCTCATCAACACAGAACCAGGCCAGAACTTAAAACCTCACATTGTGTGTCAACAGAGGTTAATATAGGAATAATATTGCATTATTCCTTTGCCTTAAAACTTCCAACCCTTTTTGCTCATTTGATTTAATCGAAGCAGGGTTTTAAAGTGGTGTTTGTCTTCATTTGCCTTATCAGCTGAACTATGCTGTCTTTTTAGCGCAGTGAACTGTAGAGCGATGAAACGTGTCGTGAAATACTGTATGCTTGATGCTTTGCACCTTTATTGTTTTAAGCACTGACATAATCTTCCATCTGAATTCGTGTCTGTCTGCTCTTACAGAGGGATTTCTGGAATGAAAGTAAAGAACACCACTAGTTAAGTCATCTAAATGCCTCGCTTGAAAATATTAATAGTATATAAACTACAGTGAGCACTGTTTTTTAAATTTATTTTGTATGTAAAAGTCGAAAGGGATTATAATATATGTATTGTTATTCTGCTGTATCTGTTGCTTTGAACTGGAGTTTTTTTTAGTTTCAGTTTTGCATACTATACTATCATTCAAATCATATTTGAAAACAATAAATATAAATATTTATTTAAGATCTCACAGACAAACTAAACAAAAATATTTGACCACCTATGAACCTTTCATTTGTAAACATTGGCCTTTTACGTAATCTGTAGATTGTCTTCAGTTTATTCACCTACAGAGACTGTTATATTATCAGTGTGCCGTAGACAAGCCACATTTCTTGATTCCCTGTTTTTCTTTTCTACCTCTCAAAGAAAGCAGAGGCTCATTTGGTCTTTGACTAATGATACAAGAATAATTTGGCAGGTGGAAGTGCATGACATAACAATTTATTTGACAGATTCATGCAGCTTGATATCTGACACAGAGCACATCAAACATTCTACATTTTATTTGTGTCTAAAGTGAGATAGTTTGTTGACCTTTGAATGGTCTGCACTTTAGTGATAAGTGTAAACAGTAACCACTGGACTCAAAGCAGGAAGTGCTGAATCTTAAGGTGTGCTAATCTGCATCACTAATCCTCAGGATCAACATCAAACCATGTCATGTATTCATTTACTCACAACGGTTCGTAGTTTGTCGTATTTTAGCTCATTTTTTATTATTATGCATATTATGATAAATAACAAAGCTATTTGTTTTGCTGTAGTCTACATAGTGATGTGAAATGCAGAAGAATTAAACAATTCAATGGTCAATCATATATTGTGTTTTTATTGCTCAATATGCATTTTTTTTATTACATATTGAGACTTTGTTTACTCTTCTTGAGCTGAATAAATGAAGATGCATGTTGTTAAGCTGTAGCTGCTCCAGTGGCTCACAGGAAGAGAGTGATGATGGCTGAGGATGCCAGCAGGAGGAGGACACTGGAACCAGTGGGTGTGGCGCCGTTACACAAGTCCGTGGAACAGCACTTTATGGCATCAATACAAAGTTTACTGTTCATGCAGGACTTGGTGGTGACATCTGATCGAAAGAAAATCAGTTTCAACAACAATGAAAGCCACCAGGCGTTGAGCACAGCAACATACCGGCTCAGATAATCTATTTAAAATGTTTGTTTTCTGGAAGAACCACTCACCGCCCACTGTGACGTTGGCACAACGGTCAGAGCCGGCGGGACAAGTTACCTGGTCAGCGCAGGTTTGGCCTTGACATGAGTAGCAGCTGAGTCCACATGCTGTACAGAAATACAGAATATATAACACACACACACGTTTTAAACATACTCAAAATCTAACGCTCATTGTTTTATGCATAAAAGAATATACAAAATCCTACTGGAAACTATTCCAGCAGGAAAACGAGCAAAGAAACTTGGGAGGAAACGGCAACTATGAAATATGATACCCTAAATCAAAAAAAATTAAATAACCACACCCGACAAAAAAACAAAGCAAATCCCATTACAAGTCGACTAGACTGATAACTGTTCTTACCTGCAGACACAGTCACAAGCAGGATCAGAGCTCCATAAAAATGCATCTTGAACAGACAGAAAGAAACTGATGTTATTCAACTGCGTACTGGAGAAGATGTCCCCTCTGGCAGAGCTTTCCCTTTATAGTCCACCCCACCCACCAGAATCAGTTTCCTTTCTTTAGAAAGTCTCCTCCCATCCGCCTGATCAAATTATCCCATGAGAGCTGTAGAAAAAAAAAAAGAGAACAACAACTGAAAGGGATCTCTTTTGTGTTTTACAAATCAGGCTGTATTCTGTTGATTGTTTGACAACAACAACAACAACAACAACAGACATTTTTAACATTGATTTTGCAGCCTTTGATTTTAAGCCTGTCAGAAGGCAGTGGCAGTCATTAAGTTGAAGTAAAAAATAAATAAATATGTAAGTTGCACGTACAAGTAAAAGTACATTTTGGACACAATCATCCTTTTCAGAGCGCTCTAGTAAGTGAGCAAATTCTCTCGGGCCTGTTATTTCTTACCTGTTTGTTGAACAGTATGTATTTTTATATATATATATATATATATATATATATATATATATATATATTAGTGCTGTCATATTAGCGAGTTATTAACGGTGTTAACGCAAACCAATTTTAACGCCGTCAATTTTATTAACGGCGTTAACGCATTTTCATTTTTTTTCTCGCGAGCACCACGCCGGATGTAGCTCAACCGGAAGCAAAACAATAGGCACGCCGTTTGGGCTTGGAAGCTAGGCTAACGTTACGTTTTGAAATGAATGAACGGTGAGCGCGATACGGCAAAATGAATGATAAGACGCTAATGGATGGAAAGTTTACTTTCAAGAAGTTGTCAGATGGTTCCCTTGACAAGACCAAAGTGGTATGTGCCATTTGTCATTATGAACTGAGCTATCATCGTAGCCTATCCAGTCTGAAACACCACTTGATGGCCAAGCACACAGCTGATGCTAACTCTGCGCCCCCTCGTCATAGCAGACAAGAATGGATGACTTCGGACAGAAACACATGGACACCACAACGAAGAACAAACTTATTGCAGCCATAGCTAAATGGGTGGCTACTGCGTGTAGGCCTGTTAACGTTGTGGAGGACGAGGGTCTAGCTGATATAATACGCATCGCATCCAACGACAGGACCTACGAATTACCTTCGAGAGCCTGACTGCTATGTTCACAGCTCTCTCTCTCTCTCTCTCTCTCTCTCTCTCTCTCTCTTAAGCCCTTGTTAACCTGAAATGTACACTTTATAATTTTATTTTGTAAGCCCTTGTTTACCTGAAATGTGCACTTTATAATTTTATTTTGTAAACCCTTGTTTACCTGAAATGTGCACTTTATAATTTTATTTTGTAAACCCTTGTTTACCTGAAATGTGCACTTTATAATTTTATTTTGTAACCCCTTGTTTACAGCAAGCCAATCCACTTTTTCATGTTGATATGAGCATTAAAATGAAGAAAAAAAAATTGCGATTAATTGCAATTAATCGCGAGTTAACTATGACATAAATGCGATTAATCGCGATTAAATATTTTAATCGTTTGACAGCACTAATATATATATATATATATATATATATACATATAATTCATAATGTTTTAGGACTCACAAACAGAATGTATGTAGATGTTAGAGCTGGAGGAGGTCAAGCACCTTTTAATGACTTCATATACTGTTGATAGTCCTTTAAAGTTACTAGTAGCCCACTTGAGTAAATGTACTTAGTTACTTTCCAACACTGGCAGAAAGACATCTGAGTGGTTCTGTTATAAATTATGCATTTGCGTTAGAACTTGCATTCGTCTGATTCATTAGTCATCGCTACTTTAAAGAGGATGTCTGTTTGAAAGGCCTTTAACTTTCCGTTTAATGCAGTCTGGTGTTGCGTTGTATACGTTGACAGCAAGAGGCAGGTCGTGGTGTCACTCATCCTGGTCATCCTGGCCCTCTTGACCGTTGCATACAGCTGCTCGATCTTGCCCTGCAGCGACCACTTTACCGCCATACCCATTATCTACTTCCCCATTTCCTGCATTAGTCATTTCCAGTCACACACTGTAGCCTGGCGTTCTCCTTTGCATCAGTCTCAGCTTCCCAGGCCTCTGATTCTGCCTGACCTAATGGCAAGAATCAAGTTTCAAGCTCGTTCATTCATTGGTAGCCACAACCATTACAGAGAAGCAGCCGTTGGCAACGAACATCTTTGATCTTTGGGTCCCAGCAACCCACGCTAATTCAATATGTAGAAGAAAACCAAGCAAGTACAAACAAAACTAGAATATAAGCCATGAAATAGTGCAAGTTAAAGGATAAGGTTGTCTTTTCTGATTGCCACCCTGTTTTCTGATTCAGGTAGAGTTAAGTTTAATCTTCAACTCTGATAATGAAGATGGCATCCAGGAGGCCAAACGTTTCCCTCACAGCAAGTCACATTTTCACATGCTGAGCTGGTTTGTCAGCGCCTGTGATAACCTGCCACAAACATTGAGGGAACTGTAAACCAGTTTACAAAAACACATATAGACTTGTACAATCGAAACTTTAATGTGAGAAAAACAGTTGGTGGTTTCCTGTCACATGTGGTTTGAGCCAAAATTCTCAAGCTCGTTGCTCTACAAATGTCCACTTGTGAGGCACAGTAGATAGTCGAGTTCAATAGCACAACTCTGAGACAGGTGGTAGGCAAAGTTCTTTAGTGGGGTATTCAGGCAGGGGTCAAAACCAGGAGATCAGTCAAACAAGCAAACAAATCCGACAAGGGGCAGGCAAAAATCCACGGTACACTAGACAGTAGAGATGGGCAAACAATACCGGAGCTCCGAAGCTTGTGTCGGTCTAATGAACCGCTGTGTGTCGGCGCAAAGTGTCGGAGCTCGTATCAAATGACAACTGTCACGTGACTGATGACGTCCGAAGCTTCGGACGTCACTGGTGCTTCACGAAGCGTTTCATTAGTTTGACGCGTTTGACAGCTTGAACGTTTTGGCACCAAACTCTGCTTCATAAGATGCCTCAGTGTCAATCAACAGTGTGGGGTTTGAGAGCGGAGATAGCGATAATTGTGAGTTTTGAGAGAAGAGATAGTGAAGATGGGGAAATTGTCAGCCAGAAAAGGAGCCGCCTGAAGCCCAGCACAGTGGAGAAAATATTATTTCTAAATAAAAATCGGTGAAAAATACAATGTTGCACCAATCACTGCCACTATCACCATGCCCATGTTCATAAGCACGTTCCACTGCCACTTCTATGACATCTTACCTCACTAAAATGAGCTTGAAAGGACACATAATATTTATAATCTGTTGACACAAAATTTTAGAGCGATAATAATATAAAAACAATCATAAATGTCTGTTTGGTCTAGTGGGTTACGCACATTTAAAGTAACCTTTTCCGCTCTGTGGGTAGAGGATCGAATCCCGTCATGAACACCTCTTCATATTATTGACCATCATTTAGTTTTATTGCAATGTAAAAAACGACAGAAGCAACATCGATAATGTTTGTATATAACATAAAATCCGTGAATGAACACGCAGCTTTAATTGACTTTTACTGCAGAAATGTGAGATTGACACATTGAGGTGTTATTCTAGTGCTTCGGTCACACTGTTAAACGGCTGCTTTGACTCCAGTCGGCCACCAGATGTCGCTGTTCTTCTTCAAAGTGAAGCCCCGAAGCTTCGAATCATTTTCGGTACAAATAGGAAGAAAGCCTCAATGCTTCACAAGGCTTCATCCGCCCATCCCTACTAGACAGGCAAAAACGGGGTCAGAACAGGCAGGCAAAGAGAGGGATACGCTGGAGAGTTTGGCACAAAGGACAAGACAATCTGGCAGAGGACACGTGCAAGTGAGGGGACCTAAATAGTGAGCTAATGAGGGAACGGGCTGCAGGTGAGATGGGTGTGAGGGCCAGGTGACGGTGATGAGGGGTAATCAGACGTGGGTGGTAGGATCTGGAATGACAGGAGAGTGGTTAGAAATGACAGACAGGATGAAAAACACTTAATATGACGGGGAATCCGTGACACCACTGAACAAACGAGTGGTTTAGAACTGCAATCTGAGCGTAAGTGAAGTTGTTTTCACAGCTCAACTTCTTCCTTCAAAAGTGAGAACATTATCTGATACAGTTATGAACTCAGCTGTGACATGTGAATCATCCACAGTAGCAGATAGTATCATCGTAACTGACATTTATTTCCCCCAGATGACGTCTCCCAACGACTCTGAACAACCTCTGGCTCTTCCTCTGATCCTGTCATGACTTTTTGATTTGACAACATGTGCTTGAAAATAAAAATGTAAATTTAAGTTTAAAATGAGGCTGAATGGCGGCACCCGGTGAATATTGGAGAGGTTTCAAAAGCTGGAGAGGTGAGATCATGTTATTGTTAACTCGACGACAAACAAACACACAAACAAAAAGCTGCATCTATTTTTGCCCCCACAGCCCCTCAAACAGCCTGAGTCCACCATTGGCCTGGACATAAGAAGGTTCACTATACTTATTATACTCATTATATTCAGTGCATTTTATTGCATTTCCCCTATATTTGTGTGCATGTTACCCATCTTCACTTTAAAATAAAATAATCCTATAGTCCCGTGCAATCCTGTTACACTGGTGGAGAATGCGTGCATGAGGACCCTATGGTGGCGTAACAATCCAACAATGGAGGATCTAGTGAGAGAGTTGGTGCGTATTTCTTCTGAACAGCAGACTACACACATTGATACAGGAGCAACGACAGCAGCAACGACAGCAGACGTTCCTCAAGCGTTCACTGCAGTGGCGGCCGGCCAATAGAGGGCAACGGGACTTGGCCCCACCCACCTTGAGCCACCAAAAAAATAAAATAATAATAATATTCATTATAAAAAATATTATAATATTAATAAATTATACAAATTGTCAATATTTGTGTTTTTGAGCTAGTGAATATACCCAGTAATATTTGTAAAATAGGATATCTGCGCAAAATATCAGCTTTTCCTGCTTGTCCTCCTCTGCTCATGCACCTCTCAGCTGCTCCCGTGCACGTCTCTGCTGCTCGTGCACGTCGTGGGGCCAGATCAACCGGACTGGTCGGACCTACCAGACCGAAAAGCAACACAGATTTTGGTGAATCCTTTCTGTGCCTGAGCCGATTTAAATACTTCTTTTACACTACTCTGTAATGTTGCACGATACTAAAAAGGTAGCGCGGTACCCGTACGTTAAAAACGATCCGATTTTGCATATTTTTAGTATTGATACTTTATTAAAATATGCGGATCAGAGCGCACTCACTGCTCCCTCTCTCTCTCTCTCTCTCGCAGAGACGGGGCTGTTAAAAAGTCACCGAATGCTGTTCACCTCCCTGCCTGAGGGGGGTGCTGTGATATGCTTTGCCTTGTGCTTTTTCGTTCATTGCAGGTAATTGGACGGCTACTTAGGAGGGAATCTGTGGGGGCCGGCTCTCTCTCCAGCTTCCAACCGGGCCATGCTGCACAAGAGGAATCCTTGGGGTGGTGGGGTTAGAAAGTGTGTCGGTAGGGGTGAGAAGCCCTTTTTGTAGGGATGGGCGGATGAAGCCTTGTGAAGCATTGAGGCTTTCTTCCTATTTGTACCGAAAATGATTCGAAGCTTCGGGGCTTCACTTTGAAGAAGAACAGCGACATCTGGTGGCCGACTGGAGTCAAAGCAGCCGTTTAACAGTGTGACCGAAGCACTAGAATAACACCTCAATGTGTCAATCTCACATTTCTGCAGTAAAAGTCAATTAAAGCTGCGTGTTCATTCATGGATTTTATGTTATATACAAACATTATCGAAGTTGCTTCTGTCGTTTTTTTACATTGCAATAAAACTAAATGCTGGTCAATAATATGAAGAGGTGTTCATGACGGGCTTCGATCCTCTACCCACAGAACGGAAAAGGTTACTTTGAATGTGCGTAACCCACTAGACTAGACAGACATTTATGATGGTCTTCATTGTTTTTTTATTATTATCGCTCTAAAGTTTTGTGTCAACAGATTATAAATATTATTTGTCCTTTCAAGCTCATTTTAGTGAGGTAAGATGTCATAGAAGTGGCAGTGGAACGTGCTTATGAACATGGGCATGGTGATAGTGGCAGTGATTGGTGCAACATTGTATTTTTCACAGACATAGAAATAATATTTTCTCCACTGTGCTGGGCTTCAGGCGGCTCCTTTTCTGGCTGACAATTTCCCCATCTTCACTATCTCTTCTCTCAAAACTCACAATTCTCCTCTCTCAAAACTCACAATTATCGCTATCTCGTCTCTCAAAACTCACAACTCTCACTATCTCGTCTCTCAAAACTCACAACTCTCACTATCTCTTCTCTCAAAACTCACAATTATCGCTATCTCCGCTCTCAAACCCCACACTGTTGATTGACACTGAGGTATCTTATGAAGCAGAGTTTGGTGCCAAAACGTTCAAGCTGTCAAACGCGTCAAACTAATGAAACGCTTCGTGAAGCACCAGTGACGTCCGAAGCTTCGCACGTCATCAGTCACGTGACAGTTGTCATTTGATACGAGCTCCGACACTTTGCGCCGACACACAGCGGTTCATTAGACCGACACAATCTTCGGAGCTCCGGTATTGTTTGCCCATCTCTACCTTTTTGTTTAGCCATGTTTTCTGGTAGGGAGATAGGTAAGAGTCTTACCTATGGGTAGATGAGGCCTCATGAAGCGTTGCGGCACATTACCCAAACTGTATTGATACTGTGTCGCTCAATACTGGCACCTGCTGGATCTTAAAAATCATTACAGGCAACCTAGTTGACAGGCTCAACTGACATACTGATTTAATGACCTAGTATATACAATAATATAATTTAAGTTATTGTATTTTATATTGTATTATTGTATATCTTAATTTAAGTTTAAAATATATTTGATATCTTTATATCTTTAACATGTGAATGTGAGGATGCTTATGTACTTGTCTTTGAGGCAGGGAGGGGATTTTTTTTTATACATTTTTATTCAAAAAAAGAAGTTGTTCCAATGTCTTGGCATTCAGGCGATTACGTTTCTTTGACGCAAGTTCTCCAGCTTTAGAGAACACCCGCTCACATGGCACAGATGAGGCTGGTGTGCACAAAAATTGTAGGGACAGCCGGAAGAGGTTTGGGTATGTGTTCTTTTGGTTGTCCCAATATTTCAAAGGATCCTGGGACCTTGGAATGTTGCCCTCTACCAGGTATTTCTGAACCTCAATGATTGCATCGGCTGTGACGTTGGTGGTCTGCCTGCCAACTTCCTCATCCAGGTGCTTCCACAGGTTATCTAAAAACAAACAAATTGTCATTGTAGTACATGATTTGAAGCAAATAAATGCACAAATAAACTGATAAAACTGAATAACATGCCTTTCATCATGGGGATGACCTTTGACCCTGAAACTCTCGTCTATTCAGACAACTCAACTGCAGCTTGATGGAAAGGAGCAAGCACAAGAAGTGTTTCTCCTATGATGGTAAACTCATCAGCAGTGAGGCGAGGGATTTTGTGGATGAAACCATGTTTGGTGCTCGTCGGTCACAAGACACTTTACTTTATTAGTTATGGCCCAGTCATCCGTCATGCCCCTTGTGACTCGGGCCAAATTGTCAGCAGTGTGACTTTGTGGAAAGTATTGCACTCTCAACACAGATGTACACAACTGCATATTCTCATTAATGTAGTGACAGGTAAGAGACAAGTAAGCCTCCATGTTCACAGATGTCCACATGTCAGCTGTTATACTCACTGCCACAGCTTGCTGTACTTCCATTTTCACTCGTTCTCGTTCCTCCTCATATTTTTTGGCCACCATTTCTTTGACAGTCTGAAAATGAAGTTAAACCAAAAGCAAATCAATATATTGAAATGAAATATTAAATGAAGTGGATATATCAACTACTTCTCTAGACATTTTCTATACAAACCTTTCTGGTTGGCAAAACATATGATGGCTCAAGGACCTGAAGCAGTTCCCTGAACCCCTCACTCTCAACAATGCTGAGGGGTTGGCAGTCCTTGAGAATGAAATTGAGAACTGCCTGGTCCAACGCATGCTTCCTGGAAGCTTGATGGTCAAAAATGAAGTAATAAAAAAAAAAAATGAATTAATTATCAATAAAGTGACCATGAGGAAGTAGTAAAATGTCTGTATACCTGTGTTTATTATTGGTGTATTTGTGACCCCCTCATTTTCATGCCTCGCTCTGTAATGCCTCAGCATTGACGAGGTACTTTTATTAATGTAGGACAGTTCTGTCGAACAAATGCGACATTTAACCTGCAGAAAATAAAATGAATCATTTAAACTAAGAGTCACTTTGAAACGGATTTGAATTCTGATAGATCAAGCGGAAACTGAGAGGAACAGGATGAAACAAGGAAATAAAAACAAATACCTTATTTGCCGATATAAGATCAAAATGGTCCCACACGACGGAAAGCTTTCTTTTTCTTTCGGGCTCCATGGCTTGAAGGGAAGAATTGCGCTTCAAAAGATCTGTGATTCTTTTGGCAGAGATGCATCCCGCTCACCCTGAAGAATTTGTGACACCGGGTGAAAAATAAAAACATCATTGTACTATAAATTGCCTTGGCAATAACAAAGTATCGTTATAAAAGTATCGTTTTAGCGGAAAAAAAACAAACGATACCCATCCCTAATTTTAATATAATGAATTGTATTAATAAGATGTCGTTATTATGTCAAAGTGTTGTAATAAATGTTAAATATTTAACTGCAAAGTAATGCGTGATACCTTTTTTTGCCACCAGCCGCCACTGGTTCACTGGCTTCTCCCCTTTGTGCTGCTGTATGGGAGACGCAAAGCCTCCCAAATCTACCGTGTCTGTTTGTGTGTTTTATTCAGTCAATCATTACAATACAATATTCTACATAATATACAAAACAGAAAGACTGAAAGGGTATAGGTAGAAGCAAAGAATGCTTATATATTCCTATCCTAAATTATTATTATCAATTAAATCAGATAATTAATTTGAAATAAATAAAAAATACACATACATACATACATACACACACACACACATATAAACACATCTTCCATATACATACATTTCAGTCACACTTGTAACCCTCAATTTTTTTTAAATGAATAATCCTTTTGAAAAGCAAAAATGAGTTGACCGTTCTTACATTTTAGCGTTGTTCCATAATTGAACTCCTATAATAGAAATGCATCTTCTTTTAACCCCTTTTTTAGCTTTTTGTTCAATAAACTTACATGTTAACCTGGTGAAAAGGTATCACGGCCAAGATACGCTTCTGTGTTGTGGTTCCTTTGATGTGTTCCCCTCTTCTCCAGACAGTGGAGCTACTGAAGTAGCATATGGGCCTTCCTTATCAAAAGCACAGCTACAACAAAACCGGGATCTGGTTCCGCAGAATTTGGATGTGTTCTTTGCACAACCTGATGGAACATTAACACAGAACCAGGCCAGAAGGTAAAACTGCACCCATGCAGGATACCCGAAGCAAGAAGGGCAACCATTGAGCAAGAGGTCCAGAAAATGTTGTCTCTGTGCGTGATAGAAGAATCCTACAGTGAGTAGGAACCCCTAAACCAGACAAAACCAACAGATTATGTAATGATTTTAGAAAATTAAAGGACATTTCAAAAGTTTGATGCTACGCCCAGGGTGGATGAGCTGATCGACCGGCTCGGAAGTCCGTTTCATCAGCACCTGGACCTGATAAAGGGATAGTGGCAGGTACCTCCTGGCGGAAAGCTCAAAAGAGAAGATTGTCACACTGATTGTGTATGTGTCTCCTGATTATTCATTCCCTTCACCTGCCCTCAGCCACTCCCATGTGTGCCTCCTGATTGTTTATGCCCTACACCTGTGTTTCCCCTCTCCACCTGAGCCTCGTTGCCTGTCTTCCCCTGTGTATTTAGTCTGTGTCGTCCCCGTGCCTGTTGCAGGATTGTCTTTCTCTGGTCCATGTCGTACTCCTGCAGTTTTTTCCCGTCGGCAGTCGGGCTCATCAACAGGGCCCGGGTCCCCCACTGTCTGACTCTGTCACCCCCAGGACTATGTTTTCTTTCTTCTTCTTACCGGTCACTTCCCTGCACACTTCACATTTAAACACTCATGCCACTTAACATACACTTTAACTTAAACACGCATGTCACTCCATTATCCACTGTATCCATTATCAGCCGCTTATCCGGGGTCGGGTCGCGGTGGCAGCAGGTTCAGCAGGCCGGCCCAGGCTTCCCTCTCACCCGCAACACTTTCCAGCTCATCCTGGGGGACCCCGAGGCGTTCCAAGGCCAGCCGGGAGATATAATCCCTCCAGCGTGTCCTCGGTCTTCCCCGGGGTCTCCTACCAGTTGGACGTGCCTGGAAAACCTCTAATGGGAGGCGTCCAGGAGGCATCCTGACTAGATGCCCGAACCACCTCAGCTGACTCCTTTCGACACGAAGGAGCAGCGACTCGGCTCCCTCCTGATGTCCGAGCTCCTTACCCTATCTCTAAGGCTGAGCCCGGCCACCCTACGGAGGAAGCTCATTTCGGCCGCTTGTATCCGAGACCTCGTTCTTTCGGTCACGACCCAGAGTTCGTGACCATAGGTGAGGGTTGGAACATAGACCGTCCAGTAAATGGAGAGCTTTGCCTTCCGGCTCAGCTCCCTCTTCACCAAGACGGACCGGTACAGCGCCTGTTTTACTGCTGCAGCCGCACCGATCCGCCTGTCCATCTCACGCTCCACCTTACCCTCACTCGTGAACAAGACCCTGAGATACTTGAACTCCTTCGCTTGGGGTAGGCAGTTTGTCCCCACCTGGAGGGAGCAATCCACCGGTTTCCGGCAGAGCACCATGGCCTCAGATTTGGAGGAAACCGGTGGATTAAAGAACGTTTTAGATTATTTATTTTTCTCTAACTGGACTCCTGTTGTCTCCTCCTGCACTTGGGTTTTCGCCCCACCACACCCGGTCGTGACAAAGATGGCCTGCGCCATTCCATCAGGACTGTATCAGTGTACCTTTTTCATTATAAATCAATATCTGCTCAGTGTAGATAACCATAATGTCAGGCTAAACACGGGGAAAAGAAAAGCAGGTTGAGCCACTAAGATCTCTCTCAAAAATGGCATAACGCCTCTGTTGTGGCTCTGTTGCATAACGCCTCTGTTGTGGCTCTAAATCCACAGCGACGGAGAACAGCCAGGCATTTATTTTCAGAGGGAATAACTGTTTTTTAAAAAGACAATGGGTTGTAAAAAGAAAAGACTACTTCCTCTGGCCTGCATGGAGGCCCAGCCAGCTTCCAGACACTGATGGACTACTCGTACTATGGTTGCTTCATCAAACCTGCCACTGACTACTGCGCTGACATTATCTCCTCCGTGCGATCCTGTTACAATATATTCACAGCATCTTAGAGATCATTTGAATGTATTTAAATGACAGACAGAATTCAGAGGACTTCTGCCTCCTTTTGATCAACATGTTGTGTCAATTGATTTAATCAAAAGCAGGGTTTTAAAGTGGTGTTTGGCTTCATTTGCCTTATCAGCTGAACTATGGTGTCTTTTCAGCGTAGTGAACTGTAGAGCGATGAAACGTATCGTGAAATACTGTATGCTTGATGGTTTGCACCTTTTTTATTTTTGTAATCACTGACAAATATCTTCCATCTGAATGTCTCTGTCTGCTCTTGCACTAAGCTAGAGTGAGCACTGTTATTTAACTATGTAAAAGTTACTATAAATACTGTATATAATTGTAAAGGGATAATAGTATATTTCATGTTCTGCTGTATTTGTTGCTGTGAACTGAGGTCGTTGAGTTTCTGTTTAGCATACTATGCTATCATTTACATCTTATTTGACTTGTAAATTAAACGGCAACACTTCAAAAACAAATATTTATGTAAGATCTCACAAACTAAACTAAAATATTTGACCAAATATGAACCTTTCACTTGTACACATTGGCCTTTTACGTAATCTGTAGATCGCCTTCAGTTTATTCACCTACAGAGACTGTTATATTATCAGTGTGCCGTATACAAGCCACATTTATTGATTCCCTGTTTGTTTGTTTGTTTTTCTACCTTACATTTCATTTAGCTGACACTTTTATCCAAAGCGGCTTACAATAAGTGCAATTCCACCATGAGTACAAACTCAGAACAACAAGAATCAAGAAAGTACAATTTCAATAAAGTTAAACTACAAAGTGCTATCAGTAAGTGCTACTAAAGTGCTACTAAAGTGCTACTAAAGTGCTACTACGGCGCTACCTTCCTTATTCAAGGTGTAGTCGTACCTCTCAAGGTGTACCTCTCAAAAGAAAGCAGAGGCTCATTTGGTCTTTGACTAATGATATTTTGGCAGGTGGAAGTGCATGATGAAACCATTTATTTAATAGATTCATGCAGCTTGATATCTGACACAGAGCACACAAAACATTATACATTTTATTTGTGCCTGAAGTGAGATAGTTTGTTGATCTTTGAATGGTTCACACTTTAGTGGTAAGTGTAAACAGTAACCACTGGACTCAAAGCAGGAAGTGCTGAATTGTAAGGTGTGCTGATCTGCATCACTAATCCAACCTCAATCAACATCAAACCATGTCATGTATTCATTTACTCACAACGGTTCATAGTTTGTCGTATTTTAGCTCATTTTTTATTATTATGCACATTATGATAAATAACAAAGCTATTTGTTTTGCTGTAGTCTACATAGTGATGTGAAATGCAGAAGAATTAAACAATTCAATGGTCAATCATATATTGTGTTTTTATTGCAGGCAGCTTTTACATCTTGAGACTTTGTTTACTCTTCTTGAGTTGTACAAATTGTGTATGAATGAAGACGCATGTTGTTAAGCTGTAGCTGCTCCAGTGGCTCACAGGAAGAGAGTGATGATGGCTGAGGATGCCAGCAGGAGGAGGACACTGGAACCAGTGGGTGTGGCGCCGTTACACAAGTCCGTGGAACAGCACTTTATGGGGTCAGCACATAATGCATTGTTCATGCAGGACTTGGTGACGAGATCTGATGGAAAGAAAATCAGTTTCAACACCAATGAAAGCCACCAGGCGTTGAGCACAGCAACATACCGGCTCAGATAATCGATTTAAAATGTTTGTTTCCTGGAAGAACCACTCACCGTTCACTGTGGTGGTGGCACAACGGTCAAAGCCGGAGGGACAAGTTAACTGGTCAGTGCAGGTATTGCCTACACAATTGTAGCATCTCAGTCCACATGCTGTAGAGAAATAGAGAACATAACACACACACACACACACACACACGTTTTAAACATACTCCAAATCGCATTGCTTTGTGCATAGAAAAAAAAACTTGAGTGAAAGCTAGGAAATATGACACCCTAAATCAGTTGGGAAAAAAAACACACCCGACAAAAAACTAAACAAATCCCATTACAAGGCGAGACACATGACTAGACTGATAACTGTTCTTACCTGCAGACACAGTCACAAGCAGGACCAGAGCTCCATACAAATGCATCTTGAACAGACAGAAAGAAACTGATGTTTAATCAACTGCGTAGTGGAGCAAGATGTCCCCTCTGCCAGAGCTTTCCCTTTATAGTCCACCCCACCCAGCAGTATAAGTTTCCTTTCTTTAGAAAGTCTCCTCCCATCCACCTGCACCTCTACGGTTTGCTGATTGGGTGATGTCATTTAGAAACCAACTAAAAACATATGTTTACACTGGCATTTTTTTAAATACATGCTCTATGACCTGCTTTATATCTGTTTTTATTCATTAATTTTCTTTATTTGTTTTACTGTGTTTTTTATTGCACCATCTTTTAAATGTGTATTTTATTATGTTTTCTAAACTGTTGTAATGTTTTTTGGCCCCTGTTATGGTCAATTTGGTTTAATCCATGTGTCTCTCGACTCCTGTACAGCACTTTGTGACCGTTGTCTGCGATAAGTGCATTATAAATAAACTTTACTTACTTACCTGAGCAAATTATACCATAAAACAGTTGGAAAAAAAAGAACAACAACTGAAAGTGACATGAAATGTGTCTTTGGATAACATCTCTTTTGGGTTTTAAAAACCAGGCTGCAAATGCTGCAGTAGTTCACTGCAAATGATTACTTTGATTGTTGCAACAACAACAACTGACATTTTTAACTTTGATTTTAATCTTACGTTTTTTTTTCTACCGCTCAAAAGAAAGCAGAGGCTCATTTGGTCTTTGACTAATGATACAAGAATATTTTGGCAGGTGGAAGTGCATGACATAACAATTTATTTAACAGATTCATGCAGCTTGATATCTGACACAGAGCACATCAAACATTCTACATTTTATTTGTGCCTAAAGTGAGATAGTTTGTTGGTCTTTGAATGATTCACACTTTAGTGATAAGTGTAAACAGTAACCACTGGACTCAAAGCAGGAAGTGCTGAATCTTAAGGTGTGCTGATCTGCGTCACTAATCCTCAGGATCAACATCAAACCATGTCATGTATTCACTATTTGTTTTGCTGTAGTCTACATAGTGATGTGAAACGCAGAAGAATGAAACACTTCAATGGTCAATATTGTGTTTTTATTGCAGGCAGCTTTTACATATTGAGACTTTGTTTACTCTTCTTGAGTTGTACAAATTGTGTATGAATGAAGACGCATGTTGTTAAGCTGTAGCTGCTCCAGTGGCTCACAGGAAGAGAGTGATGATGGCTGAGGATGCCAGCAGGAGGAGGACACTGGAACCAGTGGGTATGGCGCCGTTACCAGTGGGTACGGCGTAGTTACACAAGTCCGTGGAACAGCACTGCATGGGGTCAGCACAAAATGTACTGTTCATGCAGGACTGGGTGGTGAAATCTGATGGGACAAAATCAGTTTCAACACCAATGAAAGCCACCAGGCGTTGAGCACAGCAACATACCGGCTCAGATAATCTATTTAAAATGTTTGTTTTCTGGAAGAACCACTCACCGCCCACTGTGACGGTGGCACAACGGTCATAGTTGGTGGGACAAGTTATCTTGTAAGCGCAGGGTTTGCCTACACAATTGTAGCATCTCAGTCCACATGCTGTACAGAAATACAGAATATAACACACACACACACACACACACACACACACACACACACACACACACACACACACGTTTTAAATATACTCCAAATCTCATTGTTTTGTGAATAGAAAAAAAACATGAGAGAAAACTAGGAAATATGATACCCTAAATCACGGGTAGACTGATAACTGCTCTTACCTGCAGACACAGTCACAAACAGGATCAGAGCTCCATAAAAATGCATCTTGAACAGGCAGAAATAAACTGATGTTTAATCAACTAGTACTGGAGAAGATGTCCTCTCTGCCAGAGCGTGACCTTTATAGTCCACACCACCCAGCAGTATCGGTTCCTTTCTTTAGAAAGTCTACTCCCATCCACCTGAGCAAATTATCCCATAAAACAATTGGAAAAGAAAGAGATGCACAACTGAAAGTGACATGAAATTATGTCACTTTTGGTTATTGTCAAAATTCTGGGCTATGACACAGCTAAGTCCTGTATGTTCCTATACTTTGGTAATATGACAACAGATACTGTGTTAAAGGAAGACAGATATCTGCTGAAAAGTATGCTAGCAGCTAGTAAAAAGGCTATTACAAAGAGATAGCACACAATAGATCCACCAACACAAGATGAATGGTTGAAAATTGTGAGTGAAATATATGAGATGGAACTGTTAACCCAGAGAATAAGAGCTCAAGAGGAGCAATGTCGTAACAAGTGGGAGGAATGGACGATGTTTACACGTCAACAATAGAGAACAAGAGGACTCGTCATGTTTTTGAGAGGACAGAGCAAACTAGACCCTTTTTGTTGTAGTTATTATTGTTTGTTTTTCATTTCTGTATATATGTTTTTCTGTTCGCAGTAAAAAAAAAAAGGCAAAAAAAAAGGCAAAAAAAGAAATTTGTCTTCGGACAACATCTCTTTTGGGTTTTAAAAATCAGTAGTTCACTGCAAAGTTTTACTTTGATTGTTGCAACAACAACCACAACAACTGACATTTTTAACAATGATTGTAATCCTGTCAGAAGGCAGTGGCGATCCTACATTCAAGATTTAACTTAAGTTTAAGTAAAAAAAAAACTAAAAGTGTATTATGAGAAAGATGCACGTACAGGTAAAAGTACTTTTTGGACACACTCATCCTTTTCAGAGCGCTCTAATAAGTGAGCAAAGTATCTCTGTTGCCACCATGGCCTGTTATTTCTTGTATGTATATAATATTTGTGGAAAAAAAAATACATTTTAATTAAATATAATTAATAATGCGTTAGGACTTAAGCAGCATTTACTTAGACGTTAGAGCTGGTGGAGGTCAAGCACCTTTTAACTACTCTATGTACTGTTGATAGTCCTTTAAAGTAACCAGCAGCACAAATAAATATGTATTATTCTACATGGTTTTGTGCTGTAAATCAGAACAGAGCATATTTATTGATAGGATATAGTACATAAACACAGCAGAATAATTTGTGGAGTCAAAAAAAGACTGCATGAGTTGTTTTTTCCCCAATTGCTAACACACGTTCTTGATGGCTCAAGCCTGATCCCTCTGAAAGCCCTATTACATATGAAAAGATGTATTGCTATAGGGTGCTCCGTGATTCTATTAGTTCTTTGTATAAATTGTGCTCCACCCTGCCACACCCACCCCTTTTGTGTCGTGTATGTGGTAGCATCCACATGTAAACCTCTCAGTACATTCAGCACTTTAAAGCTGCAGTTTCCCAGAGGCGGAGGCTCTATCGCCAGTGTTTGCACAGGTCTACTGCTTTGTGTACTGCTTTGTGTACTGCTTTGTTTGCTTTTACCTGCAGTCATTCGAGCTGAACCATGTGATCTCTGATGAAGGTCATTTAGACCGAAAGCTAAAAACAAAGTGTTCTTTGCATAGATTTAAGTGTGCGGACATCTATTCTACCAGAAGGGCAATCAAGTGACTTTATGTCAGATTCCTGTCCAATTCTTATAGAGAGAAGCACATGCAGTGTGCTGCAAAGTTGAGTTTCAAATTGGGTGTAAAGCAGAAAATGTTCTTGAAACTAAAATACTAGTTTGAATGGAACATGTTTATATATATATTAATCATGACAGTTGAGCCAAATTTTACAGACATGTGCGTGGTGTCTTGATATAAGGTGTGGTTAAGATACAACGAGTGGTTTAGAATCTGAGTGTAAGTCAAGCAGGACATGTGGGTTAATGAGTTACCGATTGTGTCTTACATACCATAATCACAGTGTACACAACTGAAACTGTAAAATCTCCCCACCCGTAAGACATATGTCTATCCTGTCATAAATGTCTTTAAATGAAATCATTCATTTAAAGCACAAAAGAAATCATGAACCCTGTCACCCTGCTCCAACTTCCAGAGGCCATTACCTTTTCTTTAGGATCTGAAGTAACTGCTAAACATTAACAACTTTGTGTTATAACCTGAAGGCAAAGCACACGATGTCCGGACAGAGTCATAACTGGACCAGATCTCCATTAAAACTGCATCGTGAGCCGAGAGAGAAACCCACTTTTGATTGTAGAATTGTAATAGTTTATTATGACTTACTCTTGTAAGTAAAGAATGTCTATGTGTAAATTACAATACATAAGAAGGATATAATAATCAATTAAGCCTTTTGACAATGTGTATTAGTAACATAGTAGAAAGTCATTGTTAGTTTTTTATCACTTAGAAGTATTTCAGGTATCCATGGAATGTGTAAAACAAGATGGATACTACAGTATTATTCAAGATGGATGCCGTACACTATAGAGCTGAATAACAATTCCTTTAAGGGAACTACCTCGTTAGCTACACAGGAGGGCGGAGTGAGGACATCAAGCGCCGGAGTGCCATCTCTGAAACCGGCCCGAAGGCTTACCCGCCTCTGTGAAACTACCAGCCAATCGCACGCTGTAAAACTAACCCAATGAGAGGCGAATACGTCCGATGTGCCGACTAACAAAACAAAGCGTGACCTGTTGTTCAGTTAACTGTTGCGGTCTAATCCGTATACGGTCTGTGGACGTTGTGGCTTATGCACCCTCAGCTGAGAATTTGTATATTGAATCACCTTTGAATTTATTAAATCTGTTTCATTATAACTCATCGAATCCGGAACTCTTCTTCGCGTTCACCCAAAGATTTTTGAACATAACATGAACTAAAAGTGACATGATAATCACCTGCAGTAGATAGTATTATCGTATCTGACAAGTCCTCACTTTGGGGCCATCTTCTGTACCATCTCCATGTAAGAACCTACCTGCAATGTTGACCGAATATTTTTGCACAGACATTCATGATCCCCAGATGATGTCTCCCAACGACTCTGATCAACCTCTTCCTCTGGTCCCGTCATAACTTTTTGATTTGAGTCAAATATTTCGCCAACTGTGTAATGGATTGCCGTGATTGTTTGCAAATGCTGAGCATGGTCCCCAGAGGATGAATGAAAGGGAATATGGTGATTCTATGACTTCTCCTTTAGCGTCAGCAGCTGGTCAAGGGTTTAACTAACTGGTGAGATAACTCTAGTGGAGTGATGGCGTCCCAAACATGTGCTTGAAAATAAAAATGTAAATTTAAGTTTAAAATGAGGCTGAATGGCGGTACCCAGTGAATATTGGAGCGGTTTCAAAAGCTGGAGAGGTGAGATCATTTTATTTTTAACTCGAGCTGCATACTCCAAACTCTAACCAGTAAGACTTTGAAGTCAAAATGTCTCACAGGTTAGATATTTAAACGAAAGGTCGTCTCACTCACTTATTAGAAACAGTTTTTGTTGTTTACAATCGGAAAGAGAAAGAAAGTGCTGCATTGACAAAAACAAGATCCCACAGCGTCAGAGAGAGAGCGTGATCATGGCCGAAGACACCAGCAGGAGGATGACACTGGGACCAGTCGGTGTGGCGCTGTTACACAAGCTCCCTTCACAGCAGTCCATGGCACCGGTGCACACTAAGCTGGTTTGGCAGCCCTTGGTAACCATGGTATAACCTGCAAAAAAGAGGAAACCCTCAGAAAACCAGGTCACAAAACACATGGTGGGTATGAATGCGGCACTTGTGGCCTCCGCCCAGGGACCACGGATGAAAAGGATAATTTTTAGCTATGTGCATTGGCCCTGCTAATTAAACAATACAAATAAAACACAATGTTAACTTGAGAAATGTGACAGAGCAACTTACCGTCTACTCTGAGAGAGAAACAACGGTTGAAGATGACAGCACAAGATTTGGTGTCGGTGCAGGATCGAGGGTCGGTGGCTGTGCAGGTGTAGCATCTTAATGCACATGCTGGACGCGGAGACACAGACACATCAGGTCACGACCCATATCACACATCACTTCTTCTTCTCCTTTTTATTTATTTATACGATTTTTTTTTTCACCAGTTTTCACACAGTTTTTGTTGAGTTGTGGGTGTTTTGCAACAAGTGTCTGATCACTGCATTTTGAGCGGAGGGAGATGGGAAATGTCATGTGACGAGAGTTCCCGTCAGGCCGGTGAAGCCCAGACGGAGCGGCCCGGTGACCTACTGACCACGCGCTCTCATTGGGCAATGCTTTTCTTTTTTCTTGCCGTCTTTTTTTGCCACTATGAGGTTAACCAGTGAACACTAAAGAAAGTCACTGCTTTAGCACACAGTTTCCACACATAGCCACAATAATACAACATGTTTACACTTTGCAAGGATTGAACCGACAAGATATGACGTATTAATGTATGTCTTTTACTCTCTCACCAGCTGCTGGCTGTCGCCTGTCCTTAACAGTGGTGTCAACCATCTCATAGTCAATACGGATGTTTTCCAACATGTTGAACTATTTTCTTTTTACCTTCAGACACCACTTTCTTTTCAGATTTTGTCATAGAATTTTAAAATCCCAGCCTTTGTAAAGTGACAATATTCAGTCAGTGCACATGAAGCTGTTCTTACCTGCAGACAGAGTCACAAACAGCACCAGGACTCCATAAAGCTGCATCGCGAACGCAGAGGAAAACTGATTGTTTATCGGCCAAGTGAGGGGAGGACTGGAGAGAAGCCCTTCCTGCTTACAGCCTAACTTCTTCATTCGGGACTTGGGCATTTGCATTTCCTCACAAAGCCTCCTCCCAAGTGACCTGAATAACGTCACCCCTAAAGCGACCTCATTATCCCAGAGAGAGCCATGCACTTTTATTGGGATGGGAAGAAAAGACAAACACGTAAAGCTGTTGTATGAGATAATCTCACACAGTAGAAAAAACAAGTTCATATTTGTGTGCAGGCTAACTTTACACATGCACCAAAGCTAGTCTCTCTGTCCTCTTGTCTTATTTCTGTCTCGACAGAGGCACTTTCTCTTCCTTATTGTGGTTCTCAAAATAGATAATTCAAAACCACTTACTCAGGTTCTAGAAAGAGTGAACATCTGGTACTGAATAGAGAAGTGGAAAACCAAGTGGCCTTTCTTTCTTGGTTTCAGTCAATCCCAGTGTCACCAGGTTGACATGCTGCACACGACCAGGTTAGAATATGGAGGGATTAAATGGGATAACACAAAATGTGTGTATGTTTATTGATCTTTATGATGTTTTTATGATTTTATGATTTTATGATGAGGCCTATTTATATATTTGATCGTAACCTGTGTGTTTATTACTTTTTAAGATGTTTTTGTTATAACCATTTCTTTCCTTTAGTGATGGCTTGTTATATCCGGCCACAGGGACTACGGTTGAAATTTAGCTTTAGCTAAGACTGACACATTTACCCCTGGGTTGATTGATGTGTACGGTCCCTGTTCAAATAAATAAATGAAATGAAAAAAATCAAATGAAAATTATTTAAATTTGTTTTTGACAGTTCAAAGAAAGTTGCAAAATCTTAATAGCCTCTCTTATGGGAAATATTATTCTGTACCAAACTCATCAGGCAAGTGCTTTCTTCAAAATGCATCTGATTATATCATAATTGTGTCATAATAATCATTCATTATTGTTTTTCTTTGCAATAATCTTTATTAGGTCTAGACTGCATATGAAACCACTGGCTCAGGTTCAATACACGAGACCGGAAGTTATATATTAAGTTTCACAATAAAAGCGTTACAAAATGACGTGCCGAGAGTTTATGTAGCTAATCTGTGACGTCTGTCACAGATTAGCTACATAAACTCTCAGAAAAAAATAAAAAAATAAAATAAAAAAACAACACGTGTTTTATGTCAAATCGGACTCGGTGTGCAAACAAGCAAAGGGTTGCGACCCGTATCCTGGATACATTTCCACCACATTATCTAAAATCAGTGGATTGAGTTTGTAAACAGAAACGCAACCGGAAACCGTCCAAGGCTCTGATTGGCTGGACGCTAACCGCGTCATTTACGCGCCCGCGTGAGCTCAGCACATGCGCCGCTATGTTTAGGAAAAAGCCGGGGACTCGGCTGAAGCCGCTCACTGCGCAGGTCCGCAGTTTTTTTTTTTAGTCGCGTGCACGGACTTCTGCAAGCAAAAACATGCCGAAGTCCACGAAGAAGTCGTGCAGCAGTCAGCCCTCCATCAGCAGGTACTTCGGAGGTCCGAGCGGCGCCTCCGTTAACCAGAATGCTGCTCGGCACCAGCTCTCCAGAGGCAAGGTGAGGCGCGCGCTTTCACACATGCACACGCTCGCATCACACACGTACACTAAAACCGACCCGCGTGCTCTTTTTTTGTCCTGCAGAAGAAACTTTCCCCCGATCGTGGCGAGTCGGGTTTGTCAACAAAGCGAGCCAAGCTCTGCGCGCGAGACCAGCAGCAGCAGGAGGAGGATGTGGACTGTGAGGCGGCAGCACCCCGTCAGAGCACTGAAGGTGACTGCGCACGCGCTTCAAACACCACAATCAACAACACGTCACACACGTGTCCACCCAGCTCCTAAAAGCGTCCCGATCAGCAGTAATGCATCCCCCTGCTACTGTGTGTGGGTGTGGAGCGGCCCATGATGCATTTGGGTTGTGTAGCGTTTGGGCTGATCTGACACAATGCCAGTCTGACACTAATCCAGGTGGTGAATCCAGGCATTAACTATGAATAGAAAATTAAAACAGTGGGTTGGCTAAATCTGTAAAATATTCACATTTTCGGATTCTCTTTCTACTGTTTTCATAAGCTTTTCTATTCTCTGTTCTAGCGAGGAGCCGGGGTGCCGCCGGCCTCTGCGCCTCCACCCGGGAGAAGCTGAACGGGTTCACCTGCTCGGCCGAGCCCGGTGTCGCTCAGAGGGGAGAACGGAAGACGGGTGTGGCGAGTAGCAGTGGGATCTGTGATGATGGAGGAGGAGGAGGAGGAGGAGGAGGAGGAGGAGCTCGGCCTCCCCGGGACGGAACAGATCAACGCGACAATAAAAACAGCCTTCAACAGCCGGAGGAGGATGAGGATGAGGATGAGGAGGATGAGGATGTCAAAGACGAAGAGAGTTCAGGAATGGCCGCTGCAGAACAGGTACCCAACATATAGATGTCTATACATGGGTGTGTCTGAGGATCTTCAGGCCCATTGTCCGTAAAGACTGTGGTCCCAATTCTGTCAAAAAAACAAACACATTTTAGGGCACTATCAAAAGTGCGTTTTATTTAAGTGTGTTTTTGTTGTTGTTGCTTTGAGTGAGAAACTGTTGCTGAAACGATCTTCTATGCGTATTATTTTTAATGTTGCAGGGATTCCGCTTGTCTCAGTTTGCCAAGTCAGGAGGAGGAGGAGGAAGAGGAAGAAGGGGTGCCATGCCGAGTCCTCCGTCAGACTCCGGCAACCCCTCCAGACGCCAGAAGAGCGCGTACACCCCCCTGGAGCAGCAGGTGGTCCAGCTGAAACAGCGGCATGAGGACGCCTTGCTGGCTGTGGAGTGCGGATACAAGTACAGGTTCTTCGGGAAGGACGCGGAGGTGACGACCTGAAGGAGGCCCGGTATCGATCAGTACCGATCCCAGACGGCGTCCTTGTTTTGATCGCAGCGTCCTACATGTTCCTTCTCCGTGACAAACCCTCACAGTGGATGTCTTTGTGTGTGTGTGTGTGTGAACAGATCGCGGCGAAGGAGCTGAACATCGTCTGCCACCTGGATCACAACTTCATGACGTGCAGCATCCCCACGCACCGCTTGTTCGTGCACGTCAGGCGCCTGGTGTCCCACGGGCACAAGGTGCGACGCGCCGCTCTCTCTGTTCCCCGGCTGCAGAAGCTGTCCGCCGAGCGGCTGATCTGGACGGTGTTGTCTCTCTTTCTTTCTTTTAGGTTGGCGTGGTGAAGCAGACGGAGACGTCTGCCATCAAGGCCTCGGGGGCCAATAGGAACGCTCTGTTCTCTCGTCAGCTGAGCGCTCTGTACACCAAGTCCACTCTGGTGGGAGAGGGTATCCTTCAGGTGTGTGTGTGTGTGTGTGTGTGTGTGTGTGTGTGTGTGTGTGTGTGTGTGTGTGTTTCTGTCTGTCTCTCTCTGTTTCTCTCTGTGTGTGTCTCTTTCTCTCTTTATCGCTCACTCTCTCTCTCTTTATATCTCTTTTTCTGTGTCTCTCTCTCTCTGTGTCTCTCTCTCTTTATCTCTATGTGTGTGTCTCTCTCTCTCACTCTACGTGTCTCTCTCATTATCGGTGTGTGTCTGTCTCTCTTATCTCTTTCTCTCTTTATCTCTCTCCTCTGTGTCTCTCTCTCTTATCTCTCTGTCTGTCTCTTTATCAATTCAATTCAATTCAATTGGCTTTATTGGCATGAATGTTCGGACAACAATATTGCCAAAGCATCAAGACATAACACAAATACAAAAAATAAAAAATAAACACAAAAATATACAACTCATATGGACAACAACAATAATAACAATAATAATAAAACAGATTGAAAGAGTACAGGTGTGTGTGTGTGTGTGCCATGGATAAAGCACTAAAACATTAAAACCAGTTCCCCCTCCAGGCCAATGAGACAACAGCATGTTGAGAGTCTTCATAAAGACATCATATCTCTCTGTCTGTCTCTCTTTATCTCTCTCTCTCTTTATCTCTCACTCTCTTTATCTCTCTCTCTCTCTCTCTCTCTCTCTCTCTCTCTCTCTCTCTCTCCCCCTTGACGCCTTGACCTCCTCCCTAGACGTGAACCCACTGAGCAGCCTGTGCGGCGTGGAGGCCGGGTTGTGTGGCGACGTGGTGTCAGACCCTCCTGACAGCTTCCTGCTGTGTGTCAGTGAGAACTGGGACAAAGCCAAGAAGCAGCTCACAGTGGGGCTGGTGGTGAGTGGGACGCGACCAATTCATAGCAGTGTGTACACAGAGTTTAACTAAGTTTGATAGCAACAATAAGACTCATAACTATAAATGAGTAGATCAATAAATACAACCCCAAACAATAAGACACAACAAAATGTTTATATTCTTTAAATATGTTCGCTGCTCAACTATAAAAGTGGTACGCTGCTATTTTAAAAAAATGTAATAAGTTGTTAATTACCAGTGTAGTGACTGATCTCTGTGAGGGGTGCGGGAGAAGATCCTGTTCTTTACGTTTCAGAAAAGAGTCCAGGCCGTTTGTATGTCTCTGGGTGAGGTTCAAAGTCAAAGTCAGTTTTATTTGTCACTTCTTCCATATTGTGCAAACATACAGAGGACCTGAAATTATGTTTCTCTACTGTCTGAAAAAAAGTGAATAGTGCAACATTTAAAAAAGTAAAAAATAGACAACATATAACATATAAACAACATCTAAACTAGACAACATATAACATATAAACAACATATAGACATATAAACATAGTGCAAAAACATATAACATATAGTGCAAAAACAGTCTAATATTATATTTGACTGCTGATACAAGTTGTTCTATTTGTTTCCTGGTCTGTCTCCGAAGAGTCTCGCTAGCGGTAAAAACCTGTGTGATCTCCCCGTTACCCATGCGTCATTTTCAGTGTCAGTTGCACCTGTGGCCCATATATAAACTACCACAATAAAATACACATACTACCACAATAAAATACACAGACGTAACTAATGTAACAACCAGTCTGTTAGAATGTCATCTCTGTTTTCTGACCCTGTAGTTAATGAGGTCCCATAATCTCATCTGTGGGGAATGATTGGGTGATTATAATGAGATTCATACTGCGAGACAATTACAAACATAGATTCTGTTCGTGCCCTTATTTGATTCTCCCGTTAACATTTGAGGTCTTTTAGATTATTGCGATGACATTGCATATTTCTCTTTTTATTTGATCCATAACAGTATGGACATAGATTACATAATAGTATCATAACATATCCATATCAACCAGCCCTGATACGCAGAATACAGTAATCACATACAGGTTAATGTTGGCCACAGCTGGTTGTAAAGAAATAATGAATCATTCTTCAGTCTTAGTTTGAGATTTTATTGCATTTTAACGTGCATTCTCACCTTTTTTGTTTAAAAAATAGCCTACATTTCTTCCTCATTTTTTTTCCTCTATCTTTTTGTGGTGCAGCTACATTTCATAGAAACCAAATGAAAAAAACCAAACAGTTTCTTCAATGTGATGCACATGTGTTTGCGTATGCAGGCGGTTCAGCCCAGCACAGGAGACGTGTTGCTGGACTGCTTCCCCGATGGGCCGTCCCGCTCTGAGCTGGAAGGCCGAGTCCTAAAGATTAACCCCGTGGAGATCCTGGTGCCCTCTGACCTCTCGGAGCCAACCCACAGACTCCTCCAGAGCATCGCCAATGCCAGGTAATCTGCTGTCAGGGCACTAGGGGGCAGCCTGCACACATTCACCGTCTGGTGTGTTTACAAGGCTGTGTGTGTGTGTGTGAGTTTCGTCTTTTTCATCCTGAGGGGTTGAGTCGTTATGTGATAATGCCCCCCACTGCAGCGCTAGAGGGGGTCCAACCAGGGCTTAGTTCATTTAAAAGTCCGTAGACTGACAGATGTTTTTATGACATTTGTTTCACAAAGAAATATAGAAGTTTAATCCATTGGTCAAATGTTTAAAGGAGTAAATAAAATAAAAAAAGTTAATAAAAGTTGTCTGGAGGCCTCATAGACTCTGGTGTTTTTTTTTTTTTTTCTTCTAGGATGTTGGATTGACAAACTTTAAATACATATGGGATTAAGAATGCATTTTAGTTTTATAATGGACATAGGATAACGTTTTCAATTTACAAAATAACAGGTAGTGTTAAAATAGTAATTAAAGGATAGGTTCACTTTTTTTTTTTAATAGGCAGGTTCCTTTCTGAACATTTAAACGGTTCCGCTGGCTGTGGTCGTTCCTCCTGTTCGCTCTGGCCTTTTTAAAATATGATTTGTTTTTGTATTATGTGCTTCTAGTGTAAGTGATGGGTGACGAAATCTACAGTTCTTGTTCTGTGGAAAGATGAAGCTAACATGAGGCTTCAGCGGTCGTGGTTCCTCAAATCAAGCTGCAGCCCTTTTCAGTCTGAAATATCCTCCTGTTCCAACTCTTCCTTCCACTGCCGCTTCATGGGACAGCACTATGAGCGTGGCTTTAAGACTGTCTTCAAAAGCCCATAGCTGAGTATAAAGAGCATGACTTCCTTTTATCGCGCGCAGGCCGCTGTGTGAACCATGCGATCCAAAGAAAAAAGCAAAGGGGCTAACAGCTTGTCCTTCGGTCCACCGGCTGACTAACGCGGTCAGAAAACCTGTTCATCACCGCCATTCATCTCGTCCTTACAGTCTGCACCGACGTGTTCACGCCGGTGTCTGCGATTGCATTGTGCTCTGGAAATGAAACCGGGGAGGCAGAGAGAGGATTCGATTTAGATTGTTGGATAAACGGGAAGGATGTCGGTCTGCCACCCTTTGCCTCTTTTTGTCTCCGTGACGGTGCACATATCTCATTACCTTTTTCTTTTTATATTCCAGTTGCTACTTTCTACCCTCCTTCATTTGTTTTATTTCCAAATTGTATTCAGGGAAATTGTATTCATTCATTTTCATTCCTCCACCCCCCCCCAGCCCCCTGCTGCTTTTCTTCCTCAGCCGTCCGTGTAGAGTGATTATAGCAGAGATGGACCTGTAAAGGCCAGCCCAATTATTGTGTTTGAACAGCTCTGCTCTCCGGCGCCGTGATCACCAGAGACGAGACTCTCGCTCCTCGATTCGCAGCCCGTTCCACGCAAATACACGACAGCTTCGTGTGTTCGGCTCAGACGGTAAAGAACCCCCCACATTTCTTATGCACACGGGTCCGTTTACGCGTCACTACGACTGGCAACCTTTTTCCTAGGTGATTAATTTTTTTTCTTCTTCCTCTCAATCATTCATCAGTCTGAAAGGAATGGCACTTGAAATGCATGAATTATTCTAACATTGGATGTTTTTGGAGATGCGTGTTAACATCACAGGCATATCACTCCAACCCATTAGTAAAATATGAGCGAGAGAGCCACCCAGGTGAGCGTTTAAAACGTTCGCCTCCGTGTCTCTAGGGGGTCGGGGCTGTGTGTGTGTGTGTGTGTGTGTGTGTGTGTGTGTGTGTGTGTGTCTCCATGGTGCGGCAGGTAATGAGTCCCTCGGTGGCAGCTAGGTGCAGCACTGGTTGCTTTACTCGTCCACAGCCTGGAGTCATGAGTCAGGATCAGAGCAGTGACGGGGATTAGAGAGAGAGAGAAAAGCTGTCGACACAAATGTTCTCGCTTTCCCAAAGATTTTAAGTCTGTTACTGACGCTGTTGAACGCGAGGATTACGTCCTGGGTACATTGGACAGCAGTCATGTCAGGATAGATCCACACACACACACAAAGACATAATGTGTGCATTTTACGAGTGTGTGTGAACGTTTAATCCGCTAATGGAGGGCCTTAATCTGCTGTGCACATTAGCCTCTGCTCTCTGGGTGGCAACATCTCTGACTTAACCTTTAACCCTCCCTGCTTTCATTGATTATCACCATCACATTGCTCTGAGCGTGGAGGGGGATTCATAATTGGTCAATGTGAAGCACCCACCCCTTCACATCTGCAGAGACAAACTTTTCTCACTTACCTTTTTTAAGTGGCGTCTCTCGACTAAGTTCTATGTCGCTCCTCCCAATACAATGGAGGGGAATGTAATTTAATTTGTAGTGCTCACAGCGTTGAACACATTAAAGGCTTCTCCCTCCAGTAACTGTAGTACTTTATGGACTGCCATGCAGCTCGTGTGCAGGCGTTCATGTTCCCCGCTGGTGATCCTCTTGACTTTTAACCCGACGCCGTCGTTTAGCGCTCATTAGCTAACGTTGGCGCGCTGCGTTCCGCCTGCTAAACATTAGCGTGCTAGCGTCGTCGTTGTGAGCATGCTGGCTAAACTCCCACAGCTAACTCCCAGTGTGGCTGTCGAGTCTTTTTTCTTGACTATGTCATTTCATTGCACTGAGCACTAATAATAAAATACATTCACCTTCATTGTTGTTAGTGGAAATCAACTGAAACCCAAACTATCTGCACGCGAGTAACCTGAACCTGAACCAGTATTGTAGTTTCCCGTCAACCTCAAAGCAGACTTCCTAACCCCAGGTTCACAATGTGCTGCGTCCTGCAGAGACGCTACACTGCACCCTTCCCTCCGCCGGATCAATACCAGCGATTGCCGCCGTTCTGGTAAACCTCATAATGCGGTTGAATCGACTGGTTGAATGATTAATGGTCACATTTGAGCCGCTGGCACAATATGCGCTCTATTGATCACGTTTATATACAGTCAGTCTGTGACTGAAGTGAGAGATGATGATTCTTCTATATTTCTGTGTGTGTGTGTGTGTGTGTGTGTGTGTGTGAGTATTAGGAAACGGAAGAAAAAGAAGAAATGCTCCAGAGCCACGTGTTTGCCTCGGTTGCCCTGGCAACAACCGAGCGGACAAAGCAAACGAGTCCTTGAAATCAGCGACTGTGTGTGTGTGTGTGTGTGTGTGTCTCCATAGAGTCTCGTTGAACAAAAGGGCTGCTGCTGCGTCTCGTGCTTTTTTTTTTTCTTTCTTTCTCCCAGTCAGGAGAAACATCAGATACGGGACGTCGCGTTTCCCTTTTTTCTGTTTCGTCCGTCACAAGCACCTCCGGCCTCCTGAATCAATGCTGTCGCCATGTTGTCGTCCCCTGCAGCGCTCAGGCCGACGATCGAGTGAGAGTGGAGAGGAGGGACGGCGCTCAGTTCGAGTTCGCCGCCGCCATGAACACAGCCACCGAGTTCTACTGCCACGACCCGGAGAAAGGTGTGTTGGTCTATGTCACCTGCTGTGCCCATTTCCCTTTAGTCACACACACACACACACACACGGGCTCGGCTGTAGCCCGAGGTGTGAGGCCCCGTGACTCATGGCTGTGGTTTATCTGTTTGTTGCGTCTGTGTCCTCCAGGCTCTCGCTCTCTGTCGAGTGTGGCGTCCTTGGAGAGCCCAGTGATCTGCTGTCTGGGGCCGCTCATCCAGTACCTCCAAGAATTCAACTTGGAAAGAGTTCTTAGGAGCGAAAGGTACACACACACACACACACACACACATACAGCAACACAGGCCTCAGGCGTAATTATCCAGTGTTCCTGCTGGTCATTGAGATCCTGGTTAGAGCTGACGCGTTTAGACAATTAATTCATCTGCATTTATTTGATTCAGTCATTTTTCAGCCCTAATCCTGGAACAACATGGGGTTTTACTCCTTTATATATTTACCACAATGTATTTTACAACTTATTGTAGACTTGTGTTGCTTCTCTCAGCATAAAACATTTCCAGGTGACCTCAGCATTTACAGGAACAGTATTGCTTTGACATTTTCATAATTCCCGTCAGCATTTTTCCCCCCTCCCGAATCGACACAATGATCATCATTAATGCTGCAGCTGTGTTTTTGATATGTCGCTGTGCTCACGCGCAGCTCGTTCCGGCGGCTGTCCTGCGAGTCGGAGGGCATGAACCTCGGCGCCGCCACCCTCAAGAACCTGGAGATCCTCAACAACCAGGTGAGCGGCAGCAGAAACATCTGCATCTCACAATCATTTGTAGTCACGTGTGACGTTGATGTCCCCTTTTGCAACCGTCGCCATGTTAAAGTATCGTTTTGTCCAATACTTTGAGAAACTAAAACTCCCATGAGCCTCAGCTAACGCACCGATAGAATAAATATCCGCACAATTACATCTACGCAGAGGACTCTTTACGGCCAACGCGCTATATTAAGACGGTAAACGTCACACCTGCTCCACATCGGCGTGTTGGCGTCGTCATCGCGAGCACGTTAGCGCGCCGCTGTCGCCAATAAGACGGAAAGCGCTCGCGCGGCGTTTGACCCTTGACCTCGTTCCTCGTCTGCTGGGAGTTAAGCTAAGCTACATTTTCAGCGGGAAAATGTCCGAGGCAAGTCTGAAGTCTACGTGTTTCAGTGCATGTCGGTGACGATTTATCGTCCAGGTTTAGTAGTTAAGCCTAGGGGGGGGAAGACTGAGCGATTGTTATATAAAAAGACAAGTGAAATATATGGTTTGGTACATGAAAAAATTCAAATGTCACAGATGTGCACCAATGCAAATTTTGGAGACCTCGTCTGACTTTTCTCTGTACTAAACCCTCGCTAACTTTGTTCTGCTTCACTTTATCAAAGTCAACCTTTGCAGAGAGAATGTTCACATATTGTGTTATGATTTGGGTTAGAGAATGTTCACATATTGTGTTATGATTTGGGTTAGAGAATGTTCACATATTGAGCTATGATTTGGGTTAGTGAATGTTCACATATTGTGTTATGATTTGGGTTAGAGAATGTTCACATATTGTGTTATGATTTGGGTTAGAGAATGTTCACATATTGTGTTATGATTTGGGTTAGAGAATGTTCACATATTGTGTTATGATTTGGGTTAGAGAATGTTCACATATTGAGCTATGATTTGGGTTAGTGAATGTTCACATATTGTGTTATGATTTGGGTTAGAGAATGTTCACATATTGTGTTATGATTTGGGTTAGAGAATGTTCACATATTGAGCTATGATTTGGGTTAGAGAATGTTCACATATTGAGCTATGATTTGGGTTAGTGAATGTTCACATATTGTGTTATGATTTGGGTTAGAGAATGTTCACATATTGTGTTATGATTTGGGTTAGAGAATGTTCACATATTGTGTTATGATTTGGGTTAGTGAATGTTCACATATTGTGTTATGATTTGGGTTAGAGAATGTTCACATATTGAGCTATGATTTGGGTTAGAGAATGTTCACATATTGTGTTATGATTTGGGTTAGAGAATGTTCACATATTGTGTTATGATTTGGGTTAGTGAATGTTCACATATTGAGCTATGATTTGGGTTAGAGAATGTTCACATAGTGTGCTATGATTTGGGTTAGAGAATGTTCACATATTGTGCTATGATTTGGGTTAGTGAATGTTCACATATTGAGCTATGATTTGGGTTAGAGAATGTTCACATATTGTGCTATGATTTGGGTTAGAGAATGTTCACATATTGTGCTATGATTTGGGTTAGAAAATGTTCACATATTGAGCTATGATTTGGGTTAGAGAATGTTCACATATTGTGCTATGATTTGGGTTAGAAAATGTTCACATATTGAGCTATGATTTGGGTTAGAGAATGTTCACATATTGAGCTATGATTTGGGTTAGAGAATGTTCACATAGTGAGCTATGATTTGGGTTAGAGTTGGACCTTACAGCTGCATCATTCCAAATAAATAATCATCCTGAAAGTGCTTTTTTTTCTAGGCGGACCTGAAACCTCACATGTGTACCCTTTTTTTTTTTTTTTCATTTTAACCAAAAGTATTCAAGTAGTCCTAGTGGTTGCAGAGATACATCCTTTTTAGTTTGGGTATGCAATTTTCGAGGAAAGGGCCTAAAAATAGTTTTTTTTTAAGGAGCTTGAACATGAGGATTTGTTACATTCATGTCTGAAAAAGGAAACGCTAGAGGAGTAGACAGCTCTGCTTCATTCTGTATTCTAGCTTTCAGCACCAACGCGTTGACAGCCGCCCCGGCTACAGACGTCATGTGACCAGGTAGACGCTCACCTTCCCAGAGGCAGTCAGGACAGTCCAGATTTACGTCTGAGCGTCTCGCGGAAATCACTTTTGTAGCCGTGGTGGCGCGGCGGACCGTGAAGGAATTCAACGGGCGAGTTAAACTGTCATTTCTCCGATCACAGGAAAATGCTCGGTGACGCGTCGGGCTCGCGTGGGCGGCGGCTCAAAAGTTCAGCACGACTTCGCTGCTGCCGCGCCGCGTTTGTCACACGCTCGAGTTCAGGCTCCGTTCAAAACCTCCTCAACCGACTCCTTGTGGCCTCCGTCGACCGGCTCTTGGAATCGTTACATCATCGGGGTTTTTTTTTTCTTTCCGTCAGCGCACTCTAAGCTGTGTTTTTGTGTGCGTTCTTTGGATGATAGACAGATGGCGGCGCGAGGGGCAGTCTGTTGTGGGTGTTGGATCACACTCGCACTCCGTTTGGGAGGAGGCTGATGAGGAAGTGGGCGAGCCGGCCCCTCACAGACCCGCGGTGAGTACCGGACACCCTCCTGACCTCTGATGAAGCACTGCTAGTCGGGTTTGGCCAGCTTCCTTCTCCGGGGTTTCAGCATTCGGTTTCTCTCTGGATCCCAGAAGTACTTCCTTGCCCTGAATCAAGAGTCTCAGGCTGTGCTTATGCAGATTCTGGTGATTGTGATTTGCAAGCCTTTCAGTTCCTCGGACGACCCCAGGTGTAAAAACATGTAGTATTGATAATATGACATTATATCCATCACATTTGGGTTTGATGACCTGGAACAAAAGACTTGAGGCATCGACCAGCAGCCCTAATTATGACTTGAATGTTGGCGTGGATGCCATTTTACAAATCGGATACTGGTTATTATGATCATTTTGATATGCCATGAATGCAGCATTACTTCAGACAGGGTTCTTACGGTCATGGGAAAACCTGGGAAAGTCATGGAATTTTAAAATGGTCATTTCCAGGCCTGGAAAAGTCCTTGAAAAAAAAAAAAATCCCCAAAAGTTTTGGAAAAGTCATGTAAATGTGTAATATTCATGTGTTCATGACGTTCATTTACGCTGAGTTTGAAATAATGAATATGCTTTTAAAAGAAAGACGCTCAAAATATAAGCAGGCATACATACAGGCATCTATATAAATGTTTATTCTTTTAATCAAACTATTGTCTCATTCATTTGTGTCATTTAAGGTTTACTGTATGCTTTGGAATTCTCATTGTTAGTTTAAATACTACATTTTCTCACTTTTTCATGTTTACACCCAGATTTCACAAAATGTTTGGTCACGGAAATTTGGTTTAAAGTCATGGAAATCCATTGGTCAAGATGTGTATGAACCCTGTTCAGAGCTGTGGCCTCGGCTCTCCTTATTTCTTGAATTTATTAGAGCCATGTGTTTTTAAAATGTTTACATTTTCCATGAAGGACCATGCAGCTTTTCGTTCACCAAACATGTAGCAGAAGTCCCTATTCATTTCATAAAGTCACATGACTTTTTCTCACGTTTTAATTCATGCGTTGACTGACACGTCTATGTAAATATGTCCAGAGTTGTACGAGAGAAGGAAGACGGCGCATGAATGCTTACTTATTTTTTCATCCGGCGGCAGTTTCTCTTTTCCAGAAACACTGCAGGGTGTAAAAAGAAACAAACATATAAATTGATCCTTTTTAAATAAAAATGTTGAAACTGACTCACAGTGGTACAAACAGCCTCTTAGTTATATGTTTGTAGCACTGTTCCAGTTTTCTGCAGGGTTATTGTACTATCCATTTGTGTGTGTGTGTGTGTGTGTGTGTGTGTGTGTGTGTGTGTGTGTGTGTGTGTGTGTGTGTGTGTGTGTGTCCCTCCCTCCCACAGTGCAGGGATTATAGCTGTGGATTGGGCGCAGCTATCAGATTATACAGATAACTGCTCTACAGAATTTCAACGCCAAATAAAACCCAGATTACACGCAGGCACATTAATTCCAAGACACGGTGCAGCGGCACGTGACACACACACACACACACACAGTTGTGTGTCCATATTATTACATTACATTCCTCTGTTATTTATTTTTTGGGTAGATTTTTCACTCAATTTAGACACAAGTCAGTGTTTTACAGGTTTTTAACACTTTGCATTTTCACCTTTTCCTATAATACTGCCCAGGTTGATCTACTTTTTAAACACATTTTATAATACACGCACGTTAATACTGCAGAAATACAGATCGAAGCTGTCGCCAGAAAGGATAACCTATAGATACTGTAAACAAAACTGAATAAATTCCACATGACGTAGTCACTCCCTTCAAGCTGTTCAGGCAACTGGCAAACCTCAGCCCGTCACAGGGTTTCTGAATAAACTAATTTGGCAGATATTTGCTCCGAGTTCAAAACGCACAGTGCCTTTTTTCAATCAGGTCCAATTCAGCGCTCCAAATAAAGCAAATCTATTGAGCAGATTGAACGGGTTTCTTTGACTCCCGTCAGTCCTCATCTACTTCCTGAAAGTCTTTTCTTTCCTTCTCCTTCCCGGACCCCCCGCAGGTGTATCTGGGAGAGGCAGGACGCCGTGCAGGAGATCCTGCAGTCGCACTCGCTCACTTTGAACGCCGTCAAATCCCTGTTGTCGCATTTGCCCGACCTGGAGAGAGGCATCTGCAGCATATACCACAAAAAGGTAAAAAAAAAACAATATAAAAGAAAGGACACACATCTTGCCCCCTTGACTGATTGATATCTTTTTGTTTTATTTATATTTTTTGTTTCCACAACCGTGGTCCTGGTAATCATTCTGTCAGTTATGATAACGCTTCACTCTCCATCCTAAGAGGAGAGCTGTGGGCGTAGTGACGGGCGAAAACGACTCGGGAAGAATTGTCAAAAGTACAAAGAATTTGACAAAAGCAGCGGGGACAAAAAGCTCTTATTCCTCGCTGTTTTGCATAAAAATGAAAACCAAGACTTTTCTCTCTCTCTCTGTCTTTGTCTCGCTCGCTCGCTCGCTTCTTGATTAACAACAGTGGCGCTCACCTGATTGTCTGACAGGATCTCATTTCCCATTGGACCCATTTGTGAAATGTTAGGTGTGTGTGTGTGACGGAGATGAGAGGGGCCCTCTGGTCTGAGCTCATGTTTAACTTTCTGACTCCTTCATATATTGTTAAAAGAAAACAGTCAAATGTCACCACACACACACACACACACACACACACACACACACACACACACACACACACACAGGGCCTTAATTGTCTTCATGCCCATCTGTTGATAAATGTGCCTGTGTGTAATGGCCTGTGTCTCTACGGCTCCATTGACATAATGGGAGGAGGGTCTGTTTGGGTTCATGAAAGAGCATCACATGCTGCTGACATGGGGGACCATTACAGCAGCATGTGATTAATGCCATAAACCATTGTCGCTGTGACTCTCATTAACCTTTCATGACTCGCCGACTCTACTGTGGCGTCACCGACGGCAATTTGAAGTCGTCGTAATCTACGACGTCGGCCCTCTTCCGAGGCATTTTCATGCAGAGCATTGATCGGGACTACAGATGAGAAGTAGCCTCTTGGCTAACTCTAATAAAAAGCATTTCTGTTAAATGTGCTAATGTGCACTGTCCCCTTATTAAATAAACCATTCATAATGAATCAGTAACTTGACTTCATCTTAAATGATCATGGGTTTAACGTTCAGCAGTGATGTTGAAGTAAAACCGTCTTTATAGCCAGCTTTGTTTCTTTTATTGTGCATTAGCTTATTTTTCAGTTACAAGTGGGATTGAAATCAAATCCTTTGCATTCGATTGGACGGCTAAAAAGTGTCCGGACTTATTATGTAGCGTGATACGGAGCGACCAGGCGGCAACCGCCGGTTCTGCAAAGTCTAACAATACATACAAATGTGTGTGTGTGTGTGTGTGTGTGTTTTTTTTTTCATTGATTATGCAGTACATTTAGGGGAATCAAAGCCGTGATACACCAAACAAAAAAAACTGTCCATGTAATCCTCAGCAATTTTGATATTCTTATGTAACAACTGCCCCTACAGACTATATACAAAATGGACCAAACAAAAGCATCATTGTACAAAAGAAAATAAATCAATTATGGTCATAAAAATAAGCGTACAATGTAAATATATATTGATATTCATGATTTTCTCACTGTATTTCCAAGAAGATGGTGAATGATGCAGAGGACCACAGTGCTGCTTGCCTCTTGGTAGTTTCTTGGTCTGAAAAGCAGAATATTGTCCTTATTGTTTGCATTTACTTTCAAATAGGTCTTTTAAAAAATTGTGTCTTGGTGCTTTTTGCAGTCAGTGGAGGATGATGGCAGTGACTGCAGTTCTGAACTCCTCCTGTATCTCGGCACTCTGCTGCTTCTCCGTGAGCGGACGTCTCTCAGTGTTTGCTGCGATAGATGGTCGCTGTTAAAGCTGTGGCTGGCGTGACATTTAGGGATGAGATCTTGTTCAGCGGTCCCCAACCTTTTTTTTTTGCGCCACGAACCGGTTTCGTATATGACAATATTTTATATTCATAAAATAGGACGTAATAAATAGGACGTAATAAAATGATACGACCAGCATAAAGACAATTATAAAGTGCATAAAAATACAACTCTCCATTACGAGCTCTGAGCTTGTTTCTCTGCTACGAGCCGGTCCTCTCTCGGGGTGACGGGAGACAACAACCCGACGTGTGTTCTTTATGTCCTTTACTCCGTATCTTAGACCTTTATGTCCAGTCCACTGCTTAACTTAAAACACGCTTCACAAAGACAGGATGGAAATGGAAGTGGTTTTCAGAGCATTTTTATTTATTTTTTAACATCTGCCTCTCTGGACTACAGATGGAAAATAGCCTCTTGGCTAACTCCGGTACTTTTAACCGAAATGTTTTTATTAATGTCCCCTTATTAAAATAAACCATTATCAGGCTTCTTACGGTCATGGAAAACCTGGAAAAGTCATGGAATTTAAAAATGGCTATTTCCAGGCCTGGAAAAGTCCTTTAAAAAAAAAAAAAAAAAAGTTTAGTAAAAGTCATGTAAATGTGTTATATTCATGTGTTCATGTCGTTCATTTACGCTGAGTTTGAAATAATTAATATGCTTTTAAAAGAAAGACGCTCAAAATATAAGCAGGCATACATACAGGCATCTATATAAATGTTTATTCTTTTAATCAAACTATTGTCTCTCATTCATTTGTGTCATTTAAGGTTTACTGTATGCTTTGTATTCTCATTGTTAGTTTAAATACTACATTTACTCACTTTTTTCATGTTTACACCCAGATTTCACAAAACGTTTGGTCATGGAAATCCACTGGTCAGATGTGTATGAACCCTGCTTTATGATCGACCGCAGCGCCCCTCACCACCGGAGCCCTTACGCCCCCGTGTGCATCTCTTTGTGCGTTCCAGTCTTCCACGCAGGAGTTTTACCTCATTATCAGCGGCCTTTCTCGCCTGGGAAGTGAACTGCGGGCCTTGCTCCCGGCCGTCCGGTCCCAGATCAGCTCCGCGCTCCTCCTCCGCCTCTTGTTGGACACTCCGGACCTGCTGGCTCCGGCCCACAGCCACCTCCAGGTGCTCAATGAAAGGGCCGCCAAGTGAGTATGCAGGGGAAAGGGAAAACTGTATCTAAAAAAATCTGAGCACGCAGCTCTCTCCAGACACCTTGATTAAGTGGTGATTCATCGTGGAAGCGGATTTACTCCGAAATGTCATCGCCATAGATTTTGTCTGAGTGGTCATTATTGTTTATTACTAAAGAATGTGGTCAATCAAGTCGACGGCTCATCGTTTAGATTGCTTTGTTGTTTACACTCACTGGGAGACTGAGATTACACTATTGATTTTTATTCTTTATTTTATTTTTTTTATCAACTGATTCATTGTTTAGCCTATAGAAAGTCAAACTAATAACAAAATGGCCACACCATTTTCTCAATCACTCCAAAAAGCCAAATATTTTCTATTGGCAATGATGGAAGAAAATCATCACATTTTAAGAACCAGCCAGTCATCATGGCTCTCAGCCAGTGTGTGTGTGTGTGTGGCTTTGTTGATCAATGTATCGACTCTTTTGTTGTGTACAGACGTGTACAATAGCTGTGTGATACAACTGTATTGACATTACCTCAAAACTAAAAGAGGAGAACTTGCAGCAGCATATTTTCACACAAACACGCACACACTGGAAAATCTTGGTTTGTTAAAGATATCTCAACTAAAAAAACGTCTATATCTCTGCTGATGGAGAAATTGGTGTCTCTGACTCTTCTGCAGTTAATTCATTTGGATTAAATCTCTAATTTCACTCGGTTCCATTGCTAAACACTGGTGGTGACAAATCTAGAAACGAGTTATGTGAAGATCAGAAACACACCACGGTACCATGAAATCGGGCGCCCAAAGGTTGACCAGCGTCCCCCCCCCCCGATGTGTGCTGTGATCGGGACTCTGCTCTTCCTGTGTGTTTTGCGCAGGGCGGGAAACAAGACGGAGCTGTTCTCAGACCTGTCCGGCTTCCCGGTGCTGCGGGAAAGAAGGGAGCAGATCCAGACCGTCGTCGACCAGATCCAAGACCACCGCAAAGACGTCCGCCGGACGCTGAAGGCCCCGGCGCTGGACTACACCACCGTCTCTGGACTCGAGGTACCGTGTGTGTGTGTGTGTGTGTGTGTGTGTGTGAGAGGCTGAGAGTGGAAGACAGGCGGGTTGGTTTGGGTTGACGGCCTGATTCAGGCGGAGGGATCTGATGTCTGTGTGTGTGTGTGTGTGTGTGTGTGTGTGTGTGTGTGTGTGTGTGTGTGTGTCAGTTTTAATCAAGAGTGACATATTGTTTTGTCCGTCCGCTCCCGTCTTATTTAACAAAGTCTTCCTCCTGCTCCTCTTCCTCATCTGCCCTCAGTTTCTGATTGAGGTGAAGAACTCTCTGTCATCCACTGTTCCACCTGACTGGGTCAAAATCAGCAGGTGAGCACACACACACACACACACACACACACACACACACACACACACACACACTCTGTCACAGTCTCTGACACTTTTATCACTTTTTCTAAAATGACATGATAGTGGCACTGACTCCATGGTGTTAAGTCTCACCTCTGAAATGATCGAACATAAACTGGATAGAAAACCAAAACCAGGAAATGAGTCAGCGATTTGCACTTTTCCCCTCGTCTCAAAGTCCACGGTTTCTTTTTAGAATGGATTTAATTTTACTTTTCATATATAAAAAATACGTCAATAAAAACCCCTTCATTGAATTTTTTGTTTTTCTGCAGCTAATTAAGACGACAAAATGTCTTCTCTGATTGAACTCGTGCTTCAAAAATCCCAAAAGTGGTTTTAATTAGAGATTATCTTGCCACAGAATCCGATGGAAACAAAATTGTCTTTTTGTCGAGGGAAGCGGCGCGACTTCAGTCCCGTTCCTGTGAAACCGTGATTATTATTTTTTTTAGAAACACCTGGAGGGAACGTTCTTCACACCACAAACATCCACTTGGACTCAAAGATGAACTGATTATAATTTGATTGTCAAAAGTCACTAACTAAATCAAGAATTCATATGCTAATTATGTCAATTTCACACACACATCTAATGGGATCAAATGAGGCATTGAACTAGTAATTCTAGTCGGAGAAGTGTCATCCGAGATTCAGCTGCCTCGTTCTGAGGAAATGTATTCTTTCCCTGAACGGTGTTATGTGGACGGCTTTGTCTCCAAGACGCTGGAGATGGCAAATTAGTATTAAAAAAAAAACATTTCTTTTCATTTATCATAATATATGGTGATGGGATATATCACGGCCATGTTTCTAGTTGGTTTGCAGGTGTGTGTTCAAGTTGTGTGTTGATGTAGGACTCGTACTCGCAGTATGTTTCACAGACACAGAGAGACAGTTGGAGCAATAATTCAAAATCTAATTAAATTACGACATAAACGAACAGGAAAAGTGTATTTAACTGCAGGCAGCCATGGTAACATCACACTATTAAACTACACTAAAGGGTCATTTGGTGACGGAGCTAATCCTGCGATGGTTTAAAGATCCACTTCTGGTTTTACGGCCCTCCGCCTTGTTTCACAGCTGCCTCAGAGAAGCTCACTCTGCCAGAAAAAAACGTTGATCTGGTCGTAATAACACATGGACAAGTTGCTTGATTGAGAAGAGACGTTGGTGTCTTATTGAAGCTCAGTGTGTTGTGACACTGTCTCCGCAGCACCAAGGCAGTCAGCAGGTATCACTCTCCCTTCCTGGCAGAGCGCTGCAAGAAGCTGCTGCAACTCCGAGAGCAGCTGCTGCTGGACTGCCAGAGGGAGTGGACCAATTTTCTGGAGTATGACACACACACACACACACACACACACTCACACTCACACACTCACACTCATAACTGTTTTAGTCGAGTGGACCGTCCGTGTCGTCTGCTCAGAAAACAGTATGCACTTACCTTAATTCTCTCTCTCTCTCTCTCTCTCTCTCTCTCTCTCTCTCTCTCTCTCTCTCTCTCTCTGCAGTCAGTTTGGGGAGCACTATCACACCATGAAAAGGGCTATTAGTCACCTAGCAACCATGGACTGTCTCTTTTCATTGGCTGAGGTGGCTAAACAAGGGGACTATTGCAGGTGATGTCCTCTCATGATAACCGTAAATATTGGTGAGCGTGTGTGTGTGCGCGTGCCATTTTATGTGTGTGTGTGTGTGTGTGTGTGTGTGTGTGTGTGTGTGGGTGTCCTGTGTCGTGTCCTATAGTCTCAGACAGGCTGTGTGTGGGAGTGTGCACCAGGCTCTGCAGCGTGCTCAGCCAAAACGCCAACATCTCTCTCCCACACACACACACACACACACACACACACACACACACACACACACACACACACACACACACACACACACACACACACCTTCATATTGTCCATTTTGTTGTTACAGCTTCACATCCACAGTCCCTCTTTTTTTGCAGCTCCTCTTTAACTCCCAGTGTTCTGTTTTTATCATTGCTCTCCTAAAGTCTCCATTTCTCTTGCGTGTAAATATGTGTTTATTTTTAAGCTGTGATGCGACTTATGTATGTTTTTGTTTTGTTTCTTACGGTGAGAATGTCATCTCTCTGCCTTGTTCCTATTGTTACAGCTTTTATTGTTTGTTTTTACCATGTGAAGTGCCTTTTGAGTACTTTTTTTTTAAGCGCTATACAAACATGTATTATTATTATTAATAATAATAATATTAGTGGAATACATTTATTTTCGCTCTTGCAAAGAGCTCGACGAGAAGATCAATACCACTCATGTCTGTACGCTAAACATGAAGCCACAGCCGGTAGCCGGTTAGCTTAGCATAGAGACTGGGCACAAGTTCCTGCGCCAGTCTTCCCATCGAAGTCTCTGCAAAAACATCAACAAGCGTATTTCCCAAACTATTCTTTTAAGGAAAGCAGGCATCCTCAGTTTGTGTTTTGAGAGTGTTGATTTAGTTTATTTATGTAGAAGCCTGGCCAATGAATCATTAGGCCTATATTATTGTCCAATATCGATAACATGTATATTTTGGCAGGTATGCTAAATGTGACAGAGCAGTAAATAGCAACAAGTTTCACCGTTTATGCATTTTTTTTGTTGCTTTTTCTTAATTCAATTTTATTTGATGTGTTTTATTTGTGTTTATAAATTAGTGATTGATAGATAGTGTTACATTTAAATGACTTATCAGTCTAATTGTTTTTTTATTAGATTTTTATTATTTTCAATATTGGGATAGAATTGCAATATAGGACTGTAAATAAACTGTAAATAAGAGAACATTATAAACACATTGCACAATACTGTGGTGGGAGTCAGTTCCAGGGCGCATGGTGTTGGCTTTAGTGTGTGTGTGTGTGTGTTTTTTTTAAATTGGTTGTGTGTGTGTGTGCGCCCAACTTGCTGAGTGTGTTCTCTGTGTCCAGGCCAGAGGTGTGTGAAGGTCAGCGTCAGATTATGATCCGGGACGGCAGACACCCTGCCATCGACTTACTGATGGGAGAGCACAACCAGTATGTGCCCAACCTCACCGAACTACAGGTACACACATAGACGCACACACACACGCACACACACGCACACACACAAGGCTCATTCAGTGCTTCGAACCACAAGTTGAGCCAAAACACGCTGGGACGTTTGTTTGCTCATTGAGGCGACTCTGAAACAAATTTGTAACGGCTATCTCACACACACACACACACACACACACACACACACACACACACACACACACACACACACACACACACACACACACACACACACACACACACACACACACACACACGATGCACACTCATACGGACTTGCATGGCACCGCACACACTTCCTCGCTCAGTGCTGGAGTGGGTGTAGGTTAATTTTGCAACAGAAGCGCAAGCCAATAGGAAGAGGAGCCAAGCTTTCAATCCACCCACCTCCTCAGCTGTGCAGGACAGCATGCAAATATCTTATTCTGTCTCTCTCATCGCCTTCTGTCTTTTTCACTGTTATCCTCTGCTCTCTCCTTGCTCCTCTCCTCTCCTCGCTCCTCTCCTCTCCTCTCTCCTCGCTCCTCTCCTCTCTCCTCGCTCCTCTCCTCTCCTCTCTCCTCTATTCACTCCTCTCTCCTCTCTCCTCACTCCTCTCTCCTCCTCTCCTCGCTCCTCACTCCTCGCTTCTCTCCTCGCTTCTCTCCTCGCTCCTCTCCTCTCCTCTCTCCTCGCTCCTCTCCTCTCTCCTCGCTCCTCTCCTCTCCTCTCTCCTCTATTCACTCCTCTCTCCTCACTCCTCGCTTCTCTCCTCGCTCCTCTCCTCTCCTCTCTCCTCTCTCCTCGCTCCTCTCCTCGCTCCTCTCCTCTCTCCTCGCTCCTCTCCTCTCTCCTCTATTCACTCCTCTCTCCTCACTCCTCGCTTCTCTCCTCGCTCCTCTCCTCTCCTCTCTCCTCGCTCCTCTCCTCTCTCCTCGCTCCTCTCCTCTCTCGCTCCTCTCCTCTCCTCTATTCACTCCTCTCTCCTCACTCCTCTCTGCTCCTCTCCTCTCTCCTCTCCTCTCCTCTCCTCGCTCCTCTCACTCCTCTCACTCCTCTCCTCTCTCGTCTCGCTCCTCGCTTCTCTCGCTCCTCTCTCCTCTCCTTGCTCCTCTCCTCTCATCTCCTCTCATCTCATCTCCTCTCCCCTCTCTCCTCTCTCCTCTCTCCTCACTCCTCTCCTCTCTCCTCTCTCCTCACTCCTCTCCTCTCTCCTCTCTCCTCACTCCTCTCCTCTCGCTCCTCTCCTCTCTCCTCTCTCCTCTCTCCTCTCTCCTCACTCCTCTCTCCTCTCTCCTCACTCCTCTCCTCTCGCTCCTCTCCTCTCTCCTCACTCCTCTCCTCTCTCCTCACTCCTCTCTCCTCTCTCCTCACTCCTCTCCTCTCCTCTCCCCTCTCTCCTCTCTCCTCACTCCTCTCCTCTCTCCTCTCCTCTCACAGGGCGATGGCAGGAGAACGATGATAATCACTGGTCCTAATATGGGGGGTAAGAGCTCCTACATCCGCCAGGTGGCCCTGATCTGTGTTCTGGCTCAGATGGGCTCCTACGTCCCGGCCTCTGAGGCCCGCCTGGGCGTGCTGGACGGCATCTACACCAGGTATGAACCCAGATGGGGATCGGTTTCAAGTGGAAGTGCTGACGGAGCAAATGGTGTTTACCTAAAGGGTTATCGGCTGTAACCGCGGCGCAGAGCCAGTCTATTTCAACAAAGCACCGAGAAGCTCTGATTACCACACACACACACACACACACACAGATGCTCTGGATATCTTATGTTGCTCCTTTAATGTTGCCACTTTACTGATGACTCACTAATGTTGCAACATTGATGAAAGGATTTAATGGATGTGCAAGAAAGTCAAAGATCTTCATCTGAAAGGAAATGGTGGAAAAAAAAAAAAAAGATTGTTTACACTTTGCTCTCTACACGGACAACACACCGTAAATAGACATCATGAAATAACTAACGCATACAGAGAATGATTATCACAATGATATCAAGAAGATTTTCCCATGAATACGAAAAATATATCCACGTCGTATAATGCAGTCCCACCAAGAGAGAATTACATTTTGTTCTTTTATTATCTCAGGAGGGATCAGAGGTGGGTGAACATGTGCGGCGTATTGTAAATGTACTCTTCAAACTTCATCTTGTTTTGATACTTTCAATAAAGATAATTTGGAAAAGATTTCCACGAGGACTTCCTCTGCAGCACTTGTTTCTAAATCGTTGAATAATTACATTAACGGCCAAATCTCAGCTCGGAAAGGAAACGCTGGCCACAGAGTCCACAGAGTGCGGTCAACCGTTTGCATCCTTCTGGAGGAGCGCTCTAAACCCAAACTGTTGAACGCTGCACCAGTTAACTGAGACCATATGTTTTAGCTTTTTTTTTTTTTTTATCTGATGAACTGACACTTCACTGTGAATCCTCTAGTTCTCAAATGGGGGTCCGTGCACCCCTAGGGGAACGGGAAGGCCCTCCAGGGGGTACGTGAGATTTAAAAATATATATATTTAAAATGATCTTCCATTAAAAAAAATAGTTTCTTTAATAAATATTCAATAAAATATAAGTGTAAGTTCATGAACTGAATTTGATATATTCTCTATTTAATCAGACACTGATGGCACAGCGCTGTGTATTACAGCTTTTTTTTTTCAATCCGTGGATCCTGGGTACTTGGCTGAAACATTATTTCACAGGGGGTTCAATACTGAAAAAAGGTTGAGAACCACTCCTCTAGTTTGTGAATTGGCTTCATGAAGCAGTGAGGATGCCACAGACACACAAGATGAATAAAGTCATTTGATGCAGCTGCACAGAAAAAAAGACACCAGTGTGTGTGTGTGTTTTATTTTTTTATTTCCGTCAAGCACATTAAAGATGAGACATCCATAAACAATGACACGCTCAAAAACAGGTTGATAAGAACACACCAATGCATACATACACGCTCTAGTAATGTAAAAGTGACGAAACAAGCTCCTGTGTTTTCTTTCTCTTCACGATGGACATTTTCCTCAAGTCGAGATACCCGAGCGACTTCTTCTAGCTCCGCCTCCTTCGTCAGGAAGGAGGATAGTGGCCATGACAACGCCGATGGAGCACATCGCACCTTCACCGCCGCAGGTTATTTTATATTGCGCCAACAAGGACACCTTTTAAAAAGAAAAAAAAACGCTTCAGTCACCTGGTTTCCCCCCCTCATCGTCTGTGCCAGGGTCCGGTTTATTTCTAGGACTGACACTCACACGGATTAGAAGAGATTAGTGTGTGTGTGTGTGTGTGTGTGTGTGTGTGTGTAAGTGTAAAAAGAGGAAGAGTTGTTTTACAACTGTTCCATCATGGTTGTGTGCGATGCAGCTCTCAGACAATGAGGCTTTGTTGGAGAAGACTCTCCCCCACACACTGCTGATTATTCTCATTACGATGACAGTGGCAGAAAGCTCTGCATGTTGTTTCCAGCCCCGACTACATATTAGTGTGGAGCGCAGGCCAATAAGCTGTATGGCCTCCGTTATTCTGCCTCTGCTGCACTATGTGATTAGACCTAATGGCTTGCAGATGTGTGTAATTGTCTTCTCTTTTATTTATTTTGTGGGGTTTAAGCATGTTTTTGTGTTTTAACCCAGTGGGCGCCGGAGACCTGCGTGTCTGTGTGCGTTCTTACCTCTGTCCTGGAGAGAAGCAGTTGGTGTTTTTGGACTTTCCATTAGCGTAACGAGGGGATTTTGGGCTGGTTCAGCGTTTGGGTTTTATTAGAACGGGGCGGTAAGGAACGGATCAAAAAACTTTATTAAAAGCAGTGGAGATCATTTATTCTGTATATTCTGTAGATTGAAAACAAAAGATTTAAACATTTAAACTCAACTAAATTTCAATTATAAACAATATAAAGAAACATTCTGAAGTCAAATTTGTCAAATAGAAATAAGCGTCCAATATAAATGTATTTCCCAAAACTAATTTTTCCACTGTGTACTATGAATTAAATGGCTGTAAATCTGTATCACCAACTTCTTCTAAAATACCATCGTGATCTGATCATCTTCTTCAGATTTAATAAAAGCCTCATTAGTTTTCCGCCACCCTCTTCCTCCTTTTTTTTCTTCACTTTTTATTATCTCAAACATTTTTCGAAGTTGTGCTCATACCAAAAACTATTTATTTTCTTTGTAAACTAAACTTATTGATGTCTTCTTCCTGCAGGAAATGACGCCCGGAAGTCTTAAAATCTGAGTTTAAATCGATCCGCTTTATTTGAGTTGTTGGTATTGAGATTACAGAGGAGAGCCGTGGAGTGACGTGCAACATGACATGGGTCCCCAGCGGGATTCGAACTGAGGACGTTGAGTATCTTAACCCAAGTCACCAAGGCTGTAATTGTAAAAAAAAAAAAGACTTCTTAAGGGAGTAGTTTGTTTCAGCTTCAGGTCAGAGCAGGGTGAGCGTAGAGAATGAGCTTCAGTCAGTGAAGGTCTCCAAGAGTTTGCAGTTAGAGGTCAATATTATTATTTTTTAAATAAAAGGAAAAGCACCTTTTTTTTTTTAAAGAGCTAATTAATATCCACACGCTACACCGGCTGTCCGGTCCTCTCCTCCGGTGTCCTTTCTGTCGCTAACTGTCCCGCTCTCCGTCACCGAGGTCCTGAGGAGAATCGCTCGTGGTCGTAATCGCTCAATCAATTCCCGCCGCTGACGCAGCGCCGGGAATTACTTCATCTTGTTGTGTGTTTATGAGCGAGAGCTTGTGAGTGGAGTCTCTGTGGGTTTCGGGGGGGGTAATGAGATGATGCGTAGGTGTCTAATGGGATATCCTGTCTGAACTGATCCAGGTGATTGATCATCAATGAGGATAAAGGGAATAATCTGGAGATTGGGTTTAAAGCAGGGTGCTGTGTGTGTGTGTGTGTGTGTGTGTTCTGTTACAGACCTCAGCATAGTAAGCCTGGTGTGTGTGTGTGTGTGTGTGTGGGGCAGATGGATGCATATGTGTGTATGGAGGCATGCGGCTGCTGCCTCTGTGCGGGTGCGTGTGTTTCATTGCCGGCATTGAGTCCTGAAGGTTATAGAGCACATCCTTCCATCCCTTCATGGTTGTTATGGAAACAGCAAAAGGAAGCAGAATGTAAAACAGCGTTTTTTGAAAAGGACCTTTAATCGACCATGGACTCAGTGATTATGCCGCGTTTTACTTCTTAAGTCTTCCACATGCATCAGAAAATACAGTGAGATTCAAATGTTTTCCCTTTTTTTTAAATTTTATTTTCGGGGCCCAGAAGCGAGGCTGAGACCCCCCACAAGCGGCTGTGAGGGCCGTTGGGGCCCTAACGGGTCGCCGTGTGACATCATCACCGACGTGTGTGTGTGTGGAAGAATGTTGCATCCTAAATGGTGCGGTGTAAATGTGTTTTTGGGGAAATATCCAGCTCGGCTCCGATATGAGTTTTAGAGGAGGTTTAACCGAACGGCAGCAGCTTCTTCAGCGACCAGTCGCACTGGGAGAGATGCCGTAACCATCTTCGCTCAATACATGTAGATGAAATGGTACTTTAAGCCAAGACCAAACTCCATCCATGTCTCTTCCTTTTTTCCACTTTGATTTTGTTTTTTCCTCCCAAAAAGCAAGACGTTTTGATTGATTTAGATCCCAGTGATGTCATGAGGTACTAATAGATAAAAAATAAACTGGGCTGTCTGAGAGCAACAAGCGAACCTTGAAACGTGGCTCATCGCGTGAGCCGCTGATGATGAATGACTCTATTTTCAGGATGTGCTTTGTTTTGGCGGGAACCGAGGAACTGGACTCGGAGCAGCGGGACGCCCAGCTGGTGGGGCGCGCGTGTTCCTGCTGTACGTCGTCGTCCTTTTCCGAAAGGAACGCCGCTCTTCTCCTTTCGCCTGACTCTGTCCTTCCCGCAGAAAAAAATATCCGATCGTCATAATTTCCCCCTCCCCCCCCCCGAGTCACAAACGATAAATTGGCCAAATGAAATGCAGCAGCATGTCTGCCACGCCCCTCTCCGATGTGGCGTGTGGTGTAACCGTGGTAACGCTGGTGTGCGTGTGTGTGTGTGTGTGTGTGTGTGGTTCATTGATACCATGCAGCTATGTTGAAGGACAATCGAAAGACGGATTCGGAGGTGAGAGAAAGCTGCCCGGCGGGGCGTCTGCGCTCCAGCTGGAGTCGCAGCGCTGCCCGCCGGTCCCGCGTCGGCGCTCTCAGACGGGCTGCGAGGCTCGGGAAGAATTCAACATGTTGTCATTGCGATATCCGTTGACGTGGGCTCTGCGGGTGGCAACAAGTGAGTCTCGTTCCACTTTTAGATTCGCCACGGCATCATCAACGATACGATACTCGCGTTTGAGGTATTTGTCGACGCCTTCCTACGCTGACGAGTAGATGCGTTTTTAATGTTTCTCATCACGCGTTGGACCTCGTGCCTCGACGTTCCAGTGCTCCTGTGTTGGGGGGTCGACGGCAGCAGATTAGGGTCGACGGTTCTGGAGGGAAACCGGTCATCAGGCACATTTTAGTTGAAGCGCCTTCTGGAGCCTCCTCTTGGTCCAGAACTGAAACCAAAAACTGGCCACACATCAAAGCTTTCCTTTCAAAGAATGCAGACATTCAGGGTTCTTACGGTCATGGAAAACCTGGAAAAGTCATGGAATTTTAAAATGGTTATTTCCAGGCCTGGTTAAAAAAAAAAAAATCCAAAAAGTTTTGGAAAAGTCATGTTAAATTCATGTGTTCATGACGTTCATTTACGCTGAGTTTGAAATAATTAATATGCTTTTAAAAGGAAGACGCTCAAAATATAAGCAGGCATACATACAGGCATCTATATAAATGTTTATTCTTTTAATCAAACTATTGTCTCTCATTCATTTGTGTCATTTAAGGTTTACTGTATGCTTTGTATTCTCATTGTTAGTTTAAATACTACATTTTACACCGAGATTTCACAAAATGTTTGGTCATGAAAATCTGGTTTGAAGTCATGGAAATCCACTGGTCAATATGTGTAAGAACCCTGACATTCATGAAGTTTAAGGACATAAGATAACGTTTGGAAGTCTGCATCAGTTTCTTTTTGTGATTTAGAAAATGAATGCATAGCAAATAAACGATTAATAACAATAGGTCCTCCGCTATGACTACATCATTGCTCGGGCCCTAAATATATATATCATTTTAATCTCCGGTGCTGTCGGCTGAATGAGGATACATCCAGATTAATAGGAAAATAAAACCTGGAGGAATTTCACAAATGGCGGGATGTTAAACCAAAGTAACCTCAGAGGAGAAGACACATTTATAAACAGAGTTTTGCATGTTGTGAATTGATCGTGGCCTCGTCATGAGGCCTGCAGGTCAGACTGGGTCATGTGACACGTGAGGGGAACCACGGCATCGCCCTGCAGGCGGACTTCCTTCTTGTTCACCTGTTCGGTTTGAAAAAAAGAACCTCAGAGAATGTGGGAGCTTCTTTCTCTCACTTTTAGTTTCACACCTTTCCTCTTCCTGGTTGTGTATGCAGTTCTGTCTGTGGGCGTTTGGTTGAGTTTGTGGAAGAACGACAGAATTATCTCCACGGCTTCATCTTTGAGATCAATTCATTCTTCCAAACCTGTTTTAGTATTTACAATAATGGCACTTCAGTATTATTAATTACATCTTATTTCTTACTGCATGCAGCGTGTGCTGCTGCTTTAAAATGTAGATGATCCACCCGCCGTTATTTGCATCGGTGACTTCATCAATAAGGCTCGACCGCTTTCTTTTTCCAACTTTATTGCACGCGAAGAATGATTCTATCAAGGCCACCTGGAAATGTGTATTTCTTTTTGTACTACAGGAGAATAAATAATGATGGAAAATGTTCAATCTAACCCCGAGAACTGACAGTTGCTGCACGATCAGTCCGACACGCCATTTCTAAAACGTAATCTTCACCCGTCACGTTTGACCCCTGACCCGTCACTTTTTGTTCCTCTTCTCTTGCTCTCATCCTCAGGATGGGGGCTTCGGACAACATCTACAAAGGCCGCAGCACGTTCATGGAAGAGCTGACCGAAGCCTCGGAGATCATTCTCCGTGCAACCGAGCGCTCATTAGTCATCCTCGACGAGCTGGGACGGGGAACCAGCACCCACGATGGGATCGCCATCGCCTACGCCACCCTGGATTACTTCATCAGAGATGTAAGTGTGTGTGTGAAAGAAATGGACAGGGTTCTTACGGTCATGGAAAACCTGGAAAAGTTATGGCATTTAAAAATGGTTATTTCCAAGCCTGGAAAAGTCCTTGAAAAAAAATTAAAGTTTTGGAAAAGTCATGGTAATGTGTTATATTCATATTCATGTCGTTCATTTACGCTGAGTTTGAAATAATTAATATGCTTTTAAAAGAAAGACGCTCAAAATATAAGCAGGCATACGGTATATCTATACATGTTTATTCTTTTAATCAAACTATTGTCTCATTCATTTGTGTCATTTAATGTTTACTGTATGCTTTATATTCCTCATTGTTAGTTTAAATACTACATTTTCTCACTTTTTCATGTTTACACCGAGATTTCACAAAATGTTTGGTCATGAAAATTTGGTTTAAAGTCATGGAAACCCATTGGTCACAATGTGTATGAACCCTGATGGAGAGAGAAACTGGAGGGAAGGCACTGATGGGACTTAAAACTTTAAATAACCGTTAGTGTGAAATACCAAATAACGTGAAATAGATAGATATATACTGTATTAATCCCCAACCCTGTTGTCAAACGCACACACGTTCACCTTGTTGCTGGATGTTGAAGCCAAATGAACCATCAAGCGTTCCTACATGTGTTCGTATGAGTCCAGCGCTCTGCAGACTGCAGTGATTGTTAGTTTCTCGCCGAGGGGAAGACGAGGCTCCGGAGGGGCTTCGTCAGCAGAGCGGCTCTTTGTGGACGAGCTTGATCTACAATGTTAATAATCTGTTGCAGCGCAAGCTGCAATGGAAAAAGAGAGAGAGAGAGAGTGCTATCCCTCGTTGTGTCAAGGTGTGCAAGGGACGTATGTTTGATTCTCATGAAACGCCCACATAATCCAGGCTGATGGCAGGTTGTCAAATGTCCGGCTTGTTTTTCACACTCAAGGGACAACGTGAGTCCGTAGGTGTCCATGCCTTTTCTCAATGATACGTTTCCTTCCTTATTTTTGTCAGCCGTCGTTTAAAAAAAAAAAAAAAAACGGCACATACGGAAAGCAGAAGGGTACAAACTTAGCCTGCAGCTGAGGCCAAAAGGGAAGACAGGGACCGTGGGGGGAGACTCTTGACGTGTGTGTGTGTGTGTGTGTGTGTGTGTGTGTGTGTGTGTGTGTGTGTGTGTGTGTGTGAGTGAGAGAACTGGCGCCGTCAGGAGCCCCTTTGGGTGTTGCACAACGTTGCGTATGTCTAAATCCTTTGACAGAGCAGTCCATCGGTACCCTGGGAGAAAGGAGAGGGTGGTGTTTGTGTTTAGTGAACCGGGTCATCGATACCATGAGACATTGGCGACTCGATCGTGTGTAGAGAAGAGCTTTGGATCAATGGCGTCAGCACAGGACACCTGTTGTTGTTTTAGTGTGACGTGGGGTTGTGTGCTTGTGGCATTAATTAGGACACACAGCTGTTGTTACGTCAGAAATGCTCAACGCGCATTCATTCAACTTCAGATTATCTAAAGTGCACATTACCCAGACAGTCTCTGTTCACTTTGACAAGTCAGTTAAAAGAATCACCAGAGGACGCACTAATCCAAATTATTATAATTTTTTTTGTCAACCTCCCTTCCTGCAGCGACTAGCTGGTGAACATAATGAAGCAGCAAAAGAGACAAAGTCTTTTCAAGCGTTTGTGAAGGCCAAATGGATGAATATAATAAATACATATTCCGTAATCTATTATTCCACATCACTTGCATTTTTCTGTGGATTTATTAACTCGGATGGTCCCCGCTGACCTTAGGGAGCAACTCTGCTTGGGAACTACAAAAACCACTGATTCTAAATAGTGAAAGCATGAGGCCCAGGGTGCAGCTCATTGACGGATGCTATTGAGGGGTTTCTGGAGTTTTACCATTTTAAAGTATACTTACTCCACCGCTGCCTTCTGGGTAATCAAAGCTTTACAAGCTGTATCCAATCTGTGAGTGCTGGTATTTGTTTATCTTCTGCTTTCCAAGACCTCAGTCAAAAAGGCTCCAAATTGCCCCGAGTTACCCCCTGTTCAAATATAGATGAATAAACATTTATCTTTTGAAAAGCTCATTCCAGTTTTCATGTTTTGCCAGTTCCACATTAATCTTTGGACAGAATCTCGGTGGTTATGCAACCCTGCTGGAAACCGTAGAATGAAGATGTGTAAGTAGCAGCTAATGCAGCTGCTGCCGGCAGGAGGAGGACGCTCTCTAACTACCTGTTGTGTAACCGCATTGATTTCTCAGAGAAGCCTCGCTATTAACGGAAAGACAAACAAAAGAAGTGAGAGGCCTCCTCGCTGCTGGCCGACCTGCGGAGTCGTTCCCTCCTCCTCCTCCTCCTTCCTCCTTCGCCAGACTCAACTGTTGGTGTCGAGAGTCAGACCCCCCCTCCCCCCTTAGCACTCACCTGAGAGATGGTTGATAATGTAGATGGGTTTCATAACGCCACTCGATAAAAGAGACAGCCTTGACGCAGGGAGGGAGAGAAGAAAAAAAAACTAAAAATCACGAAGAAAAAAAAAAACTTTATTTTTTTTTTGCGGTGACATCACCTCCAGCTCTGACCTCACGCTGTCCTCTTCTTGAGCCGCTACGCACTCTGAGACTCCCGCAGACTCTCACGTTTATTCACGCCTCTTTAGTCTCGCTCTAAGCTCATCTGTAAACATCGCTCTCCACTCGCTCCGTGACTCAGGCTCGCATGTGACCGCACAATCATTGTAATACCGCGCTGCAAACAAAACAACAACAACAGGCAGAATCGGGCCCAGCTTTACACTAGAACTCACTTTTGGCTGCACACTAGTACATTTGCATCGCTCCACGTGGGCGTAAATGGTCTGATGTGCTCACGCTGATGCACAAAAGCTCCTGCGAAGTACCCACATGTGCTCCACTGACTCTGCACTGCTCTCTCTCTCTCTCTCTCTCTCTCTCTCTCTCTCTCTCTCGTTCTCATCTCTTCCTCTCTCTCTCTACACGGCACACAGAGGAGATGCTCGTCCGTCTTTCCTCTCAACTCACATTTCGTTTGGCTTTTGCTATTGCAAGAACATTAATATACAGCATCAAACAACTATTCTCCCTCTATAGCTCTCCGTGTGTGTGTGTGTGTGTGTGTGTGTGTGTGTGTGTGTGTGTGTGTGTGTGTGTGTGTGTGTGTGTGTGTGTGTGTGTGTGTGTGTGTGTGTGGTAATCCAAGCTTCTCTGTCAGGTGTAGGTTCAAAGAGAGGGACCCAAACGCCAGAGCAACAGTTCAAAAATGATATTTATTACAAAAAACTAAGGATAAGCCTCCAACTGGCCGAGGGGAAAAAGGTCCAAGGAATCAAACAAACCGGAAGGGAACAAGGAGCACAAAAAACCCAAATCCGACAGGACAAACAGTCTACTCACAGTAGTACGCCGTGACAAACAGTACAATCCGACAAGGGGACAGGAGACAAGCAGGGTTTAAATACAGGAGGAAGGTAACGAGGCACAGGTGGAAAACAATGAGGGCAGCACAGGTGAAGGGAATACACAATCAGGGAACAGGACAGACAGACGATCACAGACAATCACAGGGGCAGGAAGTGCAGGAACACAGAGGACACACAAGACAAGGGCCGTTTCTCAATACCAAGTACGCTAAGTCCAGACTTGTGGAGTTTGGACTTGGGAGTTTGGACTTGGGAGTCCAGACTCTCAAGGACGGGAGGACGCAGGACGGTCTTTCTGCAATTGGAACAGCAGCTGACTTGATGACGTCACCACCTCAGCTGTCATTGTCATGAGTTACTCTGATTTTTCACTGTAAAGTATTTTTACAGTCAAACAAAATATGACAACCCTGCTTTTTTTGCACTGGTTTCACAGACATACACATATCATTGTATGTATATATAGATATAGATATAGATATAGATATAGATAGATAGATAGATAGAACCTCAACCCGTCGGCGTATCTTTTTAAATAAGATGAGTCTGGACAAACCGATCACAGATTTGATGCTTAAACAAATAACTTCTCTATTTTGTGACTCAACAACGGTAGTATTTATAGAATGTCAACTTTCAGTTGTGAGTTTTCTCATCCGCCATTGTTCCCCGTTTGCTGGTCCGAAATGCATTCTGGGATATTGGCTCTCTCAAGTACGCTCAAGTCTGCTCTGATGCATCCCCGGTAAAATGGGAGGATCAAGTCACATCCGGGCATTTTCACCGTGCTTGGCGAGAAGCGGACTTTTGAATTGGAACAGTACTTGGGCCGCGACTGATGACGTTTCACGAGTCCACGAGAACACGAGTACAGAGAAGAACGCTGATTGAGAAACGGCCAAGGACTTCACAATAAAACAGGAACTCAGAAACATCTGTAGATTATTAGTGTGTTTTCTTGCTCGATTCGCTGAAGCGCAGAAGCCAAAACTAGATACGAGTAGTCTCAAAGCTTGAAAATGAACGTTCAAGTGAATCCCTGCAGCATGGGACCCCCTGCTGGGATTCACTTGAACCAAAGTAGTGATTCTGACGCGGATAAGGACAAGTTAGTCCTGATCTACTTTACACAGAAGGTCTCTTAGTGCTGGCACGGACTCGGGCACAGCTTGCCTGCTTTCTCCTCAGAATTTACTTTCTAACGCTGACTGTTGTGTGGCTGAAAAAGTGAGAGTTCTCTGAATCAAACGGTTAAATCGGTTCTGTGTCCTTATTCCCACTTGTTGAATAACAAACAGGGGAAAAGTATCCGATTCTCACCAAATGGGATGAAATCAATCTGGCAATAAGACATTTATTGGAATCCAATAAAACTCTAAATTCGACTCCAAACGCAGCTGATCAAGACCTCCATGAAGGCAAATACTGACTGACCCACAAACCCGGCGGTGCAATATTTTCATCACCTCCTAACAGTTATCAAAAATGAGCAAACTAGGAGGAGGAGTGCATAATTATTTATACATATTTCTGACTAAAACAAATTGTAAATTGAAGCGTTTTTTGCATGTCTTCCAACTCTTTATTGATTATACTTAATTAATGTATAGCCTCAACATATAAAACGTTGCATATTTCCATGTTTGTTATTCTTACAGACATATAACAAGGGATGCTTTTTACTTGCATAGTCATGTCAGTCGGTCTACTTGCCTTAACATGCAGTATTTTACTTGGCCAACTATTATAACGTTCACTGTAATCAACTAATATAACTATTAGATCTTTTTCATTTTTAAACTGGGAATCTTAAACCCCAGCTGACGGCTTCATACACCTTGTATACATTATATCTAAAGTGCAGCGGAGTTCCCCTTTTAAAGGTGCAGCGTGGGCCGTCATCAACCAACGGAAACTTCTCCCCTTTGTGCTGTGGATAGGAAACATGGCTGCCTGCTCGGTCATGAGGACCCGTTCCATTCGTTGATGTAAACGGATCATTTTGACCTAATAAAGACACAACGCTTCTATATTTTTTCCAGGTCATTATTTACTAGAAGAGGGCTGCACAGCGGTGTAGTGGATAGCACTGTTCGATTCCCAGGCTGGGGAAGTTTGAATATGATAAGCGGTTAAAGATAATGGATGGATACACTGAAGAAAACATACTTATTAACGATGTATAACATTTTTGCCCCTCCTCTCTGTTCCTTTAAGAGATGTATACACAATATGCAAACATTCAAATTTTAGTTGTTTATCATTCACCCTTACTGGTCAGAAAAAGCACAGTTGCTGCTCAAAGACCAGCAGTTTTTTTTTTCAGGGGAGGACATAATTGGACAAGTGACATTTGTTTCTAAAAAGCCAGTGTTGAATTCTTCCCTCCGAAAGCGCGCCTAAGCGCTGGCCCACGTCGGCATCTTAAACAGCCAGTCCTGCAAACAAGAGAGGCAGCATGATCTAAAGCAGCTGTATTTGTATGCACTTTGTAATTGTCTTTATGCCGGTGGTATCATTTTATTACGTCATGTTTATCGGTCCGTGAACATATTGCCTTACACGAAACCGGTCCGTGGCGCAAAAAAAAGGTTGGAGACCGCTGGTGTAAAGGAAAGGCCATCAGAATATGCACCAGTCACTGACCCCGACTCCAACCACTTAGACCAGTAAGAGATTGACTCGCGGTCAAAGTCAGAGGTCGGTGACACACACACACACACACGCACACCAAATCTCCTCGTCTCACGTGCACACACACCTCAGCGAGAGCCGTGTTCGTTGTGAGGCGAGAACACGGAGGGCGTTGGCTTGAGTCCGAATTGGATTAGTGTCTAATAGGATAGAGAGCAGGAACGAGACCAAGAGAGACGGCGCTGTTGACCCCTCCAGCCTTTTTTCCTCGGGATCAGATCACCGGGTGGAAGCCCACTCGCATGCGCACATACCAACCAGCCTCTTTGACAACATGTCTGATTGTATAGAAGTCTATGAGAAAGAGATGAATTGAGTTTATGGTCTCAAGTCTTCTTAAATGATATTCATTTAGTAAATTATGGTCCATTTAGCGACCATAAAACAGGGCACGCTTTAGGGCGGGGCTACCTTGTGATTGACAGGTTGTTACCACGGCCGTGAAAGTAAATTATCTATTTTTTGTTGGCAAAAATTGGCGGATCCAGCGTGTTCTTAGCTCCTCCCTCTTATCGCCTTTTGGTTGTAAAAAAACAAGATGGCGACGGCCAAAATGCTGAACTCCAGGCTTCAGACGGCAGTCCACAAGGCAAGGTGTACTGTATGTAGTCTATGCTCTCTCAACTGTGATAAACCAACTGTGAAGACGAGGTTTATTTAATTGAACTGCAAAGAAAGTCTCTAAACTGCTTATTCAGTCAACCAACTGTATACATGTGGATGTGCAGGATCATAGATTCTGACACTAGCTGATTTTTTTTTTTTTGTTGCTTTTTTACATAATTCAAACAATTATTTGATCATCGAAATTGCCCTTGATGAATCTTCTGGTTTCCGACGAAACGATTAGTTGATGAATTGCTTCCAGCACTGATTCCGTCACATCGTCCGGCTCTGCAGAACGCGGCTGTCGCCTCACCCGGGGCGGTCTGGTAATGAGCCGCCATTAGCGCCTAATCGGCATATCGTGGAGGCGGCACGCTCTGCTTGTTTTTACCTTCTTTTTTTTTTGGGTGTAGGTGGACAGAATGATGGAAGCTGCGTGTGCGTGTATGTGTGTGTGTGTGTATATCTCTCACCGGGCACGTCTCTTTCAGACGGAGGTATTACTGGTGACGTGTGACCTTTCTAAGACCGAGTGGTTAGCGGGGCGACCCCGGAGCCCGCCGAGCTCTGCAGCCGCCTGTCTGCTGCGATGATGTAAATCACCAGGAGAGCTCACACTCTCTCTCTCTCTCTCTCTCTGCTATCGTTACTGCCATCATCATACATGGGGATTTACATTGGAATATTTAACCCAGCTATGTTTCATCAATACTGCATAATGCATGTGTAACGTCCACAAAGTGGAGCCTAGCAGGGTACGGAGGCGGTTCAGTAACAGTAGGCCAAAGTACGCTCTTTTTGTTCTGCAGATACAACTTTTGCTTGGTCGTGGTAACACAGACGGTGTTACATAATAATGCAACATTTGTTATGGTACCCACCATTTGGTATATGTGTCACTTTATCTCCTCGGTCTTTCTGCTCTTTTTTTTTTTTAACGCCTACGGCTCTCTCTTGTATAAGGCTGAAGGGAAAAAGTAAAAGAAATAATATAATTCAAATTCACAGAAAAGAAAAACATTTTTGCGGAACTAAAACACAATCTCAAAGTTTACTTTCCATATTAATTACATAGTTGTAGTAATGGTTAAGATGCATTTCCATAAGGGCTTACAATATGTTTATTTTATTTTATATTTGCTTACTTTGCAGATGAGTTAAATCATTTATTTTCTGTCTGTTGCTTGGTTAGTTGGTACACCTTTTTGAAGTATCTCGACGCTTTGCCATGAAGTTTTGTACACACATTCATGGTCCCCGTGGGATGTATCCCATTGACTTTGCTGACTTTTGGATGCCACCAGCAGGGCAAAGTTTCCACTTATCAACTGAAATATCGCAGTGGTCACCATAATGAATGAATATATATATATATATATATATATATATATATATGTATGTGTATGTGTGTGTATGTGTATATATATATATATATATATATATATATATGTGTATGTGTATATATATATATATATATATGTATGTGTATATATATATATATATATATGTATGTATGTATGTATGTATATATATATATATATATATATATATATATATATATATATATATGTATGTATGTATGTATGTATGTATGATCCCTCGTAACAGACTCATGATGTATAATAATTTCCTCCAGCAGATTTATTTTTATTTTTTATTATCTCCTGTAATAAATAATTACCTGGCGGCCCCTAAGAGTCATCTCATGACCCCTGGTTGGAAAACATTGATCCAAGATCGTCACGACTTGTAGCTTTTTATTGGTTTATTATTATTTGTTTATTTGTTTATTCTGTGTTTGTGACTTCACCTTGTTTACGAGAACGTGTCTGTTTTCATCGCTGCGTTTTATGGGGCCGTGGCTCATTGACTTTCATATGTGATCACTATTCAATCAACATCAACCAACTCCTTGTTAATACACTGCAATAAGCATCCGGGTGTGCTCGACAGATGAATAAGACCAGTACGACCGCAGTGCAACATTTGCTGCAGTTTTTATATCATTTTCTTGTCTGCATTTTGTGGACACACTGGGATCAGATCTATTTTTTTTTTCGCGGGCACTCTGCAAAGCTGGTGAGTAGGTGGTGAAGGTGGTGGATCTATTGTCGGTTAAAAACCAAACATAGCAGGTGGAGGGTCACCACAAGTGATGTTACTGTACATCCTGTACTTTTCATACTTTTACCCACCGGCCGACAGTCTGTGACTTCAACAGAAGTGAAGAGTTTCCGCTTCCTGTCGCTGGATGTTTTCTCACCAATGTCCAGTTCCGCCTGGCCGACCCGCGGCTTCCCTGATCCTCCGCAGCCAGAAAAGTCTGGCGCACACACGGCCTCCTGGCAGCTTTTCTTCCGACCCGGCATCAACACGTTAACACCTGGCTCTCCCCCTTCCTCTTCTCAGGTGAAAGCCCTCACCCTGTTCGTGACCCATTACCCTCCTCTGTGCGAGCTGGAGCGGGAGTATCCTGAACACGTGGGCAACTACCACATGGCTTTCCTACTCAATGAACCCGACATCGCCACTGACGGTATGTGTGTGTGTGTGTGTGTGTGTGCGCGCATATGAAAATTATTTTTGTTGCCATGCAGCTCAATCTAGATGTGTGTGTGCTGACAGACGGAGAGGTTCAGCCAGAGTTCATCACTTTCCTCTACCAGTTAACTGAAGGAGCTGCAGGGCGGAGCTACGGCCTGAATGTCGCCCGATTGGCTGACATCCCAAACGACGTACTACACACCGCCGCACGCAAATCCAGAGAGCTGGAGAGCGCGGTTAACGCCAGGAGGTGAGAACACGCATGTTCACCGTGAGCGTTTCTTAAAGGTCCTCAAAGATCAGTTTGCTAGTCACGGCCAGCAAAGAGCTGCATTGTGGGAAATGCAGTATGTTTGTGGAGCTTGACCCATAGTACATTTTTATTTAACTTTTTGAATCCGTCTCTCAAAAATCCAACACTTGATGGAAGTTTAATCCTTAAATCCTGGAGTATCCCTTTAAACCGTCCCATGAATCCAAAGTATTCAGTTCCTGTGCTTTTTGGAGAGTTTCTTGAATGCTTTTCAATATAGCAAGAGCAGCTGAAACGAGTACAGAGAAAGGAAATAAAACTGGAAGCAGCTCCACCGACACTAAATTGAAAGGTTGTTGAAGCCCCAACACTCAAATGAACTTGATTGTATTATTGTGCTTTCGCGTCTGAACCAGAAAATGTACCAATATTACATGCAAAAACTGATTAGTTTACTTCAGAAATGTTTTTAATTGTCGACTTCATTTCAGATGCTTTTAGAGGCCTGAAGGGATGCAGCTATAACCACCTCTGGACTGTCGGTACACGGCAAAAAAAAAAGCAGAAATGAATGTTCCTAATTTGTTCTTATCCAATTTTAATGAATATAAATATGCTGGCATTGCTAATTAAAATCAAATTAAGTAAATTTTGTCAAACTTCTGTCACATTATTTCTCCCAATTGGGTCGAAATCATATTTCCCCTTACCTTATTACATTTTCCAAGTATTAAGAAGAACGCACACTAAGAGAAGGCAAGTGAAAATCTATCTGACATTCTTTATTCTCCTTAGGATGAACCACACGCTGCCAGGCACAGGTGTGCCGCTTACGATCAAGTTAGGAAGCTGAGCACGGCAAATTCTCCGTCTTGTGCAGTCAAAGCGTCGGTGTAGTGCACTTTCTCCCAATACGGCTTTCCATCGCTGTACATTTGTCCACCGCATCTCCTCGCTCCGTAGCAGACGGGAGTTGAGTGCTGCTTAAGCCTCTCCCTGAGTAATCCTCACCATATGAAATTCAGCTCGCACACACACACACACACACAAACACGCAGCCCTGCCTCTTTGTCAATGTAATCCTTCCTATATGAAATGTTTGTACTTTGTTGGAGGGAAGCCAGGATGAGCACACAATAATCGCACACAGAGGAATTGAGCTGCTGGTCGGAGGTTAGGAGCAGGGGTTTTATTGTACCACCCACAATATTTTGTTGAGGCAACATTTCTCTGTCTTTTATCGCTAGGAAGAACAGGAAACTTCTCTCGGGTCTCTTGAGCGTCTCGGACAGATCGTCCCTCGCGGAGTGGCTGCAGTCCAACGCTTGACAGTCGTCACCGCCATGGAGAAGAGAGCAGCCGGCCATCAGCTCTCAAAGAAGAGTGTACAAGGGAGATCTACAGGGGTGTGTGTGTGTGTGTGTGTGTGTGTGTGTGTGTGTGTGTGTGTGTGTGTGTGTGTGTGTGTGTGTGGGATTTCACTCACCATCATCTGTACTGTAACCTAATTGTCAGAATATCAGTTAATACCAGCTGATCTATATTTGACCTGTACCAGACAATATGTGGCATAAGTGTGCTTGGTTATTAAATGAGGGGAATAAAAAGACAAACTTGTCACAGCTGCTGTCCTTTGAACTTAAAAGAGAACTCCACTGAGTGTTGAATAAAAATCATTGCATTCTTTATTCCGCGCATCCCTCTTCCTTGTCACTATGTGGATACCTACATTACCCACAATGCAAATAGGCCGCTGACCATTCGGTTGGAGATTCGGGTGTGTTGTGTAAGTCTGTAGCCGGTAAAGATCGCACCTTTCTCCACAACTCCTGTTTTACTATTATTTTTTTGAAATTCAAACTCTTAGTTTTCAGCCTCTTACAGACTTTTGCCTCGAGTGACGTCACATGAGGTATTTGTTTAAAGCTCCCTCCGGTGCCTCAAATGGTTTTATACAACTCTCTTCACATATATGCAGCTGTACGTCACCAGACTGTAATGTGTGTGATCGGTGGAGCTCCTCTTTAAATAAACAACTTTCTTTTTTTTTTTGTTGGAAAGCCTGAAGGAAACATAATTTGACATCAGGAGGCTTTAAATTGTTTCATGAAAAGGTTGTGAATTAATTGTATTCTTTTTGTTTGATGCAACGCTATTAATGATGCAGACACAAATCACAACATTTGCCACTGGGAAAATCTGCATTACATCTCTAGCTCTCTCACGCCCTCTCAAAGACACACACACACACACACACACACACACACACACACACACACACACACACACACACACACACACACACACACACACACACACACACACACACCCCTCATGCTCCGCCTTTAATTCCGCCAACTCCAAGAGAGAGAGAGACACACAGAGAGAGAGAGAGTCTGTCAAAGCCGATTACACTTTATCCAGTCTGATTCTGTCACTTGAGGGTTCTCCCTTTGGTGAACGACACGCCTCTCGCTTTGTTTGTTTGTTTACAGTAGCGTGTGTGTGTGTTTTATTTCCTCGGTGGAGCATGGATGTGTCCTAGTGTTCGTGGGACTCGGAGGTCTCCAACCATGAGTTCCTCTGCAGAAGCGCTCCCGTCAGCGGGGCAACTTTTCGGCGCGCCGCGGCGCCGCTAAGCCGCGCGTCTCTCGGCGGGGGAAAGTTCACACGCAACCCGCTCCCAGCAGGCTCGGGGGGTGAAAGCTCCGCTGGTCCCGACATCCCCTCCCTCTCTTCTCGTCCTAAACCGTGCGGCAAAAATGCAGAAGAGCGTCCGCTACAACGAAGGGCACGCGCTGTTTCTGTCGGCGGTCGCGCGTAAAGAGGGCACCAAGCGCGGCTACCTGAGCAAGAAGACGGCGGAGAACAGCCGCTGGCACGAGAAGTTCTTCGCCCTGTACCAGAATATACTATTCTACTCCGAGAACGAGCAGAGCGCGAGACCTGCCGGGATTTACCTGTTGGAAGGATGCACCTGCGAGCGCTCCCCGGCGCCCAAGATGTCCACCACCGGGAAGGACGCGCTGGAGAAACAGGTGAGAGTTTTAGAAGAGTCAATCCACCAAAAACCTGTTGCAAACTAATGTTCCCACATCTAATCTGATGCTTCAACTTCCCGACGAACACTGGCATCAAACTACACATACCTGTGCTCTCCACTGAGATAAATATCGCGCTAATATGTTGTGTTCTACACACAACCCCGTGGTTTCCACAAATATGTATATTGATTCTTTTTTTTTCTCGTGAAACTTTTTCTAAATCACAAAAATGAAGTTCCTCAAACTGCCGCCCATGTCAGGAGGCAGTGGCTCGTGCAGCAGCAGACTGAAGGGTCTGCAGCAGCTCAGCCTCTGCAGGTCCTGCAGTGTCAAGTGCATCAAGAGCAGCAGGTGATCAGCCACACAGATCCAGATGTGCGGGCTGACAGTCCACACACTATGTATTTTCAATAAAACTATTATAATTCAGAAATCAAATCTTTCACATAAATGTATTTCTCTCTTTTACTCGTTTGACTAGTCTCTCTCTGTCTCTCTCTGTCTCTATCTCTCTAGGTCTCTCTCTGTCTCGCTCTCTGTCTCTCTCTCTCTCTCGGAGGTCATGCAATTGGCTGACACCATGTGTGTAAACCTGATGGCCTGTCACATTTCCAGGTTATTGTGAACTCCACCTCATGTGGATCAATCAGAGAAGGTTGACATGTCCTCTTAGTTCAAAGTCAGAATGATTTCCAGCCTGACAGCAACTGGTTCTGTTCAGCCGTTTAACCTCATGAAAGCTACGACGTTAGAGCACACGTTTTCATTCTACACCCTATACGTATCCCATGCATATTTAATATGTTCTTGATTCAGCACTGCGATAAATCTACATCATCTTTACATGTAATACAATATGAATTCCCAGGATGCCATATTTTTATGGCTGTAACATGATGTCGGCTATACGCGTGTCCTGTGCTTCATCTAGTTACTGCAGTGGGGCCTGTTTATAGTGCCCTTATAAATCTTGTGCTCTGAATTAAAATGTAAAACAAAGCTCTGTTGGTTTAACTAATGCATGTTTGTGCAACTTGAGTTTGACTTTGTAATAATAGATCCACTGAAAAAAGGTGAGAGCTTGTTGACTTCAAAGCAGTGGGAATATCATATTTTTGGGGGTGAATCGCTGGGCGTCTTGCGCTCCTGGCAGTTGCCTCGGCATTGTTGCGCCAACAGCTCGGGAGATCTAGTTGCTAGGAAACATTTGAATTACCCTTTGCACAAGCCTTTCATTGAGAAAACCTGCGTTGGTCACAAGACTACCATCAAAGAACATGATGGGAGCCGCCAATCAAAGACCAATCTTTGAGAAAAACAAAAAAAATCGTGAAAGTAATCTCAAAGAAAGCAGAAGCCTTTCTTTTCCCTTTCAGTTTTCAGCTGGCCTCGGGGAATGGGTGCATGTGTGTGCACAGGCATCATGGCCATTGAAGTGTGTGTGTGTGTGTGTGTGTGTGTGTGTGTGTGTGTGTGTGTGTGTGTGTGTGAGTGAGGGGGGGGTTACACTGGAGAGAGACTTTATTTTTTCACAATTTGAGCAAGTATTAGAGAGATAACAATTAATCACATGAGAGTTATAGAGAGGTCAGAAAATAGCCACCAATTATCATTCCAGTAGATGTATGTCTTTAAATGCACAGTATGCATAAAGACAATTCTTTCCAGATGTTTGCAAATGGGGGAAGAGGCTTCAGGAGAGCCAGGAGAAGTGTGGTTTTAATCAAGTCATTAGTAAAGCGAGGCAAGTTTTGTCTTTGTTATTGAGTTGTTATTATTAATGATGAAAGGAGGACAGATCTCTCTTTTTGAGGGCAGGATTACACGAGGTTCCTTCCTACCTCTCACACGGATGTAAACCTAAAACCTGTCTCTGATGTTTCATTGGCAAATTCCTTTTCACTCGCGCAGACTGTCTATCTCTCTCTCTCTCTCTCTCTCCCCCCATCTGTCTCACTCTCGCACTACAGCTGCGATGTTTAATTAGGGATATTTACAATCTGCCCTCAGCGGAAACCTTGTCTGCTGCAATGTAACTGTTTAACTACGTAGCCATGCAAATACAGGACGCGGAAAACCAACGTGACCGCGGATACTTTCATCTGGGTTATGAGGCTGTGTGTTGTGTGTGTGTGAGTGAGTGTTCTAGATCAGTGGTTCTCAATCTTTTTTCAGTGATGTACCACCTGTGAAATATTTTGTTCATCCAAGTACCTACCCCCTGACCAGTGCTAAGCATTTTGGGTTGAAGATGTAATACACAGCGCTGTGCCAGATTTAATATAGAATATACCGTAAACGTCGGGTTACAAGCCGCTCCTACGGCCGGTCAGTGTCCCCGCTGTAGCAAGCTAGTAGCAGCGCTAGCTACCGCTGCTGCTACCGGCCGCTGCTGCTGCTACTGCCCGCGTCCCCTCTGCCCAAGTCGGGTGTCGAGCCTGGTCCCGCTAACTTTGGTGGTTTTCGGGGAGCTAGCGGAAGTTAGCGGAGAGCTAGCGGAAGTTAGCGGGGAAGTAACGGAGCGCTAGCAGGAGCCCCAGCTGGCTACAGCAGGGAGCTAACGGGGACACTGACCGAAGGTAGTAGCGGCTCGTAACCCAACGTTCACGGTATACAATTCAGTTTATGAACTTACACTTATATTTTATTTAATATTTATAAAATAACTATTTTTAAAAGTGTTTTTAATGAATGCTCATTTTAAATATATTTAAAACAAATCTCACGTACCCCCTGGAGTGCCTTCATGTTCCCCCAGGGATCCACATACCCCCATTTGAGAACCACTGTTCTAGATGATCGAGGCTCGATCAGCGATAATTTCAGTCTGATCCCGCGGGTTGTTTTTCCTCGTGCGAGGGTTTGCTGGTGGATAAAGTGAGAGAAGGCCTCTTATCTCTCCATCAGTTGCTCTCACTCTCCATCTTTTTCTGTGCAAGTAGAGTGCGTCTGCCAGCAACCTGCAGCATCACACCCCCACAGTGAGCCACAATGCAACCACGCACGCACCACACATCCACTCTCTCTCTGTTGTTCGCTCAGATAGACACAAACCCTTCAGATAATATGGAGGGCTTTCGCGCCGGTCTCAATAGTTTCGTCGGCGAATGTGGACGTGCATTGCTGATGTGAACTCACGCGTGTGTGGATTCAGCTGTGTATACATTTTCAATCAAGTGTTGGGTCGTTTAAAGATCTCAGAAAGCCCACGGTTCACCGGAAGCCATGAACCGGGGGAGGACTATTACATTCATTGTCGGCTGTTTCCAGATCGCCACCCATGTGTCATGTTTTGTCCGATCGATTCAAAGGCCGTGGTGCTGCTTTCTTTCTGTTGGTCGGGAGCATCACCTAGTTGTGCCGTGGGGGGGGTCCAAACAAATATGCAGACAAATCATGGATGACATCAATGCTGTTTTTTAAAATTGGCAAACAAAAATGACGGCTCTAAAATCATAAAGCTAAGGATCAAAGGAAGGTTCTTTTATGCCTCCTTTATGCATGCGAAAGCTGTGGCCGGGTTGTCTGTCCGTCCGGTCCATTCTCGTGAGCGCTATATCTCAGGAATGCCTGCAGGGAATTTATTCGAATTTCCACCTGGACTCGATGATGAATTTATTTGATTTTGGAGGTTAAAGGTCAATGTCACGGTGACCTCGCGTCGGTCCCATTCTGGTGAGTTTCTTCAACTCTATCCACCTGGACTTTCAACAGATTATAATGTAGTTGTCAAAGGTCCCTGTGACACCACAAAACACTTTTTGGGCCATAACTCAATAATTCTTTATGCTAATTTGGACAATTCTGTCATAAATGTCGGATAGGATAAGATGATAAAGTGATGACATGGATGCAACTGTAACTGGCCTGGTTGGCGGAGTCATACAACTACGAGGCAGTACTTCTAGTTTGCTTATGCTCCCCACAGTTAAAGGGAAAAGGCTTGACAACTGCATGGCTCAGAGTGCACAGCAAAAAAAAAATGGAAAGAGTAGCGGCATTACTTGACATGTTCGGGGTGGTTGTGGTTGGGTTGATGGAGCAGAGGTAGGTAGAGCAGGTCTAACTGCAGGGTTGGCAGCTCGTGGTTTCTGCGGTACTACCGTACGATAAAGATACATGCATGATGTACTGGTGGTGAAACAAAAGTTCACTGACTGATGCCATACACCGTATGATGGCCCTGAGGTTTTTTTTTTCTCCAACTAAAAGAGTAAAGTGCTGTTTTGATAATTGTGATGATTTTCGTGTGCGTTTACCTTGCTACGGTGTTTTGCGGGGCGTTTATTATCCATCAGCATTCATCATTGTTCCATCCACCCAGAGTGTAATTATTTGTTCACAACATTGTACACTCCCCACAAAAAGAGAAGATGAGACATCCGCTTGTTTGTTTTTCTTTTGTGTTCAAAAGAAAAATGTAAAAAAAAAAGAAAAAAGAAAACGGCAGGCCATATTAGAAGCTTCTAAGTGTAGCCAGATTGTTGTGTATACTGCAGCAACATCGTTTATTCCCTGCCATGTTTATGTTTTGAGTATGACGGCATTACATGTGTAAAATAATCAAAACTAGACCTGCTTATTTATTGAAGAGGAATTGAACAGTGTGTTACGGTTTGGCCTTGTGTTTTCTAAAACGCTATTATTTGCTGAAATATTGTTCTGAAACGCTGCGTTTGGCACCCCCGTAAATATGAATGATCAATTGAGGAATCTTTTTCTGGCGTTTTTTTTTCTCCAAGACATGGATGCCCATTATGTGTTTCGTGTTTACAGAATTTAAGACTCCATCCATGGCTGTAGTGCAGTGAGACAGGAACTTTCCTCCAGAAACTCACAGCTCTGCAGAGACATCATGGGTTAATTGAGTCTTGTGTGATCCGGCTGCATTGTCTTATATAAAGTGTGTTTATAGGGTTCTTTTCAACCGTCTCTGTTCTCACTAGACTTCATGCTAGGAAAGGTGGGGTGACACTTTTGAGCTGAAGTGTCAGTGCTGACTTCCTGATGCACGTGAGTGTGTGTAATCATTTCTCATTACAACGCTCGCATGGCTCTAAACGTCCCTCTCAGAGCCTCGCGTTTGTCTGCATCAAGGAACCAATTCTTCCCATATTACTGAAGCCTGATCTGCTCCGCGGGGCTGCCTTTCATTTTCCTTTTAAGTCTGCCAAGGGTTTGAGCCATTATGGACCTCATTAGTGTCGGATCGAAATAGTCCGATTCTTGTCTGTCTCCTCTGTTTGAAATGCTGCGTTAATCAAAGCAGGGAGGACAACGAGGGGTCGGCTCTTACTTCCAAGAAACCCCTCCCCGGCACAGCGATCTTGTATTCTCAGCACGTATGAAAACCATTGTCTGCAAATGACCTGATGTTTATGAACTAAGACAAACGGCAGCGATGAGAAGATCGATGCCACTCTCGTGTTTGTGTGACCATTGTGGAGCTACAGCGAGGAGACGATTAGCTTAGTCTAGCGTAAAGATGAGCGGCGGGGAGGAAAAGCTAGCCTGGCTTTGGGCGATCAACAGATGGGAGCAGTGACTTCCCAGGGTCTTGTTTTCACCCAGGGGCTGGCCAGGCAACCAGTTGCACAGAATTGCTGGGCAGATGGATAAACTAGTTTAGGTACCGGTAGGATTTTACTCATTTTTTTTCTTCTTCAAAGAGAACCAGTGTTTACGCTAGGCTACGCTAGGCTAGGCTACGCTAATAGCCTCCAGGCCAAAGCTCCACACTTAACGCAAAGACGTGGTATCGATCTTCTCAATTAGACAGCAAATAAGTGTATTCCCCACAATAATAAACTAATCATATTAATGCTGCTCTAATTATTTCACTTCAATCAATCATCATCATACAATGATGTGTGACGTGAGAGGGCTTGCTTGTAGTTTAAAAACCCAGAGAGTTATCATCAGCTCTACGGAGCGTTTCAGTGTATTTTAGCTCATTGTTTGGTGTTTTGGGCTGTCTTGGTTGCTCTCCCACTGTCCACCTTGAGGGCCCCTTTCAGCAAAAAGGTTATAGAAATCCAAATGTATACACTCCTCAAACGTGTCCAAAATAGCCTGTCTGCAAAACGGCAGCATAATATGAATGTGCTGTGATCGGCCAAGCTGAATTTTGGCAGGGCTAGAAATTGTTTATAAAACGTGTCAGTCACCACACTGCCTCAAGTTAGGCAGAGGAGAGGCGAGAATTCGTCCGGTGTAAGTACGTGTTTCATCCCATCTCCTCCCGAACCGGCGCTGGGATGTTCATAGGGACGCCCTGGGGTGATCCAAAGCTCTTTGGACATCGAGAGCTTCAGTGGTGTTATTGTCTCCCATCTTTATACATGCTCCTCCTTTCACCAGCTACAGGTGCTGATGGTGGAGTGGTGGCACAGAGAAAAGGACACACACACACACACACACACACACACACACACACACACACACACACACACACACACACACACACACACACACACACAGGGGAGACTATAAAATAAACGTTAGTGTCAGGTAATAGGATTGTCACATAGTTTCTTGTGTGTTTGTTGTTGCTCTCTGTGCCGAGTTTATGAGCACCGTATTTTACAGGATCAGGTTAGGCAGACTGACAATCCTCCAGAATACAGTAAAACTGATTCATGGCGAGTTTAGACCCCTCAGCTGTTGCACTGTGGGAGTCGTAGAGCGAACTTTCCAATCCAGCATCCATTCCTTCTGGTGATGGAGTGACTGTAGAGCAACAAATGTGTGCAATTGGAGAAAGAGCTTGAATGATGATAGCTTATATATTGCATGTGTGTATAAATGTTTTTTTTTTTCATTATGATTTATCGAGCGTAGGAGGTCGGCAGCGAAAGTGAACAGAGGCGGTGGGGACTAATCTGTTTAATCTCCAGATAAAAAGACAGGTAATCCCTGATCAGAGTGTTCTGAGGCAGGCACAACATTTAGTATTAGTACACACATAGACGGTGTGTGTATATGTGTGAGTGGTGTGTGTATCTGTGTTATAGATGGAGACAGCCCCGTACTTTGTTGTAAGAACTTCTCGGGGGGAAGTGAACAGCATGGAGGGCAATGAAGAAACAGCAGGATGTGGGATGTTGATTCGCAGATTGTTACATTAGCTGCTACATCATTAGGTGAATTATGTGGGTACATAAAGTAGTGCATACATTTCCGTCTGTTTTCTGGAATTATATGATGGATCCTAATAGGGATAGAAATAAGAGGAGAAAGTAAGCTCAAGATAAAAGAGGAACCATGTTAAAACTGCCACATTTGCTTTTACATCTTATGTTAGTTGATATACTAATTTAATATATGTGTGCTGGCTGTCCTAAAACAAAGGCAAAGGGAAGTAAAGCATTTTAAAGGAAACAATAGTTTGCCATTTGGGGAAATATGTGTTTTCACTCTCTTGCCAGCTTAGCTTAGCATGAAGAGTGTAAACTAGCCTGGCTCTGTCCGACTGAAAGACAATCCACCTTCCAGCAACTCTAAAGCTCATGAACGCAAATAAGCATATTTTCGACGGCGTTATTTATCATGGCGACTATGATGGCTGACACCTGGCCACTTATTAAAGAAGATATGCAAGCAGCACCCTACAACAATAAGGTCAAATGTATATTATTTAAATGCACGAGGCTTTCGTGACATTACGGGTTTGTTTCTTTGTTCTTGTCCTTGGAGCTCCATTCGGCACAAAAAAGACATTATTGCCCCTGTGGGAGCGCGACAGGCGCTGAGAAACGAGAGGAACGGGAGAGAGACAGATTGAGTCTGATGCAGTAGACTGGTGGGTGGAAAAGTGAACCCACATCCCTTCGATCCTATTTATCTCTCTAAAGATTCCTCTCACAAATTACTTTTATTGTTTCAGTAACTGATTTAACTCTTATAACAGCCAGTAACGTATCTTACGCCCGATTCCGTACATGCCATCAATTTCCATCTGTTGTCAAAGCCAAAAGTATTCTGTCTGCACTATATCTTAGTTAGTTAGAAAAACACCTACAGTGTTAAAATAGTAGTGTATGTACCTTTTTAATTACTTTTTTTGTGCCTCCGTTTTTTATTCAAAGTAGGCTGGTTTTGTCTTTGCATATTGTGTCTTTTTCAGTAGATTATTATTAGACTGTGTATTTTTTTCTCCCAAACCTATATAATTGATAATTTGTCATGAATATGAAGCCAACAATGATATTTCTGAGGTATTGTTCCTCCGTGAGAATGTCAATAACAGGTGGTTTGAGATTAGCTCTGCATGTGGCTCTGTTGTACTAGCTCATACTTCTATTCTTTTAAAGGGAAAAACACCACACTGTATATACTCCCCCCCCCCAACACACACACACACACACACACACACACACACACACACACACACACACACACACACACATACGTACATACAGGAAATCCAGTGAATGGATTCTATCAGCTCCGTCTAAAGGCCCACGTACACACACATGCATCTGGCCTCCTCTCTGTTGTACTTCTCTGTAATGGTAACTACTACCCCGCGGGGCTCTGGATCAGTGTGCGGTCGCTGCCTCACCACAGCGGTGCAAAGGTGGAGACGCATCAGCATCCAGTGGAGCCCGTTTTATCAAAACAGCTTGTTAATGATTTCTTTTCCCTCTGCATATGTGGATCTATAGAATAGGATTAGACACACAAAAAATACTCATGACGAAGGACATGCTATCAGCCAACCTGTGATTGTGTTTTCTCTCCATCACAAAGTAAAATCACACAGTTTATAGTTTTAATCCAATTATTCATGGTATGGAGTCATTTGTACTTCCCTGTGCCTTCATGCAAATCACAGTTTTTGTGTGTATTGTTGCATATTTGCTTGCAGTATTGTTTGCTCAATGGTGGCAGGCTCTTTAAATAGTGTATACTATATCTATTTTTAATCTATTGTTCTGACCCACCTGGCTGCTAGTGACACCAACACAATGTTTGCATTGGGTTGTTTGTATGGATGATTATATTTAAATAACAACGCCAGCGGTTTGCATGTTGTTGCCCATTTACTGCACCACAAATTGTGTACACTTCATAAGCATTTTGGTTATCCACTTGCAAACTGCCGTGTTTTAGAAATGTGCCGTGTGGGACTTTTGTTTTCTCCCTTCTGTTCCATTCGCCTATTGGTTTCTATTCGTGAAAGTACGATATGAAAATAGCAGACATTGGAAACCTGCTTGACTGCTATGACCAATTGCAATGAACATCAAGTCTGCAGTATTGTTTAAGTTATCATTATGAGGCAATGGAGTGCTAGCTTTTTAAATCCATTACGACACAACAAAAACAAAACATTGAAAACATTCAATTCAAACTCCATGTTCAATGTGATGAATTTATACAACTCAAGCAAGTTTTAAAGCCCCTAGTACACTCATACTGGTCATTTCTGAGTACGGGACGTTGTTCCCGTTCCAGAAGGACATTCTGTATCTGTGGCTGTGGCTGCACTGTAATAAGGCGGTCCAATCATTTAATTCGGAAAAATTATAATTTCGGGCTTTGGAGGGAAAATGGACGTGCTGTCCGTGTTGCCGACTTGTTAAGTAAGTAAGTAAAGTGTATTTATATTGTACTTATCACAGGCAAAGGTCACAAAGTGCTGGACAGGAGTCGAGAAAAACATAAATTAAACCAAATTGACCATAACAGGGGTCAAAACATTACAACAGTTAAGAAAGCATAATAAAAAACACATTTTCTTTTTTTTTTTATGAATTTATTTAACCAGGAAAAGCCTCATTGAGATTTAAAATCTCCTTTACAAGAGTGTCCTGGCCAAGACAGCAGTAGCACATTAAACAAAGTTTCAGACATACAACATAAAACAGTGACGGAACATATTTAGATCACAGCATGAATAAAACCAAAACTAAGACTCAGGTCATCGTATCCTAGCGCACATACCTCAGTCAAAAACATCTACAACCAGATGAACCTTCCTCCAACTCTTTCAATCTATTTTTAAAAACACCTAAAGAGACCAAATCAGTCTGCAGCAAATTCCAAGCCGCAGGAGCAGCACACCTAAAACCCCTTTTTCCCATTTCGAGACGGACGTTGGGGACAGATAGCAAGAGTAGGCCTGGCGCGTATGTCACAGAGCGAAGACGGTAGCGGTCCACGTAAATAACATTAAAAGATGGTGCTATAAAAAACATAGTAAAACAAATAAATACAATATATACCAGATATAAAGCAGGCCATAGAGCATGTATTTAACCAAACGCCAGTGAAAACAGGTATGTCTTTAGTTGGTTTCTAAATGACATCACCCAATCAGCAAACCGTAGGGGTGCAGGCAGAGCGTTAGCTTAGTGCCATAGCTTTGGTGCTACTGCCTCAAAAGCTCGGTCACCACGTGTCTTAAGGCGAGTGTGTGGGACGGACAGAATATTGAACTGCTTGGACCTGAGATGTAACTGTGCATTTTCTTCATTGTGATTCAGCCTCTCGGTACTCTCAGTATATACACATTTAGTCCAGCGGGGATCAAAACCGTTAACACGTTCAGCATCTTTCAGCCTCGTTCTACCACTGAAGTGAACAACAGCAACGCAGTAAAATGCCAGTCGCTATAAAAGGCTGAGAGTGAAAATAACAAGATACGAGGTCCATCTGTAGTACTGTACAACACAACGTGGCCTCATCAGTGCACGTAGCAAAGCAGACAGCAGTGCTGCATCATTAGTTTCTATTAAAGTCCCCTAATCATAAGTGGATCCCGACATCATCTGCTTTTAAATATTTATAACGCATTAGTATTTCTGGATCCCCAAGCCGTCGTTTGCTTGATGAATCTATCACCACCAAGTCCAGTTTCATCTTTGACTCTTTAATCTTTAATAAAGCAAAAGTATTTCATCAAAGCCCCACCGTGTATCGCAGAGTGTACGCGGTAGGTTTTAATGTCCTAATGTTCCGTCTCTGTCGAGCAGTGAACAGTAGTCTCACTCCTCCTCACCTCTGTTCTCTCAACATGCAGTTTTAAATGACTGACCCAAAATGTTCAATTCATTGTGCCTGTGTCTTGCTCAGTGGTGGTAAACACACTCCATTGTGTCACGCTGTCAGTTTCTGTCTCCTTTTCTGTAAAAGCTTTTCCTCAGATCAGGCAAAAAAAGAAAGAAAAGGTGAGTGATAAATTGGTCGCCGGTGATGTGAAAAGAATGAAAGAGTCTTTGTTTCTTTTACTTTTCCTCTGTGCCTTTATTTGTTTAAAGGAAATGTCTTACAGTACAGTGAAGGCCCTGAGGGATGGGGGGAACAGTTGCGCTGAGTTGAAGGGAGAGCCTGAATGGTGCTGTGGAGTGGGGAGGCTGCGTGTTCACGGCTCACGGAGAGACGGACCTCTTACTGCTTTTACTGTGTTGCTCTTCCACTAACGAGGACACGGTACAGCGTTACAATGTATTTCATTGCACTGCATTGTTAATGTTTTCAATGCCATGAGGTCCAGCGTGATGTAAAATCTGCTATAAAGGATGTGATACCATTAAACTTTAATGATTGCCTGGGGCCAACTGGGTCACCGCTGCACCAACCAGTAAGAGTATACAGTGGGGGTGAAACAGAATATATATATTTATATATGTATATATATATATATATATACAAGTGGGAATATAAAGCTAATTCTCTGCGACTCATTTAAACATACACACTTTAAAGTTAAGCTGATGTATAATGAGAAAACGGGACATTCAAATGGGGATTTTACCTTTGTTTTAATCCAACAAAGTTAACATTTTCGCTGTCTCTCAGCCAAAACACAATGTGCATCCGCAGTGCAAATGTTTTATGAGGAAGACATTGTATTTGAACTCTTTGAATATTTAAAATTGTGCATGGTTTAAATCCATGTTCGCTAGCTTGCCGTCTTCTTCTTCACTGCCTTTGTGCGCACACTGCGACGCCCTTTCGCATCCCTGTGTCCATGAAACACACAAACAAAAGCTCTTTATTAATACTAGTGCTCCACAAGACAAAATGACAATATACTTCACATATGAAGATCTGACATAAAAATAAAAAAAATCTGCTTACATACTTACATTTGATTGCTTCCGTAATATTAATGAAATTGTACACCGCTAAGGTCGGTCTGCCTCATAACGACTACTTTTACATTTGTTATTTTTATTAGGTAGATATAGAAATAATCCTCTTAAAATAACATATATATGCTACAATTTCTCTCACCCCTGATCTTAAAGTAGGAGAAAAGCATTACAGCCGCTTCCCTTTTTCATTCTCATATATGTTGATATTACTGACAGACATCGGTGTGATCAAAGCAATCATGTGGATCAATGCCCGCATGGTGAGAAGATGTGTGTGTGTATTCACTTTAATAGTGCTATAAAAGGCAGCTATGTTGTAAACCCTGATGTCTAACGTTCGCCGTAAACATCCGGAGACATTAACGCCATCCCTTTTATTATCTGAAATGTGCTGACAGCAAAAAGGCTCACAATATCCATCTGGATCTCAGAATTTGCAAAATCGTTTCACTTTCACTTCCTTCTCGCGTCTAAAATTACAGGATGGATCAATAAACGCATGAAATGAAGAGAGCCATTGTTGAAAAGCAGAACATGGCGGGGCAAAACATGGATATTTGCGTTGCCATGGAAATGTTATCTTGTTAGGCGGTGAGACAATTTAGAAATATGTACTCGGTTAGGAAATATTATGTAACGGCTCCCTCTCTTGTCCCGCTTTCTCTCTGTCAAAGACTGTTAGAGCACAGATTATTGTTGAATAAAATCCAGCCAGCCAGTGAATCGAAACGACCGCTAAGGCGGGGATAGGAGGATGGAGATGGAGTGTGTGTGTGTGTGTGTGTGTGTGTGTGTGTGTGTGTGTGTGTGTGTGTGTGTGTGTGTGTGTGTGTGTGTGTGTGTGTGTGTCCCAATCACCTTGGTGACTCTCTCCCCAGCCTATATCTCCACTGCAGGGGCCCAAAGCTCGTCCATCCTCCTGCAGGGTAAACGTCTCTCCTCTGGACTCAGTTTGGTTCACCGAGCCCTTACTGAGAGAGACACAAAGGGAGTATGAAGGGATGTGGGGACGGAGGTGGAGTGGGTGTGGGTTTTCGACAACAAGAGACGCGAGGATGCTATTCGAGCCGGGCAGAGGAGGCGGAGTGGGATGATAGGTGAAGTGCAAAGAGAGAGAGAGAGGGAGAGGAGGAAGAGCGAGGTGGTTGGATGATGAGAAGAGAGGAGGAGGAGGAGGAGAGAGAGAAAGTCCATGCAGAGCTCAGTCTTCTCTGACTAAGAATAGCACCTCTTCTGGTAACCCAGTGCCCCAGGACTTGACCGTTTGGATAAAAGCCTCTATCGCATCACATAATGCCTGGTGTGTGTGTGTGTGTGTGTGTGTGTGTGTGTGTGTGTGTGTGTGTGTGTGTGTGTGTGTGTGTGTGTGTGTGTGTGTGTGTGTGTGGCATCGGCATGTGTCTTCATGTAAACGTGGGGAAGTATTTTGAAGGCAGAGACTCGGAAAATTCATCAGAGTAATAAACGAGACAGACAGGAAATATGAAAGATGGGAGGGGGAGGGGGCTACTTGATGATGATGATGATGATGATGATGATGATGATAATGGGTTGGTGAAGAAGGGAGGCACTCTGTAACCCCCCCCCCCCCCCCCCCCCCCCACTCTGTGCCTGTTTCATGTGAAGTCTGTGGAACTTCATACGGGATGAATCTGGGCAAGAAAAGAGTGTGAAAAGCAAACGTAGTTGAAAGACACGTTTCCGTATGCGGGTGCCATATGTCGGATGAGCTGTGGCTCGCATCTCTCAAAAGGGCCGACCAACGCGTCTTGTGCCGTAACATGACAATGTTGGCACAACTGAGGGGTGGCGTTGTAGATGTGTTCGGGTGTCGTGGTCACAAATGTAAACGGATCTTTTCTCTTCATCTCTCTCTCTTCAGCACTACTTCCTCATCGTGTTTGGTCACGATGGACAGAAGCCTCTGGAGCTTCGGACGGATGAGGAGAATGAGTGCGATGAATGGGTGGAGGCCATCCAGCAGGCAAGGTACACGCGTAGTTTTTGCATGAAGGGTATTTTTGTGTGCTTTTCCCCTCTCTGTTTTGTACAGCAGGAAATATGACATCAGGCCGCATGACTACCGTTTGATGTGATTTCACAGAGCATTATTTGGGCTATACTGGTGTTTTTTTCATTTTATAGCCCATTAAATAGAAATAACTAACTGCAAAACTGATTGTGCTCCAAACAATACTGAAACACTTCCAGATTGGCGAAGTGTGCTGGAGGTCTTGTTCTAATGGAGTCAATAGAACCACACTGTCTGCAAAGAGCAGGGACGCAGTTCTGAGATCCCCAAATCACAAACAGAATCAGTCACGAGGGACGACCCTAACCCAACACCAACTGGAAACGTGTTTGACTTTGTATAGAGCACACGGGCACAGCTCTCACTTTCCCCCATATAACAACTTCCCATGACCCCTCAAATGGCCCTGCAAGGGTAAATTTGGCTTCCTTGCTCTTAGCCCTGAGCTTTGACAATCGGTTTGAGCCTCCTCTCCAGCCCCCAAGAATAAACTTCTTATCTAAATAATAACCCAATGATTGGAGCACACCCTCAGGTCCCCTTTTCAAAAGCTGGGAGTGTCTGCCACTCCACAGGCACTGTCTCTATCCTCCACTATACTGAATAGGCGTGTCACCCAACAATCTTCAGAGCCTTTAACATCTCTGGGTTAATCTCATCCACCCGTGGCATCTTGCCGCTTCCAATTTTTTGGACCACCTGTGCCACGTCTGCCAGGGAGATGGATATGTCTTTTCCAGAGTGTTCAAACTCTGCCTCATCATGGAGGACTTGTTGGTAGTGTTCCAGGAGTTCCTCACTGTGATATTTCCACCACTTATTAGAGTTAGGGTTCATTTATCAACAATAATGAATGTCAATTATATAACTTATGTTACCACTGTCCCTTCCTGCACCGCTCCTAATAGAATATAAGACTATAAGATATGTTGAATGATTCATATGGCAAAAGAAAAGTCCTCTGTTAACCGTACTAAGCTAGACTAGGTGAGGTTAGTTGTTTTCACTGATTCATATTACATAGTAACCCCTCTTTGACGTCCAAATTAGTATATGGTTTGAGATTTGAATAGTCCCCAAAAAATATGTTTTGCTAATATCAGTGGGCTAAAGCAGGAATCCTGCATATGTGTGTTCCATATGAATATCTGAAACAACATCACAATCTGGCATATACAGATTTCTGGAAATATCTCCAGCTGTCCCCTCGCTCAATTCTGGCCCCAAACCAATCACTGAAATGCAAAGCCTACTACAACGTGTCAGCATTAAAACAGTTGGTGCATCAATTCTCCTCCGGTTGCAAAAAGTAGTCGGATTGTATAGAAGTCTATGAGAAAATGACTCTACTTCTCTCTTGATTTATTCCCTCAGTAAACAATGTAAACATGAGTTTATGTCTCAATCTCTAGTTTCAAGTCTTCTTCAACAGCATGATATTCATATTGTAAATTATGGCCTTTTAGAGTCAAATAGACCATAAAGTGGAGTATGCTTTCGGACTGTGATTGACAGCTCTCTGCCGCTAACAGAGCCATATTACAGCGTCTCTACGTCACTTCTCCACATTCAAAAAAGTATAACTTCCGTTCATGGGTTGCGGAAGAAAAAAAACATGGCGACGGCCGTAATTCAAGATGGCGAACCAGAGGCTTCAAAATGGCAGTCCATAAACCAATGGGTGACGTCACGATGGCTACTTTCACTTCTTATATACAATCTAGGTTAGTGATGTGAGTAGTCAGGCAGTGAAGCTAATGTCTGTTGCCTAATGCTAACTTCCTGTGAAGATGGAAGTTTATTTTGAAAAGACCCTATGCATGGAATGAGCGTATCTTGACACACGTGTAAAACTGATGCTTTGGGGTAGGTAGAGCGTCATAGTTTAAAGGTTTGCATTATCTGACATTGGTGTGAGAACAACTTGCCCAAGGTGCATGGTAATGTCAGGTGTAAACAGGGATGGCCTGACTCCCAGCATAGCTCTGTCCAACCCTAAGCATGCGTTTAATCAGCCAGAAAAGCCCACGTGAAGGTGTGCAGGACCATTCAAGTGAAGAGGCTTTTCTTTGGCAAAGGACATTTTGATGTGTCACAGTAGGAACAGCTGTAGATGCCTGGAATCTAGATGTATTTGTTGTTGATAGGCCCAAAACTGCAAAAGACCTTACCTTAGTGTAAACAGTAACTACTTAGACAAATTAAGCACACAAATATGGTAGTTTAGTTATTATTATAGGCATTGGAATCTGCCTGGTCAGGACTGTGTGTTTGTGACTTGATCAGATTTGATTTACAGTGCTGGCAACATTACAAAACAATCACACAACTGGCATCAGGATTTGATTCAAACACAGATGGGTGCACTAAATCATGTGACATCACCTTCTCCAACGCCACTGAGGACAGAAACATAGGTTTACAGGCAGGGTTCTTACGGTCATGGAAAACCTGGAAAAGTCATGGAATTTTAAAATGGTTATTTCCAGGCCTGGAAAAGTCCTTGAAAAAAAAAAAAATCCCAAATGTTTTGGCAAAGTCATGGAAATGTGTTATATGAGCTGGCCGCCATCCGGTGCTGAGTTTGAAATAATGAATATGCTTTTAAAAGAAAGACGCTCAAAATATAAGCAGGCATACATACAGGCATCTATATGAATGTTTATTCTTTATTCTCATTGTTAGTTTAAATAATACATTTTCTCACTTTTTCATGTTTACACCCAGATTTCACAAAATGTTTGGTCATGGAAATTTGGTTTAAAGTCATGGGAAAAAGAAAAAAAATAAGCAAGAAATATGACATATTTTGTGTATGCTATAAGTGCTTGATATAACTTATATATATATATATATGTGGACTTCTCTTGGTTTCCAGTTACTCTGACATCATCATTGAACGAGAGGTGCTGATGCAGAAATACATCCACCTCGTACAGATCGTGGAGACGGAGAAGGTGGCCGCCAATCAGCTGCGCACCCAGCTGGAAGATCAGGGCACAGAAATCGAGAGGCTCAAGTCAGAGGTACGGCTGACGCACACCTACACACCTGAAAGGTGTCCCTTCAGTATTTGACTGGTCCGTGTGGGATTTAAATTGTGTTCCCTGGGGACACAAAGCAGGATGCATAGCACCACAGAAGACCAGCAAGTGTATCTATGTATATATCTATGCTGCGTGTCCGTCTTCTCACAGCTGCGTTTATTGCAGCGGAGGAGTGGGCGTGAACGGTGCTTATTCAACTCTGAGCGTAGGAGGAGAAGCCCACGGCTCAATAAAGAGACAGCCCATCAGCTTCCTAACAAAACAGCTGCCAAAAAAAAAACCTGCTACGCTTATCGAACGCAACACCTTCCCCGGTCTGCCGTCACGGCACGATATATCAGACGGGAAAAAAAACACAACTGACCTCTACAACGTTGTTAATCAGAACTAATTACAATTCTCTCTCACGCACACACACGACAGCAGGTGATTATTGGTTTATGGTAATTAGATCAACCGCTCTAATCGTTTCTGAAGTAAACAATAAGTGAGCCTACGTTGGATGCTGACGTCACTGTTTTACACATTGACATCATCACGGTCTGTCTGATGGTCTCGGTAATACCACAAATTACATGCCATTGATTAGTTGAAGGAGTATCAACTGAACCAAAATTAGACATTTCTTTATAGGGAACTTTCAAATAAAATAAAGCTTTATCATTGTCGTTGCTAATCTGCGATTTCCTTTCGATTTTCCAGATCATTAGGTGTCTCAGAGAAGAGGCCTTCTCTTCTGTGCCACATAGATGACCAGAATGCACTGCAGTTATTCTTAATGTACAGGTGCTTGATTGAAATTGAATTCTTGTCTGATCAGCAGTTTGCCCTCGAGGGCTACTGTTTTTGCTCGTCGGGCCAGCTGCTAACATCTGCGTAAATCACTGCTCCACCGCCATTTCCAATTCTGTCTTGGCTCATCTGTGTCAATAATGGCTTGTTTAAATATCTTCCTGTATTCCTGCCTCCGGGAAGAAACAACACAATGTTGAATGGATTAGCCTGTTACGCTGCTTTTTGTTGTAGTGCTCCGTATGGACGCTTCTCCTCGCTACACGCCGTGATTATGCCTCTTTGGCGGCACACGGGGAGCCATGCTGATAATGGAAATGCGAACGAAAGACGTTTATATTAGAAAACATCTGCCTGTGTAATTGGGCTGCTCATGAAAAAAGGATTACACTTTGAGAGCCAGTATGCAGTTGGTGATCCATCTCATTAAAACACACTCTTGTTTGTTTGTGTGTGTGAGTGTGTGTATGTGTTGCTCTGTGTTTATGAATAATTAAACCAACTAGCCACTGTGACTGTCAACAGTTGGCAGACCGGCTCCTCTCCACTGCCATTTGCATGAGAGCGCTGGTGAACCAGAAAATGAGGACCAAAGCGCGTGGCTGGAGACGGCTTCGGTTTCCTCTTTCACGCTCATCGACTACTTGTGTCGCCCAGCGGCCGGAGAGCAAAAACAAATAGGTGAAAGTAATATCGTACAAGAGAAAGTCTCAACCTCTGCTGGGTTCATTTCTCCACTGAAGACGGCGTTGCCAACAAAGGAAAACCATTTACCAGCTGTGTTTGAAGTTAGTCATCACTGGTATTTAAAGAGAAGCGGTGCTATCTATTATTAGGTTTACTATGTGAAATGAGATTTTTTTTCTCTTCACACAGTAATAACATTTTGAGTTGTATATCTCCCTGGTGTATTCCCTTTGCGATGTGTCACATTTTTTTCACCTGCAGAGAGTAAATGCCGCGCGTCGAAAGGCTAATCGGACTGAAGCGAGTATTTCATGGCTGTAAAAATGATAAAGGAACTGTTATAATTAGATAGACCTGCTCTTTAAAAGGCTGCGATATTATGGTTTCCATAGTTTGTTTTGTGCTGGAAATCTATTCATCTGCGGAGCTACGATGGTCGTCGGTACCTGCCGTGCCCCACAATGCACTTCAGCCTTAATTTGTTTACTGTCACCTGCTGATAGCAGCCCTGCCCTGCCTGTCATTCTCTCTTTCTGAATGAAGCCACCAAATTGTCAAAGATGAGGAAGTCCGACGTCTATCTGGTGCAAACACATCAACAGTTCACTGTGCACACACACTGCACGACTATCACACAGACAACATTCAACCAAGTCGCTCCTAATCCCTTTTGGAATATAATATATCCTCATGAATGACATCGTATCACTTCCTACCTACCATACCTTAGGAGCTCATTGTTTCTATCTTATGTGATTTTATTATGTCGTTAGTCACCCACATTGTGCTAATTTAGTATGTGACTGAATTTCTCCTCAAAGATTATAGCTCTAAACAAAACTAAGGAGCGAATGCGGCCTTACCATGTCAACAATGAAAATGAAGACCCGGATATCAAAAAGATCAAAAAGGTACGTCTTTCTACTCATTTCCTGGGTGTTTTCTTTTCTCTTTCCTGGTGCCTCACCTGGGACTTCTTGCAAGTGTTGTGTTGCATGCTCAGTGTGTGTCTAAGCCGCTATCGCACGTACGCCTTCAGGTGCAGAGCTTCATGCGGGGCTGGCTCTGTCGGAGGAAGTGGAAGATCATCGTTCAGGACTACATCTGCTCTCCTCACGCTGAGAGCATGAGGAAGAGGAACCAGATCGTCTTCAACATGGTGGAGGCAGAAACGGAGTACGTCGATACTGAATGGAGGAGCACACACTCTAGAAAAGATGTCATTATTGTCAAGCTTTGCAGCACATGTCATGACGGACGTTCCCTTCCCATATGTCACTTCTCAATGGTTTCTATTTTCTCATTTTCCAAAACGGTTCTATGTCATGATACAGTTAGTCCTACTGTCACACCTTCGAGTGCCTTTTTACTCGTTCATTGGCCTGCAGCTTCAGGGGCGGAGCTATTCTTCTTCTTCTCTAGAAAAGGGTAGATTCTATCGTCTCAAAAGTCAACGTTCAGCTCCGCCGCCTCAGGCGAACAAGAGAACTACACTTCCTTAAAGGGACCGTTCATGCAACCGTTCTAACATCCATTCACACATTAATCATTATATAGTAAATAAAAGTTACCTTCATATGCATACAATTACAAATCCTTCATAGTAACATCCCTTATTAATTATCATATTTCATGCATTGTAATGTACACAAACAATTTATTCTTACACTGTACAAGTCCAAATGTGACAAACTAAGTTATTAAAACCCTTCATCAGCTAGAAACTAATAAAAACATTCATTGAAGTGGAAGACGACATTTTACAAAACCCTACTAATAAATATGAACAATGTCTTCATTCAACATTTTTCTCATGTACCGCATGTGTTTTGAAGATACAATTGCATTTCTAACATATAGTGTGTGTGTGTGTGTGTGTGTGTGTGTGTGTGTGTGTGTGTGTGTGTGTGTGTGTGTGTGTGTGTGATGACAGGTACGTCCACCAGCTCTACATCCTAGTCAACTGTTTCCTCAGACCTCTGCGGATGGCGGCCAGCTCCAAGAAACCCACCATCAGCCACGACGACGTCAGCAGCATCTTCCTCAATAGGTGTGTTAATTATGCTGGAGAGAGAGAGAGATGCATTTTTTTTTTTTAAAGTAACAAATAATACACTACTTTTCTTGGTAAATTGTGTTTTTACACTGCGTTCACACTGTGTCTTCAGTGAGACCATCATGTTCCTACATGAGATTTTCCATCAAGGCTTGAAGGCGAGGATAGCCAACTGGCCAACTCTGGTGCTGGGTAAGCTGTTACTTAGCCTCACACACAAATACACACCAATACACACCAATGCACACCAATGCACACCATGTGCATCCACTCTGCAGCCAGCTAGTGACATCAAGGTCAGGTTTTCCGTGGTCTAGTTTGTGTCATTCAAACGTCAGTCATGTCGTTTTACTGCCCCATTCACACACACACACACACACACACACACACACACACACACACACACACACACACACACACACACACACACACACACACACACACACACACACACACACACACACTGTTCCCTATCTCAGTCTGCAACAAGCACACTCCTTGTCTTGACAGACAATGGCAACCCGGACCAGAAGGCATCCCACAAATTGACCTCCTAAAACAGAAGCCTCCTCCACAGATAAGCGTAACCTAGGCGACAGACTGCTGAAAGACGCGACAGCAAATTACTTGTGACAAATAAAAATAAAAAAGGTTCGACTGATTAAACACTCTTATCTGATGCCATGTTTCACGTCAGGCTGAGGCTGTTTGTAGATCTCCGTTAACGATATGTTTTACATCAAACACATTTCTGTACTGTTTTCAATAAAGATTATATTAATTGTGTTTGTATTGCCATTAAAATGTTTATCTTCCCATACAGCATTAATTAAGCATGCCCATATATATACAGTACGGTATATATATTCACAAAATATGTACGTATATGTATAGAGAGAGAGAGCAATAGAGATATATAGACATTGATTTGGTGAAACCGTTTATATGAGCAATAATTCTAATATATCTCGTAAATGTTTTACAGTTTAGTAATTAGTAATTAATGTTGCACAACAGCGTTTGCGCTGCAATGTGTTTCAAGGCCAAAACATGCTTTACTTGTGCTGAAAAGAAAGTTGGAATAGAGGCTATAATGAGTCTCCTTTCTAAAGCTCGGTGTGTTCAGGCCATTTAATGAAGGTGAACACAGTGAGCGGCCGTGGGTGATGGCACCGGGCTCTGAAGCGTGCTGCGGGTTCATCAACACATCGGTCCTCTACAAAGCCCGTCTGACATGTGATCGCGTGGTCGGATGTAGTTGACTCGTGTAAAGTTGCCACAGTGGTTACATAACCTTTGAAACCAGCCACAACTTAACCACGCATGTGTGCTATACTTCAACTTAAACATCACAAACCAACAATCATGGGACAGCTATAATAAAGACAGTAACAGATAATGCTCCAACAAGGGCATGTATGGAGTAGATAAAAGACCCTCATCAATATTTTCTTGGTCACAGATTTGACAAATGGTGGCAAATACTTGAGAACTGTATTCCGTCATGTGGTTTTGCATATGTATACTGTATAGCAAGTGTGTGTGTGTGTGTGTGTGTTTTGTTTCTAGCTGACCTATTTGACATCCTGCTGCCCATGCTGAACATCTATCAGGAGTTTGTGCGTAACCATCAGTACAGCCTGCAGGTGTTGGCCAACTGTAAGCAGAACAGAGACTTCGACAAGCTGCTGAAGCAGTACGAGTCTAACGCCGCCTGTGAGGGAAGGATGCTCGAGACCTTCCTCACGTACCCGATGTTCCAGGTAGAGCTCCCACAAACGCATCACGCACAAATGCAAATGTCTACGTTTTCAATAACCTTTTTTTTTTCTTCCTCTTCTCTCCGACAAGATTCCCCGCTACATCATCACCTTGCACGAGCTATTGGCACACACGCCTCATGAGCACGTGGAACGAAAGAGTCTCGAATTCGCCAAGTCCAAATTAGAGGAACTGTCCAGGTACGTGTCCCGGTACCGCCGTCAGAATGATCGACTTTCCCGACGTGTTTTTTGATGCTGCGCCCTGAACTAACTGGCGCGCTTGCGTGTGGTCAGAGTGATGCACGACGAGGTGAGCGACACGGAGAACATCCGGAAGAACCTGGCCATAGAGCGGATGATAGTGGAGGGCTGTGACATCCTGCTGGACACCAGCCAGACCTTCGTCAGGCAGGGTGAGTCTTCGTCGGCTCACAGACAGTAAGACCAGTGATCTGAGGCCACAGACACAGTGGAGCTCGGTCACTGGATCACGACTTCTGTAATACTTTCTGCTGGGGGAGATTTGTGTCTATGTCCGCTTTGGCCCAGTGGTGCAGAGCTTGCTGTGGTCCTCCATCCTAACATCTCAAAGTCATTATTCAAGCATAATTTCAATTAGACTATCGTCCTAACGAATTGTTCCCAAGCTGTTCAAAATTGAATGTTACACTTGTAAATTTTTTTGCAAATTTCCTTTATGAAACTGTCAGATTAAACCAACATCCCCTTCACTAAATGAAAAACCTCTGAGCACTTACACTGCCGTCTCCACTTGCAGCACAGGTTTGGTCATTGTAATGTAATATTGTAGATTTAAAGCCACTACGAGTTCTCATATTTTTCAGTCTGCTTGTCTAATCCAACAAAACCCAAAGTCCCACTTGACCTCAAATGCGGCGCCTGAACCATCGTACTGTATTCATCAGCAATTACTTCATGCAACATGTGGTTGGCGAGTCAGTCCAATAAAGTCTTGATACTTTTTAATGAACCGTATCTGTACCAGTGTGACAAGAAGTGCCCTAATTGCTACAGTGTGCAAACCCTAATGAGCTTCTGCATGCAGCTCTGTCTCGTGATCTTTCGCCCACGCGTGACGCGCTCACACCAGTTTTGACAGTTGCTCGTCTTTCTCCGGATCGCTTTTCTCCCCCGACATACTTCACACACAGGAAATACGTGTGTGCGGAGATGGGCACTTCCGAAATGTTGCTTTCTTTTTTTAACACCCGTTTTGGTTTTGTGCCACGGCAGATGCCAACCAAACCAAAACACGGCCCTCGGCTTAGCGTCGGCTTAATGGAATGAAATGTAATCCCGTGCCCCCCTCCCGGTCCTCAGGCTCTCTGATCCAGCTGCCGTCGGTGGAGCGAGGCAAGCTCAGTAAGGTCCGTCTGGGCGCTCTCTCTCTGAAGAAGGAAGGGGAACGGCAGTGCTTCCTCTTCACCAAACACTTCCTCGTCTGCACACGCAGCTCCGGGGGGAAGCTGCACCTTCTCAAGGTGAGAGGAGATTTCAGAGTGGAAATTCAACGCAATAAAAAAAGAAACTGTTGTTGAAATGTGCGATTACTCTTGCAGCAAGGTGGGGTTTTGTCCCTGATTGACTGCACACTCATAGAGGAACCAGACGCCAGCGATGAGGAGGGTAAGTTCACCACATCCATGAAGCACTGTGTCTATATTGGCTCATTTAGGCCCTTCGCCACTCATGGAGGTTAATTAGGTGTCAGAAGATAAGTGTCTCGTGTCCAGAAAGTACTTCATTTTAAATATCAAACGCTCACCCCTTTAAATGTCAGCTTCTGATCTTTTGACATTGATGATCTTTATCCATTCTTCTTCTGAGACACTCATTTTGGAAATAGGGAAAAGTGCCGAGACAACCACATACATGCATGCGCACACCTTTTCACTTAAACCTGCAATGGAGCTATAGCAGGTCCACTGAATTAACCCTCCGTGTGTGTATATGTACAAGCACAAGCACAAGCAGTTATTTTTACTATATTAAAAACTCTTTTCCTCCTCTGTATCACACAGCTAAAGCCGGCGGTCAGGTATTCGGCCAGCTGGACTTCAAGCTGGTGGTAGAGCCCTCGGACTTGCCTCCGTTCACCGTGGTGTTACTGGCACCATCGCGGCAGGAGAAGGCGGCGTGGACCAGTGATATTAGCCAGGTAATACACAAACACACACACCCATACGAAACACACAATAACAAGAACCTTCAAATAGCGAAAGCCAGTCTCCGCTGGGCATTGAGAAGGCTTAGTGATAAGTAAACACAGACACGGGTGCAGTCCTCCAGGGGCCGAGTTCAGCTCAGCGCCTCAGCGCTTCACAAACAGAGTAGCACCATGCAAGCGTGTCACACTGGATTACTTCTCATCTGAGAATAAAGAAAATGCATTGACACTTTTTAACGGCTTCTCTTTTTTCTCTCAATTCCTCGTCAACCAGACGTGTACAACAATATATTTCTCTGCATTTGTTTTACACAGATAAACAAATGAGTGGGAAAAAAAGTATTTTTCTCTCTGACATGTACATCTGCTTTAAATTCTGTAGGTCGAACGAACGGGAAAATAACTTACAAATAATCTCACATTTCCATCTCATACAGTCGTTCTTTCACTTTATTCGTACTTACAGTATCTTCCTCTTCCTCTACGTCTCTGTAGTGTATAGATAATATCCGCTGCAATGGCTTGATGACCAGTGTGTTTGAGGAGAACTCTAAAGTCACTGTGCCTAATATGATCAAGTAAGTGTGTACAGTGTGTGTGTGTGTGTGTGTGAAGAGGAGCAACCATCTCCTAACGCCAGTGTTGTAAAATAGATGTTGAAGCATACCTAGTTGTGTTGATGTACAGTGTTAGACTTTATGTTATTTTTTTCAATATTCATTTCTGCTTAAAGTACTTGGCATCCACTCTTATTTTTTTAGCTTCCTCCTTTGGAATATGTGGATTTTCGTTTTTGCTTTTTTCTCTGTTTCACTTGGCTGTTTTTGCTCAGTTACGTTCATAACCTTTTCCTTGGTTAGTCACCCATGCTCGGTTGTGTGTGTGTGTGTGTGTGTGTGTGTGTGTGTGTGTGCGCGTGTGTGTGTGTGTGCGCGTGTTGTGTCCATCAGATCCGATATGCGTCTCCATAAAGATGATGTTGACATTTGCTTCAGCAAGACGCTCAACTCCTGCAAGGTCCCCCAGATCCGCTATGCCAGCGTGGAGCGGCTCCTGGAGAGGCTGACCGACCTGCGCTTCCTGTCCATAGACTTCCTCAACACCTTCCTGCACACATACAGGATGTTCACCACGGCAACGGTCGTCATGGGCAAACTGGCCGACATCTACAAGAAGCCCTTCTCCTCCATACCTATCAGGTCATACATTGCAAACACACAAATACGCATTCAAAAAACAGAGAAAAGGCTCACACAAAACGTGCTGCTTCAGTCTGTATCAGTGTGTGAAACATGCCAGAACGGGTATGTGCACTACAGGAGTGCTCTGAGAGGGGTTTCTTGGCTTTTTTGTATTAACTGTGAATGATGAAGTCAGATGTGGGTCTGTGTTTTGGACTCTATTCACAAGGTTGAATGCATACTGGCTGAATTACATACCAGCCTGTGTATGAAGACCAGCAGAACAGATGCTTCAACAAAGTTGTTGGCACAGCCATTTGGAATATGCCGTGTGTCAGATGAGGAGCTCTCTCTCTCTCTCTCTCTCTCTCTCTCTCTCTCTCTCTCTGGCTGCATCATCATTTGTTATGTTTATATTCCTTCCTCGGCTTTACTTAACTTACCTTATGAACTGGAACAGCTCTGTATTTTCCTCTCCCCAAGGGCAGGGTTGTATGTAAAGCCTCACTCACTGTGGGCTCTGGCTGCCTCCACTGGGAGAGAACAGGGGAGGACTCATCCAGAGACCAGAGGTGTGCAGGAAGGGTAGAGGAGAGTGTGTGTGGGGGCAAGTCCGCTGTCTTAAACCTTCAACGGGATGTGCCTAATTCTTTCCCCAAATGTCATTCGATGTCGGCACATGAGCAGCCCAAGTTTCCCTCCAGTCAAACCTTCCACTTTATTCTCTCCTTCTTCCATCAAAGAGTATATGTGTGTATATATACATATATACACACATAAAAAAGAAGGTTTTGCTCTTCGGCCATCGATATATATGTATATATATATATATATATATATATATATATATATATAGGTGTTTGTATCTACACACACATCAGGTCAAATTTGTTTTATTTTTGTACTTATGCTTTATGACCAAATATCTAAAAAAACAAATAACCCTCCCATCTGCTGTGCTTTGCATTTAAGGCTTATACTATCAAATGTTATAACGCTTACATGCTAAACTAAGATAAGGTAAACAATATGCCTTTTAAACATGCATACTTTCCAGCATGAGCTTTAAGCACAAAGCTCTGTTATGCCTCAGCTTAGCGTCACAGAGCTGCACGCATGGCTGTGTGTTGCAACCTTATGTGTTCATATTTCATGGCTCTTTTAAAAGTGCTTTATCTTCCACATTATCTTTATTTTAAAGAGCATTTGTTGACAATGATTGGAGCACGGCAATTGCCAACTTTTACTAGTAATTAGAGTGAACCCTTTAGTTTTCTCCTTTTTGCAGATAAATCTGTTTCATTTGTGTCCCTTCCTGTTACTCTCCCTGTTGTGGACACACACAGTGAAACACACACACTTCAACACAGCGGTCCGCATCAGTTTTAGGCTGGATTTGTCTCCCATGCAGTCATGAGTCTGAGAGACTGTTCTCTCACCCACACGCTGCCTCCTCCCCTCCTTAAACACACCTTTCCATCCATCATCCCTCCATCCTCTTCTGTCTTTGTCACATCACCTGATTTCTGCATTTCCATGTCTCAATCCAACCATCGCCGTCATCCATGTAATCATGTTTCTGTGTCGTCCATCTCTTCATGTCCCCTCTAACTACAGGGTGCAGTACCACTCATTTGACCGTCTGTCTATCTCATCCATCTGTCCCGACTACAGTCTGAAGACCAAGAGGATATCCGTGGATCAGTCCAAGTAACTGACTTTTCTCTGTCTGTCCTCCACTCTACTGTCTCTTTCCACCTTTACCTGCCTGGTCTTCCTCTCCTCTGACACTTCACTGATGCATGACAGCTCCTCTTTACTCTTTAATCGACCTGCTATCTGTCGCTTTATGTGAATGGAAGCGACTCACACGGGTTGTAATCTCACCACTTTGAAACATTTTAGGTTGATGAAACGTAGACAGGAATGCGAGAAGGGAAATGTTTTCTGTAGCATGAATCACTGGAGCATCACTTCCTCAAGGCCGTTTTCTCTCTCTGTATTCATAGCGATCCCTTTTTTGTGTCGTTCCTCTCGAGTCTGCTTTATATCCTCCTCTTAAGCATCTTCCACCGCTTGCTTCAAAGTTCTTCAGCCTTCCCTCCCCTCTGCTTTTCATGCATCTTTCCTTCCTCTATCTTTCGATCTGGGATGCATATTTGCTCCTCTATTTCCTGCTGAATGACTGACTTGTGTGAGTAAATGATGGATGTGTTCATCTATGCATGATTGCTCCTCCCTTGACGCAGCTCTGCGCACACGACTCTGAGCGATGTTAATGTCATCATGAAATGCTTGTTGATTAAAGCTGTTGCACTTTCATTGCCTGGTAAATAAGGCGTTTACATTTAGCAAATGTGATCTGCAATAAAAGACTGATGATTTTTATTTTTTTTCTTCTTTCAAATTCTAACTATGAAGCGGATGTTTTTTTGTTGACTATTATGTTCCTGTTCAAGGCAAATAACGAGCTCAAATCATAGCCAGTATCTTTCAGTTTTTTCGAGGGGGTTCACATACACGCTTGCTGAACCCTTTTCATACATAGTTCCACAGTTTCAGCGCAGCAGCACAAAGATCCTAAACATCAGGAAAGAAAGAAAGAGCCAAACGGCGTAAAAGTTCAGTCACTTTCATCAAACTGAGCGTATGTTTAACTTGCTGAAAAACAGACTGGAGGCAATAAAACTCCTCATATGACAAACACGGCAGCAAGCAGCTCCTTTTCACACATCCAGTGGACATGGAGCAACAAAAGCATTCATTTTGAGTTGCATGTTCACTTTTTAGCTCTGTTTTGGTCACCACCAACTGAAAGAAATATCAAGCCTTGTAGCTTGAATTTCCCATTATGTTCATCCTTTAAAAAGATAAATTCCGACGCTGTTCATCCGACGTGGATGTAAACTTCCTTACAATGAAAGCTGAAAGTCAGAACGGCCTCCTCATCGCATTTCATGTAGGTCCAACACAATACATGTGGTGTCACTGTTCTAATACTTTTCTGACTGCACTGTCTGTGCCCACTCATTATAAGTCACTCTGGGTAACTACATTAGCTAAATGCTTTTCAATTTCTTCATGAATTCTGAATACAGGGTTTTGCTCCTCAACCAGAAATAGTTTCTGATACAGGACCACATTGGAACTTTAACACTTCAAGGCACACAGACAAACAAACTGTTCTTTTGCGTTGCTTCAATTACACATTTTCCTTTCATCCTTTTAAAATATCCTCTGATCTTGATAACAAATTACTCCCCCCCCCCCCCCCCCCCCCCCCCTTATTCAGGTCCTTGGAGCTGTTCTTTGCCACAAACCAGAACAACCGAGGTGGCGAGCACATAAACGAGAAATCTCCTCGTCTCTGCCGCAAGTTCTCCTCTCCTCCTCCTCTGTCCATCCAGTCCCGCACCTCCTCCCCGGTCCGGACGCGAAAGCTTTCCCTCCACTCCCCCATCACTGCCAGAGTCGGAGGGCTCGACCTGACCAGTCCTCTGTTAAACTCCGGCGTCAGCCACGGCACTTCCCAGTCTGCTGCCAGTAGCCCCACATCTGCCCACGCCCCCCAAGCCTCCTCTCCTCCTCCCTCTTCCACCTCTCCCCCACCCAACAACCCAAAGTCACCGCAGGACCAAGCTCCACCCATCCCCTCCTCCCCGGACCAAAGTCCCTGCCCGACTGCAGAGGGGGAGGACGTGCCGAAGGTGGACCCTTTCTCTGGGAAACTGAGGCGGAGCATCCGCAGGGGTAAATTACAGCACACACACACACACACACACATACATCAGGTCTGGATACGTTTAATAATGATGCAAAAGTAGTATTCCACTGCTCTTTCTGGTCGAATCCTGTTCCACCTCGGACCACACTGACATGTGGTTTATATGGTAAGAGGCGACCTTTTTGCACATTTAACCTTTAACCCGACAGTGATGTCACTGTGTACTGTCACTCATTGGCGTACACCTCTACGTCACTGCAGCAAGATGAGCTATCTCACTACATAGCACATTTCGGATGTTTGTCTGGAAACCTGCATCTAGAAATGATGTCAAAACTCTAGTTCTAAATGTTGCGGGTACATCAACAGGGTAAAGTTATTTGTAACAGTTGAATGACAGATGATTTAAACTCTCAATTCTGTGCTTCTGCGCTCAGCGCATTCAGCCGTATGTCGTCTCTGATTGAATCCAGCGTGCAGGAGAGCCTTGTTTGCGTGGCGAGATGCTCGTGAAGGGCTGGAGCTCTCGCTTCTCAAATGGCACAGTGTTCCCTGTAAGAGCAGAACAGGCGCCTGGTGAAACATCATTATCTCCTTACGCCCGTGTGCTCCAGTCAGCTGAGCTGGCTTCCCACCGCACAAGCTCAGATCTTCTAATTGTGGTGTTAAACAGGCCGTTCCGACCGGAGAGAGATGGTGTCAGGGAATCCGAAGCCAAGCTGCAGTTACACTCTCATTAGCATGTGCACACACACACACACACACACACACACAACTTGTGTAAGATAGTGTGCTCATGCGGTGTAGCTGTTAAGCCCTCACTAGGAGAGGAAGAGCCATTAGCGGTTGTACCATCAAGCCACTCTCACCTTCTCTGCACACACTCTCAGTTTCTTTATACAGTATTTGTTTATATGTATCTATGTGCATGCGGCTATTTGCATCATCTCTCACCGTCAAATTAAGACATTCTTAACATATGTTGAAGAGTCGCTCAACATTATCTCCAAAGCAAAGCACCCGATGCACGAGTAGAGCATCGGTAGAGCTCCATAGTAATCAGGTAGTGTGTATTGTTTTCTCTTCTAAGGGCTGAATACAGACGCGTGACAAGTTAAAGGAAAGAGTTGCATAAATGAGCGTGGAAACATATTGAATGCAGACGTTTCCATAACTGGGAACACGGGGTCACTGACTGGTTTGATGAGCGTGAAAACATACTGGTTGCCATGCACACAAGATCTAAACCCAATTGTACAATTATGGGAGATTTTTACACATGCAGCAGGCTAAGCAGGGTGTTCCAGATGTCCCTCTCTCAACGTTTTCCAGCTCTTCCTGGAGGACCCCCAGCTGGGCAGATGAGATATCTAATCTCTGCAGAGTGTTCTGGGTCTACCTCGGGGGCCTCTTACCATTTGGACAGAACACTGACTTGAACATTTACTTCAATAATAAAAATAATAATACAAGTCTTGATGATATCCCCTGGTTATACTGATCTCTGCATGGCTGTGAACGTAAGTGCAATAAAGTTCTCCTCTCCAGACGAGCAGCTGCAGTCGTGGCCACCACCATGACCATAAACATCATCACCATCATCACCATCATCATCATCATCATCATTATTCTTGTCCCATTTCTCTCCGCCTGTCTAGCTCTGCTGGAGTCGGTATCGCTGGAGAAAATCATCCCAGAGTCTCCTCAGAGCAGTGAAGCAGGAGACATGTCCCCATGTCGCTCACCTTCCACACCTCGACACCTCCGCTACAGGCAGCCTGGAGGTACCTGTGTGTGTGTGTGTGTGTGTGTGTGTGTGTGTGTGTGTGTGTGTGTGTGTGTGTGTGTGTGTGTGTGTGTGTGTGTGTGTGTGTGTGTGGTTTTATCACTCATAATTAGACCACAGTGCCTCAGCTGGTGGCTCTCGCAGCGGGCAGTGCTCTGAGCCAGCCAAATATCCCTGAGGCCGACATCTTAATATAAAGCTCATACTGTATATAGCCAGACCCTGGTCATGTATTATCGCTGCTTGATTGAGCGGTAATGATGGTAATTTCACTGGGGATATTAACGGTGATGACTGAAATGATCACAGCGAGGATTCCTGTGGCTTTCGGTATAATTATGGTCTTTAATCTGCCTGTAACAACAATGACAATGTTGAATATTGGAACTTTCTTTCGGAACAATAAAGACATCCATAATGAACACTCACATACATGACTACACATATGTACATTTGTGATTTTTCTACAAACAACCGGCAAATTACTGGTTTGAAAATGTGGTTATAGTCGTAGCCATATTGGCATAATGCTTATACATAACCTGCAATGTGCAGATTATAGTTTATTATATAAATATATTGATATGAATATATGTATATGAATATGTGTGTGTGTTTATATACATATATAAGAATATATGTTTATGTATGTATTTGAATATATTAATATTTTTATATATATATTTCATCCGAATGTTCCCTAGCAACTACCAAATATTTGGTTGATAATTAGGTTGATACAGGAAAAGGGTGACCGCATGCAATTTGACATAAGTTAAAAATATATTAATAATACAAAAAGATCTATTTTAATTTGTTACCAATCATATTTCATTTTGTTTTTATGAATGTATTCACTTGTGTCGACTTTTGATGATAACAGTAATGTTGTTGTTGATGATAATTGTGTGTTTGTGTGTCTGCAGTCCCGTCAGGGGAGAACTCCCGCTGCCCGGTCTCTCCGGCTTCAGCCTTTGCGATTGCCACAGCAGCAGCAGGACATGGTTCACCACCAGGTACACACACACACACACACACACACACACACACACACACACACACATGTGGCACGTTAGAGATAAAACATATAAAAAAATGGGAGCTTTTGTTTCATTTTTTAGTTTGCAATGGTTGAAATATCTGTACATATATACTTATATATAAACGTGTGTATATATATATATATATATATATATATTATGTTACAATAACTTACAGTGCATTAGTAGAAATAGCCCCACCTGTAAACTATAAAACATTTAACTGCTATTGACAAAGAAGACCTGTCCATGTTTTAGGCTCCTCAGGGTTCTGTCGCTACCTCAACACAATCTAGATTAATAGAATTTCTGATAATCAAAGCATTGGAAAGTTATATTTAAACATTTCAACAGCAGGTTCCCTTTCTCTTTCTGCGGATCATCCAGACAAAAAATGCAAAAATGTTTGCATGATGCTTTGACATATTCAAACTCAAAGTAGTAAATTTTTCTGCGAATACTTCTGTACTTCTACTTCCGTAAAAGATTGCAATACTTTTAATGAAGCATTTTTTGGATTGCATCATTTTAACTTTGAATAATTTCCCCCAAAAACATCTCAACCACTGACATATTTAAAACCAGATCATATTTGAAAATGTTATACCACCATCACACAATAATAACATATTCTCTTTTTTCTTTTCCCTCCAGTGTTTACTAACTCTGAGAGAACTTGTGATAAAGAGTTCATCATCCAAAGAGCTGCAACTAACAGAGTTCTCAACGTGCTGCGGCACTGGGTTTCCAAACACGCCCAGGTCTGTCTGCGCCCACCACTGTGTGTGTGTGTGTGTGTGTGTGTGTGTGTGTGTGTGTGTGTGTGGTCCCCTGTTTTGCTGGGCCGATCAAGTCTGTGGTCTCATTAAAGCAGGTGTCTGATGCGTCCTCTCTCTCTCTCTCTCCGCTCCACTGCCTTCACTTGAGCATGTAAACAGCCATGTGCACACAAACACACTGAATATTGTTGCCGTATCAATTGGACAACCAGCCTCAGTCCACCTCCTCTCCTGCTAAACCGCCGGTGTTGCCTCTAATGAAGTGAATATCACGGTAATTGCTCGACTCCCAGCGTAGAGGTCTAACTGCATTGATCTGTTTTATGAACCGTTCTTCAATAACACAACATGCTGTGATGATAGGCCAGCTTTGGTTGGCTTTTTAACGAAGAAACAAAGCACAAACGCACACACACACACACACACTGTACACCCACATTCCTCTCTGGGGGGGGGGGGGGGCAAAGACCAAAGAGCTTGTTAAAACTGACCTTTGAACAAGAGTTGAATTGGGATGGGAGTGAAAATGGAAAAGGAGGATGAATAGGAGGTGTGAAGGCTGGAATGAGAGGGTTCAGGAGGAGGAATGGACATCGGATCATACAGCAGGGACTGATGCTTAGTCAGACTGGTGTGTTAAGTCATATGTCGATATATGTGTACGTTGTCGGAGCTGTCCCTTTAATAGTGTGGTAGGCCGCTAGGGCCATGCTGCAAATCATTTACAGTCGTATTGGATTTTTGAAATGTTTTTCCCCCATCAATGTGGTACCTTGGTAACATTGGGTAATCAATTTTCCGGATTAGCTCCAAACAGACATTCCCATCTGATTAATTTATCTGATTAATCTGTAACACATCCACTTAAATTATGTCTAAGGTATTTACAAAATACATGTCTTATCTCAAGAAATATCAATATTATGGTCGAAAATAAAAAAAAAATATGCCATTATGGAAGATTTTCTTCACTCTGGCTGTAATTTCATTCTTTGTGAGGACCAAATAGAGTTTGATTTGGTTTGCCTTCACTCCTCTGGTTTTAGAGGGTCAGGTTAATGTTAGGGTGCCAGTTGAAGTGAGGCATGCCGTGGTGGGTGCTGCAGAACACATTACATACTGTGTGTCACTTTCATCTGTTTGTGTTTGTGTTCAGGACTTTGAGATGAACGGGGAGCTGAAGATGTCGGTGATCTGTCTCCTTGGGGAGGTGCTCAGAGACCCAGACCTGCTGCCTCAGGAGAGTAAAGCTACTGCCAACATACTAAGGTGCCGCACACACGAATACACACACACGTATGCACACAAAGCAACATCTTTGGACCGTAACTCGTCGCGCGGCGTTGCCAGCACATGCGTCAAAATACATGAAAACGTGATCGGGAATCGTGTGCTATGACTTTTCTAAGAGTTTATAATGAGTGTGTATGGCGTGGTTCAGCGCTAGAGTGGAGAGCTAACTGGTAGCAACAGAAATTTGTAAAAAAAAAAGTCCCACAATTTTCACTCTTCATGTACTAACATGCTAACATGAACACTTGAATATAACACTTGAAAGCTGAATAGTTTCTGCCATCAAATGGTCCACCGTTAATTATTCGGCCATCATGAAAACGTCTTCTAATCTATTATGTTATGTTCTACCGTGTTCTTTTCCATTTGCTTCTGTTCTATTCTGTTCTATTTTAATCTGCTCTGTTTTGAGTTTTTCTATTCTGCAGTATTCTGTTCTATTATAGAATTTATATTTCCTGTTGTATTCTGATCTATTCTATTCAGTGCCGCTTTATTCTCTTCTATTTTATTCTCCTCTGTTCTATTTTATTTCATTCTGTTCTATTCTATTGTCTTGTGTCATATTATATAATGTGCTATTCTAGTCTGTTGTTTTGTCGTATGTTTTATTCTATTCTGTTCTGTTCTTTGCATTTTGTTACTGTGTGTTATTCAGTTGTAGTCTATTCTATTTCACTCTGTCTCCTAGTGCCCTTTCTCAAGACGAGCAGGAGGATGCCCAGCTGAGGATAGAGGACATCCTACAGATGGTGAGGAAAACACATCAAATCCTCTGATCACTTATTTAAAGTGCATCATTGCACACATCTTGTTAGCATTTTGATAGGACATTACTCTGTTGGATCAATGGAGCAGCAGTAAACTGCAGAGAAGATCAATTCTACTGCACAATGTAAACCTCTTGTTATTGCAGACTGGCTGAGTGATGCAGCTTTTAATTTGAATTTGGATATTATTGTGGTTCTCCATGGGATTACCTCTCCCTTGGTACTTACGCACAAATACGCACCCACCTCCAAATACTTTTCCAGTTCTCAGAGATTAAAATACTAATGTTCATGTCATGAGTGTCCCTGGTTTACTATCTTGGCTTTTATAATAACTGGGAATCACTCACCCGTTGCCTCTGTTCCCTCCTCCAGGCAGGAGGGGTAAACACACCTCCTGCCTGTGAAGGTCTCCAGGGAACTGTCAACTGTCGTAAAACATATTCATCACTCAGCCTCCGTCTCTTTATCAGATATTAATATCTCCTCCTCATCCGTGCTGTGCTGTGAAAACGTGTTGGTTCACGACTCTGTTCCTCTCTGTTCAGGCGGACTGTCCGAAGGCAGAGTGCTTCGAGTCTCTGCCGGCGATGGAGCTGGCCGAGCAGATCACCCTCCTGGATCACATCGTCTTCAGGAGCATTCCTTACGAGTCAGTCCTCGCATTTTCACCTCAGATCGGCCTTTTGAGAAACATCTCCAACACCTGCAATAACATTTTAGTGTATTTAGTCATTAAATTCTTTGATAATGGGGCTTCTGGAAATATTTTCACTAACATTAATTTCCCCCCAGCTTCCTCTTCTGCTCATTTGGTAAACTGGGTTGCTTAAGAAGAGTTTTTTTGTTGTGTAAATGTGTTTGTACGTCTTCTCTATAATTACACATATTTATCCATGCCACCGAACACAGGAGATACTCACTGTATCCCCATCTCATGGATGTTTTCTCCGTGGACCTCTCAAAGGAACGTGGCCTGAGAACACAGTTGAAACAATAAGGAAACACAGCGAGCTTGCTTTAAAATAGTTAATACAAGATGTAAATGTTTTTTTTTTTGGTATTTTCTCAAAGCTTGATATTTGGCTTGACGGTAATGCAAGACTTTCATCCAACAGTGATGTCTTGCATAGCGAGTCGACTTCAACAGCCTTCATGAGACCTCCGTCTTTACTGGTGGTGTTTAATTAGTTTAAGTAATGTCATCAAACGCTGCTGCGGACGTGATAACACTTAAGTCACAGGCTTTAGCTGATGTAACTACTATCTTGTGAGATTACTGTGCTACGTTGGAGCGTTCGTGATCTCAATCGGACTTCACATCACACGTCTCTGTCCCAACTCTCAGAGAGTTCCTGGGTCTGGGCTGGATGAAGGTCGATAAGACGGAGAGGACGCCATACATCATGAAAACTACTAAACACTTCAATGACGTAAGCTCTTTCAGTGCCTTTAAGTACACTCCTGGTGCTATGCAATGTCTGTATCCTGTGAAATGATATCTATATCTATATATATATATATATATATATATATATATATATATATATATATATACCTTTATATATACTTTTCTCTAGTACAACGCTACACAGCATTGATGCATTCATCCAGTGAAATAAGTGAATAAGTCAAATGTGTATGTGGTCTATATGTACATTGCTACGTTGTTATTTTATTCTATTTATATATTTATCAGTCACTTTTCATAAAGCTGCTGTCACAATCTAATTTCAATAGAGTTCTTTTCAGAATCAGAATCAGAAACCGTTTATTTGCCAGGAATGTTTTCACACAAATGAGGAATAAACGGTTTCTGATTCTGATTCTGAAAAGAACTCTTTCTTATCTTGTCTTATCCTAAATGCCCGCTTGTCTTTTCCTTTTGAAGATGAGCAACCTGGTGGCGTCCCAGATCATGACCCACACCGATGTGGGCTCGAGGGCCAACTCCATAGAAAAGTGGGTCGCCGTGGCGGACATCTGCCGCTGCCTCAACAACTACAACGGCGTGCTGGAGATCACGTCCGCGCTCAATCGCAGCGCCATCTACCGCTTGAAGAAGACCTGGGCTAAAGTCAGCAAACAGGTGGAGTAATTCTCCATCAATCCTCTCTCTCTGTAAACCTAAACGTGTATGTGAAGTTTAGCGAAGCATAGAGGGTTAGAATAAAGTTATTTGGTCTCTGTAATGTCTTCAAATGTATACAGCATTGATGCCATTAGAGAGCGCAGGGAAAGACGACACAGAAAGGCATTTACCTGGAATGTTTAGTATCTACTGTTCGCTCAATTCTGATGATTGTTTTTTTGTTGTTGATGATTTTAAATGCGTATTGGTGATCTTGTCCAGGCTAAAACCCTCATGGACAAACTGCAGAAGACCGTGTCCACCGAGGGAAGGTCTAAAAACCTGAGGGAGACCCTGAAAAAGTGAGACATTGCAAATGACAATCTATCATGAAAACAAAACATGTGACAATCTGTGAAACACTCTTTGACCTCCCTCTCTCCCTCCAGCTGCAACCCTCCGTGTGTGCCGTACCTGGGAATGTACCAAACTGACTTGGCCTTTATTGAGGAGGGACGGCCCAATTTTACTGACGAAGGTCTTGTAAACTTCTCCAAAATGAGGATGGTAGGCACATGCATAAGAAAAAAACATGCAAATCATCTGTACATGTATACTTTGACTTTGATTGTCAACTTAAATTCATCCTTTTCTTTAGATATCCCACATCATCAGAGAGATCCGACAGTTTCAGCAGACCCCGTACAGAATAGAGCATCAAGCCAAGGTACTTACTTAAAAAAAATAGGGGTGCCTTTAATTTTTCAAGAACAATAACATCATCGACTCTGCAGCACATTTTAAGAAAAACAAATCATACACTTCACTAAAACATAGTTAAAAAGCGCTTTAAAAAAAACGAGAACAGAGGTTCAAAAGAATGAAACTTCCAGATAAAACTAAAGAAATGATGAAGCCAAATCATAGAGTTTAGAAGTGAGTTTAGAGTAAGACGACACCGTGGATCCTTTATGGAAGGGCAGGTCTCTGCTGCTATTGTGGAAGTATTATTGAAAATAATGGATATGTTTCTGGGAGCTAACAACCTGAGCCTGCGGAAGCCATCTTTAATCACCAACCCTCTGTTTCTGCATCCAGATATTCATGCTTCTGTGTATCAATGTAACCCTCGCAGCTGTTAGCTGGACCAACCAGAGAATCGTGGAAAGTAGTTTAGATTAAGACGACTATGAGATCTAAATTCAATTTGAGTAAAGCAGCATAACTGCAAAGTCATTTAATCTCGATTCAGCCTTTCAACACCATCCAGTGGTCCGGGTGTTAAATCATTTGAAACATTGACATTGCCGTTTAAAGATGAATCAAACGGAACAAAAGGAAGCCGTAGCTGTAGATACGCCGTGCGTTGCGGGTTGGAAACTCTTTTTTCCTTTCTTTCCAGGTGACCCAGTACCTCCTGGATAAGACTCTCATCATGGACGAAGAGACACTCTATGATCTCTCGCTGAAGATCGAGCCCAGGCTTCCTGCCTGAGCTGCAGCTGTTTGCGGCCAGTGGGAACCTGCCAAACCTGGACCCCCGAGGGCGACACGCCCACGCAATCTCATCAATCAAGAGGAAAGCTGAGCGTTTTTGAGAGCGACGTGGGAGTGGAAATAAGAGAAATACTGACTGAAGTGGGAGATATCTTTAGAGTGAAGTATGAGGACGGAGGGGGGGGAACACGCTTTTACAAGAGAAGCACGAGAAGGGCACGAGGCTGTTGCAGCGTTGGATCGATTGTCTTCAAAGAGAACAAGAGCGTGAGGGTTTTTGAGGAAATGACATGTTGCCGTGTGCGCTCATCGCTCCTCAGACGAGAGCGCGGCGCACACGGCGGCACAGGTGGAGCGCGGAGAGAACGGATGGGATACGGTGGATGTAACAGAGATGTAGCATATACAGATAGTGTGACAGAGAGATGTCTGAGCTCGTGTCTCTGTGCCGTTGTCTATGTTCTGTTTGCCTGTGCATTTCCGTGCCACGTACTGGAGCGAGAGCCCCAACAAAACAAAAAAAAAAAAAAAAACTTGCTTTTTTTTTTTTCGTCATGATGGTCACTGCATAAAACTTGCATGAATTCAGCTTGGGATGTAACTGTCTAAATGGCCTTCCACCTGACCCCTGACCCTTAGCTTAGCATGCATCACTCTCTCCAGAGTGACCCTCTAAGCCACTATGCATCCTCAGTGGGCTGGGTGTGGCAAACAGAAGAAGAAGAAAAAAACCACTTTAAGCCTTCAAATATAATGTAGAAAGAGAATTAAACGTAAAAATAAATTGATATATTTTGATGGTGGCAGATTTTTCCCATTGATAAAACAATGAATTCTGTATTAGCCTTTAGTCGGTCTTTGCCTAAAGACTGGATGGAGAGCTGTTTCTCAAATGAAAACGTCCACATGAATGATAACAACATAAAAACACTTTATCAGTGCCTTCCACTAGTGTCGGTCAATTTCCCCACGGCCGCCAATACACGAGCGTAACGTTTTACATGAATCCTGCTTCGAAAGCTTAACATTTACTTTAAAATTGGACTAGAGTTTCACTCATTCAACTTCTTCTTTTATTTTTTTTCAGAAAATAGGTTATGTAGACTTGAGAGTAGCATGTTAGTGTAAAGTCCTTGCAGCAAATATCTCCCTCTAGTGTCGAAACATTGGTATAACCTCTACCGACCCAAAGCTTTTGCAGCGTTTGTGTATTTGTTGGATTTCTTTGGCTTTTACAAGTTGTCTGATACTAGTCGGGTCCCAGTGTGTAACTCTTGGATGTAGGCTGGGACAGTTTATTGCACTCTCTGAGATGTAGCTTCGCTTGAGTGACGGTATGATCGTTATTTTACCATGCTATTTATTTAATCAGATACTGTATTTATGATATTTTTGTACATATTTACTCCACACATATCATATTGATGAAGAGATAGTTTGAATTTGTTATGCTGTGAGTATTAATTTTATTGTTTTATTATGTCTCCCTTGCTTTTATGTCGAATTGTAGTTTTTTGCATCCCAGGCTCTTGTATGTATTGCAAGAAATCTGTTCAACTTTATAAAAAAAAAAAAAAGAAAAGGAAAAAAAAAAACAATGTCATTTGAAAGTAAAAAAAAAAAAAGTAGCATTTGAATAATCAGAATTTGTTTTTCCGTATTGCTGATATGATGAACATGTTGTCCTGCATGCACACAACAGCTGCATGTTGTGCATGTCCGACTGGACGCTCCCTGTGCGTTGTCCCTCTGCTTTTCTATATCTATATCGTCTCTGTAGCTGTCAGGAGGCTCCGTTTAAAAAGGCATAGAAACAATATTGTGTCCATCAAATCTGGCTCATTGGTCTATAGCTCAAGCGTCGTCTTTAGGCTACGTCATCTGCAAAAGAGCCCGTTGTTATGGAGTGGTAGTGTCGGAAGTGATCAGAGGAAATGTTTTCAGGCTTTGCTTTTGGAAGAAAAAAAAACTTGTCTGCACTGCGTCTGTAATTCACACAGGTTTTGGGAATACAGGATGCCACGTTTGTATTGTATCATTTACCGTGTATTTGTTTGCATTTTTCACTTGTAGATGCGGGAGAAATAAATTCAACATGCCTTCTGTGTTTGCATATTTCCCAGGACTGTGCGATAATTCCAATGATATTAAGTTGCCTCTGCTTCCTCTGGCATGCAGGGCTTCAACACATTTCCATAAGGACACAGGACCAAACTGAGGACTATGGGAGACAATAAACCATAGTTTTAGCATGGTTTAACTTCTTCAAACCGCTGGGGGTTTTATCTGAGGCTGATGCCTAAGCATGCAGTCACCAAATCTAAAATATTTCCTTTGTTTAGAACGGTTCAGTTGTAACACACATGTACAAACTCAAAGCCAGACACCAGAACTAGATTATACATTCTCAACACGTGAAAACTAATAACTCTCTTTGAATCATGAACAATTTAGGCGTTTTAGAATATATTTGCAATGTTTGGACCTTGAATTTTATGAAGAGGCTCTCCATAGAAACTCAGGTTCAAAGCCTATTCCTGTTTTGATTGTTAGAGAGACACAACAAATGTTAAGAGTGATTGCAGAGAAACCGAATTAGAGCTTCACAATCGACTCCTTCATGAATCATTTTTAACAATACATACAGTCCTGCACACAAAGCTATAACATATGATGATTACCAGAGGACAGAAAGTATATACAACCTTGATTAAGACAGGGAATTTCAACATCCTCCACAGCTATTATTTCAGCCATTATCTTTTTTTCCACTGAAGTACTGCTAAAGCGTTTTGACAACCTTTATCTTGAAGTTCTGACACAGACCTGCTCAAGTAGTGTACATGTCATGTAGTGTGGCCACGCTGCCTACGAGGTGTGATACCATTCAGCAGTACCTTCACCGTGCACGCGTATACGTGCACTATGGCCTTTACCTGTCATCTCATATGCACACATACACACTCACCGTACAGATAATTAGGTGTTCGTTGTAGGCGGTCTAAGTGTTGCAAATGTTTTCATTTGGTTCCAATGAAAGCTTCCACACCTCGGCACCTAACCCATGATTAAAAGAAAAGAAAGCTCTGTGTTATCGCCACTGTTTTTACTTTTTGGAAATGGATTTTGGGTATTTCTGCTTACTTGTAAGATTGAATTGAATGGGTCCTTTTATCAAGAAAAAAACAAAGTATATCACTTTTATAGAAAGGGGATTTACTGAACAGCTTAGCAAGGCAAGGCAAGTTTATTTGTATAGCGCATTTCAACAACGGGCTTCACATAAAACCATTAAAAGCATCAAAACATAATGCAGAGAAAAGAGGGATTTAAAAACAGTTAAGAAAACATTAAAACAGTCAAAAAGCAAAATAAAAATAAAAGTATAGAGTATATACACTCGGACTATCCTGTAGTTTTTTTTATGAGTTTTATTGACAAACTATACCATGGCTTTTTGAATGTCCTTTTTTTTGTCTTACATTAGTTTTGGGGCTTTTTTGTCAAACTATATTATGACCTTTTATCAACATACTTTACAATTCTTTTTTATGACTTTTCACAAAATATACGATGACTTTTTTTTAGACATACTATACAATTCATGTTATGAAGGGATTAACATGCTGCAAAAATAATAGAATTTGATGTTGTGACCCGACTCACCACCTCTGGTAAGGGACATCACATAGAATGAACTCAACCATGGGGATCCAACACAGTGTGCTCAGCCAACATGTCAGACCTGACATCAATCACTGCCAGCCACCACAGAGACAGAGGACAGGCCAACAAGTGCTTTTTTTAAAATCTGGCCCTAATAAGGTCATTCGTTGGGGGAGGAGCCAGGCTTGGTGCCGCATTCACCAACACCACACCTTATGTTGCATTCACTGGCACGAGAGGAGCATTGCCCATTACACTTTCAGAGGAGCTTACCGCCTGCAGGAGAAGGGACAGAACTGCAGCCGCATGGCAGACAGAGGGACACTGCCAGGGCTTTATAGACTGGAGACACTGGGAATAAGCGTTCCCAGTTGACATTCCTCTGCCACCAGACATACTTTTACTTTTTTTATGACATTTCTACGACACCTAAGATTTTTTTATGATAGTGTTTATTCTTGGTCAAAGAGCTCAGCAAACACCTGATAGCAAAAACCAAACAGTCAGTTTCCCCCATATTTCAGGAGTGAAGACACAGCAACTCACTGCAGACATGAACTTCCACCTGTAGCTCTCCTGGTCTCCTGCTACCATGCCCACAGTCTTGACTTTCATCTCTTGTCCACCCCGGTCTGGATGCACTGGTGTAGCATCAAGCTTATGAATATGTTCTTGTCCATAAGCGGTTGTGCTTCAGGTCAGGGATGTCAGCTGGACAGAAAATGTATCAATATAGGTTCTTGTTTGGACAAAGAAGCTTCACTAGTGGAAGAGCCGTTTTCGTAGTCTAGTCCGTAATCCTTCCAGGATAAACTATACCATAAATAAACCATTTACTTTTCTACTAGAGGGACAGACAGCAGCAGATGGAGTGAAGGAGAAAAGTGGCATGCTGTGAATCTCAGACAAGTTGAGCAAGATTTTGTAAATTCATCGCTCCAAATGTTGTTTGAGGAGATGTGACAAGTTGTTAGTGTGGGATCCTGTCAGCTTTTGGTTCTGATGAAGTGACTGGAAGGTGGCCGCAAGCATTCGTCTGACCAGTGGGAGTTTTATAGCAGATCAAGCGACATGACTCCGGTTTCGTCTCAGCCATTTCCAGTCAAAGACCGACACTCATTTGCTTATTGAAAATGATTAATACTGGCCTTGAAATACTGATTTTAATATTAGAGATACAGTGCATTGGTAATGACACATTTGTTGTCTAAAAAGTTAAATAAAAAGTTTTCCTTCACAGTAGAAGCGGTAGGCTGTACTCCCCAAGTTTGTGTACTATTGTGCCATGTCAGTGCCAAAATTGCACTTTACACTGAGTCATACAACACACGTGACATTCTGCAACATTTTAGTGGATATATTCTGAGCAGGATTGAAGGTGAAGGTGACCCCACATGTTGTTCTGCCTAAATAGTAATATTAGCGCATGCAATATACTCATACCTACAGCTAATGAGGAATCCCCAATGAGGTCACCTAACAACGTTTTGTCACGAACATACACGTGAGAAGTGGCACGGGCGTATTCATGCTTTCTGGTGTTGTGATGTTATGTCTATTCATGCAAAGAACCAACACCCATAGGTGCAGCAACACGTGTGGTCCGTGTTACAAATGCAATGCATGCAAAATATCTAGCATGCTAAATGGAATGCGTCTGCGACGCCAGTGCACCGCATCTCCCAACAGTTCACATGAAGTCCATATCATTCGTTCATTTAAAGAGGACTTTCAGTAAAGTGAGAGTACGCCGTCAATGAGAGGTTTCTATAACTGACAGGTGTGTGTGTGTGTGTGTGTGTGAGTGCAAGTGCATGTGTGAAGAGGCAGGCAGACATACTGACTGACAGTAGAAAGAGGATTGTCTGTCTGTTGCCCGGTGAGAGGCTAATCCTGAGCCGGTGTCCCCGTCTCTCTGATCCCATCTCTGTTCTTCAGTCTGCTCTCCCTCTGCAGATCGAGCGTCTCCAGACCGAGCTGCGTCCCACACACAGGCCTCCACTCTTCAGACAAACCTCAGGTGAGTCCTGGATTCTCCGCTCTCCTCTCGCGACTCTTTGTCTTGCAGCTCTGTCTGTGTTTCCTGCCTCCTTTATACACACACGCTTCCTTGGAAGAAGTAAAAGTAATTGTTAGTATTTAATGTATTCCATAATTGATTAAATACTATAATATAGTTTGTAGTAGAAGTTTGCGTGCATAAGTAAAGAGACTTCTCTAATCTTGTAAGCTTTATATCAGCTGTCTCAGTCTTTTGTTTTCACTTTGCTCCAAGGTTAAACACTTACAGTATAGCCTACATAGCGGCCTCTTGCATTAGGACATCTTAATCTGCCAGATATTAGCTGGTCCCCGTTCGTCCCACGTTGAACATGCCTTTACTCATTTCAGAGCGGTCAAAGGGTACAGGTGCCTCTCTTCATTACTTTCCTTCTTCACTTAATCTTCTATACGTAGTCTCGGATGAAGATCCCTCTAATCCTACATTTTACCCTTTGACCCCTCCTCCTGACCTCAATGTGACACTTTCTATTATACTGCCCCCCCCCCACGGTCTTAAACATGTCTGTATTCTTTCGACAGCTCCTCTCCAACTCAGTTTCCCATCTCTCTCTCTCGCTCTCTCTCTCTCCTCCACACCACTGTTGCCCCCTCTCTGTCTCTCTGTTTTCTTCCTGCTCGTCTTGTGTAAACTCAGAGGACCAGCTCATGATGTCAGAAAGGATCATATGTTGTCCTGGCCTTAAGCTAACTCTAAACTGGCACTTCACCTTTACCTCACCAACTACTACCAATACTGTGTTGTGTGTGTGTGTGTGTGTCTGGTGATTTTCACCCATAGCTTAAGACAGATAATAAGTAATGTGCAAAGATACAGCCGCATCTCAATATAATATGGATGTATATTGCAGTTTATGATGCTTGGTCTATATACTGACAGGTGTTACAAGGAGCCATGCCACGTTCTGTCAGTATCTCTCTCTGTACCCGATCACAAATCATCCGATCACCTGAGCTGGTGGCTCGCCTGAGGCGACCAATCAGAAGGCTTCTGCCTGCTTTTAGAATAATCTGTCACGTTCATGTAAACTTAAGACGATGTTGAAATGTAATACAAACAGTAGGAACAACGTATAACCCAAATCCATCTGTATCCTCACCAACTGCATCACTTCAAGACTTACATTTCTACTTCAATGTGTTTTCACATTGGTCTCAGAGCAACAAATACAAAGAGTAGAATATCTGTCAAGTGCTGCATTGTCAGTCACTATACCTACAAAAATGTAGTAATGACTCACTGCAATAAAAAGGTGCATAGCAAATGCTTGCATTGAGAAAATAAATCAAATACTATTGTACAACAAATCAAATATTGAGCAACAAATACAAAGAGTAGAATATCTGTCAAGTGCTGCATTGTCAGTAGTCATTTAAATACAAAATACACAATCACTATACCTAAAAAAATGTAGTAATGACTCACTGCAATAAAAAGGTGCATAGCAAATGCTTGCATTGAGAAAATAAATCAAATACTATTGTACACCAAATACCTCCAATCTGATTCCCAATTACCAGCTTAATCTGGATGCCGTCTGTGGCATTCAGACAGGATGAAGTCGATGGAAAGTCAACGTTGCCCTCTGACCTTTCCCCAGGTAATAACAAAGACACACAACCATGGCAAACTCTTTCACCCGCATGATGTCTGGCCGCCACACGGCAGTGATTCTGGCCAGCATAGGAGCCGGCACACTGGCCTCTGGATACCTTCTCAGCGACCACAGCGTCGCTGCTGCTGAGAGGACGAGGCTCTATCCACCCAGGTACTGATAATCACCCGTACAGCCAAAGTATCTACCGCTACGGTTTCCATCAGAGAAGATATCAAGTCAGCTGATCATTTAGTAGCAATTGTCTAATTTGTTCAAGATATTTCAGTATAATGTAACACAATCCATAGTTTCCATGCAAAAATGAAATCTTAAAAAGCAATGAATGAACAACATATATATGTTATCATACTACTGAAGCAAACTAAATGTTTTACTTTAAATAATATTGATCTTTTTTCTTTTAGTTACGGTCTAACTAGACTAGTGTTTTTCAACCTTTTTTGAGCCACGGCACATTTTCTACAATAAAAAAATCCTGCAGCACACCAACCCCAAAAGGTTACAAAATGTCACATTGTAGCATAATACAGCATATATGGAAGAGTATTTAATTACTAGACTAGCCACTATATTGCAGGCTCAGATGCTCAACAATGGCAAATTATTTGCGGCAACTAAATAATATTTTTTCGGACCGATTAAGTGAAATTGGACATTTTCCCACGGCACACCTGACAATCTCTGTGGCACAGTGGTTGAAAATCACTGTACTAGACTATGAAAACAACTCTACTCGTAGTGAAACTTCTTTGTCGTTGATCACTTTCTACAGTGCAGATTTCCCTGACCTGAGGAAGCACAACAACTGCATGGCAGCAGCCCTGACCCCAACCATTTATGGGCGCCTGAGGGACAAGAAAACCCCCAATGACTGGACCCTGGACCAATGCATCCAGACCGGGGTGGACAACCCTGGACACCCCTTCATCAAGACTGTGGGCATGGTCGCTGGAGACGAGGAGAGCTACGAGGTTGGACTTCCTGTTTGCAGTGAGTCGTTGTGTCTTCACTCCTAAAATAGGGGGCAAAACTAAGTGGTTGTTTTTCCTCAATCAGGTGTTTGCTGAGCTCTTTGACCCCGTCATCAAGGACAGACACAATGGCTACGACCCTCGCACGATGAAGCACCCCACTGACCTGGATGCGTCCAAGGTTTCCACACGCATGTTCTCTTAAGTCTGTGGTTCTCTGCATCACATGGTCTGGTCCATTTGCTTCCACTCCTTCATACAGTGACCAGACACTTCCTCCTCGCCAGGTCACCTCTGGAATGTTTGACGAGCGCTACGTGCTGTCATCTCGAGTCCGTACCGGTCGCAGCATCCGTGGGCTGAGCCTCCCCCCGGCGTGCTCGCGCTCCGAGCGCCGCGAGGTGGAGCGCGTGGTTGTGACGGCTCTGTCCGGCCTGAAGGGAGACCTGAGCGGTCGCTACTACAGCCTGGGAGAGATGTCTGACAGAGAGCAGACGCAGCTTATTGATGTTAGTGCACAGTCACACACACTGAGAGACAAGGTTCTGTACGTTCTTTTTGTTGACCTTTGACATCCCATGTCTCCTTTTGTCCCTTTACCGGCCAATCAGGAGCACCTCCTGTTTGATAAACCTGTGTCACCTCTGCTCATGGCGGCCGGGATGGCCAGAGATTGGCCTGATGCTCGTGGGATCTGGTAAGACTATAGAAGAAACTCAGTCTAGAAAACGTAGCATACTGTTGTTGTTTGTAGTTTAGCTGTAGTCACTGCATCACAGCCTTCACTGATGTTTGGTTTGTGCTGGGGAGACAATAATAGAAACAATAATCATCCCGTAACTTATTTTCAGCAGTATCCCAGTGTCTTATTAGACAACATTTACAAATTTGTTGGATACAACGTTTTTTTGGGTTTTGGGAAAAACATGGGAACACTATCTGACGTCAGACACCATTAAGCGCCACCACCATACAGTACGGGACCAATACGACTGGAGAGAAGTGGATTACACGGTAGAATTAGATTACAACGTTTTGCTGTTAAATTATGCAAGAACCGATCATGTAGAAACACTGTGCCCTCATTGCTGCAACGCTCTAAATCCCCCAGAAAACCACAAGATGACTCCCTCGCTGCAAGACTCCCATGTGTGCTTTTCAATACATCACTGGTGGCATTCTGAAACTTGCACTTGATAGACGATATATCTTATTTTATTTCCTCTTTTGATGCCTTAAGTTATTCTTAACATGCCTTCCAAACAGCTGTTCTGCACTGATCAAGTTTAAATCTGCCTTCCTGATTGTCTCAGGCACAACAACGAGAAGAACTTCTTAATCTGGATCAACGAGGAGGACCACACCAGGATCATATCCATGGAGAAAGGAGGAAACATGAAGAAAGTGTTTGAACGGTTCTGCAGAGGTCTTAAACAGGTGCACATGTCTTCTTGCACAACCATGGCCCAGTGCCAATTCCTCCACGAATAACTCCTCTTTATACATGTGGTGCAAAGTAAAAGCTTTGGAAAGACTTTACAAAAGCATTGCCTACAAAATAGTAATAAAACATGAGTATAAAAAACAACGCATAAATTACCGTAAAAGTCGGGTTACAAGCCGCTACTACCTTCGGTGGGTGTCCCCGCTAGCTCCCCGCTGTCGCCAGCTAAGCGCTGCTTGCTAGTTCTCCGCTAGTTCTCCGCTAGCTCTGCGCTAGTTCTCCGCTAACTCCCCGACAACCACCGAAGGTAGCGGGACCAGCCCCGGCTCGACACCCGACTCGGGCAGAGGGGACGCGGGCAGTAGCAGCAGCAGCGGGGAGCTAGCAGCAGCAGCGGGGAGCTAGCAGCAGCGCTAGCTTGCTACATCAGGGACACCCACCGAAGGTAGTAGCGGCTTGTAACCCAACTTTTACGGTAGAAGGAAAACATCAAACATATTTTATCGCCAGTCTGTTGCAATTACATTATAAATGTGTGTTCCAATAGCAAAGTAAAGTATAAATATTTGTTTTCTTGTAACTTGTAGGTGGAGCATCTAATTCAGGAGAGAGGCTGGGAGTTCATGTGGAATGACCGTCTGGGCTACGTCCTCACCTGCCCCTCTAACCTCGGCACTGGGCTCAGGGCCGGTGTGCATATCCGCCTGCCCATCCTCAGCAGGGTAACAGGCGCGGCCCTGCAGCATTCTAGTTTACCTGCCGGGAAAATGATTGTAATGTGTTTGTGTGTGATGTTTTATGATCTAGGACCCGCGCTTCAAAAGGATCCTGGACAACCTGAGGCTACAGAAGAGAGGCACGGGAGGCGTCGACACGGCTGCTACCGGAGACACCGTGGACATCTCTAACCTCGACCGCCTGGGCAAGTCAGAGGTAAGCAGCTGAAGTCAAAGTAGGAATGAGCAGCAGGTGGCGAGAGAGTCAGACAGAGGACAGCAGACATCCCAGCAGGTGTCTTGCTGTGAATAAGCGTACCCGCTTGCTGCTCTTTAATCTGTAATCCAGGCAGGGATGTGCCGGGATTGAGGTTAAAAGGAACTCTGTCTACTAAGAAGAGCCTCTCCTGCTGCACTCCCTCACAGGCCTCCAAGTGCTACTAATCAATGGCTGTGAAAGGTCATGGATTGTTACGGTCAGGGCTCTAATTGGACTCTGCCGATGACTTTTAAGCAGAGGAAGTCCTGCTTGACAGCCCGAATTTAGTGAGCAAAAGCCAAGTTAGTTGATCTGGCCAGTCTGCAGGTTATGGAGGTTATGGAGGTGAGGGGTATGATATGGGCATCATGTATTCTACTTAGTAGACAACCCAAAGCAGAGAATGGCAGAGAACTTAAATTTAAAGACAACGGTTACTGTTTACTTACTGTGTATTACCTAAGAGTACTAGTGCAGTATTACTAGTTTTACAAATATACTCACCTTATTGCAACCAAATCAGCACATTTTACATGTTTGCTTCTATAGTTCTTGTCTTTATAAAAGTAAACTAAATCCTGAGGACCTTTGAGCCTCAGCGATACATGTGAAGAAGCACTGAGTTGGCTAAATATCGGGGACCATAGATAATATGATGTATATTCAAATGTAACCTGAACCTGTTCAACAACTGTATATACACATTGACCATGTGTTTTTTTGACACTAGTTACCTTGCATCCACAGGTGGAGCTGGTGCAATTAGTGATTGACGGCGTTAACTATCTAATTGAGTGTGAGAAGAGGCTGGAGAAGGGGCAGGACATCAAGATCCCCTCCCCCATCCTTCAGTTCAGGAAGTGAACATCACCTCAGCTGGGAATCCTGGAATAGAGCCGGCGCTCCAACCGCTGGTCGCTAAACTGTTGGTCCTAAAAGATAGTCGGGGCATGTATAGTGTTGTACGGATTTACGTGCACAATAAATGAATTACATGTACACATATTCTAAAACACAATAAACTATATTTATGAACTGAGTTGTATAATTGCCAGGTGCTTTTTTTTTTTTACCATTGACACTACGCTAAAAAAGAGAAGATTAGAGGAAAATCCCCCAACAATGAATAGCAAAGTTATTTTTGACTTCTTTCCTCCTCCAATAGTCATTGTTGTGATCCTTTAGAGAGGGCCCAGACCGTAGGTTGGGAACCATTGGATTAAAGTACTTAACGATGAGTCAGCTTATAAAGTACTTAAACTACAATAGCTCAACCTAGACCTGCTACCACAGTGTCACTATCAGTGTGGTAACTATCAGTGATAGAATATCTGTCACCGTGTTATGCAAAACTAGTAATTCTACTTTTCATACTAGTACAACTGCTCTTCTACCTTCATATATAATGGAATATTGTTTACATTATTGTATTGGTACTTTGACTTAAGTTGAAGATCTGAATACCTCTTCTACCACTGGTTGTCTATCAGATCCAACCTGGTCTTATACTGTTTAAACCACAAGCAATCAGAAATTTGACAAATTAAATATTATTAGATTAGAAAGTCTCAGCTGTCATGAAACCATAAATAAACTAAAGCAAAACAAGATAATAAAACAGAGCTACATCTAGCTCGAACAGAACAGAAAGCACAAGTCAAGTGCACACAAAGTGCAGTCACACCTCCAACTGCTGTGCTTGTTCCTTCTCTTACTCAGACAGAGGTGTTGTTATTGGGTCATGGCCGACCGCCAAGCTCAATGAGACGGAGCTATGTTGGACAATAAGGTCACCCCCTCTGCAAATCTATAATTCAGTGCTCAACCCTTGCTCACAAAGAACACTATAGCCCGTGGTTACTGCAGCAAGTATATGTATACATATTCTTCTATGAAACATGTATATAATAATTATTATAATATTGATTAAAGTGTATCATCAGCATGTATGCAGTATTTCTAGTCGGCATACTCCAGGCCATTTCTGTAGTTCTGCCAGGAGACATTGATTAGTTACACATTGACATCTCAGCGTCACCACAGACCAGCTTGAGTGTTTAGCTTGAATGCTTTGCACACAAACGGGACAAACAAGTTGTGTCAACTCAGGTTAAGCAAACTCTTTCCCATGCTGGATTTCTTTTGAAAAATTAAATCGCTGATGAATTGGTGGAACTGTAGAAAACAAATGAGCAAATGTACAAATAAGCGCCCAACATTAAAGGGCGGCTGGCAGACACTCCCCTAACGCGAAATGCCCAAACATAATAAGACAATGTGCTGTTTTTTGACGCTATAAAACACACAATGAAGTGGATAATGTTCATTTGACATCAGAGGACAACCCTGTGAGCTTTCCCATTTTTATCAAAGACTCAAAAACATGAGGCTGTGTGTATCTTTGGCCTTCATCTTTATGACGCTGTCAGGAGGTAAAAGCCACATATTAACAACACAGCAATCTACGCAGAAATGTTGTTATTCTTCTCGGCCATTGTGACTATTATTCATTCTCTTTTGCCTGCAGCCAGCGGGTTAAAGTGTTTCACCTGCTGGAGCGCAAACCCCGGCACCTGCACCCAGGTGTGGAACTGCCCGGGACATTATGACCGCTGCAGCACCACCATTGGTAAGTGGAATTTACAGCATGTGGCTCTGATATTATGTTATGATTATTGCATCCTAATATTCTTTCTTGTGCGATTTGCGTTGTCGACACTCATCACATGTGTTTATCGATTATTTAATGGGACTTGTATTGTCTTTCTCTGTTGCAGATGCTGAAAATATGATCACCAAGCAATGCATGAGGAGTGATATGTGCAATAAGGTAGATTCCTTGGGTGTCAGATGCTGCGCTGAAGACCTGTGTAATGGAGCTCAGCACGCTGGAGTCTTTGTCCCTCTGCTTGTGGCGCCCTTAGCCATCATTACGCTCTTCTGTTGAGGATAAACGTCCCTACTTTTACACTTTCATGCTGTAACAATCCGCTATGATGCAATTAGAGCGAGGAAACGTCCTGGTAACCAAAGAACTGTTGAGGCGGTGGTGATCTTTAATTACATTGAATTTTGATTGTTGTGATGGAATATTTTCATCTTATCATTTACTTACTCCCACATTGAACAGACAATGTATATTTTGGAAATGTTTGTGAATATATAGAATGAAATGTACCAGATAGTAACTGGTGTTACAACATTAATATTGATTTATTTGAACATACTCAAATCCAATAAACAATATGCCAACTTTTGCTCATATTTAAACAGCTTTGCTGCATATTTCTTTCCTTCAATCTGCATACTGCCAGTCTTTTTTGCTACTTCTAAAAATATCTAAAATTGGAAAAAATCAATCAACAAGGCATAACTTTCTTATGTACATGAGGTGCATTTTAGAGGAAAGCACATATTGTTTGCAAAATACTTCAATTGGTAACCATATGTCGTCATGTGTGTAGTTAATGAAAGCAGGCAGTAGAGGGCAGTAGAGGAGAAATCAAACGGTGGCACACAAACTCCTCAGTGGTGAGATTCTCAGGGAGTAAAACCTTAAACCTTATAGTCTTATAATCAGGTCTGCAAAGATGTGTGTGTGTGTGTGTGTGTGTGTGTGTGTGTGTGTGTGTGTGTGTGTGTGTGTGTGTGTGTGTGTGTGTGTGTGTGTGTGTGTGTGTGTGTGTGTGTGTGTGCAGCAGTTCTCACATGTGTATGTCTATGTTCACATACTCTAGATATGAACCAAATGTATTTCAACTGATTTGCAGTTAACTGCTGATTTTTGGTAATTTGTGACAAATTATGTTATTTATGAGTCTGTTAAAGTACTTCTTGAGAATCTTCGATTATTGATATGTTATTAATCAGTTGTGTTATGTAACAAAGTAACTACTTAAGTAAAGTGAGTATTTTTCTTTTAATACCACTTTATACTTCTACTCACATCCCAGACGGAAATATTGTACTTTTTACTCCCCTATTTGTCTGATAGCTTTAGTTACTATAGTTACACATTTGCACACAAAACATATAAATAACTTGTAAAAAATGAAGTAGATTATGATCCCCAACAGTTTATCCTGTTCTGTAAGTACAGCAAGCACTTGGTTGAACTATAATATAATTATATAATATAATATCATTTTTAATGTAGGTCATTTTGTATGTTTAAACAATTCAGGGTTCCAGCTTCACAAATTACACAAATATGTACTACTTTTCCTTTCAATCATTTCAATTATTATTTTATAATATTATATATTAAGGATTTTCTGCATCAAATACTTTTAGTTTAAATACGTATTTACTTACTAAAGTTACACTTACAATGCAGGACTTTTACTTGTAGTGGAGTATTTACACAGTGGTATTTGTACTTTTACTTAAGTATAGGATCAGAATAGTACCCACCATTGGTTCTAATGTAAGTGGTCCATGTGGTGATGGGGTTAGGTACTTAGGTCCATTGTTTTAGGAACATAGTTATTGCATTTCGTCTGTGTGTAAATCAGACAAATGGAATGTAATGACAAGTACAAAATGACAGCCATAGCTGATGTAAAATAACAATATGCTACAATAAAACCTGCAGAGCAATTCTTCAACGTTTACAACCCAATGGCCGTTTGCTTTACTGGGGTGAATATAGTGCAATCATACAATTAATGGACATTTTTTAAAGGGATGTCATAGCCGAGAAATCCCCAACCGACCTGGAGTGCAAGAGCACATCAAGACCACACCCAGCGGCTTATCATCTCTATAACACATGACACATATTAATAAACAAACAACCCTTTGTTCAGTCACTCTAATAATAACACAATCTGCACTATAAAAGGAGAAAAAAAAGAAAAGAAGTGGAGTTGAACCATTATGCAATCACAGTTCAAGAAAACAACTCCTCAGTTCACTCGACAGTCATTCTCTGATATTTGTGGTTCATATTGCTTTATGTCAACTCCCACATACCTACACTTAATCTATACTGCTATTATACATGTAATCAGTATATTAATATGGATAATATAGGAATCAGTATATATATATATTAAAAAAAGAGCTATCTCGACACTCATTCACCGTAAATTTAGTCTCAAATAACTGAGCAGATTCAAATTGATGAACTAATTGTTTATTATTGTTTCTGTTTATATATAACAGCTGATACTTCATAAAATGGTCCTGAATAGATGCAGTACTGTGCAACTATATGTTTTAAAGATGGTATGGCATAACAGACTCTGATACATTGCATTAATAACTCACTGTATAAGTAGTGCGTGAACAACGTAGCGTGTATAATATGTTGTGATATGTTTGCTCTGGGGTCAGTTGCTGATTTTAACTTGAGAAGCAGATTGAGTTAATGCTCTCTAAAGAGGTACACGGAGCCACAGAGATGAGGTCACAGATACACTGGTATCAGTTTATATCAGCAAGGTTTAGAGAATTGTTTTGACAGCTCCGAACATCAAACTTTTTGTTAATGTTATTTCAGTAAAAAGATCACAAAATGTACAGATAGGGTTTTTTTTTTTTTTTTATTGCCATCATTACCATTTCTTGATGAGTTGCAGCTGACGTCATTTCAAAAGCCAATAATAGCTCTATCTAGTCATGTATGAGGACACAGTTATATCATTCTCATGTCATTCTTTAAAAGGGCAAATTAAATGTGTGCCAATCACGTCACACAAGTGAATACATATGGAGATGTCTGGCGGCAGTAGCTCAGTCTATAGGGACTTAACTTTCAGGTCCCAAGTGGACCGAGTACAGAGTGTTAACTGGTCGCTGCCCTGGACCCCAAACTGCTTCTATAGGATGAGTTATATGCACGAGATACATTTCTGTGTTTTGTTCATGTATACAAATGTCATTTTTAGTCAGTAACAGATCCACTAATTTGCAGTAATTCCATAAGAAAAGTTGGTTACCTGACACAGTATCCATTATATTTAGTTTGCATTCATTACAGATGGATATATTATTAATTTGTTCACTTAGTATGTAAAATGTTATCCTTACCACAAACAAACTACCCCAACTGGTTTTTTGATGGTTAGTGCTAGGAAAACATCATGTTTTGGGATAAAATTAGTATGTTAATCAAGTATATAATCTCTTGAAAATGAAAAGTAATTAGCTGTGCTGTGGTCCAGACAAAAAGGAGAGTGTTGCAGGGCCTAATCAGCTGTCTGAATCAGTCTTGTGCACCGTAAAAGTGCTCCTCACTCTGCCCCAGGTTCAACCTCTGTGCTTACATATCCCCCAAAGCACAATGGGTGCTCCTCACATCTTTTCAAACCCTTTGAATAGGGCTCTGTAATCACATGGGACTAACAGGCACCAGAACGAAAAGGCAGGAAGGAGCGGCGACAACATCAAAGGTGCTCGTGTGAATAGGACCGATATAGGACAGATATGATGTCAGCCAGTGAAGCCGTCTATCTCTGCATGGAGCATCCAAACCAGGGCTCGGTGCTGTACTAGTGCAGAATGGCTCGTTGTTTGAAAGCACTGATCGAGGCACAAGCCATATGCCCAAATTGAAAAGGAATTGCTTGCCATTGGCATCGAGGAGCGACAACCTCAGCAGCTGTCAACTTTTCATTATGGTTATTGTTTTAATCATTTTTTTGTTCCTGTTTGTTCTAACTTCCCACTGATGTTTTATCTATATGCAAATATGTGTCATGTGTTCTTTGACCAGATTAAAGATGGCTGAATAAATAAACACGTGTCATGCCGGTCACTGACTGGCTAATAGTCCGTAAATAACAGTCACACGCGGCACAGAGGCCTCACACAGCTCACCCAGGGTACACGTTTCTCAGGAAAGGCAGAAGTCGCAGCTGGAGGATCCAACATGAGCATTTTAGCATTTAGGCCAGATCCAGTGTGCATCTGATGGCAATGCAACATCCTTGGTTTGATTTGGGTCACTTGGCTCGCTGACAGGGGGGTGCATCAAGTCACTGCTTAAATAAGGCAGGAAGGAATGCTTGTAGCACATATTCTAATACAACGACCTATAACTAACAGATATACATATTGGAGTGTTTACTCCACTGCATATATATATATATATATATATATATATATATATATGCCCCTGTGGCTTTGGGGTTAGAGACCCACCATGAAGTTTCATTGTTATACAACTCTCTCTACATCACTTCCTGCCATCTCTCTCCTGACTATAAGAATGGCTTAGAAGATGGTCCATGAAGATACTTAATGAACTAGAAGCAACATACAAATATGAGCTTATAATAAAGCAGCGTTAACTTTACTGTTTAGCTGTAAATGCATTAGTAAAAAATAATCCAGTGATATAATAATAAAACACTGCCAGGGGTCATTCTGCTTGCTTAATAATTACTTTTCCCTTTGAGTCTTAACAATATTTTGCTCCAAAGGCCTCACTACTACTAAACATGTAAATGCAAAATGTTACTTGTAGTATTTTTTACACTGTACAATTGTGCTTAAGGAGGGACTAAACATGTTCTTACACCACTGAGGCAGAGCAGAGGTGATGCATAAAAGCTATTCAGAATATGTGACTGCTATTTCAGTCACAAGTTTGTGATTATTATGCAAATGTTGAGGAGCGAGTCGGAAAAGGAACTGGACCCCCTGTGCAGCGGCAGAGAGTCCGTGATAATGTGCTCAAAGGAAGTGTTCAGTTATTTGGTAGCACTTTATAATAAGTACACACTATTTAACATTTGTAAAGCATGAATAAACACTGAATTCATCATTTATAAAGCATTATTTCAACATGAACACTTATTAGTAACTCATTTATAAACACAGTTATAAATGTTTAATTCTTGATTAATAACTTTGGTTTCCATACTTTATAAATGATGGATTCCCCATTTGTAAATTAAGTATTCAGGACTTATAGATGATTACTAAGATCATTTGTGTTAGTAAATGATTTAAAAAAATGCTGCAATTCAGGTAGTTACTACTCGTTAGTTAAGTATTAGATGTTCTATGAAGACTATTTATGCCTTACAAAGCATTATTAAATGTCATGATTAATTCAGTAGTTTATTTACCAGCAAACTGAGAAACATGCCACCACTCGTGCCACCGACGTGCATCGGCTAACAAACTATCACAGAAAGTACGGTGATGGAGAATAGCTTTTCGGGAAAAGAGAGGGAGAGAAAGAAGAAGGAAGTAGCAGTAACAGATTCTTCTCTCAGTGTATTCACTAAACAGTCCAGTGTGAATAATATCTTAAATAAACATAATTTCCTCTTTCTGTTACTTCAATGTTATTGAAAACGCAAATGCAGGGTCACATCTCATCCACAAGGATGTATGACCCCTTTGGGTGTGACAAGTGACAAACCAATGTCCAGTCCACCATCACAGGCCGCTGCAGAAGATTCAAGACGGCTGCACTAGAAACAAATAATCAGACTTTATCTCTTTTGATGGCATCCAATGTGCGTTTCATTCTCTAATGAAGACTGAAAATTGCAACACATCGAGCGAAAAAAGACATCCGCTGGTTAATTGAATCATCGCGGTTGAGCAGGTTTGAGATTAATTCCACGTAAAGAGAAGATCAAAAGCGAGCCAGTTAGAAGGAAGTCGAGGGGAATAAGAGCAGTGAGGCTTGTGGGATAATCCCATTAAGAGCTGCGCATTCATTCAGACTGAGGATCCAGAGCTGTACAGTATGTGAGAGATTAGGGATGTGATGGAGAGGGGTCACAAGCAAACCTGTATTCTCACAGTTTTAGAACATTGTGGGGTATTATTCTGTGCTCTCAGTACTAAGCCTTTTTAATTATGATTTTTGAGCAATGATCAACCACTATGAAAAAGCTATTTCAGAGTTTGTCTCTGGAACAGATTGGATTACAAAAATGAAGACAAATGTATGCGTCATTGCTTAATACTGATCGCCAAGGAAATATTTTAATACATTGGAACGCACACACAGTTACATTGTACACACACACGTAATGTAGCTGGGTATAGCGATGACGTCTTCTATGACTGAACTGCCAGCATTTCATCTGAGATTAGACGTCATTCTTCTGGAATCTTAGTTGACCTTAGTGTTTCCGTCTGTTCATAAATATTAACATTTCTGTGTTCCCTATGTGGAAACAGCTCGCTTAGACAGCTACCGCTGAAACAACTTTTTCGTCTGAATAGCAGCATAACAGGGATTTTACATTTTTTATATATATATATATATATATATATATATATATATATAGTGGAGTGGAACATCTACTCAATGCCCCTGCATTGAGCTCATGAGCTGATAACGCTGCCCCCAACCAACGGCATCGACACGGAAGGCTAGCACCCACCCCCTGGATCCCCCCTAGGTAAAAAAAACGGTTCGCTCCGTCAGCATTTTTGCTGTCGTTTGCACTGTTAGTGTTGTTAGCGGCGCACCACTTGCTCAGCCGTCGCCTTGTTGAGAGCCGTTGTGAGGCAACAGAAATGAGATTCCTAATTTTGTACAAAGCACCTTTAATGAAGGGCAGCAAACGACCACCGCCAAGCAAGCAGCTCTGTGAGGCTGTTCTTATGGCACTGCGGTGCTTTGAGCTTAATGCTAACGTCATCATGCTAAAATGTTCATAGTGCCAAAGCTAACGTACTGATGTTCAGCAGGTATAATGTTTACCACGTCCACCATCTCAGTGTTGTGAGTTAGCCTGATTTGCTAATGACCAATGAACAAAGTAGACCTGATGATTGTGTTGGATGAAAAGTGATGGAGTCACCAACGTTATTACGATTCATCCTGAGGGGGACATGCATGTCTGTAACACGTCATGGCAACCCTTCCAGTAGTTGCAGAGATGTTTCACTTAAAACCACAAGTCATCGTCAGGTGGCGCTAGAGGAAGAGTCAGAGAATCACCAAAGTCATTAAAGTCTATCCTCTGGGGACTACGCATGTCTGTAGAGAATATCATGCTAATCCAATAGTTGTTGAGATATTTCAGTCTAGGTTAAAGTGGTGTCGCCAGCTTTGCTAAAAAAAAAAAAAAGAAAAACTCATTGGTTTGTAAATGTGGTACAGTTTTGCTAAAAAAAAAAGAAAAATATTTCTCCTTCTTAATAAATAAACGTTAAAACCCCAGTACCACGCATTCACCTCCCGTATGGTATTTAGTGCTGGACTAGACAAAAGAACATGACCACGTTTTCAGATCTGTGGTTCTGGGTAAAATCCTGCATAATACGAGTAAAACAAACACCAAGTGAGCATGTTGTTCTATAATGAAATGGAAGAAAGCTCATCAAGGCGGAGGGACGCACAAAAACAGAACATTGCAAAATGTGCTTCATCATGCAAGTCATATTTATTTTTAAATTGTCAAAACATTATAAACACAAGAGAAAGCAGACTGTAAAACCTCCCAAAGAATACTGAAACTGATATAAACAGAGAACAGAGAGGTTTGAAATGAATGTTATTGCCAAGAAATATATAACGTATCCCAGATGTTCTTGACAAATGACTACTCAGAAAACAATTAAATCCAACATCCTCCATATATCTGATTTAATTCCAATAAATAATCTATGATCAAAGCGAACAATATAAGGACACTAAATCAAATATTTGGCAAAACAATACAAAATATGTATTGACGGCACTGGTCAAACAGGTGTATTTACAGAGAGATGGATGACTGTGTGGACGTGTGTGTGTGCGTGTTCATTAGTGCGTGTCTGTGTGTGTGTGTGTGTGTGTGTGTGTGTGTGTGTGTGTGTGTGTGTGGTCTCATTCCACAGAGCAGAAGTTATCCAGAGCATTCTCTCGGGTCTTGGGGAGCTCACGCTGCTCCAGTAGTCGGTACTGGAAGGAAACGCGGTTGATATAGTTCCCACTGGACACCAGCCTCACCACCGAGTTATCACAACCAATCTTCATCTGGGCTGGAGGGAAAACAGAGAAACAGATACTTTACACTGGTCTAAATACAGAGCAGCCTTTGTTCTCTAGCCGGCTGGTGTCTGTGTCTTTGTGTGCGTGAGTGTGAAGGGCACCCAGAGCATGGTCAATCAATAACGATAGTATAATAAAATATAATACAGATGCATTTCGTCTCAAATCGTAAGTCAAAATGTATGAATTGCTCATTCCGATGTTCATAAAAGATCCTTGATATACTCTTTTCCTGTATTTATAAAATACATGGATTGTTTTTCAGCAAATATAGGAATGTATTGGTGAATCAGGTGAAAATCGAGATCTAAAATACAATTTTCATGGCAAATATTACACCATGAGGGATATTTTCTTATTTGTTAAGGTATAATCTGCAGCATCATCTGGTAGAATGTATATTATTGGAAGCACATTCTGTCCTGTCCTCACCGAGAGAGGACCATGCTGCTGTTACACTGTGGTGAACAGGGTTTTACGTGCAGCTGGACTTTAAATTGTGAATGTACCAAACTGTGTTAAAAAAAGTCTGCAATTTCCGGCAAACAATATCAGCCAAAATGAATAATAGTGAGCCAAGGCTCATAATATAGTATAGTATAGCATAACATAGTATAATATAGTAATTGTCTGATTTTCTCCTGTTACAATACAAATCACAGCTTCACGTTGGAGGGAAACAGAAAGGGCTCAGACTCACCGAGCCCAGTGAGGGAGAAACAGAGGTCAGCCATGGGGAACATCATGGAGGTGTCCACCCCATTCCCCCCTAGCAGCTCCACATAGTCACCTGACCCCGAACAGCCCGCCCACAACTGTCTCTGCAAAAAGAAGTAAACAACAAAATATGCTGGTGCTGAAATGCCGCAGTTCATGTTTCTACATCTGCATATTAAAGTGCCATGTGTTGATGAGCAGGTTCCAGTTGTGGTTGTACCTTGTGTATACTAGCACATGCAAGCACTTACATTTGTTATAATAATAAAAAAGTGAGAAGGAAGACTAGAATTACCACCTCACGGTTAAAGGCCATAAGTCAACCTGCCAGGTTGCAGTTTTCATCCACGTGAGTCCAAAATGTCCTCACTTCATAATTTTAGGCATACAAATTCAAGATGAAAAGAGATTTTGAAATTAGCTGGGGAAATGTTTTGGGCATTTGTAGTCATCATAAACCTGTAATGCTCCACTAGTATTTCATAAATATTCCAGAGAGTACCTTTATATTCCAGTTTGGTCTGCATACTATGGTATTGTGGTATTGATTAGAGAAATAATTAGAAATACTGTTCAATTTAATCTACTCTAATCTTATATAAAATATATGATATTCTGTTCATAATAACACTATAAAGCTGAAGGGTACCTCACATTTCAATCCTAGGTCTATTATATTTTATATCCATATCCTCCTCTTTTATCACATACTTTTTTTTTTAACATAAAACATGATTACAGACAGCTTTGTCCGCATGTCTTCATAAATCATCTTAGAAATTGTAACGCTTTCGGCTTCCCTCAACACTCAAGTGGGTAAATGTCAGTTTATTGTATTTGGCCCAGCAAAAGCAGAACTTTTAGTTTATATAATGTCAACAGTCTGATCAGCTGCCACCATCTTTAGGAGTCATTTTGTTTCGCTTAGCCTTATTTTATTAACACGGTTTACACCATTTCTGTTCACTAACTTAAAGAGATTTGGATTCCACGTGGTGTCTATCACTTTAGGATTGTGCCCCCACACAGGTGTTTTCACTTTGCCTAATTAGACCTCTCTCCAAGGAAGTCTGATCAGACTTAGTTGCACCTGTTAGAGAGCAGCAGCATCTGACCACACCAGTGTGGGTTCGGTGGTTTTTGGACGACTCTCCAAAACTCTTCGTCGTTGTTATTTTCTGAGAAGTGCACTGGCGATGTTTTTCAGTTACGATACCTGTTTCCAGTCTTTGAGCTCTCTTAGCGAGAAAGCAAATAAGCATGTCCAAATATGTTGAACTATTCCTGTAAGATTAGGACACTATAGACAAATCTCATATGACATTTTTTTTATAAAATCAAATTGCATTCGGGTCACACACGACAAGATCCTTCACCGGGAGGAATCCCCAATGAGGTCACCTAACAACGTTGTGTCACGGACATACACGTATTCATGCTTTCTGGTGTTGTAATGTTAAGTCTATTCATGCAAAGAACCAACACCCATAGGTGCAGCAACACGTTTGGTCCGTGTTACAAATGCAATGCATACAGTGCAGGTCTTGTTGTCACAAGCGAGCCCTCTGCCAGGTTTCCCCTCAACCCGCGTTCTAATTGGCTGCAGCTCCCACGCGGGCTTCCCAATCTAGCATGCTAAATATTTAGCATTCTAAATATCCTGCATGCTAAATATCTAGCACTCTAAATATCTAGCATTCTAAATATCTAGCATTCTAAATATCTAGCACTCTAAATATCCTGCATGCTAAATATCTAGCACTCTAAATATCTAGCACTCTAAATATCCTGCATGCTAAATATCTAACACTCTAAATATCCTGCATGCTAAATATCTAACACTCTAAATATCTAGCACTCTAAATATCTATCACTCTAAATATCTAGCATTCTAAATATATAGCAATTGGCAATCTAAATATCTAGCATGTTAAATATCTAGCATGCTCCCAACAGTTCACATGAAGTCCATATCATTAGTTCATTTAAAGAGGACTTTCAGTAAAGTGAGAGTACGCCGTCAATGAGAGGTTTCTATAACTGACAGGTGTGTGTGTGTGTGTGTGTGTGTGTGTGTGTGTGTGTGTGTGTGTGTGTGTGTGTGTGTGTGTGTGTGTGTGTGTGTGAGAGAGAGAGAGAGTCTCACCTTTGGGGTGAGTTCATTGCTTTTGGCCTGCCCAAGGCTCAGCTCTGTCAGTCGGATCTCCACGGGGTAGATGATGGAGAAGCTGCAGTTCCTGCGCTGGTGTGGCATCACCATGGTGAAGCTGCCCTCTGGACTCTGAGACATGATGTTACAGGCTTTACACACACACACACACACACACACACAGGGAGAGAAACTCATTACTGACACATCGTGTTACAAATTGGACATGATCAAGGCTGACTGCGGGGAGGGGACACAATTAAGGCAGAGCATGGAGATACAATTACATTTCTGATGACAAAGATGAGAAAATAACGACATTTGAATTGATAACAGTATGGTAGACTAGACAGGCACCGGCGGGAGTCGGAACGGTTTACTCCCGCGGACATGTTGTTCATTTAGAAACATATTCGTGGTGAAGGAGCCGTGCCAATCGGAGCTTAGGAGAGAATATTATAATACATATCAGTGAGTGTTATTGGTTCCGCAAGATTTGAAGATGAGATTGATGACTTTTCACTGTTGTGTATGTGTGTCATTATTATTTTTTTAGGTTGGTAACTGTCACTCACACACAAAGGAGCTGACTGAAAATAAATACATCTTTTATTTAGGATAATAATTGTTTGTTAAGTTATGTGTTCTGTGTACAGAGATATGAATGTTGTTTTACGTCCAGTTTTACTGACCTTGTGACCCAACGGAGTCTTGGGATCGGATAAAACAAAAGGAGCAGAATTGTAGACAGCTGCACTTAGTGGTCAATATATAAATGCGACCTCACACATTGGCCTGAGATTTATGGCAATTCCCTACAGATAATCCATTTAAACTCCTTTTTGTGTGTGTCAGTGCTCTTTCTTTATCCGTCTTTGTCTCGCAGCTTCGCTGTGATTGTTATGTTGCTTGACACAGGGCTAACACCGTGTTTGTCGAGCAGCTGGAAGACAGGTGCATGCCTCTCATTCAATCTCTTCCTGTCGCTCTCGGCCTTGATTAATGCTCGACCAGGCGCAAATGTCCAGGAAGAGCACACATGCGTGTTTAAAAAAAAAAAAAAAACACACACATAAAAGTAAAAAATACAAATCACACAAATCAGATTTTAAACGCAAGGCCTTGGAGCTCGTTAGGATTTTTCGTGTTTACAATTTAGCTTTTTATGGATGCTGTGTCGGTTCATTTAGCTTTTCAGCCTTCTAGTGACTTCACGGAGGTGCGGCGGGAACTCACGGAAGGGGTTGTGGAGCTTTCTGACAGCGAGGGTGAAGCCACTGTCGGGGCTGTGAATGCGAAAGAAGATCATGGCGACGTTCTGAGAGGAGCGGCTGGAGGCTCCCGGTGCCGTGGAGGAGCAGTAGTCCGTGTAGCGCTGGTGGAGAGGGAGCTGGTGGTCCTGCCTGCTGGGGAACTTCTCTCCCTTCAGGACCCAGCCGTCAAACATCTGTAGGAGGGAAATCGTAGTTTCTTTACTTCACCTGGAGAATGTATACGCAGCTCAAGTTAACGTTTGATGAACATTTGCTGGCTTGCAAAAATAAGAAGCTGAGTATATCCGTTTTGCTGTTGATAAGCGTGTGTGTGTGTGTGTGTGTGTGTGTGTGTGGTAGAACGGGTCGTTCACTAATTGCAATTAGATTTGATCCTGATGAGCAGCTTTCTGTCATCAGTGTATGAATGCGTCTGAATAATGGCATGTAGTGTGAAGCGATATAAATATAGCTATGTAGTATATATGAAAATCCATATTAACTGAATTACAGTAGTCTTTGATCAGCAAACAAATATATTAACCAATTAAGATTGAGTTAAAAAGGCAACTTTATGTTAGGTGTCTTTTTTTAAGGCATTGAGTCCAATGCAGTTCACAGCACAGCGTCTACACTGATTATATTTCATTACAACCATAATCCAACATGGATTTATGAAATGAAATATATGCAGATACTGTGTTCCATAAATAAGATGTTGTTTAGCATCGTTCTCCTGCTATAGCGGGACTGATCTGTGCAGGTCGACCCAGCCTGTAACCCCAGTCTGTGATACAAGTTGATTCCTGCCATGCCTTTTACCACTTTGGCCCACATGAAATGACTCTGCACTGTAACTGGCAGGCTTGGCTGCACAACTAAAGCCTTCCCACACACATGCTCTGAGTAATGTGACCAATGCACAGAGGATCCGGTGGGGTTGTTTGGCCCTTTTGAAACGCCGCCTTAACGCTGCTTGGCACCCTTTTAATCAAACAGGAGGCGATGAAATAGAAATTCAAAAAGTTTGAACTTCCCGTCCTCCGCTCACAAAGAGGTCGGGGGCGATGCGTGGGTGTTATTTTTGGTGAGAGGAGCCAACCTTGATGAAGTCTCCGGCGCTGCAGTCGATGTTGACGTCAGACAGCTCCAGGCTGATGACCTCGTTGGGCTCAGCGATGATGAAGGCAGCGCAGGCCAGCTGTGGTTGAGACGCCACGAAGGTGAAGTAGCCGTCGGTGGCCAGCATATCCAAACATCCTACAAAGCACACACACACACACTTATTCACAGTGACAGAGAGGAGATTCACTCAACACATCACTCATCTGTTGACCACCAGTAAACAGGGATTTGGTGTGATCTTCAAAGACCGGTCATGAACTCACAGTGTGATTTCATAATCAGCTTTATGGTCAAACACACAACGTGTTGGTCGTTTTTCCTGCTCTGGGGAGTTTGAGCCAAAATGAATAATTATGTGTTCATTAATTCTGCTGGTAATGGACTTAAAAAAAAGGAAAAGACTATTTATTTATAACATGTTTTGCTCTGTGTATTCACTACATCCAAATATACTTGCATGTACATTACTGCATGTCTAGTACCATGTATAGTAGTTGGATTGATTAAGTGATTCATTGATTGATTGAGTATAAACAATGTGCTCTGCAGTTCCTGCCTGCACACTAGAACTGCAATGAACATCTCTGCACCGAATGTTTTAAATCCATCACTTAACATACTTTTAATTATGCAAATAGACACTTGTTGTTTGCCAAGTCGGTGAGCATAATCATCCACTGAACTAAAGCCATTGTTTACTGCAGCACTTACTGAGAGGTCGGCGGAACATAAAATCATCTGATTCTCTTTTCTGGTCCAAACTGAACAGAGAGTATAATCCATCTGCAGCCTCGTTGTCCTCCTGAGTAAAAAAAAAAAACATAATGGAAACGGAGTTTTTTGTTGTTGTTGTTGCTGTAACTCGCGGAAACTTTCAGAAATGTATTGATCATCAATGAAAAAGCCTCACCTCAATGTAGCGACTGAGCCCCGTCCTGGATGAGAGGGAGAGCAGAAAGAGGAACAGCTGTGCGCGCAGAGCCACCGACATCCTGGAGTGCGTCTCTCGGTAAAGTGTTTCCTGAAGCTGGAGGAGGGAATAACGGCGCTGTGTGAGAGGTGGCGGCTTTTATAGCAGCGCAGACACACAGGCAGGCAGGCCGACGCCAGAGGGTCACTCACAGGCACGGAGGCGCGGAGGCGCGCGCCCTGGAGACTCTTTTCAATCGTGGTGTGAGAATCTGAGCAGTATTAGCCGACGTATGCTTGGCTCTGTGTGAATTCATAATTTCATTCAAACGATAATACGTCAAGCTGCCAAATTGCAGATACATAATATTGCTTATTTCGTTGCATTGTGTGGTGCAATCATTGCATTCTGATGGCACTTTATTCAGATGGAAAGGAAGCTTACACGACAAATATTGAGAAAGTAAGACAAATTTCCAATCTCCTAAGTTTTTTTTTTTTACATGTTACTTAGTCACCTTGTATTTGTCCAGATGAAAATGTATTTGATTGGCTCATTTACACCTTCTCTATTGGATGAATGTGTATTGTCTCTCTATATATCTAAAACATGAATTTCACATGTTCACATTTTCTAAGGGATGAATATTTGGGGCACACATGAGCACATACCCCACAATGACCTGGTTTCAGTTCCCAACAGCAGGAGCTCAGGCATTCAAAATAAAGCACTGTGCAGTGTTTGTGAGGGTCAGAGAGACAGCTTGTGACTGGAGCTTCAATGGCCTGTGAGGTAACAGGTGGAACATCTGTAGATCTTTGCCTCAGAGCAAATGCTGACTGGGGAGGAAACTTTTCTGATAGCACTGATGCTGGACTAAGTCACCTGTCGATGTTAATACCCAATGTGTCTACATCGAAGCCGTAGGTTCTTGGGAATCACCGTCACAAACAATCAGTGGCGGGCCGTCGGGGCCTGCTAAGCCTTCTCTGCTGGCCTAAACAGAATCACAAAGTTATATCTATTTTATAATTTAATTGTTTTTCACAAATACACTACATGTATTATAATTATTTTTTCCGTATTAGCTTATTTTCTCATTGCACAAGCTCCTGTCTTCTGGCTGCGCGCGGGCGGCTTCGCAGCTGGTTCAGCAGATTTCTTATCCAATCAGATTTCACCTCTGTTTCTCTCTATGGTAGAAAAGCCGGTTAAACTACATGGTGACGGCCAGCTAGGGTTCTGTACGCGTGATTCTTCAAAGAGACAAGGAGCAGCAGCAGCAGCAGCCTGAATCTGCACACTCCGGTACAGTAGGTGGCGGTATGCACCTAGTCAAGTTGGTTGCGATCCTCCATTTAAACTTGAAGAAGAAGAACTTTCTGCAACTTTCTGCGCCCAGCTGTTAAACAGCCGATCCACTGAATCGCAGGTAGAAAATCCACGGCCCGCCACTGCAAACAATCAATCATGGTCATCCAACACAGTTAGCGAAACAGTCAAGAAATCTCTCAGCACGACTTTCCAAATGAACCACAAAGTTATGTTTAGGAAAAACGTCACGAACGAGTCACTTCACAACAACACTTTGGGACACGAACACTGATCTCACGAGTCCTGTGTTTGTCCGACCCTTCCACCCACCCACACGTCCACCTAGTCTTTCTCACTGTTTGACAGTACATCACTAGCTCTGTTTTTTGCAGTCACGTGGATGTCTTTCATTTGTACAGCCACAACGAAAAAGGACACATTTCTATCCCAAGTAATGTGTCATTAACAGGTCGTGAGACCGGGCTGGGTCATCACACTTCTCCATCTTGGTGAAAAAAAAGCTCCAGATCCTGGCTGTTGTTGTTTAAGGAAACTTAAAGAAGACAAAAAAAACTTTTACAGAGGAGCAATAGAAAGCATCCTTACTGGACACATTAAAACCCGGCATGGGATGTGTACGGCCCAGTGCAGCGGGTGATTGAAACCGCTCAGAACATCATTGGTCCCCATCTACCGAGCATCAGGGACATTGGTGACGAGAGGTGCCTGCGAAGACCCCAAAGGAGATCAAAGACACCCTGCTGCCATCTGACAAGCGTTATAGAAGTAGCAGCTGCTGTTCCACGAGAGCAGCTTCTTGTGAGACTCCTAAGTTCATCGTCCACATATAATATAGTTAAGTTGTAGTTTTGTATTTGTACAACCATGTTGTACAATGACAATAAAGTCACTTTGTATATGGCTTGTTTTTCTCACCTTCTCAACTCAAACAAAGAGTTGAGAGCAGCTAGATTGATACGGTGGCAGCAAAAGCTACTCAACAAAGTCCAACAGTAACTTCAGAGAGTATTTCGTGTGGAAAATCCAATTAATAATAATATAGTTTTGCCAAAGTCAAGCCCACAGAGATAATCACATAGTCAGACCAGATGATAGGTTTGCAGCATTGGATGATCTACTCCTGGTGTTTCCATTATTTTGGCAGACTGGTTGTTTAGTGTGTGCTTCTTGTGTCGATCCCTGCATGTCTGAATGAGGAGATATTCACAATATGAGCACTTGTTTAGTTAATTCTTGACCAGGGATCCACCTGCGCCACCTGGGTAACAGGACGCCAAGGCATTACATCGCACAGCTGTATTCAAAAGCAGAGTATTAAAGACATCTTTTGACAAAACAAGAGCAAACTGTGGAGAACACAAACAACAAAGCGGTCCAGCATGTACAGCAAAAAGAAAAGAAAAGAGAGAGGGAGAGAGAGAAGCTGTGATGCAATCTGGTTTGTAGTGACATGGTAAATTAATGTAGATGCGACTAATCGTTTGTGTCCATGCTGCCTTTGTGAAAGGTCAAACTCAGATGTAGTGTAGGAGATGACGATCATCCCGTCCGCACTCATTCAGCCTTTGTAGCCCGCACTTGCTCTCATTCATCTGAAATAAAGAGAAACTCTGGCCTGCAATTATCTCAAGCTAATGACGGCCGACATGTTCTCGAAGTGATGAAGGTCTGAGATGCCACACAGGACGACAAACCAAGAGAAGAAGGAAACAACAATGAACGTAATGAATAACATTTGATGACCTATTCAAGGTGTATTACTTTCATTTAAAAGCCAGTGGTCAGTGATGATAATTAGTCCTTGTGTGGAGAAGATGTCTGAACCCATTAGCCAGGGTCTCGCTGCGAAAGTGTGCTCCGCTAATGTGAACGACAGCTAAGGAAACGGAAAATCGGAGCAAAACACTCAATGGTGTATGTGTGTGTGTGTGTGTGTGTGTGTGGGGGGGGGGGGGGGGGGGGGGGGGGGGGGAGGTCATGTGCTACAAGTGCCTGTCCCTTGGCGATGCTGCGATGTGTGTGATGTGACGCTGTGATACATACTGTAATTGTTTAAATTCAATTTATTTAATGAATCGATGGATTTTAATGAACACGTAAACCCACAGTCTCATTTGACTGCTCTGAATGACGAACAGATATATGCATTATGCTGGTTTATTCACAGAGTTGACCTCCTAATCTAATGTAATATAATCAATCACATCTAACCTCTGCATATTACTGCCACACAGTATTTAAAAAGAAAATGCAAGAGTGGCGGATAAAATCAAACACACAATTACATGAAAAGGATGTGACAGTATTGAAAGTATGCAACGTTGTATGTGTTTTAATGTGACATTAAAACACATACATATTAAATCAGCTGTTAGAATCAGTGAATTTAGTTTTGGGAGAGAAAAGTTGGCAAATGTTCCTGCTCTGATGTTGAATGAAATCAAATTATGACTAATTTTAATATGATAATTAATTCAGGAAGCTTCATTTCCTCACTATTGAAATACATTCAAGTGCAGCTGCCTCACCAATACAAAAGACTGCAACACCATCTGCTGGCAAATGTTGGAACAGGTATGTATATTTTTGTTTCTGGGTGTGGGTGGGGGCTATGGGGTTTATAACAATGCAAGATATGCACATGAAATACGGTTCACTTTTCAATGCAACTGCAAGTAAAGTCAAGAACCGAACTTAGAATATTCCTTAAAAAGCATTCAACGAGAGACAGAAGCAGCTCATGAAACCTTAAGTGCTGTGATTTCGGAAGGCCCTCCATGTCTGATGGTTGCCTCAGCCGGCCAGATGTGACCGTCACCGCTCCATGTGGTCAAACTTAAACCACAGTGATTGTTGATTCCAGACATTAGCATCTTAACCCTCCTCCGTATCCCAGCATGCAACCTCCTACTGCACACCTGCTCCCTGGCAAAGATAGCACATAAGCTAAGTGTTTTTGCCTTGTGGCTCATTGTGTGTTACCCCTGTCTCTGTGTCCTGACACACACACACACACACACACACACACACACACACACACACACACACACACACACACACATTTATATTACCCCGTGGGGTCCACTGACTGGTAGCAGCCTGGTGGGATCCACCCTTTCTTAAGGGTCTAGAGTCATGGTTTTAACTGCTACACACACACACACACACACACACACACACACACACACACACACACACACACACACACAAACACAAACTTCTGGTGGGGATCTGTCTGTCAACACAGCGGTCCAGCACCGGCCTCTCCTGCCTGCCTGACCCATTCATCTCCTGCGGGGGCCGTAATGAGCCGACCCTCCCCGTTTGGACCGGCCTGACAGAGAGAGATTACTTTAAAGTCTGCATGGATTTTCTCCCCTCGTCCCCTCCTCCCCATTCCTCGCCCCTGAAAGTGGTTAATTCACAGTGCATTAATGAGGAGCGATGGATAACACACTCTTCCTTTAATTACCTTCCAGCGGAGTTCTTCGGGGGAGGCCTGGTGACTCCCATCTGATGCTGGCCTGTTTGTTTGCTCCTTTATCTCACACATTTTGTAGTCAGGATAAATGATAACAAAACATTCATGGGCCAGTCCTAGACTTACTCTAAATTAAGGTGACAAATAGCAGGATATAAGCCTCTTTAATTCAGTTATTCTCTATAGAGTAAATATTGTTAAATGTCTAACACTAACTTTCCTGTATCAACTAATTATTAGCAAGGTCACTGGACTAACCATCACTCTAAGAATGTATCATACTGGAGAAGAGCTTTGGCCTGTGCAAGGCAGCACACACACACTTGTGCAATTGTGCAGCGATGATTGATGGCGCATGCAGAAGATGAGAATAATTCTACATAATAGTATAATTACAGAGCACACTGTGGAATAATTGTTCTGGAGCATCAGGGGACCTCTTTTTTTTTTCAAGGAAAACACAATCAGACAGACTGACGCAATGAGAGTGCAGCGGCCCAACACCTAGCTAAAGGGCTGAGAGAGTTGAACACATAATTCCCATCTGTGTCAGCGTATAGTGTTTAGTAGAAGAACCTGCTGGGTTCACGATTTAGAACCACTTCCACGTCCTTACAAAAGTCTCAGGAGGCTCCCATACGTCAGACAGTCTTTCAGAAATCATTCTTTCAGCTGCAGGCGGTGACCGTCTCCAATTACCGGTACAAAAACAGCTCAGTATCAACCGCCTCCTTGCATCTGGGGGCTCCTGCCTGATGCTTTTATCCATGTCAGTGTCAGTGGCTTACTGATGCAGGCGTCGGCGAGCACGACGCGGTAACCAGAGCGAGGAAGGATGGCTGCACCTGTGCCAAAAGACTGTGGGGAAAAAAGAAGAAGAAGAAGAAGAAGAAGAAGAAGAAGAAGAAGAAGAAGAAGAAGAAGAAGAAGAAGAAGAAGAAGAAGAAGAAGAAGAAGAAGAAAAGGCCAATGGCAGACACACCATTAGGACTAATGCAATGCATTTTTTTCAGTATTGACTTTAAAAAGACAACAACAACAACAAAAAACTTCCTCTTTGTTCACAAATGATCTCATTCTTGGCCAATACTTGGATGATACTGTAGTAGTTCACTGCCTCCTTGTAGGGGACCTATCTCTCCTGTTGTATTTGATGTCATATGTCCTTGAATGACAGCAAAATATGTTTCCTTTAACCAAATTCGGATACATTTTCATCCAGTTTGAGTATAAAACCCGCATGTTGTCCCCTAAACATATAGTTTGAAGTCCCCTGAACTCTGCAGCATGTCTGCAGGTGGGTGGGCCTTTGACACTCAGTAAATGTGTTCCTTCATCACTCAGCCTCCGCTGTGGTCCGGCCAGTCTCATCCAGCCTAATACACATTGATTAGTCCACACAATCAATGCGCTCAATGACAATGATTCAGTGCACTGTATAAATGTATCGACTGCAATCAGCTACACGCAGCAGCCCTCTTTTTCATGCATTTTCTGCGTTTTATTAGCCATCTTTTGACGGAACAATAATTGTATGATTCTCCGTCGAGGTTAACAGACATATTTCATTAAGTGCTACCGAGATGAGATAAAAGAAGGAGGAAAAAAAATCTATTGACCATCTGTCTAGATTTTTTTTTAAATAAATAAATAATTGCATGAATGAATTTAAAAAAAAAACCTTCTCGTGCACTGTGATGCTCTCGACAGCCACCAGAAGGTGGCAATGTTTAGCTGCTGTTGGCATCAAAGTACTGACAGCTCTTTGCTCTCATCCCGAAGTGTTCTTTTTTCTGCATATAGCAGAGTGACTGAACTGAATAAAACAAGAAATACGTGCGCAGACATTTTGACTTGTCCATGCAGGCTTAAAATGAAATGATAATACGGGTGCATGGTTCAAACGTTCAAAATATAGAAGAACGACTGTTGGATATAGCAGCAAACAGTTTGGAAACACAAAACTAAGCCACCTGCATTCAGGTAACATCTGAAAACACATCTATGTCAGTCTGGGTGAGGAAAGTTTTTGGGGAATACCGCCTACCACACACCTATCTGAAACACCATCCAAGATCCGGAGAAGAGCCACATGCGATCTGTCATCTCATCTTTCACGCAACAGTTGCATTGGAGGAAGGAGAGAAAGTAGGAAAGTCCCGACGTGGAAGCGCGTGTAACTTTGCTGCCGCTGGGTTTCCGTGGCCACGCATGGCCGGGTCATGTAATGAATGTTGATCAAGTAGAAAAGCCTGTTTAATCAGGACGGATCACTGTGCAGAGGTGGAGAATGTCAGAGAGAGCAGGCACAGCTGCTTAGTGAGAAATCCAATATTGACTGTCGGGATAAATGTCCTGCATATTCTCTCATCTGTCCCAGGGGCCGCGGTATTATGCCTCTCACGTTAGCGCGCCTAATTGGATTAAAAATGGCTTGTTATTGGGAGAAAAATGAGGGGAGAAAAACTATCATGATTATTGCCTCTCAACAATGTTGGCTCCCAGAGCTGAAGTAATTGTCGCGGCTTCAGGAAAATGTCAACAAAACTAAAAAAAAAAAAAAACTAAAAAAAAACACCCCTGAGACGCACAACACACGGTTGCTTGTGATTGATTGCGCGAGACGATGGAGCCAAAGGGAGACGACACCGTCACGTTCACTGCCTCGTTCAGCGGCTTATCCTTCTACAATAAAGCAAGGAGTGTGTCACATCAAAGTGCGCCATTCATTTGCCACATTACTTTATACTCAGAGTGTGTGCGTGTGGAGGCAGTATACACATGCACGCATGGCTGTGGACGCATGCGTGAGCAGGAGCGAAACAGACAAATCCATCAGATGTCCACTGGGTTTTTGCTTTGTGTACCACCAGAGCAGCCATTAACAGGAAATAAATGCCCGACGCCATAAATCTGACAGCGTCTCATTCATACTGACACTCAGGCGAAATTACACATAAAAGCACTGATAACATCATCATTAAATATTGATTTTTTTTTTAAGGGTGCTCGA